>JAUIMM010001093.1:675000-1275000 GCA_031769625.1 Taudactylus pleione
GTGGCCCTTCTAGTATGTAGTACACAACGTGCAGGTAGGTGGCCCTTCTGGTATGTAGTACACAATGGGCAGGTAGGTGGTCCTTCTGGTATGTAGTACACAATGGGCAGGTAGGTGGTCCTTCTGGTATGTAGTACACAATGGGCAGGTAGGTGGCCCTTCTGGTATGTAGTACACAATGGGCAGGTAGGTGGCCCTTCTAGTATGTAGTACACAACGTGCAGGTAGGTGGCCCTTCTGGTATGTAGTACACAATGGGCAGGTAGGTGGCCCTTCTGGTATGTAGTACACAATGGGCAGGTAGGTGGCCCTTCTGGTATGTATTACACAATGGGCAGGTAGGTGGCCCTTCTAGTATGTAGTACACAATGTGCAGGTAGATGGCCCTTCTGGTATGTAGTACACAACGTGCAGGTAGGTGGCCCTTCTGATATGTAGTACACAATGGGCAGGTAGGTGGCCCTTCTGGTATGTAGTACACAACGTGCAGGTAGGTGGCCCTTCTGGTATGTAGTACACAACGTGCAGGTAGGTGGCCCTTCTGGTATGTAGTACACAATGGGCAGGTAAGTGGCCCTTCTGGTATGTAGTACACAAGGGGCAGGTAGGTGGCCCTTCTGGTATGTAGTACACAACGTGCAGGTAGGTGGCCCTTCTGGTATGTAGTACACAACGTGCAGGTAGGTGGCCCTTCTGGTATGTAGTACACAACGTGCAGGTAGGTGGCCCTTCTGGTATGTAGTACACAACGTGCAGGTAGGTGGCCCTTCTGGTATGTATTACGCAATGTGCAGGTAGGTGGCCCTTCTGGTATGTAGTACACAATGTGCAGGTAGGTGGCCCTTCTGGTATGTATTACACAAAGTGCAGTTGGTGGCCCTTCTGGTATGTATTACACATTACGGCTGGCGTGGCACCAGGGACGTGCATAGTTTATTTCTAAAACATGATTTGAATTTGCCACCATAGAAAGGGAGATGACAGAATGCAGATCTTTTCTAGAGAAGAGGGAACGGAAGCCGATGCCAGGACCCAACCCATCTCCTCTCAGCCACCGCCATCCACAGCTGAACCATCTGCTGCCAATTAGCTTAACCCTACAGCTACCAAACAAGCGGAAACACATCTCCATCTCAGAGATCTCTAGCTGTATAGTGCGCCAGATGAAGCCGCCATTCCGGGATCCACCGTGGGGTATATGGGCTATATTTCTTTTTAACAGTCATTTGTAATTTTCAGCAAAACCCTTTAACCCTAATAAAGGATGAAATAGTGCCACTATCAGGAAGTGTATCACCCTGTAGTTACACAATAGGTACATTGCGGAGCCATACTGTGCATACATAGCAGAAACGCTCGGCGCTTGTTACAGTGCATGATGGAAATAGTCAGAATATTCAGGGGTAATGGTTCCTGTATGTTACACATGCACCTACACCAGGATTGGGGTGTAAAGTTCTGCGGCATTTTTATTAATTAGCAAGTTTTAGACCCGATAATTAAAATCTCCAATAGCCGTTAATCGCGTCAATACGAAACGAAGTTCCGATGTACAGTAAGCCCCTCCCTGCGATGTGTTAAAAGTGAAGTGATCGCATTCGGCAACCCACACATACTATACGCTGGCAGCCATTGCTGGGAAGGGACAATAAGGATCCCTCTCCCACTAAATGCTGCGGAGTGTAGCCTATAGTCAATGCCATCTGAAGACGCGTTCAATACCGGGGCAAAACCCCTGAATGCTTCGGAATCCTCCCCTACATACATCCTGTGGATACATAATATTTCACCTGTTTTCGGGGGATATCCCACAAATATACTTTGATAAACAGGCCGAATAAAGTGATCTTTATGTTGGGCTGAATCCTGATAACACTGAAATCACCAGCAGTGGCTTCCTCCTGTCTCCCCATGCGTATACGCCTATGTGACAATTATTGCGGCAGTAACAACACAAAACGTCTGCGGTTATCACTATAACAGGAATGCCGCCATTAATGGAAAAACACTTTAACAGCTCTTTATTATTTAAACATGAAAGTTAATTAAAAAAAAAAAATAAACGTTTTTTTTTTAAATGTAATTGCTAAATAGAGCACATAATTAATTAAAGATAAACTGAAACATATATATATATATATATGTTTATATTTCAGTTTATCTTTAATGCAGTAATTCACTTACCTCCTTCCTATTTACTAACTTTGCAAAGAGATAAAAAGAGTCAGCAATTGGCTGCTAACTGGCACATGATAGTGAGGCCGGTGGTACTATACAGGGTACTTGCAGGGGCGCCATGAGTTGTGTTCCAAGTTATTTATAGTCAGTGTGACAGACAAAACCAGCGCTGGGGGCTGCTACTCATGAACTGGGTGGACCGGAGTGGAGACTCAGCGGGGCACTTCGGGGAAGGGGGTTCCTGTGTCATTAGGCGAGGCTAAATGGTGAGTCTTCACATCACTTAGCCTCGTTCCCCCATACGGAGCCGCGACTCCTGACAATTATCTCCCCATCCTGCCCACTTCACATGAAAGTGGTCGGGATGTGGGGGATCCGGATTCTCTTCCGGATCCCGATAATTCGGGAGCCTCCCGCAACAACCGGGAGCAGGGGCGCCGAGAGGGAAGGGGAGCGGGTACAGATTACCCGGGCTTCCTGAGGGGCCCGGGTCCGACGCTGCCCCCCCCCCTCCCTCACAGCAGCCCAGCACACAGCCTCCTATGCCTGTGCGGGGGAGCGATCACACTGATTGCGCCCCCCCTGGCTTTGCGCCGGGCGGAGGGGCACAGAGCGCCCCCCTCCTCGGCACGCAGCGCCGCCTCGTGGCGCTACAAATCTTTTTTATTTATTTTTTTCAGCAAGGGGGCGTGGCCACGCCTCCTGAGATTAGGCCACGCCCCCTATTACTGGGACCCGCCTTGGCTCTTGGCGCCCCTCTCCGGGAGTAAAGTTTGCATAATGGGGATAAGCACAACTTACATTAATCATCTTTGCTGAATTTCTCAATAAGAAACTTTTGGCCTAGACTGTTATTGTGATTTTTTTTTTTATATTGCATTAAGTTATATTTTATATCTGCCGACTTTACTATTATATGGCATCTTTTTATTTTGTTTGGGTGTATTTCAAAATTTCAATTAAAACTACTAAATTTAAAAAAAAAAAAAAAAAAAACCCAGAAACTTTTGGCCCTGGGTTGTAGGAAACGACGCTGTTACTCTAGGGTGCCGTGATTCAAGAAAGTTTGGGAATCACGGAGTCAGACAATGAAAGCAAATGTCTGATTGGATGTTTTGGTTTCAGAGTAAGTTTGCATGTTTGATAAATGTTCAGAAATTCCGCCTGCAGTCACAGAAATGTGCAGGTGGTGCTTCAGTGTATTCTCATTCTTGTCCGCTGTTAATATATTTATATGAAACAAGTAACTGATCTGAAGACTGCAAGGGGTCAATCCAATTATCTGTTACAGGTGCGAGCTGCCGTTGCCTCGACATTAAAACACCGGCAACAGCTCCTGAACTCACACCCCTCGCACAATTTTGGTGCCAGTTCGGGCTGCTGTAAAGTGCGGCAAGACAATCGCGGCTAATTGGATTGAGGGTCTCATTCAGACCCGCTCGCGAGCGCAGGACGCTCGCAAGCAGGTCGATGGTACCCAAATGCGCAGGGAGCTCCGTCGTGCGCATGCGTGAGATCCGGATAGCGACAGCCAAGCTGTCGCTCCGGGTCTCGCACCAAAGGGGGCGTGCTGTCGATGGTGAGTGACAGCACGCCCCCTTTGGTGGGCGTGCCGGGGCGTGGCTGCCCAGATGGAGGCGTTCCCATGGCAACGCCTACCGTCTGGGGCCGGCCCCACTGACATCACTAGTGATGTCAGTGGGAGTGATTTTGGCTCTGATAGAGCCAAAATCACTCCAGGGCTTGCGGCAGCGGGACCCTGCCGCAGGGTCTCGTCGGAAGCCCGATGGTCGCGATGGTCTTGACCATCGCGACCATCATCATGGACGCTCGCATAAGCTGTAGGTGGTCACCCACAGCTATGCGAGCGTCCAAAAAGCCGCTCCAAATTTAAATAGGACGGCCCTGATTCAGAGCGAGCGCTCTGGTCAGAGCGTCCGGCTCTGAATCAGGGCCTGAGTCCCAAAACGAATCACCTTTAAGCCTCTCAAATCGTGTATGAATCTAGGTACAGTAGAGCTGTAGATATGAATTATGGGCCATTGCTAAGCGGAGAAGTTCATTTCTAGTCTGATACTTGCATTAGGACTTCTGCCTGAAATAACCCGTTGATGTCTTGCTGTAATGTGATGGAATGTCCTTATCCAACATCTGAAACTGTGGCCTACACCTGTTGTTTCCATTGTTACAGATGTAACCTCAGTTATTCACAACATGCCTATAAAATTACAGCAACCTTGTGTTCCTGAGATATAACAGGTAATACCGGGCAGAAGTCCTGTTGCGTGTACAGTATCAGTTGTTATTATTAGAATTTAAATAAAATTATCTGTTTAACAGAAACAACAACATCATAATATTTGCTTTAAATTATCGGAGTTAGAAGATCAGAAAGTATTTCCTGCGAGCGTGAGGTCACTGCATGTGGAGAAAGTGACTGCGGGACTGGCCGCTGAGGTACAACATACCTCCCCCCTCTGATTACCTCTACTCAGGGTTCTGTCTGAGGGCCTGATTCTTTACGGATCGCAACCGCGAATGCAATAGCGATTACGCACGCAGTTCAACTGCGATAGTATGCTAATCCACTGCGATAGCTATGCCCTCGCAGCACTACACATGGACGCCCCCTTTACCTTACACACATCTGTAATCCTTAGCAAGACTGCAAAACCATCGCTAACGGATTCGGTATGATTTACCGCTGGCCGCAGCACGGAAGCAGTGAAAATCCCGATCGTCGAGAGGTAAGTATTGACTAACCTATTCTCCCCCCTAACCCTTCCTTAGGGGTGCCTAACCCTAACCTCCCCCCCAAGTGCCTAACCCTAATCCCCCTTCTAAGTGCCTAAACCTAACCCCCCCTTCCCCGTCCCACCTAAACCTAAGTCGTCCCCCCCCCAGAACCCTAAACCTAACCCTCCCCCGTCCGCACCCGGCTTACCTTTAAACGGTAAACCGGGTGTCGGGCTCCCGGAATAGGTAAAATGACAGGCGTCGGGATTTCGACACCTATCATTTAGCCCTTGCCGGGATTAGACAGTCGGGATTCCGTCTATCGGCTTCCCTCGGTAACATGGAGTATCATCGCAGCCTCACGCACACTCGCACAAGCTCTGACCTTACTCAGGAATTGCTAACCTCGTCGCGCGCTGTGAGACCTCAAAGTGCGTACGGCACCGCAGTGGATAATTTATGCACGCCCAGGTAAGGGCGTTCAAGCGCACTGGGACGCCTGCATTTCGCCGCCTGGTCACTGCGATCACAGTCCCGATCTCATTGGAGTACTTGCACACGCGCACTGCAATGCATGCGTGTATGCAACAATCGGCCGATTGCGTGCGTAATCGCAGCTGCGATCGGTAGTGAATTAGGCCCCGAGTCCTGTAGCTGTGACCATGCACATATCACATACCTGAAAGGCGGGATCCTCCTGTGCACGTTACCTGGAATGCGGGGGCTGAACATGACCCAGTATTCCAGGTATAATGACAACACGGAGCAAGGTGCCGTATAGCCTGCAGTGCTGTATCTAGGATCCGGAGAGACTTGGCAAACGCTACTTGCACTGAATGTTAAGCTGGTAACTGTCTAGTTGGATCCTCTAGGCCTTGAGGAACAGGAACAGCCAGTTCTGGTTTTACTCAGCACATTCCAGGGCTGTTAGACACAGCTGCAGTAATGATTTCCTTAACTCCTCTCTCCGCGCAGCCAGCAGCATGGCGAATCTCAGATATGGTCCATAGCTCGCTCTGATCGCCTCCATCCCAGTGAGCTGGTGCTTCGGGCAAATAAACGGTTAACAAAGTGACTCAGCTGGAAAAGGAGGAATTATCCTGTATTCTTTCTGCCAAAACAAGTTCCTGTGCCTATTGTCACGCTCCGCAAGTCACCTATTCTCCCGCTCAGCCCCAAAATCTGCTCATGGGTGAGAGGGTGACTCATCTGGAATGACCCACATGTGCTACAATAAAATGGCCCAACGCCGCCATTGGGAGAAGCGGCCGTCAGCGCGAGTTCTCACCCGCAACACCTAACATCCGAGTGACCATTATCTATGTCTGTATCAGCAGCTCAGTCCCCGTGATATATAACCTGTACGTTATAAGGGATGCAGGATCCTCTATTGTACATCGTTACGGACAGCGCCGTACTTACCTTTCTTGTATTATCTGCTCCTCGGAGAGCAGACATAGGTGGCCACTTTAGGGGGCGGGGCCGGATTCCTACGTCATTAAGCATTTTTGCGGCGCCCCCTCCACATGGAGCCGCGATTCACGGCAAATTATCTCCCCATCCTGCCCACTTCAATAGGAAGTAGGCGGGCTGCGGGAGATCAGGAAACTCTCCCTGGTGGTGCAGGGGGCTCCCCATAAAATTTGTGAGCCTCCCAACACTTCCGGGAGAGTAGGTATGGTGTGCGCATGAGTCTTAGTAGAAGCAACAGAGAATGGAACACACGGTATAAGAATTATAGTGGGCGTTTCTGCGGGATAGCAGAGGTGGAGAAGCCGACGCGGGCATGTCGGTGGCATGTCGTTAAAAGCGGCTGCGTACAAAGACACACAGGAGGCCATAAGGTTGATGCAAGTGTCGATGGTGGGGTCTAAATACTCACATAGATGGAAATACCTATGCAATTGGCCGATTATTGCATACTACGCATACGTATACAAGTGTGTATGCGTGAACCAGCAGGTGTGCCAGTGCGTTTGAACACTGTTGCAGGGGCGTGCATAAATTATCCACGGCTATGCCATACGCAGTCTGAGGCCTCATAGCATCTGTGGTTGTTAGTAATTCCTGAGTAAGGTAAGAGCCTGTGTAAGTGTGTGTGAGGATATGATGGTACTCCATGTTACTGATGGTTTCTCAGTCTTGTGTAATCACTGCGTGTGATGAGGTTAGTAATTCCTGAGTAAGGTCAGAGCCTGTGTAAGTGTGTGTGAGGCTGTGATGGTACTCCATGTTACTGATGGTTTCTCAGTCTTGTGTAATCACTATGTGTGATGAGGTTAGTAATTTCTGAGTAAGGTCAGGGCCTGTGTAAGTGTGTGTGAGGATGTGATGGTACTCCATGTTACTGATGGTTTCTCAGTCGTGTGTAGTCACTGCGTGTGATGAGGTAAGTAATTCCTGAGTAAAGTCAGAAGAGCCTGTGTAAGTTGTATGTGAGGATGTGATGGTACTCCATGTTACTGATGGTGTCTCAGTCTTGTGAAGTCACTGCGTGTGATGAGGTTAGTAATTTCTGAGTAAGGTCAGAACCTGTGTAAGTGTGTGTGAGGCTATGATGGTACTCCATGTTACTGATGGTGTCTCAGTCTTGTGTAATCACTGCGTGTGATGAGGTTAGTAATTCCTGAGTAAGGTCAGAGCCTGTGTAAGTGTGTGTGAGGCTGTGATGGTACTCCATGTTACTGATGGTATCTCAGTCTTGTGTAATCACTGTGTGTGAAGAGGTTAGTAATCCCTGAGTAAGGTCAGAGCCTGTGTAAGTGTGTGTGAGGCTGTGATGGTAATCCATGTTACTGATGGTTTCTCAGTCTTGTGTAATCACTGCATGTGATGAGGTTAGTAATTCCTGAGTAAGGTCAGAGCCTGTGTAAGTGTGTGTGAGGATGTGATGGTACTCCATGTTACTGATGGCTTCTCAGTCTTGTGTAATCACTATGTGTGATGAGGTTAGTAATTCCTGAGTAAGGTCAGAGCCTGTGTAAGTGTGTGTGAGGCTGTGATGGTACTCCATGTTACTGATGGTGTCTCAGTCTTGTGAAGTCACTGCGTGTGATGAGGTTAGTAATTTCTGAGTAAGGTCAGAACCTGTGTAAGTGTGTGTGAGGCTGTGATGGTACTCCATGTTACTGATGGTGTCTCAGTCTTGTGTAATCACTGCGTGTGATGAGGTTAGTAATTCCTGAGTAAGGTCAGAGCCTGTGTAAGTGTGTGTGAGGCTGTGATGGTACTCCATGTTACTGATGGTATCTCAGTCTTGTGTAATCACTGTGTGTGAAGAGGTTAGTAATCCCTGAGTAAGGTCAGAGCCTGTGTAAGTGTGTGTGAGGCTGTGATGGTAATCCATGTTACTGATGGTTTCTCAGTCTTGTG
This sequence comes from Taudactylus pleione, assembly GCA_031769625.1. Classification (NCBI taxonomy): domain Eukaryota; kingdom Metazoa; phylum Chordata; class Amphibia; order Anura; family Myobatrachidae; genus Taudactylus; species Taudactylus pleione. The sequence continues at coordinate 683,287 of JAUIMM010001093.1, forward strand.
TAATCACTGCATGTGATGAGGTTAGTAATTCCTGAGTAAGGTCAGAGCCTGTGTAAGTGTGTGTGAGGATGTGATGGTACTCCATGTTACTGATGGCTTCTCAGTCTTGTGTAATCACTATGTGTGATGAGGTTAGTAATTCCTGAGTAAGGTCAGAGCCTGTGTAAGTGTGTGTGAGGATGTGATGGTACTCCATGTTACTGATGGTCTCTCAGTCTTGTGTAATCACTGTGTGTGATGAGGTTAGTAATTCCTGAGTAAGGTCAGAGCCTGTGTAAGTGTGTGTGAGGCTGTGATGGTACTCCATGTTACTGATGGTTTCTCAGTCTTGTGTAATCACTATGTGTGATGAGGTTAGTAATTCCTGAGTAAGGTCAGAGCCTGTGTAAGTGTGTGTGAGGATGTGATGGTACTCCATGTTACAGATGGTTTCTCAGTCTTGTGTAGTCACTGCGTGTGATGAGGTTAGTAATTCCTGAGTAAAGTCAGAAGAGCCTGTGTAAGTTGTATGTGAGGATGTGATGGTACTCCATGTTACTGATGGTGTCTCAGTCTTGTGAAGTCACTGCGTGTGATGAGGTTAGTAATTTCTGAGTAAGGTCAGAGCCTGTGTAAGTGTGTGTGAGGCTATGATGGTACTCCATGTTACTGATGGTGTCTCAGTCTTGTGTAATCACTGCGTGTGATGAGGTTAGTAATTCCTGAGTAAGGTCAGAGCCTGTGTAAGTGTGTGTGAGGCTGTGATGGTACTCCATGTTACTGATGGTATCTCAGTCTTGTGTAATCACTGTGTGTGAAGAGGTTAGTAATCCCTGAGTAAGGTCAGAGCCTTTGTAAGTGTGTGTGAGGCTGTGATAGTACTCCATGTTACTGATAGTTTCTCAGTCTTGTGTAATCACTGTGTGTGATGAGGTTAGTAATTCCTGAGTAAGGTCAGAGCCTGTGTAAGTGTGTGTGAGACTGTGATAGTACTCCATGTTACTGATGGTTTCTCAGTCTTGTGTAATCACTGTGTGTGATGAGGTTAGTAATCCCTGAGTAAGGTCAGAGCCTGTCTAAGTGTGTGTGAGGCTGTGATAGTACTCCATGTTACTGATGGTTTCTCAGTCTTGTGTAATCACTGCATGTGATGAGGTTAGTAATTCCTGAGTAAGGTCAGAGCCTGTGTAAGTGTGTGTGAGGCTGTGATGGTACTCCATGTTACTGATGGACTCTCAGTCTTGTGTAATCACTGCGTGTGATGAGGTTAGTAATTCCTGAGTAAGGTAAGAGCCTGTATAAGTGTGTGTGAGGATGTGATGGTACTCCATGTTACTGATGGTTTCTCAGTCTTCTGTAATCACTGTGTGTGATGAGGTTAGTAAATCCTGAGTAAGGTCAGAGCCTGTGTAAGTGTGTGTGAGGCTATGATGGTACTCCATGTTACTGATGGTATCTCAGTCTTGTGTAATCACTGTGTTTGATGAGGTTAGTAATTCCTGAGTAATATAAGAGCCTGTATAAATGTGTGTGAGGATGTGAAGGTACTCCATGTTACTGATGGTGTCTCAGTCTTGTGTAGTCACTGTGTGTGATGAGGTTAGTAATTCCTGAGTAAGGTAAGAGCCTGTATAAGTGTGTGTGAGGATGTGATGGTACTCCATGTTACTGATGGTGTCTCAGTCTTGTGTAGTCACTGTGTGTGATAAGGTTAGTAATTCCTGAGTAAGGTAAGAGCCTGCATAAGTGTGTGTGAGGATGTGATGGTACTCCATGTTACTGATGGTGTCTCAGTCTTGTGTAGTCACTGTGTTTGATGAGGTTAGTAATTCCTGAGTAAGGTAAGAGCCTGTATAAGTGTGTGTGAGGATGTGATGGTACTCCATGTTACTGATGGTGTCTCAGTCTTGTGTAGTCACTGTGTGTGATGAGGTTAGTAATTCCTGAGTAAGGTCAGAGCCTGTGTAAGTGTGTGTGAGGCTGTGATAGTACTCCATGTTACTGATGGTTTCTCAGTCTTGTGTAATCACTGCATGTGATGAGGTTAGTAATTCCTGAGTAAGGTCAGAGCCTGTGTAAGTGTGTGTGAGGCTGTGATGGTACTCCATGTTACTGATGGAATCTCAGTCTTGTGTAATCACTGCGTGTGATGAGGTTAGTAATTCCTGAGTAAGGTAAGAGCCTGTATAAGTGTGTGTGAGGATGTGATGGTACTCCATGTTAATGATGGCATCTCAGTCTTGTGTAATCACTATGTGTGATGAGGTTAGTAATTCCTGAGTAAGGTCAGAGCCTGTGTAAGTGTGTGTGAGGATGTGATGGTACTCCATGTTACTGATGGTGTCTCAGTCTTGTGTAATCACTGCGTGTGATGAGGTTAGTAATTCCTGAGTAAGGTCAGAGCCTGTGTAAGTGTGTGTGAGGATGTGATGGTACTCCATGTTACTGATGGTTTCTCAGTCTTGTGTAATCACTATGTGTGATGAGGTTAGTAATTCCTGAGTAAGGTCAGAGCCTGTGTAAGTGTGTGTGAGGATGTGATGGTACTCCATGTTACAGATGGTTTCTCAGTCTTGTGTAGTCACTGCGTGTGATGAGGTTAGTAATTCCTGAGTAAAGTCAGAAGAGCCTGTGTAAGTTGTATGTGAGGATGTGATGGTACTCCATGTTACTGATGGTGTCTCAGTCTTGTGTAATCACTGCGTGTGATGAGGTTAGTAATTTCTGAGTAAGGTCAGAGCCTGTGTAAGTGTGTGTGAGGCTATGATGGTACTCCATGTTACTGATGGCTTCTCAGTCTTGTGTAATCACTGCGTGTGATGAGGTTAGTAATTCCTGAGTAAGGTAAGAGCCTGTATAAGTGTGTGTGAGGATGTGATGGTACTCCATGTTACTGATGGCTTCTCAGTCTTGTGTAGTCACTGTGTGTGATGAGGTTAGTAATTCCTGAGTAAGATCAGAGCCTGTGTAAGTGTGTGTGAGGCTGTGATGGTACTCCATGTTACTGATGGTTTCTCAGTCTTGTGTAATCACTGTGTGTGATGAGGTTAGTAATTCCTGAGTAAGATCAGAGCCTGTGTAAGTGTGTGTGAGGCTGTGATGGTACTCCATGTTACTGATGGTTTCTCAGTCTTCTGTAATCACTGTGTGTGATGAGGTTAGTAAATCAAGAGTAAGGTCAGAGCCTGTGTAAGTGTGTGTGAGGCTATGATGGTACTCCATGTTACTGATGGTATCTCAGTCTTGTGCAATCACTGTGTGTGATAAGGTTAGTAATTCCTGAGTAAGGTAAGAGCCTGCATAAGTGTGTGTGAGGATGTGATGGTACTCCATGTTACTGATGGTGTCTCAGTCTTGTGTAGTCACTGTGTTTGATGAGGTTAGTAATTCCTGAGTAAGGTAAGAGCCTGTATAAGTGTGTGTGAGGATGTGATGGTACTCCATGTTACTGATGGTGTCTCAGTCTTGTGTAGTCACTGTGTGTGATGAGGTTAGTAATTCCTGAGTAAGGTCAGAGCCTGTGTAAGTGTGTGTGAGGCTGTGATAGTACTCCATGTTACTGATGGTTTCTCAGTCTTGTGTAATCACTGCGTGTGATGAGGTTAGTAATTCCTGAGTAAGGTAAGAGCCTGTATAAGTGTGTGTGAGGATGTGATGGTACTCCATGTTACTGATGGCTTCTCAGTCTTGTGTAATCACTATGTGTGATGAGGTTAGTAATTCCTGAGTAAGGTCAGAGCCTGTGTAAGTGTGTGTGAGGATGTGATGGTACTCCATGTTACTGATGGTGTCTCAGTCTTGTGTAATCACTGCGTGTGATGAGGTTAGTAATTCCTGAGTAAGGTCAGAGCCTGTGTAAGTGTGTGTGAGGATGTGATGGTACTCCATGTTACTGATGGTTTCTCAGTCTTGTGTAATCACTATGTGTGATGAGGTTAGTAATTCCTGAGTAAGGTCAGAGCCTGTGTAAGTGTGTGTGAGGATGTGATGGTACTCCATGTTACAGATGGTTTCTCAGTCTTGTGTAGTCACTGCGTGTGATGAGGTTAGTAATTCCTGAGTAAAGTCAGAAGAGCCTGTGTAAGTTGTATGTGAGGATGTGATGGTACTCCATGTTACTGATGGTGTCTCAGTCTTGTGAAGTCACTGCGTGTGATGAGGTTAGTAATTTCTGAGTAAGGTCAGAGCCTGTGTAAGTGTGTGTGAGGCTATGATGGTACTCCATGTTACTGATGGTTTCTCAGTCTTGTGTAATCACTGCATGTGATGAGGTTAGTAATTCCTGAGTAAGGTCAGAGCCTGTGTAAGTGTGTGTGAGGCTGTGATGGTACTCCATGTTACTGATGGTTTCTCAGTCTTGTGTAATCACTGTGTGTGATGAGGTTAGTAATTCCTGAGTAAGATCAGAGCCTGTGTAAGTGTGTGTGAGGCTGTGATGGTACTCCATGTTACTGATGGTTTCTCAGTCTTCTGTAATCACTGTGTGTGATGAGGTTAGTAAATCAAGAGTAAGGTCAGAGCCTGTGTAAGTGTGTGTGAGGCTATGATGGTACTCCATGTTACTGATGGTATCTCAGTCTTGTGCAATCACTGTGTGTGATAAGGTTAGTAATTCCTGAGTAAGGTAAGAGCCTGCATAAGTGTGTGTGAGGATGTGATGGTACTCCATGTTACTGATGGTGTCTCAGTCTTGTGTAGTCACTGTGTTTGATGAGGTTAGTAATTCCTGAGTAAGGTAAGAGCCTGTATAAGTGTGTGTGAGGATGTGATGGTACTCCATGTTACTGATGGTGTCTCAGTCTTGTGTAGTCACTGTGTGTGATGAGGTTAGTAATTCCTGAGTAAGGTCAGAGCCTGTGTAAGTGTGTGTGAGGCTGTGATAGTACTCCATGTTACTGATGGTTTCTCAGTCTTGTGTAATCACTGCGTGTGATGAGGTTAGTAATTCCTGAGTAAGGTAAGAGCCTGTATAAGTGTGTGTGAGGATGTGATGGTACTCCATGTTACTGATGGCTTCTCAGTCTTGTGTAATCACTATGTGTGATGAGGTTAGTAATTCCTGAGTAAGGTCAGAGCCTGTGTAAGTGTGTGTGAGGATGTGATGGTACTCCATGTTACTGATGGTGTCTCAGTCTTGTGTAATCACTGCGTGTGATGAGGTTAGTAATTCCTGAGTAAGGTCAGAGCCTGTGTAAGTGTGTGTGAGGATGTGATGGTACTCCATGTTACTGATGGTTTCTCAGTCTTGTGTAATCACTATGTGTGATGAGGTTAGTAATTCCTGAGTAAGGTCAGAGCCTGTGTAAGTGTGTGTGAGGATGTGATGGTACTCCATGTTACAGATGGTTTCTCAGTCTTGTGTAGTCACTGCGTGTGATGAGGTTAGTAATTCCTGAGTAAAGTCAGAAGAGCCTGTGTAAGTTGTATGTGAGGATGTGATGGTACTCCATGTTACTGATGGTGTCTCAGTCTTGTGAAGTCACTGCGTGTGATGAGGTTAGTAATTTCTGAGTAAGGTCAGAGCCTGTGTAAGTGTGTGTGAGGCTATGATGGTACTCCATGTTACTGATGGTTTCTCAGTCTTGTGTAATCACTGCATGTGATGAGGTTAGTAATTCCTGAGTAAGGTCAGAGCCTGTGTAAGTGTGTGTGAGGCTGTGATGGTACTCCATGTTACTGATGGAATCTCAGTCTTGTGTAATCACTGCGTGTGATGAGGTTAGTAATTCCTGAGTAAGGTAAGAGCCTGTATAAGTGTGTGTGAGGATGTGATGGTACTCCATGTTACTGATGGCTTCTCAGTCTTGTGTAGTCACTGTGTGTGATGAGGTTAGTAATTCCTGAGTAAGATCAGAGCCTGTGTAAGTGTGTGTGAGGCTGTGATGGTACTCCATGTTACTGATGGTGTCTCAGTCTTGTGTAATCACTGTGTGTGATGAGGTTAGTAATTCCTGAGTAAGGTCAGAGCCTGTGTAAGTATGTGTAAGGCTGTGATGGTACTCCATGTTACTGATGGTGTCTCAGTCTTGTGTAGTCACTGTGTGTGATGAGGTTAGTAATTCCTGAGTAAGGTAAGAGCCTGTATAAGTGTGTGTGAGGATGTGATGGTACTCCATGTTACTGATGGTGTCTCAGTCTTGTGTAGTCACTGTGTGTGATAAGGTTAGTAATTCCTGAGTAAGGTAAGAGCCTGCATAAGTGTGTGTGAGGATGTGATGGTACTCCATGTTACTGATGGTGTCTCAGTCTTGTGTAGTCACTGTGTTTGATGAGGTTAGTAATTCCTGAGTAAGGTAAGAGCCTGTATAAGTGTGTGTGAGGATGTGATGGTACTCCATGTTACTGATGGTGTCTCAGTCTTGTGTAGTCACTGTGTGTGATGAGGTTAGTAATTCCTGAGTAAGGTCAGAGCCTGTGTAACTGTGTGTGAGGCTGTGATGGTACTACATGTTACTGATGGTCTCTCAGTCTTGTGTAATCACTGCATGTGTAGCGTTCCCGCTAGGCTGTTTTAGTGGGGCGCGGCGCCCTGCCCTCCTACTGGAGGGCAAAAACCACCCTGCCCTCCAGGAGGAGGGCAAAAAGCGCCCTGCCCTCACAGCCTGCGGGAGCCGTTCTCACCCGCGGGATGCAGTGTCCCGCGGGTGGAGAAACATGCGGTGACCCGGTCACTGCCGGAGAATAGACGCCGGGCGCATGCGCCCGGCATCTATTCTCCCTGTCTGCAGGGCTTGGGGGCTGCACGGCGTGTCCGTAAGTGCCGGGCACGCTCCCAAGAGTGACGAAAAGGGGACGCGTCTTATAGACACGCCCCATTTTCCGATGACCGCGCCCCATTCTCGGGCGCGCGCGCGTGCATGCCCTCTCTAGCTCCGGCGCCCTGCCTCCCGCCGGAGCTAGAAGGAACACTACATGTGATGAGGTTAGTAATTCCTGAGTAAGGTCAGAGCCTGTGTAAGTGTGTGTGAGGCTGTGATGGTACTCCATCTTACTGATGGTCTCTCAGTCTTGTGTAATCACTGCGTGTGATGAGGTTAGTAATTCCTGAGTAAGGTCAGAGCCTGTGTAAGTGTGTGTGAGGCTGTGATGGTACTCCATGTTACTGATGGTCTCTCAGTCTTGTGTAATCACTGTGTGTGATGAGGTTAGTAATTCCTGAGTAAGGTCAGAGCCTGTGTAAGTGTGTGTGAGGATGTGATGGTACTCCATGTTACAGATGGTTCCTCAGTCTTGTGTAGTCACTGCGTGTGATGAGGTTAGTAATTCCTGAGTAAAGTCAGAAGAGCCTGTGTAAGTTGTATGTGAGGATGTGATGGTACTCCATGTTACTGATGGTGTCTCAGTCTTGTGAAGTCACTGCGTGTGATGAGGTTAGTAATTTCTGAGTAAGGTCAGAGCCTGTGTAAGTGTGTGTGAGGCTATGATGGTACTCCATGTTACTGATGGTGTCTCAGTCTTGTGTAATCACTGCGTGTGATGAGGTTAGTAATTCCTGAGTAAGGTCAGAGCCTGTGTAAGTGTGTGTGAGGCTGTGATGGTACTCCATGTTACTGATGGTATCTCAGTCTTGTGTAATCACTGTGTGTGAAGAGGTTAGTAATCCCTGAGTAAGGTCAGAGCCTGTGTAAGTGTGTGTGAGGCTGTGATAGTACTCCGTGTTACTGATGGTTTCTCAGTCTTGTGTAATCACTGTGTGTGATGAGGTTAGTAATTCCTGAGTAAGGTCAGAGCCTGTGTAAGTGTGTGTGAGGCTGTGATAGTACTCCATGTTACTGATGGTTTCTCAGTCTTGTGTAATCACTGTGTGTGATGAGGTTAGTAATCCCTGAGTAAGGTCAGAGCCTGTGTAAGTGTGTGTGAGGCTGTGATAGTACTCCATGTTACTGATGGTTTCTCAGTCTTGTGTAATCACTGCACGTGATGAGGTTAGTAATTCCTGAGTAAGGTCAGAGCCTGTGTAAGTGTGTGTGAGGCTGTGATGGTACTCCATGTTACTGATGGAATCTCAGTCTTGTGTAATCACTGCATGTGATGAGGTTAGTCATTCCTGAGTAAGGTAAGAGCCTGTATAAGTGTGTGTGAGGATGTGATGGTACTCCATGTTACTGATGGCTTCTCAGTCTTGTGTAATCACTATGTGTGATGAGGTTAGTAATTCCTGAGTAAGGTCAGAGCCTGTGTAAGTGTGTGTGAGGATGTGATGGTACTCCATGTTACTGATGGTGTCTCAGTCTTGTGTAATCACTGCGTGTGATGAGTTTAGTAATTCCAGAGTAAGGTCAGAGCCTGTGTAAGTGTGTGTGAGGATGTGATGGTACTCCATGTTACTGATGGTTTCTCAGTCTTGTGTAATCACTATGTGTGATGAGGTTAGTAATTCCTGAGTAAGGTCAGAGCCTGTGTAAGTGTGTGTGAGGATGTGATGGTACTCCATGTTACAGATGGTTTCTCAGTCTTGTGTAGTCACTGCGTGTGATGAGGTTAGTAATTCCTGAGTAAAGTCAGAAGAGCCTGTGTAAGTTGTATGTGAGGATGTGATGGTACTCCATGTTACTGATGGTGTCTCAGTCTTGTGAAGTCACTGCGTGTGATGAGGTTAGTAATTTCTGAGTAAGGTCAGAGCCTGTGTAAGTGTGTGTGAGGCTATGATGGTACTCCATGTTACTGATGGTGTCTCAGTCTTGTGTAATCACTGCGTGTGATGAGGTTAGTAATTCCTGAGTAAGGTCAGAGCCTGTGTAAGTGTGTGTGAGGCTGTGATGGTACTCCATGTTACTGATGGTATCTCAGTCTTGTGTAATCACTGTGTGTGAAGAGGTTAGTAATCCCTGAGTAAAGTCAGAGCCTGTGTAAGTGTGTGTGAGGCTGTGATAGTACTCCATGTTACTGATGGTTTCTCAGTCTTGTGTAATCACTGTGTGTGATGAGGTTAGTAATTCATGAGTAAGGTCAGAGCCTGTGTAAGTGTGTGTGAGGCTGTGATAGTACTCCATGTTACTGATGGTTTCTCAGTCTTGTGTAATCACTGTGTGTGATGAGGTTAGTAATCCCTGAGTAAGGTCAGAGCCTGTGTAAGTGTGTGTGAGGCTGTGATAGTACTCCATGTTACTGATGGTTTCTCAGTCTTGTGTAATCACTGCGTGTGATGAGGTTAGTAATTCCTGAGTAAGGTCAGAGCCTGTGTAAGTGTGTGTGAGGCTGTGATGGTACTCCATGTTACTGATGGTATCTCAGTCTTGTGTAATCACTGTGTGTGAAGAGGTTAGTAATCCCTGAGTAAGGTCAGAGCCTGTGTAAGTGTGTGTGAGGCTGTGATAGTACTCCATGTTACTGATGGTTTCTCAGTCTTGTGTAATCACTGTGTGTGATGAGGTTAGTAATTCATGAGTAAGGTCAGAGCCTGTGTAAGTGTGTGTGAGGCTGTGATAGTACTCCATGTTACTGATGGTTTCTCAGTCTTGTGTAATCACTGTGTGTGATGAGGTTAGTAATCCCTGAGTAAGGTCAGAGCCTGTGTAAGTGTGTGTGAGGCTGTGATAGTACTCCATGTTACTGATGGTTTCTCAGTCTTGTGTAATCACTGCATTTGATGAGGTTAGTAATTCCTGAGTAAGGTCAGAGCCTGTGTAAGTGTGTGTGAGGCTGTGATGGTACTCCATGTTACTGATGGTGTCTCAGTCTTGTGTAATCACTGTGTGTGATGAGGTTAGTAATTCCTGAGTAAGGTCAGAGCCTGTGTAAGTATGTGTAAGGCTGTGATGGTACTCCATGTTACTGATGGTTTCTCAGTCTTCTGTAATCACTGTGTATGATGAGGTTAGTAAATCCTGAGTAAGGTCAGAGCCTGTGTAAGTGTGTGTGAGGCTATGATGGTACTCCATGTTACTGATGGTATCTCAGTCTTGTGTAATCACTGTGTTTGATGAGGTTAGTAATTCCTGAGTAATATAAGAGCCTGTATAAATGTGTGTGAGGATGTGATGGTACTCCATGTTACTGATGGTGTCTCAGTCTTGTGTAGTCACTGTGTGTGATGAGGTTAGTAATTCCTGAGTAAGGTAAGAGCCTGTATAAGTGTGTGTGAGGATGTGATGGTACTCCATGTTACTGATGGTGTCTCAGTCTTGTGTAGTCACTGTGTGTGATAAGGTTAGTAATTCCTGAGTAAGGTAAGAGCCTGCATAAGTGTGTGTGAGGATGTGATGGTACTCCATGTTACTGATGGTGTCTCAGTCTTGTGTAGTCACTGTGTTTGATGAGGTTAGTAAATCCTGAGTAAGGTAAGAGCCTGTATAAGTGTGTGTGAGGATGTGATGGTACTCCATGTTACTGATGGTGTCTCAGTCTTGTGTAGTCACTGTGTGTGATGAGGTTAGTAATTCCTGAGTAAGGTCAGAGCCTGTGTAAGTGTGTGTGAGGCTGTGATGGTACTCCATGTTACTGATGGTCTCTCAGTCTTGTGTAATCACTGCATGTGTAGCGTTCCCACTAAGCTGTTTTAGCGGGGCGAGGCGCCCTGCCCTCCTACTGGAGGGCAAAAAGCACCCTGCCCTCCAGGAGGAGGGCAAAAAGCGCCCTGCCCTCACAGCCTGCGGGAGCCGTTCTCACCCGCGGGATGCAGTGTCCCGCGGGTGGAGAAACATGCGGTGACTCGGTCACTGCCGGAGAATAGACGCCGGGCGCATGCGCCCGGCATCTATTCTCCCTGTCTGCGGGGCTTGGGGGCTGCACGGCGTGTCCGTAAGTGCCGGGCACGCTCCCAAGAGTGACGAAAAGGGGACGCGTCTTATAGACACGCCCCCTTTTCCGATGACCACGACCCCTTCTCGGGCGCGCGCACGTGCATGCCCTCTCTAGCTCCGGCGCCCTGCCTCCCGCCGGAGCTAGAAGGAACACTACATGTGATGAGGTTAGTAATTCCTGAGTAAGGTCAGAGCCTGTGTAAGTGTGTGTGAGGCTGTGATGGTACTCCATCTTACTGATGGTCTCTCAGTCTTGTGTAATCACTGCGTGTGATGAGGTTAGTAATTCCTGAGTAAGGTCAGAGCCTGTGTAAGTGTGTGTGAGGCTGTGATGGTACTCCATGTTACTGATGGTCTCTCAGTCTTGTGTAATCACTGTGTGTGATGAGGTTAGTAATTCCTGAGTAAGGTCAGAGCCTGTGTAAGTGTGTGTGAGGCTGTGATGGTACTCCATATTACTGATGGTCTCTCAGTCTTGTGTAATCACTGTGTGTGATGAGGTTAGTAATTCCTGAGTAAGGTCAGAGCCTGTGTAAGTGTGTGTGAGGATGTGATGGTACTCCATGTTACTGATGGTATCTCAGTCTTGTGTAATCACTGTGTGTGATGAGGTTAGTAATTCCTGAGTAAGGTCAGAGCCTGTGTAAGTGTGTGTGAGGATGCGATGGTACTCCATGTTACTGATGGTTTCTCAGTCTTGTGTAATCACTGCGTGTGATGAGGTTAGTAATTCCTGAGTAAAGTCAGAAGAGCCTGTGTAAGTTGTATGTGAGGATGTGATGGTACTCCATGTTACTGATGGTGTCTCAGTCTTGTGAAGTCACTGCGTGTGATGAGGTTAGTAATTTCTGAGTAAGGTCAGAGCCTGTGTAAGTGTGTGTGAGGCTATGATGGTACTCCATGTTACTGATGGTGTCTCAGTCTTGTGTAATCACTGCGTGTGATGAGGTTAGTAATTCCTGAGTAAGGTCAGAGCCTCTGTAAGTTGTATGTGAGGCTGTGATGGTACTCCATGTTACTGATGGTATCTCAGTCTTGTGTAATCACTGTGTGTGAAGAGGTTAGTAATCCCTGAGTAAGGTCAGAGCCTGTGTAAGTGTGTGTGAGGCTGTGATAGTACTCCATGTTACTGATGGTTTCTCAGTCTTGTGTAATCACTGTGTGTGATGAGGTTAGTAATTCCTGAGTAAGGTCAGAGCCTGTGTAAGTGTGTGTGAGGCTGTGATAGTACTCCATGTTACTGATGATTTCTCAGTCTTGTGTAATCACTGTGTGTGATGAGGTTAGTAATCCCTGAGTAAGGTCAGAGCCTGTGTAAGTGTGTGTGAGGCTGTGATAGTACTCCATGTTACTGATGGTTTCTCAGTCTTGTGTAATCACTGCATGTGATGAGGTTAGTAATTCCTGAGTAAGGTCAGAGCCTGTGTAAGTGTGTGTGAGGCTGTGATGGTACTCCATGTTACTGATGGAATCTCAGTCTTGTGTAATCACTGCGTGTGATGAGGTTAGTAATTCCTGAGTAAGGTAAGAGCCTGTATAAGTGTGTGTGAGGATGTGATGGTACTCCATGTTACTGATGGCTTCTCAGTCTTGTGTAGTCACTGTGTGTGATGAGGTTAGTAATTCCTGAGTAAGATCAGAGCCTGTGTAAGTGTGTGTGAGGCTGTGATGGTACTCCATGTTACTGATGGTGTCTCAGTCTTGTGTAATCACTGTGTGTGATGAGGTTAGTAATTCCTGAGTAAGGTCAGAGCCTGTGTAAGTATGTGTAAGGCTGTGATGGTACTCCATGTTACTGATGGTTTCTCAGTCTTCTGTAATCACTGTGTGTGATGAGGTTAGTAAATCCTGAGTAAGGTCAGAGCCTGTGTAAGTGTGTGTGAGGCTATGATGGTACTCCATGTTACTGATGGTATCTCAGTCTTGTGTAATCACTGTGTTTGATGAGGTTAGTAATTCCTGAGTAATATAAGAGCCTGTATAAATGTGTGTGAGGATGTGATGGTACTCCATGTTACTGATGGTGTCTCAGTCTTGTGTAGTCACTGTGTGTGATGAGGTTAGTAATTCCTGAGTAAGGTAAGAGCCTGTATAAGTGTGTGTGAGGATGTGATGGTACTCCATGTTACTGATGGTGTCTCAGTCTTGTGTAGTCACTGTGTGTGATAAGGTTAGTAATTCCCGAGTAAGGTAAGAGCCTGCATAAGTGTGTGTGAGGATGTGATGGTACTCCATGTTACTGATGGTGTCTCAGTCTTGTGTAGTCACTGTGTTTGATGAGGTTAGTAATTCCTGAGTAAGATCAGAGCCTGTGTAAGTGTGTGTGAGGCTGTGATGGTACTCCATGTTACTGATGGTTTCTCAGTCTTGTGTAATCACTGTGTGTGATGAGGTTAGTAATTCCTGAGTAAGGTCAGAGCCTGTGTAAGTGTGTGTGAGGCTGTGATAGTACTCCATGTTACTGATGATTTCTCAGTCTTGTGTAATCACTGTGTGTGATGAGGTTAGTAATCCCTGAGTAAGGTCAGAGCCTGTGTAAGTGTGTGTGAGGCTGTGATAGTACTCCATGTTACTGATGGTTTCTCAGTCTTGTGTAATCACTGCATGTGATGAGGTTAGTAATTCCTGAGTAAGGTCAGAGCCTGTGTAAGTGTGTGTGAGGCTGTGATGGTACTCCATGTTACTGATGGAATCTCAGTCTTGTGTAATCACTGCGTGTGATGAGGTTAGTAATTCCTGAGTAAGGTAAGAGCCTGTATAAGTGTGTGTGAGGATGTGATGGTACTCCATGTTACTGATGGCTTCTCAGTCTTGTGTAGTCACTGTGTGTGATGAGGTTAGTAATTCCTGAGTAAGATCAGAGCCTGTGTAAGTGTGTGTGAGGCTGTGATGGTACTCCATGTTACTGATGGTGTCTCAGTCTTGTGTAATCACTGTGTGTGATGAGGTTAGTAATTCCTGAGTAAGGTCAGAGCCTGTGTAAGTATGTGTAAGGCTGTGATGGTACTCCATGTTACTGATGGTTTCTCAGTCTTCTGTAATCACTGTGTGTGATGAGGTTAGTAAATCCTGAGTAAGGTCAGAGCCTGTGTAAGTGTGTGTGAGGCTATGATGGTACTCCATGTTACTGATGGTATCTCAGTCTTGTGTAATCACTGTGTTTGATGAGGTTAGTAATTCCTGAGTAATATAAGAGCCTGTATAAATGTGTGTGAGGATGTGATGGTACTCCATGTTACTGATGGTGTCTCAGTCTTGTGTAGTCACTGTGTGTGATGAGGTTAGTAATTCCTGAGTAAGGTAAGAGCCTGTATAAGTGTGTGTGAGGATGTGATGGTACTCCATGTTACTGATGGTGTCTCAGTCTTGTGTAGTCACTGTGTGTGATAAGGTTAGTAATTCCCGAGTAAGGTAAGAGCCTGCATAAGTGTGTGTGAGGATGTGATGGTACTCCATGTTACTGATGGTGTCTCAGTCTTGTGTAGTCACTGTGTTTGATGAGGTTAGTAATTCCTGAGTAAGGTAAGAGCCTGTATAAGTGTGTGTGAGGATGTGATGGTACTCCATGTTACTGATGGTGTCTCAGTCTTGTGTAGTCACTGTGTGTGATGAGGTTAGTAATTCCTGAGTAAGGTCAGAGCCTGTGTAAGTGTGTGTGAGGCTGTGATGGTACTCCATGTTACTGATGGTCTCTCAGTCTTGTGTAATCACTGCATGTGTAGCGTTCCCGCTAGGCTGTTTTAGCGGGGCGCGGCGCCCTGCCCTCCTACTGGAGGACAAAAAGCACCCTGCCCTCCAGGAGGAGGGCAAAAAGCGCCCTGCCCTCACAGCCTGCGGGAGCCGTTCTCACCCGCGGGATGCAGTGTCCCGCGGGTGGAGAAACATGCGGTGACCCGGTCACTGCCGGAGAATAGACGCCGGGCGCATGCGCCCGGCATCTATTCTCCCTGTCTGCAGGGCTTGGGGGCTGCACGGTATGTCCGTAAGTGCCGGGCACGCTCCCAAGAGTGACGAAAAGGGGACGCGTCTTATAGACACGCCCCCTTTTCCGATGACCACGACCCCTTCTCGGGCGCGCGCGCGTGCATGCCCTCTCTAGCTCCGGCGCCCTGCCTCCCGCCGGAGCTAGAAGGAACACTACATGTGATGAGGTTAGTAATTCCTGAGTAAGGTCAGAGCCTGTGTAAGTGTGTGTGAGGCTGTGATGGTACTCCATCTTACTGATGGTCTCTCAGTCTTGTGTAATCACTGCGTGTGATGAGGTTAGTAATTCCTGAGTAAGGTCAGAGCCTGTGTAAGTGTGTGTGAGGCTGTGATGGTACTCCATGTTACTGATGGTCTCTCAGTCTTGTGTAATCACTGTGTGTGATGAGGTTAGTAATTCCTGAGTAAGGTCAGAGCCTGTGTAAGTGTGTGTGAGGCTGTGATGGTACTCCATATTACTGATGGTCTCTCAGTCTTGTGTAATCACTGTGTGTGATGAGGTTAGTAATTCCTGAGTAAGGTCAGAGCCTGTGTAAGTGTGTGTGAGGATGTGATGGTACTCCATGTTACTGATGGTATCTCAGTCTTGTGTAATCACTGTGTGTGATGAGGTTAGTAATTCCTGAGTAAGGTCAGAGCCTGTGTAAGTGTGTGTGAGGATGCGATGGTACTCCATGTTACTGATGGTTTCTCAGTCTTGTGTAATCACTGCGTGTGATGAGGTTAGTAATTCCTGAGTAAGATCAGAGCCTGTGTAAGTGTGTGTGAGGCTGTGATGGTACTCCATGTTACTGATGGTTTCTCAGTCTTGTGTAGTCACAGCGTGTGATGAGGTTAGTAATTCGTGAGTAAGGTCAGAGCTGTGTAAGTGTGTATGAGGCTGTGATGGTACTCCATGTTACTGATGATGTCTCAGTCTTGTGTAATCACTGTGTGTGATGAGGTTAGTAATTCCTGAGTAAGGTCAGAGCCTGTGTAAGTGTGTGTGAGGATGTGATGGTACTCCATGTTACTGATGGTATCTCAGTCTTGTGTAATCACTGTGTGTGATGAGGTTAGTAATTCCTGAGTAAGGTCAGAGCCTGTGTAAGTGTGTGTGAGGATGCGATGGTACTCCATGTTACTGATGGTTTCTCAGTCTTGTGTAATCACTGCGTGTGATGAGGTTAGTAATTCCTGAGTAAGATCAGAGCCTGTGTAAGTGTGTGTGAGGCTGTGATGGTACTCCATGTTACTGATGGTTTCTCAGTCTTGTGTAGTCACAGCGTGTGATGAGGTTAGTAATTCGTGAGTAAGGTCAGAGCTGTGTAAGTGTGTATGAGGCTGTGATGGTACTCCATATTACTGATGGTGTCTCAGTCTTATCTAGTCACTGTGTGTGATGAGGTTAGTAATTCCTGAGTAAGGTCAGAGCTGTGTAAGTGTGTGTGAGGCTGTGATGGTACTCCATGTTACTGATGATGTCTCAGTCTTGTGTAGTCACTGTGTGTGATGAGGTTAGTAATTCCTGAGTAAGGTCAGAGCTGTGTAAGTGTGTGTGAGGCTGTGATGGTACTCCATGTTACTGATGATGTCTCAGTCTTGTGTAGTCACTGTGTGTGATGAGGTTAGTAATTCCTGAGTAAGGTCAGAGCCTGTGTAAGTGTGTGTGAGGCTGTGATGGTAATCCATGTTACTGATGGTGTCTCAGTCTTGTGTAATCACTGCGTGTGATGAGGTTAGTAATTCCTGAGTAAGGTCAGAGCCTGTGTAAGTGTGTGTGAGGCTGTGATGATACTCTAGTGTACCGATGGTTTCGCAGTCTTGATAAGGATTACAACGGATGTGTGTAAGGTTAAGTGGGCGTCCTTATGGAGTGCAGCGGTGGCATAGCGATCACAATGAATTAGCATACTGTCGCGGTTAAACTGCGAGCGTAATCGCTATTGCAATCGCAGTTGCGTTCCGTAGTGAATCAGGCCCTGTGTCACTATATGCAGTAAAACGGCCATGGACAGGCCTCCCTACCTTGCTATAGCACCTACATTATTACTCAGTGTCAGTACAGACTTTCCGTAATTGGCTGCATCTCTAGGTTACAATGGGATGAAGTTACCATCCCGGCGGTCGGTACGCCGCTGCTCAGAATACCGGCACCAGAATCCCAACAGCAGTAGGAATCCCGGCGTATATAAGAGGATGTGACGCTATGTGACAAGACTACAAGGACAGGATCTCTGCAGTTACCTAGCAGTCACTTCATGCAGTGAAACCTTCATTGTAAGGGTCCATGGATGAAGACAAATAATGGCAGAGGTGGAATTGGGGCAAAGCTACGGGGCAGACGCCCGCTTCTGATGATTGCCCTGTGTCTTGTTGTTCTGCTCTTTCCTACAGAGCTGCTTTGTGTGTAATGCAGAGAGAGCTAGGACTCTTCAAGGCTTTATGACATCTCTACAATAAACAGCAAAGGGCATCCCCCAACACTCAGGTGCATGTAAGGGAGGGGTCAGCAAAGGGCATCCCCCAGCACTCAGGTGTATGTAAGGGAGGGGTCATTCTATACAAGAACAGCAAAGGGCATCCCCCAACACTCAGGTGCATGTAAGGGAGGGGTCATTCTATACAATATACAGCAAAGGGCATCCCCCAGCACTCAGGTGCATGTAAGGGAGGGGTCGTTCTATACAAGAACACCAAATGGCATCCCCCAACACTCAGGTGCATGTAAGGGAGGAGTTATTCTATACAATAAACAGCAAACAGCATCCCCCAGCACTCAGGTGCATGTAAGGGAGGTGTCATTCTATATAAGAACAGCAAAGGGCATCCCCCAACACTCAGGTGCATGTAAGGGAGCGGTCATTCTATACAATAACACCAAAGGGCATCCCCCAGCACTCAGGTGCATGTAAGGGAGGGGTTATTCTATACAATATACAGCAAAGGGCATCCCCCAGCACTCAGGTGCATGTAAGGGAGGGGTCATTCTATACAAGAACACCAAAGGGCATCCCCCAGCACTCAGGTGCATGTAAGGGAGGGGTCGTTCTATACAATATACAGCAAAGGGCATCCCCCAGCACTCAGGTGCATGTAAGGGAGGGGTCATTCTATACAAGAACACCAAAGGGCATCCCCCAGCACTCAGGTGCATGTAAGGGAGGGGTTATTCTATACAATATACAGCAAAGGGCATCCCCCAGCACTCAGGTGCATGTAAGGGAGGGGTTATTCTATACAATATACAGCAAAGGGCATCCCCCAGCACTCAGGTGCATGTAAGGGAGGGGTCAATCTATACAATAACATCAAAGGGCATCCCCCAGCACTCAGGTGCATGTAAGGGAAGGGTCATTCTATACAATAACAGCAAAGGGCATCCCCCAGCACTCAGGTGCATGTAAGGGAGGGGTTATTCTATACAATATACAGCAAAGGGCATCCCCCAGCACTCAGGTGCATGTAAGGGAGGGGTTATTCTATACAATAACATGAAAGGGCATCCCCCAGCACTCAGGTTCATGTAAGGGAGGGGTCATTCTATACAATAACAGCAAAGGGCATCCCCCAGCACTCAGGTGCATGTAAGGGAGGGGTTATTCTATACAATATACAGCAAAGGGCATCCCCCAGCACTCAGGTGCATGTAAGGGAGTGGTCATTCTATACAATATACAGCAAAGGGCATCCCCCAGCACTCAGGTGCATGTAAGGGAGGGGTCAATCTATACAATAACATCAAAGGGCATCCCCCAGCACTCAGGTGTATGTAAGGGAGGGGTCATTCTATACAATAACAGCAAAGGGCATCCCCCAGCACTCAGGTGCATGTAAGGGAGGGGTTATTCTATACAATATACAGCAAAGGGCATCCCCCAGCACTCAGGTGCATGTAAGGGAGGGGTTATTCTATACAATAACATGAAAGGGCATCCCCCAGCACTCAGGTGCATGTAAGGGAGGGGTTATTCTATACAATAACAGCAAAGGGCATCCCCCAGCACTCAGGTGCATGTAAGGGAGGGTTTATTCTATACAATAAACAGCAAAGGGCATCCCCCAGCACTCAGGTGCATGTAAGGGAGGGGTCATTCTATACAATATACAGCAAAGGGCATCCCCCAGCACTCAGGTGCATGTAAGGGAGGGGTCATTCTATACAATAACAGCAAAGGGCATCCCCCAGCACTCAGGTGCATGTAAGGGAGGGGTCATTCTATACAATAACAGCAAAGGGCATCCCCCAGCACTCAGGTGCATGTAAGGGAGGGTTTATTCTATACAATAAACAGCAAAGGGCATCCCCCAGCACTCAGGTGCATGTAAAGGAGGGGTCATTCTATACAATAACAGCAAAGGGCATCCCCCAGCAGTCAGGTGCATGTAAGGGAGGGGTCAATCTATACAAGAACAGCAAAGGGCATCCCCCAGCACTCAGGTGCATGTAAGGGAGGGGTCATTCTATACAAGAACAGCAAAGGGCATCCCCCAGCACTCAGGTGCATGTAAGGGAGGGGTCATTCTATACAAGAACAGCAAAGGGCATCCCCCAGCACTCAGGTGCATGTAAGGGAGGGGTCATTCTATACAAGAACAGCAAAGGGCATCCCCCAGCACTCAGGTGCATGTAAGGGAGGGGTCATTCTATACAATATACAGCAAAGGTCATCCCCCAGCACTCAGGTGCATGTAAGGGAGGGGTCATTCTATACAAGAACAGCAAAGGGCATCCCCCAGCACTCAGGTGCATGTAAGGGAGGGTTTATTCTATACAATAAACAGCAAAGGGCATCCCCCAGCACTCAGGTGCATGTAAGGGAGGGGTCATTCTATAAAAGAACAGCAAAGGGCATCCCCCAGCACTCAGGTGCATGTAAGGGAGGGGTCATTCTATACAAGAACAGCAAAGGGCATCCCCCAGCACTCAGGTGCATGTAAGGGAGGGGTCATTCTATACAAGAACAGCAAAGGGCATCCCCCAGCACTCAGGTGCATGTAAGGGAGGGGTCATTCTATACAAGAACAGCAAAGGGCATCCCCCAGCACTCAGGTGCATGTAAGGGAGGGGTCATTCTATACAAGAACAGCAAAGGGCATCCCCCAGCACTCAGGTGCATGTAATGGAGGGGTCATTCTATACAAGAACAGCAAAGGGCATCCCCCAGCACTCAGGTGCATGTAAGGGAGGGGTCAATCTATACAAGAACAGCAAAGGGCATCCCCCAGCACTCAGGTGCATGTAAGGGAGGGGTCATTCTATACAATATACAGCAAAGGTCATCCCCCAGCACTCAGGTGCATGTAAGGGAGGGGTCATTCTATACAAGAACAGCAAAGGGCATCCCCCAGCACTCAGAAGGATATCAGCAGTGAGATTTGAAAAACGGTGGTAGATAATTCAGAGATCTCAGTTGCATATATCTGCAAAAATATGGCTAAGCCACGTCACGGCTTCTCTGATTACTGGAGGTCCCTAATACTTGATAAAAGTCTGGGGTGCAGAACCCCAAAAAGACAGCGAAGGCCAGCCACCCCCAGGGAAGCACACCAGTGAAAGACTAAATTGTTAGTTTTTGCTTCATTCTTATTATCACTTACTAGGTGTTACATAGGTGATACATAGGTGTTACATAGGTGATACATAGGCGTTACATAGGTGATACATAGGTTTTACATAGGTGTTACATAGGTGATACATAGGTGTTACATAGGTGATACATAGGTGTTACATAGGTGATACATAGGTGTTACATAGGTGTTACATAGGTGATACATAGGTGAAAGGTGTAATTAAAATGCTAAGAAAAAAAATAATAATAATTTGAAAGTGTTAAAGTGCTAAATAAAGTGTTAAAGTGTGCCACCCCATAGCAGCCCAGGCAAGCCGAACCCCGGGGACACCAATACCCCATACTCATCCCCAAAACTGATAACTGTATCCAATTTGGGTCGTATAATTGCCCAATATCAGGCCACATGATAATGGCACATACACAAATATACCTGAAATGAGAACCAGCTTTCCTTGGAGTCACCCCTAAGTCCTCCTAATGGCACTACAAGGACCAGAATGCCCTCCAAATGCTGTTCCCAGCTTTGCCTCTCAGTACAGCAATACATGTTGGTAGCTGCTCAATCACTTCAGTAATATCACTCAGGTGCATGTAAGGGAGGGGTTATTCTATACAATAACAGCAAAGGGCATCCCCCAGCACTCAGGTGCAGGTAAGGGAGGGGTTATTCTATACAATATACAGCAAAGGGCATCCCCCAGCACTCAGGTGCATGTAAGGGAGGGGTCATTCTATACAATAACAGCAAAGGGCATCCCCCAGCACTCAGGTGCATGTAAGGGAGGGGTTATTCTATACAATATACAGCAAAGGGCATCCCCCAGCACTCAGGTGCATGTAAGGGAGGGGTCATTCTATACAATATACAGCAAAGGGCATCCCCCAGCACTCAGGTGCATGTAAGGGAGGGGTTATTCTATACAATATACAGCAAAGGGCATCCCCCAGCACTCAGGTGCATGTAAGGGAGGGGTTATTCTATACAATATACAGCAAAGGGCATCCCCCAGCACTCAGGTGCATGTAAGGGAGGGGTCATTCTAGACAAGAACAGCAAAGGGCATCCCCCAGCACTCAGGTGCATGTAAGGGAGGGGTCATTCTATACAATAATCAGCAAAGGGCATCCCCCAGCACTCAGGTGCATGTAAGGGAGGGGTCATTCTATACAATAACAGCAAAGGGTATCCCCCAGCACCCTGAGTGAAATCAGCAATAAGATTTGAAAAATGACGATAATTCAGAGATCTCAGTTACATACATTTGCAAAAATATGGCATAGATGGGACCAGCGTTTGGAGGGCATGCTGGTCCTTGTAGCCATAGGGATCATTGTGCCTTATAACCAAAGCAGGGAGATGATATAAATTATCCCATTTGAATGTATATATGTATGCTCCAACTGTGGATCTTTTAAAATGTGTCAGTTAGTAATGAATACACCTGTGCACCTGCTGGGTGACCAGGAAAATGTGAACTGTGTAGGGTCCGGAGGACCGAGTTTGAGAACCACTGTTCTAACTGATTTGGGGCTGGTTTACATGTGGATGTAAGGCAATTTTATGACACGCCCCTCAGATGTAGCAGTACACGCCCACTTTACCGCCGCGCTCATAGGTGCTGCTTTCACACTCTCCCTGACATGCTTTTTCAAAAGTAGGCAAGTATGCTGAGAATGCAGCCTATCCAGTCACTAGGAACCAGTGACATCACTGAAAATGCAGACTATCCAGTCACTAGGAACCAGTGACATCACTGAAAATGCAGACTATCCAGTCACTAGGAACCAGTGACATCACTGAAAATGCAGACTATCCAGTCACTAGGAACCTGTAACATCACTGAGACTGCAGCCTATCCAGTCACTAGGAACCTGTGACATCACTGAGAATGCAGCCTATCCACTCACTAGGAACCAGTGACATCACTGAGAATGCAGCCTATCCAGTCACTAGGAACCAGTGACATCACTGAGAATGCAGCCTATCCAGTCACTAGGAACCTGTGACATTACTGAGACTGCAGCCTATCCAGTCACTAGGAACCTGTGACATCACTGAGACTGCAGCCTATCCAGTCACTAGGAACCTGTGACATCACTGAGAATGCAGCCTATCCAGTCACTAGGAATCTGTGACATCACTGAGAATGCAGCCTATCCACTCACTAGGAACCAGTGACATCACTGTTAATGCAGCCTATCCACTCACTAGGAACCAGTGACATCACTGAAAATGCAGCCTATCCAGTCACTAGGAACCAGTGACATCACTGAAAATGCAGCCTATCCAGTCACTAGGAACCAGTGACATCACTGCGAATGCAGCCTATACATTCACTAGGAACCAGTGACATCACTGAAAATACAGCCTATCCAGTCACTAGGAACCAGTGACATCACTGAGAATGCAGCCTATCCTTTCACTAGGGACCAGTGACATCACTTAGAATGCACCAGTCTCAGATTCCTACTGAAATTATGTGCTAAATTATCATGAATGTTGCTTCAGCCTATAAAACGGCTGCTTCACTGTGTGCTAGCAACAGGGTTCTTTAACCTAAGTAAGAATGAATGTTGTGTAGACACTACAGTGCGCATCGTCAGCGACATAGCGGGTACACGACTTAAGAAAGCTTAATTAGTATAAAACATAAAACAGCAATAACAAGGGATAGTTTAGTAGCCATATTATAGGGACATATGGCAGTATATTTACTTGTTTTCACAAAGGAGCTCAACTGTAAAAACATTTCAAACTTTTATTTTTTATTAAAGATATTCTGGAATATTTCCAAGGTAATGTACTGTAAATGGAGATTGATCTCAGGACTTTAACCATAGTGTGCACACATATTCATTACATATTTTGGAAATAGGAATGCATATATGATATATAGGGTACGATGGAAACGGGGTGCACCATTATAGGAATCAGGAAACCCGTGAGGTAGAGGAGGATTAGGACTCGGACAATAAACTGTTATAACTGAAGTAAACATTGTCTCAGGCAAAGCAGACTGTTGGGTAAACACATGCAAATCATGATCTGGCACATATCAAACGGTGTCCTGGGCAGCGTGCTAAGGAAAGCCTCTGCCATGTTACAATAGGAACCGTACGCAAACACAGACCAGCACACAGTAACTACGGCCGTAACTAGTTCTGGGCGCCCGGTGCTGCCGCACAGAGCGAAGACTGGCACCCTGCACAGTATATGCAGCCGATCAGGGGTACCGAGGGCGCCCAGCCAGCGCTGCACTTACCGGAGCTGCCGAAGTAATGATGTAATGACGTCACACGCTCGGGGGTGGGGCCGTCAAGGCGCAATTGTGCCCTGTTACGGCTTTGATAATAACCTATGCCTTAAACTCTACATTTCCATTGTGTGTATGTCCTGTGACATGAAGGGCCCGCAAGGAGAATGCAATGGGAGGGGCCCACTGGAGGGAGGCATCACAAAGCGGAAGAGGTGTGGCCATCTGATTGAGGGGGTGTGGCTAGCCATCAGAGGGACAGAAGTAAAAAGTCAAAGCCAGATTGAGGTACATATGTATCAAAGCTCTTTTTTTGTGACAAAATGTAATTTAAAGGAAGCAAGAAACGCAAGCGAGAGAATGTACGCACTTGGCCGATGTTTTCACGCTGTGCATGCATGTGCATTGCACTTCGCGAAAATTAGCCAGTGCCATCGGGTAAGGGTACGCAGACTACAAGCAGTGTGTATGCAGACCTTTCCGATATTGATTGACAGGAAGTGCTGTTTGGTGGTCGGTCGAACGCAGGCGTGCCAGTGCGTTTGAACGCCGTTGCAGGGGCGTGCATAAATTAGCCATTGCGTGGTCCTACGCAGCCCGAGCTCTCACTGCGTACAGGAAATTGCTCAAATCCTGAGTGAGTTATGTCAACGACTATTATGCTAATTTGTTCGATGGTTCTCGATGTTACCGATGTTTCCGCTGTCTTGCGGACTACTCAGGCTGTGAGTAAAGGAAGGCGGGCGGCATTATATATTGCTCGGCGTCTGCACCTTGTGCTGTGGTTGTCGTGCGTATTTCTCAGTGGCTGGGTGCGTGCGTTCTCTCACTTGCGTTCCTTGCTGACTCAGGGCCTGATTCAGACCTGCTTGCGAGCGCTCAGGAAGACGCAGGACGGAGGCGGCTCCGTCGTGCGCATACTCGAGACCCGAATAACGATGGCCAAGCCGTCGTTATGGGTCTCGCACCAAAGGGGTGTGCTGTCGATGGTGATTGACAGCACGCCCCCTTTGGTGGGCGTGCCATGGGCGTGGCTGCCCAGACAGAGGCGTTGGGACATGGGAACGCCTACCGTCTGGGGCCAGCCCCACTGACATCACTAGTGATGTCAGTGGGAGTGCTTTTGGCTCTGATAGAGCCAAAAGCACTCCAGGGCTTGCGGCAGCGAGACCCTACCGCAGGGTCTCGTCGCAAGCCCGATGGTCGCGTTGGTCTTGACCCATGTGGTCACGCAGCCAGCCGCTGCAGTTGAGATGAAGAGGCCAGGAAATCTCCGACCGCCGACAAGGATCCTAGCTTCTTCTCTCTCTCCCAGTGGCGATGACATGCCCCCGTTTCGGGGAACGGAGAGCATCGCCGCCCCCTCCCCGCCCACAAACGGCAGCAGACTGTCAATCACTGCCAGTCTGCGAGCGGGATCGCATACCCGTTCTGCACATGCACAGAACAGGTCATGCGCCTGCACAGATTCCCGAACATCAGGAATCTGGGTTCAGCAATGTACTAGCGTGTAACACTGAATCAGGCCCACAGACCATACTTACTGACTTATTGGCTGCCTCCTCCAGGAAGGGGCAGCCAGATCGGTGCAGCAGGGGACGAGGCAGTGGCATAAGTTGGCGGCCCTGTCCCTCGCTTTGCAATGCAGATATTACCACCATTTTAATGCAGTGCTCAGGGCTACAATGACGCGATTCAGCGTGAAATGCATCATCGGCCCCCCCGACTGCCCATTTTCGCTGGGGGCGACGGGGGTAGGGGGTTGCGCAGGGGGCAGCAGCCAACCCAGGATGCTCTTGCAGGGGGCTGGGGGCTCCCGGACGAATTGGGAGAGTAGGCAACCATGACATAGATCCTGGCCTCTGCATTTGGAGATACACTCAGCTCTGCAAAAATACATATTTGATTCTGGAGCATTTTATATTGCGTACTTGGTGCAATACTTGTCCAACATGTCCTCTGTGTATAGCCAGTAATGCGGTGCCCCAGTCCTCTGTGCATAGCCAGTAATGCGGTGCCCCAGTCCTCTGTATGTAGCCAGTAATGCGGTGCCCCAGTCCTCTGTATGTAGCCAGTAATGCGGTGCCCCAGTCCTCTGTGCATAGCCAGTAATGCGGTGCCCCAGTCCTCTGTGTGTAGCCAGTAATGCGGTGCCCCAGTCCTCTGTGTATAGCCAGTAATGCGGTGCCCCAGTCCTCTGTGTGTAGCCAGTAATGTGGTGCCCCAGTCCTCTGTGTGTAGCCGGTAATGCGGTGCCCCAGTCCTCTGTGTGTAGCCGGTAATGCGGTGCCCCAGTCCTCTGTGTATAGCCGGTAATGCGGTGCCCCAGTCCTCTGTGCGTAGCCAGTAATGCGGTGCCCCAGTCCTCTGTGTGTAGCCAGTAATGCGGTGCCCCAGTCCTCTGTGCATAGCCAGTAATGCGGTGCCCCAGTCCTCTGTGCATAGCCAGTAATGCGGTGCCCCAGTCCTCTGTGTGTAGCCAGTAATGCGGTGCCCCAGTCCTCTGTGTGCAGCCAGTAATGCGGTGCCCCAGTCCTCTGTGTGTAGCCAGTAATGCGGTGCCCCAGTCCTCGAGGAACCAGTAATGCGGTGCCCCAGTCCTCTGTGCGTAACCAGTAATGCGGTGCCCCAGTCCTCTGTGTGTAGCCAGTAATGCGGTGCCCCAGTCCTCTGTGCATAGCCAGTAATGCGGTGCCCCAGTCCTCTGTGCATAGCCAGTAATGCAGTGCCCCAGTCCTCTGTGTGTAGCCAGTAATGCGGTGCCCCAGTCCTCGAGGAACCAGTAATGCGGTGCCCCAGTCCTCTGTGCGGAACCAGTAATGCGGTGCCCCAGTCCTCTGTGCATAGCCAGTAATGTGGTGCCCCAGTCCTCTGTGCGTAGCCAGTAATGCGGTGCCCCAGTCCTCTGTGCATAGCCAGTAATGCGGTGCCCCAGTCCTCTGTGTGTAGCCAGTAATGCGGTGCCCCAGTCCTCTGTGTGTAGCCAGTAATGCGGTGCCCCAGTCCTCGAGGAACCAGTAATGCGGTGCCCCAGTCCTCTGTGCGTAACCAGTAATGCGGTGCCCCAGTCCTCTGTGCATAGCCAGTAATGTGGTGCCCCAGTCCTCTGTGCGTAGCCAGTAATGCGGTGCCCCAGTCCTCTGTGCATAGCCAGTAATGCGGTGCCCCAGTCCTCTGTGATAGCCAGTAATGCGGTGCCCCAGTCCTCTGTGCATAGCCAGTAATGCGGTGCCCCAGTCCTCTGTGCATAGCCAGTAATACGGTGCCCCAGTCCTCTGTATGTAGCCAGTAATGCTGTGCCCCAGTCCTCTGTGCATAGCCAGTAATGCGGTGCCCCAGTCCTCTGTGCATAGCCAGTAATGCGGTGCCCCAGTCCTCTGTGTGTAGCCAGTAATGCGGTGCCCCAGTCCTCTGTGTGTAGCCAGTAATGCAGTGCCCCAGTCCTCTGTGTGAAGCCAGTAATGCGGTGCCCCAGTCCTCTGTGTGTAGCCAGTAATGCAGTGCCCCAGTCCTCTGTGTGTAGCCAGTAATGCAGTGCCCCAGTCCTCTGTGTGTAGCCAGTAATGCAGTGCCCCAGTCCTCTGTGCGTAGCCAGTAATGTGGTGCCCCAGTCCTCTGTGTGTAGCCAGTAATGCGGTGCCCCAGTCCTCTGTGTGTAGCTGTTTTCAGGAAATATTGTTTGATCGTTACCTATATGAATTTACATATTGCCTGGTAGTCCGGTTTGACGAATTGCACAAATTCACTAAAGATATCTTCTCATCGGCCGCGCATGTACAGCAGATCAGAAGATGCGAGGAACGACGCACAGGTCGCTTGCAATATGGCGTACACACTAGATGATGTGGATTCATCTAAAATCGTCAAATTGTCCAATTAATCGTCTAGTGTGTACTTCGCTTTAGTCTGAGGCTACCGTGAACCTCGCCATGTGGCTTCTACATGCCGAGTGCTACACAGTAACACATTAGTGCCGCACATCACAGCTTTTTGTTTAGTTTTATTTTGTTATAGTTCAATGCATTGGAATTATAATGCAGGTATTGTCTTGTGTCTCACTTAGGTCATTATTATTGTACCGTATATTTGTATAGCACCTGCTCCACCAAATTACGTGGTGCTCCCCAGATATTACAGAATTACCCCATATGTGTAAGACATCAATACTAGCCACTGTGCCACCATGTTGCTGCTTGTGGCAGTAGAGCAGTTAAATATGATTCATTTGTTAGCAGCACCCAAGATGCAGATAAACAGTTTAGTTAAATCACCCATATATTAATTATCTGTATAGATTTTTTTTTATGGTGCAAAATTATTATATTCGTGGAAAATATGTTTATTAAAATTAGTAGTGTTAAGGAGGAGTTGTGGTATGGCGGGTAGGATCCATCCAATCAGTCGGACTGAAGAAGATCCAGCTAAATCTATATTTATACAACATATGGTCCATAGGGAGCAGGATCTATATATCATCTGTGGCTATGGTAGACGAAAGCTGAATAGGCTTGAGGATATGTAGGAATACTGTTTTTTGCTGATTGGCTGTTTGATGACAGCCTTGTTGCTGGGTAAGTTACTGTAATGGTGTGGTTTGGTCAGCTGGTTCTATGGGACCAATAACATGGCTGGGGGAGTGGTTAGTAAGAGATTATATATTGGCTTGTTTTCATGGGATCAGTCTCTTTTGTAGGATTTTTGCAACCCACCATCCCGCCCGTTATATTTTTGTTGTGCATTAACCTTGTTATTCCCAATTTAGGGGAGGCGCGGCATGGCGGGAGTACGCTGCAGCTCAGCGGCTTTATGTGGTGCAAGATAACTTTGTGGGGGCACTTGCCCTCGATGTCCACGGCAAATTTTTTCCTGCTCCGTGCGAGGGGACCCGGGCGCTTTTGTACGGAAGCACCCCGGATGGGCCCAGGAGGGAAGAGAGACCCTCGCATCGTTAGTGCGTCTAGAGGGGGGATGTGTCAGTCATCCCCCGAGTATTTGAGCGAGGTGAAAGCTGGAACTGAGTCTGCAGCGTCTCTTTGCCACCCTGGTTAGGTTAATCAATGTAATTATAAATAAAAAGCTGTGACCTTTTAGCCAAGCTCTGGTGTCCGTGTCTTTATTTGTAGTTTAAGTTAAGTAAGCTAATCAAGGCTGTAGAGGTTTGGAGGCAATAAACCAATGTAGATCTTATTGCTTGCACGTTACCTCCACCCATTGTCATCCACGGGAGAGATGAATACAGCGACCAGTCCTGGTGTTAGCAGAGCAGAGTGATGGGAACACATGGAGGTGTGGGTCATATCCGGTGGACGCAGCATAATGTTGGTCCAGCTTTGCCGTGTGGAATGCTCGGAAGGCCTGCACGTACGATTGCTGCACTAACTGGAAGGGATTCAGAGTAACACTGCAAAGTCCATACTGTGCCCACACTGTTCTACTCTCACAGGCCTGGGGGGCAGGAGCACCCACGGGCCACCTGGCCCTTCCCATACACCACCGTGGCCGAGTGTCCAGCACATGAAACAAGCGCTCACTCATATTAGTGACTAGCTTGCCCAGCGCGGCAGACGGCGATATTAGAACACTGTTATCTCGTTGCTGTGCCCCCGCTCTGAACTGCTGCTTTACGCCGGATTACCTAAGGAAGTGAATTTCTGCTATTTAAATTGATGTCGTTTCTTCTCGCTAGCTCTCCCTGACCCCGTCTGACACCCCAGCAGCAATTCCAGAACTTCCACTAACGCCAAATTAAGAGTCCCCTGGACTCCTGAACTTATGTCCAGACAATTAATCAGAACAATTTCCAGCAGCTCCCTGGAGCAGCCAATTATTTCCCATAGCGCTTTGCCACAGGTGAAAAGTGTTAGCATTCATCTTGTAAAGAGGAGAGCATTATACCCGTAATCATTTCAGCCAGCACTATGAGGAAATATTGTATTTTCCCTATTGGAGGGAGGCGGTATGAGTCGCCATGTACCGGGCAGACTGTATGAGAGGACCGCTGCACCGCATTGCGCTTCATTAATGAAGACCACTTACAGTATGGCAGATATTCTTATTATCCATCCTAATTTGTACCGGTGAAGATAACATTTCAGAATGTAAAAAAAAAGTATAACAATAATAGACTGTGGGGCTGATTCAGCAAGGGGACGCAGCTGCTTATACGCACGCAATAGGCTGATTGTGGCGTACTGCGCATGCAAATGCACCGCAGTGCATGTGCGCCAACTAGCCACTGCGCTCGGGACTGCGATCGTAGTGACTACGCAGACCCATGGCTGAGTGATTGACAGGAAGTGCCGCTTGTGGGTGGTGACAGGGGAGGGAGGGGGGGTCGGCGAACGCAGGCATGCCGGTGCGTTGGGGCGGCGTTGCATGGGTGTGCATAAATTAGCCACTGCAAGACCATACGTTGCCTGAGGACTCATAGCGTGCACTGAAGTAAGCAATTCCTGAGTGAGGTCTGACCCTGCCTTCACTGTGTGTCTGGGTCCGATGTTACTTGATGTTACCGATTGTTTCTCTATGTTTGCCACGTACACGGGTGTAAGGGGAAGTGGGCGTCCTAATGTCAGGCTGCAATCACAATGCGAATGCAATCATTTACATATCACCCGCTGATATAAGCAACAATTAGTTGTGTGCTTATAAGCAGAATAGCGATCCGTAGTGAATCAGGACCTGCGATTGGGAGAGGAATTAACCCCATAATTTCCCCAAAAAACGTATTTTGGAACCTCCCTCACGCTTTTGATGGGACGGTCCATGCCGCCATCAGGACTTTCATCCTGATTTATGGGGTGTTGGGAGGTGTTACTGATAGGAGAAAATATGTTGCTTGCTGAATAAAACCAACAGCCCTTGTAATAATCTGCTTGTCCTACAGGGGGCAGTGTTTCAGATGTTGCGACTGATTTTATCCACACTAAAGTGAGCTCTGTTTTCGTGTAGCTGCATGCGTCTTTGGTAATTACATCAGCAGTTTAATCTATAGCTCTGATTATTACAGATAATCACGACTTCATGTTATTATTGCTCCTAGCAAGGTGCCAGCACCAAGACCTCGAAGTGAAGCAGAGCAGAAACAAAGCAGGCATACTGAAGCTGTAGCAGAGCAAAGTTGCAAAGTTTGGCGCTGAAGCTGGCATACTGAAGCTGATCCAGAACGAAAAATAAAATGGAACAGGGCTCTAGAGCTTGGAGCCAGAGCTAGCATGCTGGAACTGGAGCAGAACTGAAATTAGAATGGAGTGGAGCTTTTGACACATCTCCCATCCGGCTCTGTTTCAGTGGGACAATCCCTATTTGAGATCTATGTACCCGGAGCTGAATTTTCCAGATCGACGGGCAGTTTCAAGGTATTCCCTTTTACTGCTGCTCCCTAACATGGTCAATCCACTCCATTACATGGTCATAGTCCCTGCGCATGGCGCAATGCGTGCGCACTTTTGTAGCGCGATCGGCAAGGATGTAAGAGGACACATCTGTAGAACAGAAGCTAGAATGGAGCAGGACTCCACAGCTTGGGGATGGCATACTCGGGCTATAGCAGAATCTAGAATTGAGCAGGACTCCACAGCTTGGAGATGGCATACTGGAGCTAGAACAGAAGCTAGAATGGAGCAGGACTCCACAGCTTGGAGCTGGCATACTGGAGCTAGAACAGAATCTAGAATGGAGCAGAACTCCACAGCTTGGAGATGGCATACTGGAGCTAGAACAGAATCTAGAATGGAGCAGAACTCCACAGCTTGGAACTGGCATACTGGAGCTAGAACAAAGCTAGAATAGAGCAGAACTCCACAGCTTGGAGATGGCATACTGGAGCTAGAACAGAAGCTAGAATGGAGCAGGACTCCACAGCTTGGAGCTGGCATACTGGAGCTAGAACAGAATCTAGAATTGAGCAGAAATCCACAGCTTGGAGATTGCATACTGGAGCTAGAACAGAATCTAGAATGGAGCAGGACTCCACAGCTTGGAGCTGGCATACTGGAGCTAGAACAGAAGCTAGAATGGAGCAGGACTCCACAGCTTGGAGCTGGCATACTGGAGCTAGAACAGAATCTAGAATGGAGCAGAACTCCACAGCTTGGAGATGGCATACTGGAGCTAGAACAGAATCTAGAATGGAGCAGAACTCCACAGCTTGGAGATGGCATACTGGAGCTAGAACAAAGCTAGAATAGAGCAGAACTCCACAGCTTGGAGATGGCATACTGAAACTAGAACAGAATCTAGAATGGAGCAGAACTCCACAGCTTGGAGCTGGCATACTGGAGCTAGAACAGAATCTAGAATGGAGCAGAACTCCACAGCTTGGAGCTGGCATACTGGAGCTAGAACCGAATCTAGAATAGAGCAGAACTCCACATCTTGGAACTGGCATACTGGAGCTAAAACAAAGCTAGAATAGAGCAGAACTCCAGAACTTGGAGATGGCATACTGGAGCTAGAACAAAGCTAGAATAGAGCAGGGCTCCAGATGAAGCTGGAACTGGCATATTGCAACTGGAATGGAGAAGAACATAAGATGGACCAGGGCTCTAGAGCTTGGAGCTGGCAGACTAGGGGCCTGATTTAGACGCGAACGCAGCCACAACTGCGTCTTTATGCATACGCCACAGCCAGTGGGATTCGTACAGAGGCGCCCACCAGCTGCGATGCTAATTCACCGCTCTGCATATCAAGTCGCACCATCGGACACACAAGCGCTGTGCGGCTCGGACGCATGTGCAGACTGAAAACTTTGCCCACTTGCATGCGGCATGTACTAAGGGCGCTCCTCCTAAATCAGGCCCCAAAGTTGCAGCGGAGCAGAAAACAAAACAGGGCTCTGGTGCTAGAGCTCCGCTTCTCTGACTGTCGCTGTTACTACATTTCATTAGAATGGACAATAAACACAATAAATAAATGAATGAATACTAATGCTTTAATAGCCTATAAACTAGGCCTTGTCTGGAGCTAGAGCCGTGGAGCAGCCTGGGACTGGAGCTGAGCGTCTGCCTTGGCATTGGCACAGGCCCTGGTAATGAGAGCGTCTCTCTCTCTCCCCTACAGTAGCTGTGACCGATCTCCCTGGTGCTGGCTGCAGTGATTTCCGTCCACTGCTCACAATACACAAGAAGAAGAGATGTTCCTGTTCTCCTGCTATTTACAGTGGAAGAAATGTTACAAAGGGATTAGCTGGGAAAGAGACCAGTAACGCCAGGGTCAGATACAGCCAGAAAATATACCATAGAGATAACAGTAACAATTCTGTGCGTCATTGTATAGAATTCTAGTAGTGCCAAAATAATCTCTGCTGTTTCTCTCGCACTACGGGAAACGCTCTTATCTGATCCGAGTGAAATATCCTACACAGTGCGCTATATGCCTTCACAATGCCGAAAATATGAACTATTGTTCCCATTCTGGACCCGGCAAAAGTTCAGAGAACATTGTGCATCGATGGAACAGTAGACAAAGCCCCTTATCTAACATCTAAATATGCTCATTTTTATTTAGCTCTCAGTCCCTGAACTGCCTCAATAGGCTCAATTATATATAGCTGGAGCCTAAGAAGGACTGGTAAACAGCATCAGAAAGAGTACATTGAGTAACGGAATTATATTACACATGGATCAGAGACAGGAATCAGTATTCAACGCTGCCCCCAGCGCGCCCCTCCCAGGAACAGACCCAGGTTCAGGCTGGGAACATGAGGAAAACACATGCACACCCACCCGCTCACTACCAGACTCTGTGTACACGTCATACACTGTACACTTATCTTACTTTATTAAGATGCATTTTACTCCGTACAAGATCAAGAATTGGAAAGATCCTGAGGCAGATCCACGCTGACCAGATCTCTGCAACATGTATCAGGAACACATAGCGTGCAACACGTATCAGGAACACATAGCGTGCAACACGTACATGACAGGGAATGCACCGGCTTATACATATTATAATCTCAGGACAATAGAGCTGTACTGTAAGTCACATGGAAGACACCCCCATATGGCCGCAGCCATGCAGAGAAAGCGGCAGTGGGCCCTGGCACTAGGGCCTGTCTGAGACGGCCATGCTGGAAGACTGGCAGGTGTCCATCCTGTTATCCCTGTCTTTGGGGTCAGTCAGAGGAAGTAAGGAAACAACGTGGCGGTGATGTGCCAGAGCCTGCATGTCATCGCAGCGCCCTCACCCCCTCTCTCCCTCACGCTGGGACATTCTGTGCCCGATGCCCTGGGCTCTCAGCCACCTTGGAGTTTCTACTACTGGCTCCAAACTCCCAGCTGTATGGAACAAATTGGAAAAACTGACAGCATTGTCTGAGAGACGCAGCTTGGGATAATTACTCAGTGTCTTTCTTCCTTTCTTTTTATACAAAATATAAACATGTTCATCTCTTTTATAATGTGGTGATACCTGTCCAAATCGCCCTATGGCACCGTGCCCACTCTGCTCTCACATCCAGCCTCTACAGCAGGATGCACAATGCGCATTGTATGAGTTTAGTGGAGATGTGGACATAATGTCAACACTGCAATGTCACCAGTAATTATGTCAACATGGATCATGTCGGTATCTGTAGAATGTCGACATATTCACAATGTTGACATGCAAAATGGTGACTTGTAAAATGTCGACATTCTATATGGAACGGTAGCAGAGGGTTAGGCACTAGGGGAGGGTTAGGGTTAGGCACTAGGGGAGGGTTAGGGTTAGGCACTAGGGGAGGGTTAGGCTTAGGCACTAGGGGAGGGTTAGAGTTGGGCTACAGTAGGGGAAGGTTAGTGTTAGTGCTACAGGAGTGGAGATATGGGGTTAGGTACTAGGGGGGGGGGTTAGGATTAGGCACTAGGGGAGGGTTAGGATTAGGCACTAGGGGAGGGTTAGGATTAGGCACTAGGGGAGGGTAGGATTAGGCACTAGGGAAGGGTTAGGCACTAGGGGAGGGTTAGGGTTAGGCACTAGGGGAGGGTTAGGATTAGGCACTAGGGGAGGTTAGTGTTAGTGCTACGGGAGTGGAGATATGGGGTTAGGTACTAGGGGGAGGGTTAGGATTAGGCACTAGGGGAGGGGAGGGTTAGGCACTAGGGGAGGGTTAGGCTATGGGAGGGGAGAGTTAGGGTTAGGCACTAGGGGGAGGTTACAGTTGGGGTACAGTAGGGGAAGGTTAGGGTTAGGCAGGATTTACCAGAAGTCATCCTGACATCACCACTACACCACCACGGACGTTTTGTTGACATTCTAATCAGGTCGGCACTTCATCACTGTCGACGTGGTCAATATCGACATGCCAAATATGCTGCACATCAACATTTTCACGTCGACATTATGAATGTCGACAAGATATACCAATCCCAGATTATTGCTATATATAGTGTGTAGATACTGTATACAATAACATGTGTCCTGCAAATTTAGAGGCTTCTTTATTAAAGTTAAATTGTAGTAAATCACCCGGGCTACTGTAGCACATAATTACCAGGGAGGGATTCTGGTAACATACGTCCCGTTTGTGTGGCATGCGGGCCTGGTCCAAGCCCAGAAGCAATATGACTCAGAGGCGCTCGCTATTTGCGAGCCCTTCTCTGAATCAGGGCGGATTTAAAGAAAAAAAAAAATCCGCCTCCAGGCCGCTCACATAGCTGTGGGTGACCACCCACAGCTTTTGCGAGCGGCCTGGCGATGGTCTCGGTTCCCACAAGCCCGAATGAACTTTCTGCTCTAATAGAGCAGGAAGTTCACTACTGACATCACGAGTGATGTCAGTAGGGCCGTCTACAAACAGCAGGCGTTCCTTCGGGAACGCCTCCGTTTGTCCAGCCCCCACTCCCGGCCTACAAAATGGGGCGAGCTGTCGAACAACATCGACAGCTGCCCCATTTTGTAGCGAGCCCCGGAACGAGTGAAGTTCTCACTCGTTTCATGGCTCGAGCACTGCACTGGCCGACCATCGACCCACTTGCGAGCGCTAATCAGGCCCTATGCCCCTTAATCTTACAGAGGAAGCACTGATGGTCTGCAAAACAAAACTGAACACAGGGCCTGATTCAGAGATGTACATAATGCCGAAATTTACGCACAGAGTAGCGGCAAAAACACAGGCGTGTCGCAAACGCATTTTCTCATCTTGCGGGGAAACTTCCACGCAAGATCAGTTCATCTCTGCAAACTTTCCAGAATTGCAAAGGTCTGGAGAACTCAAAGCTAGAACGGAAAAGTTCCGGGAGTCTGAAGCATGGAAGTACCTCCATATCCTTAGAATGGTTAGACGAGAGGAGAGTAACCGACAGTCATCCATTAGAACATTGGCCCTCATTCAGAGCCGGACGCTATTTGCGGTCGTTCGTTTAAAAACAAGGGGTGGCTATTCAAATGATCCGTACGCACATTGCAGTCTGTTCACACCTCTAAGTCTGAACGAACGAGCAAAACATACGCTCGTTTATTTGTTAAAAACGCCCCCTGGCCGCACGCATCCTACGTCATGTCCGCTATTTATTAGATTAATCGAGTACATCGACCAGCGTATGAACTGCTCGCTATTCTTGTGGTTGGTGTTTGCTACCACAAATTTGCGAGCAGTTCTGGCTCTAAAATAACCCAGTGACGTGGTCAATGACGCTGCTGTTTTAAATATACACACCCATAAAACGCCCGTTTTGACCTTTAAGCACGCCTGCGTTCGGATCTCCACTCCCCATTTTCAAGCACCTTCCCCTGTTACCACCCACATACGCCTCATTCTGTCACTCAAAATAGCAGGCACTCGCTATATAGCGTACAAACGATTTTCGGCCGCACTGACTGGTTCGCGCATGCGTACTAAAAAGCGTACGCATGCGCAGATGTGCAAACATCGCTCGGAACGAGCGTACTGCCGCTAACGAGCGGCTCTGAATGAGGGCCATTATTCTGGATAGTGCAGTGTTATATGCTGATCGTTCATTACAATAATATAATGCGGTTATTAAAGTACAGCCCTACTGTGATTAATAGAAAATACAATTTGGAAGACAGACTCCAGTCCCCGCAGAGCAGATGATGTTCTCGGTCTGCGCATACAATCACACTGCGCAAGCGTCCGTGTGGTTACCGCTGTGAGATGCAGTACGATTTAGTACGCAAGAGCTGGGGATTTTCAGTGGGTGTTTCTGAGTGGCTAGCCAGACGTGAGCATGTCGCAGTTAGCGACTGCGTTTAAAGACGCAGCTGCGCCGATACAGGTGGCCATGTTCAGACAAATAATTTGTGCCTCATAGCGCAATGTCCCATAGTGCATCTCTGCGTGAATACCACCGGCAGCGGAATTTGCATAAAAACGAAGTCGCGGCTGCTATAGCGTGCACCCCTGAATGAGGCCCAATGCTGCCGATGCCTTATTGCCATACAGTAAATGAACTTGTCAGTGAATAGTGTAAGGAGAGAAAGAACAAGGGGATGAGCCAGAACGACAAGGATGGTGTTATTTTAAAGGGAACAGGTGGCTGAGTTGCTTTACCGCTTTCCAAAGAAAGCTGGCTCTGCGGAGCTGACAGCAGGGACACATGCAGAGCGCGCTGGTAAACACATTCTACCAGATAGACTGAATTTCACATTCTTGCCCTATGAGGGGGCTTAATAGAAACCCCTAGGCAAGTGCTGTGTCAGAGACGTGCCGGGGCCCGGGGCCGCTGATGATTTGTCTATTTACACTCAGAGTCAGACAGGGCGAGAGCGCAGTGTGACATCTCCATCTTGCTGGGAGAGACGCCCCTGGTTGTATCTGAGGTTTGGGGATTGAGGCCAGTCTTCAGGTTATATCCCTCCGGGGAAGATGTGGATGGCAGGGCGATCATTACCATTTATGTCTGACTTCAGCTGTAGATGATTTACCGACAGTCGGGGAAACCGTCAGTGCACGGGATTAGTGGTAAAGTGCAAAATACCTGCCAGGTGCATTTGTGCTGTAGACGAAGTGCTTGGGCATACATACATCCCTGTTACTGGGCACTAACATTACGTATAACTAATGTCTTTCATCCACTATCCTTGACCTGCAAGTCATGTTTCTGTAACGCATCTAGTAACCGTCAGACGGATCCGTCAGCCAGCAGCTATCACCTGGCCAAACCACAATTTATTTGGTGATGCCGCCGTACAGGGTGAATTGCACCCAGTACAGGAGGATCAACTGGGCAGTGGCAGGACTACCACACGTTCAAAGCTTGCCCCAGCGCAGCAAATTCCCGGGTGCCGGGCCTCCACCATTGCTGCCCGCTCGCTGGCTGGCTGCAGAAAATGCGTTCTGTACGTGTGTTGCGCACAGCGTCCGCAGTGGCGAGGAGCTCCACACATGTCGGATATGGGGCACAGCCTTCCGTGAACTGGGCATTTCTGGACAATAAAAGTGTGGTTAGCATGCAGATGCACAGAGGCCCTGATTCAAAGCCGGACGCTCTGACAGAGCGCTCGCTCTCAATCAGGGCCGGGCTATTTTTTTCTTAGAACGGCCTCCTGGCCGCTCGCATAGCTGTAGGTGACCACCCACAGCTACAGCGAGCGGCCAGGAAGATGGTCGCGATGGTCAAGACCATCGCGACCATCGGGCTTGCGAAGAGACCCTTGTGGTAGGGTCTTGTTGCCGCAAGCCCCAGAGAGATTTCGGCTCTAACAGAGCCGAAATCTCTCCCACTGACATCACTCGTGATGTCAGTGGGGCCGTCTCCAGACGGTAGGCGTTCACATGGGAACGCCTCCATTTCGGCAGCCACTCCCCCGGCCCCCCCCCCACCAAAGGGGGCATGCTGTCACTCAACATCGACAGCACGCCCCCTTTGGTACGAGACCCGGAGCGACGGATTGCCCGTCGCTATCCGGGTCTCGCGCATGCGCACGACGGAGCCGGCTCCGTCGTGCACATGCACTGGCCCACAGCGATTGTGACCGGGTCAGAATCAGGCCCAGAGTACACGCGTCTCGCGGCATGGGCACGTAGCCCGACGTCCATGATTGTGTCAGGCCATCAGAGACAGGTGCCTGTTTCAGACAGATATTTTGCACCCAGCGTGGGGCAGGTCCAAGCACTGATACAAATGATGGCTACGGCTGGGAAAACATGCGTTCGCATAAAGCCGCACTGATAATCGCATACATGGACGGATACCTGCATTAGCATAAAGTAATTCATGTGGTCACCATGGATTATTTGCGTCTGACTCGGGCCTAGAACGTTCAGAGTGTGGGAGACAGGAGGGGCTCATGCTGTATAGTACATAAGAACCGGGTGCAATCTGTGCTATACACAATGACTGACATCTGCCCCCACCAGCACAGGAACGTCTCACCTGCACCACTGGCAGAACCCTGTAGTCTCAGCGCAGTCTGGATAAGGTCTGTCTGTGCACAACATACTCATGTAGAGCGCACGGCGGGGCGCAGTGCAACTACAAACGTTTAACCTTTCCCCAGGCAGCTGTGAGCCTGGTACTAGCTCTGCAGTTTCATAGAGAGTAAACGGGTTGAAGTCTTTATTGCAGGGGAACGGTCACCGTCCTGGAAGAATTTGTTGTAGGAATCACTGAAAGCTGAAACTGGGTCATTGTGCATGGTATGTGGACGGAAGGGATCACAGTCTGAAAAGATGCACAAAATAATTCCTGGGAGGAGACATTTCTACTGTGCACAGTGCTAAATGCTGCAGGGGGGAGCAGAGTGTTTCAGCACAGGGGTGATGTGTGAGGACGGAAGGGTGGGGCGGCCCCATGACTCAGAGATCACATTTTTGTGAATGAACTGTGCGGGGTCAGTGCCTCTCATTCCCGGCAGCTGGCCCGCATGGATCGCGCAGGCACATTACTGCTTTTATCGCTGCCTGTATGACATCAGAACTGCAGGCGTTATGCATGGATGTCTGTGTGTGTATCCCGGGTAACAGCTTCTGAATACACCATTATGACTTATTAATCATTTCACAGGTTTGCTCTAGAACCCCCTCAAGCCAAATACAGTAGCTTATATCGCCTGAACAACCGTCTTCCTCCAGCACTTGATATTTAATGCTGGTGTCTGTGTAATGCATATTGTCATTGTCAACGGCTCATGCACGCTCAAGGATTACTCGCGATGCAAACGATTTCATTATAAAATCACAATTGAAGCTATATATAAGAGAATTACTAGCGATGCAGAAATTCTGGAGGAAGAAATGGATAATATGCTAATCAAGATTAGACATAGAGGTTATCCTGAAACCATATTACGCTCAGCAAAAAATAAAGCTGACCTCATTGCCCGGGATGACACTTTAAAAAACATGTATCCAAGAGAGACTCTGATGATGTTATCAATTGGGTACAAACATACATATTCCACTGCCCATGATGAAATCAGAAAAGTGAATAATCAATTTTGACCAATGATACAGAGGGGCGGTTCAAATTCCGACAGCGGCAGCCCGGCAAGGGTGAAAATCCCGATTGTCCCTACGGTAAGTATCGCTAACCCAATTCCCCCCCCCAACCCTAACCTCCTCCCCAAGTGCCTAACCCTAATCCCCCCTCTAAGTGCCTAAACCTAACCTCCCCTTCCCCGCTGCCTAAACCTGTCCCCCGGCAGGGTGCCTAACCCTAAGTCCCCCCCTGGGGGAGCCTAACCCTAACCCTCCCCTTCCCCTAGCCTAACCCTCCCGGGGGGAGTGCCTAACCCTAACCTCCCCCAAGGTGCCTAACCCTAACCCTCCCCCCCCCCGCGGCTGTCCGCACCCGGCATCCCTTCGATTGGGATGCCGGGCATCGGCCTTCCAGTGTCTGGTTAATGACAGGCGTCTAGATTTAGACACCTGTCATTAGTACCACGCCGGGATTAGAACGTCTGGAAGCCAGCGGTTGGGATTTAGACCATCGGCTTCCAAACTACATCCCATGCAGAGTGACCGAGATCTACCCACCTTGAAAAAAACAAGAATTAGATCATATTATAAAAGGGGTAGAAACATCCAAGGATTGGGTAGTGAGGTCAGATATCACAGAACACAAAAAAGTATCCAACTATACATGCAGGCCAAAAAATGGATGTCACAAGGGTGTGGGCTGCACAACTTGTCGCCATATGATAACAGGGAAATACTTTGTTCACCCACATTCTGGATACAATTTTGAAATACGACATTGACTGACTTGTGCAAGTTCATTTGTAATTTATCTAATAAAGCGTCCCTGTGGACTCTGCTATGTAGGGAAAACCTTGCGCTCCTTTAAGGACCGAATGGCCCTACACAGATCGGCTATCAGATCAGCCATCAGTGGCAAAGAGCAAAATTTACTAAGCGGCGGTTTGACGGCGGGTTCTATTCTGTTCTAAACCTCTGGGGTTTGGTGGCGGGCTCTATTCTGTTCTAAACCCCGGGGGTTTGGTGGCGGGTTCTATTCTGTTCTAAACCCCGGGGGTTTGGTGGCAGGTTCTATTCTGTTGTAAACCCCAGCGGTTTGGTATATAAACAAGCAAACAGCGGCACTCACGGGACTTTCAAAGGAAAAAGACTCCTGGACACAGCAATGTAGTTCAACGTTTCAGTCTTGGCAGACTTTTATCAAGAACAAGTAGGGATAGGCCTACGCAGACAGGGATGGACAGGGATAGGCCTACGCAGACAGGGACAGGCCTACGTAGACAGGGATAAGCCTACGCAGACAGGGATAGGCCACGCAGACAGGGATAGACAGGGATAGGCCTACGCAGACAGGGACAGGCCTACGCAGCCAGGGATAGGCCTACGCAGACAGGGATAGGCCACGCAGACAGGGATAGGCCTACGCAGCCAGGGATAGGCTTACGCAGCCAGGGATAGGCCTACGCAGCCAGGGATAGGCCTACACAGCCAGAGATAGGCCTACGCAGACAGGCACATGACTGTATATGGGACGGGATGCAGCGAAAACGATGAGAGTCAGAACGTCGAGATGGCCTGAATGTCAACAAAATGGCGTCACGTACATAGTGGAGCAGATGTACGAAGCAGTGACAATAGTGACGTGTGCCAGTGTAGACGTTGCCCATGGCAACCAACCAGCTTTGAGGTTGCATTTATCAAGTACATTGTAGAAAATAATAGGTAGAAGCTGATTGGTTGCCATGGGTAACTTCTCCACTGGCCCACTTCCCCATGCTCTTCACTGCTTCATACATCTACCCCACTGTGTACAAAGCGAACATGTTGACGTTCACAATATCGACATACTGTGAATGTCGCCGTCATATATTTAGGGTTTGGCTTAGAATGCTGCAGGGCTATCACATCAGAGTAGCGTTATGTTGTCATGCTGACTGTCAACATTATGACCATGTTGACATGCCATTTGTCGACAGAACACCTGTGTCGACATTTTTACCACACTCATATAGGCCCGTTAGTAGGACTCATTAGAGCAGAGGCACATGCTGAGGTACACACTCTCCTGGCAGCCCAAACATTCGGGAAGCTCAGGGCCAGCAGACTGCAAAAAACAGCATGTGCCCCGTCCCCCGGGGAGAAGCCTGAACAAGGACCCAGGAATGGACTTTCTGCAGATGTCTCCCATGTAACATGATCCAGTCTGTCAGTGACTGCTCAGGACAACCAGATACTTGTGTGGAAATAATGGTTAACATGGTCCAAAGGTGAATAACTACAAAAGATTGACTTGGTCACAAGGTCGACAAAAAAAAAAGGGTAGACACTTTTTTTTAATATATATTTTAAGCTTAATAATACCCCTCCCCCTGGAGCCTAAACCTAACCATAGCCTAACCCTAACCATCCCCCCTAGCGACTAACCCTAACCCGTCCCTCCTGCAACCTACACCTAACCCCCGCCATGTGCCTAACCCTAATACTCCCCCTAGCACCTACCCCTAACCTTCCCCCATGTGCCTAAGCTTAGCCTAACCCTAATCCTCCCCCTAGCGCCTAACCGTCCCTCCTGCAACCTACCCCTAACCCTCCCCCCTGTGCCTAACACTAATCCCCCCTCTAAGTGCCTAAACCTAACCCCTCCCTTCCCCACTGCCTAAACCTAAGTCCCCCGGGGTGGTGCCTAACTCTAACCTCCCCCCGGGGGAGCCCTAAACCTAACCCTCCCCCCCCCCCCGTGGCTGTCCGCTCGCGGCGCCCGGCATCCCTTCGCCGCGATAAAGCAGTCGGGAAGCCGGCTGTCGGGCTTACGTCAGTCGGCATCCCGATTGCATCCCGCTTAACCCTAACCCTCCCTCTAGCGCCTAACCCTAAGCGTCCCTCCTGCAACCTACCCCTAACCCTCCCCCATGTGCCTAACCCTAACCTTAAAAATGTTGATAAAAAAAATAAAAATGTGTCAACCATATTTGTGTCAACAACTGGCGTGTCGACCATTTGTCCCTGTCAAACTTTTGTACTTGTCGACCTTTTGACCTTGTCGACCATTTGGTGTCAACCTACTGTGTACATTGTCGACCTTTTTACTGTCGACCTGTCACTCGGATACTATATTTACAGACATGAATCCTCTCCTTTTATAAATATTATTTCCAGTGAATTATATTAGTATAAAATACTGACAGGGTCATCGCCTGTAATTATAAAGTATTGTAACCATAACCATGTAAAT
This sequence comes from Taudactylus pleione, assembly GCA_031769625.1. Taxonomy (NCBI): domain Eukaryota; kingdom Metazoa; phylum Chordata; class Amphibia; order Anura; family Myobatrachidae; genus Taudactylus; species Taudactylus pleione. Next base: position 726,396 of record JAUIMM010001093.1, read on the forward strand.
ACATCTGCCTGCGATAATGCATTTAGGGTTGGCGAGGGCTTTTATTGATAAAGCTCGGCGATAGTGGACTTTGGGCCTGATTCAGAGCCACTCGTAAGCGGCAGCTCGTTCGCTCCGAGCGATGTTTGCCCAACTGCGCATGCGTACGGATCGTTATACGCATGCGCGAACCAGTCAGTGCGGCCGAAATTCATGTGCTCACAAAATAGCGAATGCCTGATAATTTGAGTGACAGGAGGAGGCGTATGTGGGTGGTAACGGGGGAAGGTGCTTGAAAACGGGGAGTGGAGATCAGAACGCAGACGTGCTTAAAGGTCAAAACGGGCGTTTTATGGGTGTGCATAATTAAAACAGCAGCGTCATTGACCACGTCACTGGGTTATTTTAGAGCCAGAACTGCTCGCAAAATTGTGGTAGCAAAAACCAACCACAAGAATAGCGAGCAGTTCATACCCTGGTCGATGTACTCGATTAATCTAATAAATAGCGGACATGACGTAGGATGCGAGCGGCCAGGGGGCGTAGTTTCCCAAAAAACGTCCGCAAGTTTTGTTCGCTCGTTCAGACCTTGAGGCGTGAACAGACCGCAAACAGCGAACGGTTGATTTGAATAGCCACCCCTATTTTCTGGACGAGCGAGCGCTGATTGCGTCCGGCTCTGAATCAGGCCCTTTATCTCCGTGATAATAAATATGCCCCCCCGGATAGCTCATGTAAAATCATCCACAACCCTCTCGGAGACAGAGCGTCACAGCTGGAACCGGTGTGTTTGCTTTTCTTGTCTTTTCGTGTCACATTAAATGTATTACGGAAAAGCATATGACACAAACGTCTGAGGGAGACTCACTGCTGCCGAGAGAGACGACCGGCTTTGCGCATTGGGTTTGACAAGTGCATTAGAAGAAGTGTACGTCAAGGAGGGGAACGAGCCTTCCTGGAGGTGACACTTCCGCGGGCGGCTGGCGCTCGCCTTGTCTGGCTCTTTTGTTGCTACCTGCCACAGACAGAGAAGAGAAAGTCAGGTTCCCCTTCAGCGCGCTCAGTCGCTCTGACATGTGCTTTCTTTTATTTACTGCTTGTGCTGGATAAACGCCTCCTGTACTGCGTGCAGCGAGCGCCCCCTTTATAATGTACAGCGCCCCCGATTATCCACAGCGCAGGCACAAGATATGTCATACCCCTTCCCACAGCAATCGCTCTCAGCCATTCTATGTACATGGCCTGCTGGAAGGGGGGCCCTGCTGCGCTGTACCAGGTTCTGCAGGATAGTGGCTGCTGTACTGTGTGCGTGGACCAGGACGACACCGATTTATCTTTGTATATTTGCGGCTTAATCTCAGAAAACACCCGTTATCGGGGGTTAACCCATACTTGCCTACTCTCCAAGTAGAGTAAAAAATCCAAGTCTCCCGCACTGCCCAGACTCCCTGTGGCTGCCCACTTAAAGAGCACAAGTAGGTAGTCCGGGGGGGGGGGGCTCCAATGGCACAAATCAGGGAGAATCACGTCCTCGCAGACCCGCCCCCCACCATACAATGTCTGTTCTCACGGCACTGTAGCCTTGATGACACCATCGTGCCGCCACCCACCCGTACTGTCCACCACGCCCCCTCTCTGCCGACCGGGCTGCATGGTATGTAAGTATGGGTTAACCGCAAATATGAAGCTTCTCCCAGATGTATGAAGGAGGGACTGCGGCAGATATCTCCGATACCTTCTGCGATCCCTCCATTCCCGCAAGCAGCCACATCCCCTATAGGTTTCTATGGGAGATGCGATGCTGCCAAATTTACTATCTTCCAGAATGATAAGCCTTCCGGTGATTGGCCCCCGCAGCTAACGCCATCTGAATGTGCCGTTGTAGCGTATGGGCTCATATTTGCCTACTTTTGAAAAAGCCTGTCAGGGAGAGTGTGAAAGCAGCACCTATGAGCGTGGTGGTAAAGTGGGCATGTCCTGCTACATCTGAGGGGCGTGTCATACATCTGAGGGGCGTGTCCTCCTACATCTGAGAGGTGCGTCATACATCTGAGGGGCGTGTCATATATCTGAGGGGCGTGTATTGCTACATCTGAGAGGCGTGTCATACATCTGAGGGGCATGTACTGCTACATCTGAGAGGCGTGTCATACATCTGAGGGGCGTGTACTGCTACATCTGAGAGGCGTGTCATACATCTGAGGATCGTGTACTGCTACATCTGAGAGGTGCGTCATACATCTGAGGGGTGTGTACTGCTACATCTGAGAGGCGTGTCATACATCTGAGGGGCGTGTGCTGCTACATCTGAGAGGCGTGTCATACATCTGAGGGGCGTGTACTGCTACATCTGAGAGGTGTGTCATACATCTGAGGATCGTGTACTGCTACATCTGAGAGGTGCGTCATACATCTGAGGAGCGTGTATTGCTACATCTGTGAGGTGTGTCATACATCTGAGGGGCGTGTACTGCTACATCTGAGAGGTGCGTCATACATCTGAGGGGCGTGTACTGCTACATCTGAGAGGCGTGTCATACATCTGAGGGGCGTGTGCTGATACATCAGTGAGGTGTGCCATACATCTGAGGGGCGTGTACTGCTACATCTGAGAGGTGTGCCATACATCTGAGGGGCGTGTACTGCTACATCTGAGAAGCGTGTCATACATCTGAGGGGCGTGTACTGCTACATCTGAGAGGTGTGTCATACATCTGCGGGGCATGTACTGCTACATATGAGAGGCGTGTCATACATCTGAGGGGCGTGTACTGCTACATCTGAGAGGCGTGTCATACATCTGAGGGGTGTGTACTGCTACATCTGAGAGGTGGCCCATACATCTGAGGGGTGTGTACTGCTACATCTGAGAGGTGGCCCATACATCTGAGGGGCGTGTACTGCTACATCTGAGAGGCGTGTCATACATCTGAGGGGCGTGTACTGCTACATCTGAGGGGTGTGTACTGCTACATCTGAGAGGTGTGTCATACATCTGAGGGGTGTGCCATACATCTGAGGGGTGTGTACTGCTACATCTGAGAGGTGGCCCATACATCTGAGGGGCGTGTACTGCTACATCGGAGAGGCGTGTCATACATCTGAGGGGTGTGTACTGCTACATCTGAGAGGTGCGTCATACATCTGAGGGGCGTGTACTGCTACATCTGAGAGGCGTGTCATACATCTGAGGAGCGTGTACTGCTACATCTGAGGAGCGTGTACTGCTACATCTGAGAGGTGTGTCATACAGCTGAGGGGCGTGCACTGCTACATCTGAGAGGTGTGCCATACATCTGAGGGGCGTGTACTGCTACATCTGAGAGGTGTGCCATACATCTGAGGGTCGTGTACTGCTACATCTGAGAGGTGTGCCATACATCTGAGGAGCGTGTACTGCTACATCTGAGAGGCGTGTCATACATCTGAGGGGCGTGTACTGCTACTTCTGAGAGGCGTGTCATACATCTGAGGGGCGTGTACTGCTACATCTGAGAGGTGTGTCATACATCTGAGGGGTGTGTACTGCTACATCTGAGAGGTGTGTCATACATCTGAGGGCGTGTACTGCTACATCTGAGAGGTGTGCCATACATCTGAGGGGCGTGTACTGCTACATCTGAGAGGTGTGCCATACATCTGAGGGGCGTGTACTGCTACATCTGAGAGGTGTGCCATACATCTGAGAAGCGTGTACTGCTACATCTGAGAGGCGTGTCATACATCTGAGGGGCGTGTACTGCTACATCTGTGAGGTGTGCCATACATCTGAGGGGCGTGTACTGCTACATCTGAGAGGCGGGTCACACATCTGAGGAGCGTGTACTGCTACATTTGAGAGGCGGGTCACACATCCGAGGGGCGTGTACTGCTACATCTGAGAGGCGTGTCATACATCTGAGGGGCGTGTACTGCTACATCTGAGAGGTGTGCCATACATCTGAGGGGCGTGTACTGCTACATCTGAGAGGCGTGTCATACATCTGAGGGGCGTGTACTGCTACATCTGAGAGGTGTGCCATACATCTGAGGGGCGTGTACTGCTACATCTGAGAGGTGTGTCATACATCCGAGGGGCGTGTACTGCTACATCTGAGAGGTGCGTCATACATCTGAGGGGCGTGTACTGCTACATCTGAGAGGCGTGTCATACATCTGAGAGGCGTGTCATACATCTGAGGGGCGTGTACTGCTACATCTGAGAGGTGCGTCATACATCTGAGGGGCGTGTACTGCTACATCTGAGAGGTGTGTCATACATCCGAGGGGCGTGTACTGCTACATCTGAGAGGTGCGTCATACATCTGAGAGGCGTGTCATACATCTGAGGGGCGTGTACTGCTACATCTGAGAGGCGTGTCATAAACTGACTTACATCCACATGTAAACGAGCCCCAAAGCAGTTACTAAGATCTATTTACTGATGAAAACACACTGATCCTGTACAGAAAATACATTTAGCCATAGGGATCATTGTGCCTTATACCCAATGCAGGGAAATTATACTAATGATCACATTTGAATGTATATATCTCTGTTTTATATAAATATATATAGTGCCAGCTTCATAATGGGGGTAAGGTGCTATCAGGGAGATTACTGGACTCTTCAGGGAGTCAGGGAGATTGCTGCTATGTCAGGGTGTCTCACTGACAATCAGGGCGAGCTGGTAAGTATGTATGGGCTACACATCGCATAATTAGCCGGCAGAGGGTTCCCCAGAACACTTCTTGGTAATGGCAGTCGCTCATATGCATGCCCAGTAGTGCTGTCAGCTCTCAGGGCGAATTGCAGGGACGGGCTTCCTGCAAATGCTATCATTAATAAAAGGGGCCCAGAGCCGCAGGGCAGATGGGAGCTATAAAGGATTTTATGGTCGTCAGTGGTTCGCTCTGATTCAGCGCACATACCAGCCCATTAGCGTTCCCAGTAAAGGCCAGACAGGAGATCGCTGGTGGGCGCTGCAGGTGTACATGTAACTACGTTGTGCACAGCACAGTATGACAGCAGAAGGGGAGACTCGTACATCCAGCTCTATGAGACAAATAGAACTTCAGTACAAATACATTGGCGCAGTGGTTATTATTACCGTCTCACAACGCTGAGGTCATGGGTTCAATTCGTGGTCATGGCTGAACTGTGTGAAGTTTGTATGTTCTCCCCATCTTTGTGTGGGTTTCCTCTGCATGCTCAGATTTTCTCCCACAATTTAAAAACTTACTGGTAAAGTTGGTTTTACACATACAAAGTCGCAGATTAATCACAGCGGAACTCGGCGCGCAGAAAAGCTGCGGCAGCTGCCATCGGATCCCTTTTATGCACAGATTCAGACTTAGATATACAAAAGTCGCACATCAAATTGATCAGTGTGATCTAGTTTTGTCGCTCCCAGTTGTTTAAGTTCTGCAATTAAGATGCAGGTTTTGAGCAGTAAAGACGCTCGGCGCGGCGAAGTCGTCTGGGACCGGGCGCACTGAGAGGGGTAATCTGATGCGACTGAAGCCACAGTGTAACAGGACACATCTGTAGGTGAATTGGCCTCTGGCAAAAACTATGAATGCACATCTCTGGCCGTTAGGGGTCTGCGCCTGCATAGAACCCGTTCTGCGCAAGTGCAGAACAGGTTTTGCGATCTCGTTCGCAGACCCACCCCACCAAGCCACAGCATGATTGACATGCGGTGGCATTTGGGTGGCAGAGCAGGGGCGTGCCTGGTAACCATTCCCAGAAAAGTGCCCCCCCCCCTGTTTTCCTGGGAGGGAGGAGGGCAGGTTCTGCGTCGACGGAGGCAAATTCCTGGCTTCCTTACGTGACCAGCACACGGCCAGGCCGCTTGCGTGCGGCTCTGCAAATCCATCCATCTCTGATAGAGCGTAAGCTCCCTGGGGCAGGGACTGATGTGAGTGACGGATATAGTCTCTGTAATGCGCTGCGGAACGTATGTGCGCTATGTAAATAACTAATAATAAATACATTAAATCTATATCTTGTTATTTAAAATGAGGCTTGGTGTAATGTGTTATGCACAATGCGGAGATGGTCAGGGGAGGAGGGGGGAACAATAAACCCCTTAGACGGAAACATTCGGCCCCTGGGCCATAATCTGAGCGCCACATGGGAGCCGTAAAGTTGCTTTAATGCATATATAGACTGAGAGTGTGCGGCGAGTGAGAAGCGCCATCCGGAATGTTTACCAAGCCCTCTCTACTTCATACAGATGTTGCTGAATATAAGAGACACAGTATATGGGATAAGTGCCCTCCGCAGGAACACCTAAGTGTCTCTGATTGCTTATCTAAAGCAACGTAGAGGTTTAATTGCCCTATTGCTGCAACAAAAGTATGTAAACATACACAATCATCTGCTTGAGGTTACAGAATCTCCGAGCTGCAAAATAGATGATCACAGTAATGAGCAGGGAAAGCAGCCTTAATTATTGATAGAAATAAACATTCTTGTCAATAATTAATTTGAATAATAAGTACTGCTATTGTTTTACGTTCCTCCATTTAGCACAATACATCGTGGTTTGAGAGAGCTCAGATTTGGATAAACTTCTATCTAAGACTTCAACAGACCCTATGGGCCGGATGTAACCATCTGCCAGGTACAACAGATCCTATGGGCCGGATGTAACCATCTGCCAGGTGCAACAGATCCTATGGGCCGGATGTAATGGTCTGCCAGGTGCAACAGACTCTATGGGCCGGATGTAACCATCTGCCAGGTACAACAGATCCTATGGGCCGGATGTAACCATCTGCCAGGTACAACAGACCCTATGGGCCGGATGTAACCATCTGCCAGGTGCAACAAATACTATGGGCCGGATGTAATGGTCTGCCAGGTGCAACAGACCCTATGGGCCGGATGTAACCATCTGCCAGGTACAACAGACCCTATGGGCCGGATGTAACCATCTGCCAGGTGCAACAAATACTATGGGCCGGATGTAACCATCTGCCAGGTACAACAGACCCTATGGGCCGGATGTAACCATCTGCCAGGTGCAACAGATCCTATGGGCCGGATGTAATGGTCTGCCAGGTGCAACAGACTCTATGGGCCGGATGTAACCATCTGCCAGGTACAACAGATCCTATGGGCCGGATGTAACCATCTGCCAGGTACAACAGACCCTATGGGCCGGATGTAACCATCTGCCAGGTGCAACAAATACTATGGGCCGGATGTAATGGTCTGCCAGGTGCAACAGACCCTATGGGCCGGATGTAACCGACTGCCAGGTACAACAGATCCTATGGGCCGGATGTAATGGTATGCCAGGTGCAACAGACCCTATGGGCCGGATGTAACCATCTGCCAGGTACAACAGATCCTATAGGCCGGATGTAACCATCTGCCAGGTACAACAGATCCTATGGGCCGGATGAAACCATCTGCCAGGTGCAACAGATCCTATGGGCCGGATGTAAGGGTCTGCCAGGTACAACAGATCCTATGGGCTGATGTAACCGTCTGCCAGGTGCAACAGATCCTATGGGCCGGATGTAACCGTCTGCCAGGTACAACTGATCCTATGTGCCGGATGTAACCGTCTGCCAGGTACAACAGATCCTATGGGCCGGATGTAACCGTCTGCCAGGTACAACAGGTCCTATGGGCCGGATGTAACGGTCTGCCAGGTACAACAGATCCTATGGGCCGGATGTAATGGTCTGCAAGGTACAACAGATCCTATGGGCGGATGTAATGGTCTGCCAGATACAACAGGTCCTATGGGCCGGATGTAATGGTCTGCCAGATACAACAGATCCTATGGGCCGGATGTAACCGTCTGCCAGGTACAGCAGATCCTATGGGCCGGATGTAATGGTCTGCCAGGTACAACAGATCCTATGGGTCGGATGTAACCGTCTGCCAGGTACAACAGATCCTATGGGCCGGATGTAATGGTCTGCCAGGTACAACAGATCCTATGGGCCAGATGTAACCGTCTGCCAGATACAACAGATCCTATGGGCCGGATGTAACCGTCTGCCAGGTACAACAGATCCTATGGGCCGGATGTAAGGGTCTGCCAGGTACAACAGGTCCTATGGGCCGGATGTAACCATCTGCCAGGTGCAACAGACCCTATGGGCCGGATGTAACCGTCTGCCAGGTACAGCAAGTGCCGAGATTTCAGCGTTTTTAGAAGATTTATTTTTATTTTTTTGTAATTTTTGTTTTCCTTTTAAGACGAAACCAACCAGGTTTTACTTTCTATTTTTTTAAAAACTCTCGCTTTAAATCTTGTGGCTACATCAACGAAATTTCGGCCCTTTGCTGCAGCTCGCCACCTGTTACATTGTAGTCTTCATTCTAGCACCCTGCACCTTTCACAATCTGAAGTTCCTCTTTCCTGCCTGGGGTGACGTGCTCTGCTCTGGTGCTTCTAGCACACACTGGTATCTATTTTAGCAGTTTGTTAAATCAACAGAGTGTGCTAGAAGCACCTGAGCAGAGAGTGACACCCCAGACGGGATAGAGGAACTGCACGGGATGTGATAGGTGCAGGGTGCTAGAACGAAGACTACATTTGGCCCTATGTGTAACAGTAGAATTAAACAGGTTGGGTATAGGATCCTCTCGGTTGGGGATGCCGCCGGTCAGAATCCCGACACCATCAGGTAAGTACCCTAACACTAACCATTACCCTCACCCCTCTCTCCCCAGTGCCTGAGTCGAACCTCCCCTCAGTGCCTAAATCCTAACCTCCCCCTCCCCGAACCCTAAACCTCCCTCCTTTGTGCCTAACCCCCCCAACCCCTGATACTTACCTGCAGTCGGGATTTCGGCGCTCGCAAGCGGGTCGATGTTGGCCCAGTGCGCATGCGCACGACGGACCCGGCTCCGTCGTGTGCATGCTCGAGACCCGGATAGCGGCGGGCAAGCCGTCGCTATGGGTCTCGCTACAAAGGGGGCGTGCTGTCGATAGTGAGTGACAGCACGCCCCCTTTGGTGGGCGTGCAGGGGGCGTGGCTGGCTAGACGGAGGCGTTCCCATGGGAACGCCTACCGTCTGGGCCCGACCCCACTGACATCACAAGTGATGTCAGTGGGAGTGCGTTCGGCTCTGATAGAGCCAAAAGCACCCCAGGGCTTGCGGCAACGAGACCCTACCATAAGGGTCTTGTCACAAGCCCGATGGTCTTGACCATCGCGACCATCTTTTTGGCCGCTTGCTATAGCTGTGGGTGGTCAGCCACAGCTATACGAGCGGCCAGGAGGCCAACCTAAAATTAGGAAGGACGGCCCTGATTCAGAGCGAGCGCTCTGTCAGAGCGTCCGGCTCTGAATCAGGGCCAGAGAACCAGAGACATGATTATGCCACAAGAAATGCTACAGCTCCTAGGAGGAGAAATCAGTGACCCCGCGCCTGCGAAGGACAGACGGATGGGGTCAAATCACTGACTGGGGGCACACAGGAGACCTGGAAAGGATTGAGGGCCCTGCTCATGGGAGTTTACAGTTTTAAAGATTATTGGGGGTTATTAGTTACAAAAATAAAAAATGAGACCAAAGAGAGGTGCACATACAATATACAGGGGATCGGGATGCAACCGGCGGTTCAAATCCCAACGTCGGAAAACCGGCAACAGAAGATCCCAACAGGTGAGTATTTTTAGTATTACTAACCCTATCCCACCCTGACCCTAACCCTCCCTTAGGAATGCATAACACTAACCCCCCCCAAGTGCTTAACCCTAAACCCCCCTGTAAGTGCCTAAACCTAACCACCCCTTCCCCGCAGCCTAAACCTCCCGGGGAGGGGGGGTGCCTAACCCTAACCCCCCCTTAAGTGCTTAACCCTAACCACCCCTGTAAGTGCCTAAACCTAACCCCCCCTTCCCCGCAGTCTAAACCTAATCCTCCCGGGGGGGTTGCCTAACCCTAACCCCCCCTTACCCTAGCCTAACCCAGCATAACCTTAAGTCCCCCCCGAGAGCCCCTAACCTAACCCTCCCCCCACGGCCGCCCAGCTTACCTTCGTTCGGTATGCCAGGCGTCTGGCTCCCGGCGTGGGGATAATGATAAGCGTCGGGATTTCAACGCCTATCATTAGACCCCTGCCGGGATTAGACAGTCGGGAAGCTGGTGATCGGCATTTCGACCATCGGCTTCCTGACTGCATCCCAAATACAGGGTGGATATTATCCTATGGCATTTAGAACACAGAAATATATTTTTAGGAGTCAGTGTGAGAGTATTCAGTACAGGTCTGTTTAGGTAGGGGAGAGAGTGAGTACATCCAGGCAGGAGTGCACCATAGCGAATGTGAGAGAGGGGCCTGTGCCGGAGAGGACAGCACCAGAGCTTCCTGAGCGGCGTGCACAGGATCCGCTTCTGCTCAGTGCCCGCAGTAGCACCTTGTTCCTTTTGAGGTTCACAGTGACAGACCTGCAATGCATCCTGGGACTGCAGTCACGTAAAGGGCGAGGAGCCAGGTGCCTGGCCCCTGTCCCAGTGTGTCAGGCGTCTCCTGATATCAAGCAGCAACAAGGAGCTCTGACTGCATTCCTACAAGACGTGTCCTCTTCCTGTCTCTCCCGGCTGCCGAATGTGTTTGCAAATGTTCTGTAAGAACGCCAGATTCTCCATGCTCACATATATGTGCCGCAAGAAGTGCCGGAGCCAGGGTACAAGCCATTTACCATTATTCCCAATGCCAGTTACTCTGATTCTTGCAGAAAGTCCCGGACATGGCTAAACTCAAAGTCCTGAGGTTCTACCCAACTAGAGATTTCCATGCCAGCCAAAATTCCTGTCTTTCCCTAAACAGTCCCCAATTTCTGTATCTGAAACTGGCGCAGCCTGTCATAAAATGGCAGGGGTCCCATCTGAAATGGGCATGGCCTGTCAGGAAATGGGAGAGGTCCCATCTGAAATGGGTGTGGCCTGTCAGGAAATGGGAGGGGTCCCATCTGAAATGGGCGTGGCCTGACAGAAAATGGGAGGGGTCCCGTCTGAAATGGGCGTGGCCTGACAGAAAATGGGAGGGGTCTCATCTGAAATGGGCGTGGCCTGTCAGATAATGGGAGCGGTCCCATCTGAAATGGGTGTGATTGGTGAGGGCTTTAGCGGATCAGGACATGGTTCTGGAGGTCATGAATGTGGGAAGGAACCTGAGGATTTCTGAAAACATGTACACTCGGCACAGATTTGAGGGGACTGTCCCACCGCACTGATAATTAGAACTCAGCTGGAGAACGCCCTAACAAACCTGCTTTAATAAAACAATATATTTATGATGCTGAGCAGGGGTGTTATATGACAAATGTATTCGGTCTAAGAAGCCAGTTATAGGAACAAACTGTATTGTGGTTGGTAACATATTTCATGTGTGCAATCCATTATGCTGAGCCGTAAAAATAAATCCTGTAGTCACGAGACCGGTTGTGCCAAGTGAATGTCAGAACACAGAAGGATACAGCATAAACTGAAACAAAAATAGACATTTTCATTGTATAAAACCCATTGTGTAAGAGCAGTTAAGGTGCCGATACACGGGACGATTTGTTACACTATATGGCCAGTTACGACAGGTTGGACAGAACAATCGTGTGAAAATAGGTGTATTTTGTGTCTTCTGCGACCCCGATGCGCGTCCCCGCCGTCGTCTAGTTGGATCGCAGATCAGATGGTTTTGCAGAGAGATCTACGATCTGTTGAGTACAATGTGATACACTTCTATGCATCTTATCCTATTATCGTAATGACCAATCGTACACCATTTCACCACATCTTTTCCTATGATCGTAACGATCAATCGTACACCATTTCACCACATCTTATCCTATGATCGTAACGATCAATCGTACACCATTTCACCACATCTTATCCTATGATCGTAACGATCAATCGTACACCATTTCACCACATCTTATCCTATGATCATAACGATCAATCGTACACCATTTCACCACATCTTATCCTATGATTGTAACCATCAATCGTACACCATTTCACCACATCTTATCCTATGATCGTAACGATCAATCGTACACCATTTCACCACATCTTATTCTATGATCGTAACGATCAATCGTACACCATTTCACCACATCTTATCCTATGATCGTAACGATCAATCGTACACCATTTCACCACATCTTAACCTATGACGGTAACGATCAATCGTACACCATTTCACCACATCTTATCCTATGATCGTAACGATCAATCGTACACCATTTCACCACATCTTATCCTATGATCGTAACGATCAATCGTACACCATTTCACCACATCATATCCTATGATAGTAATGATCAATCATACACCATTTCACCACATCTTATCCTATGATAGTAATGATCAATCGTACACCATTTCACCACATCTTATCCTATGATGGTAACGATCAATCGTACACCATTTCACCACATCTTATCCTATGATCGTAACGATCAATCGTACACCATTTCACCACATCTTATCCTATGATCGTAACGATCAATCGTACACCATTTCACCACATCTTATCCTATGATAGTAATGATCAATCGTACACCATTTCACCACATCTTATCCTATGATGTAACGACCAATCGTACACCATTTCACCACATCTTATCCTATGATCGTAACGATCAATCGTACACCATTTCACCACATCTTATCCTATGATCATAACGATCAATCGTACCCATTTCACCACATCTTATCCTATGATGGTAACGATCAATCGTACACCATTTCACCACATCTTATCCTATGATGGTAACGATCAATCGTACACCATTTCACCACATCTTATCCTATGATCGTAACGATCAATCGTACACCATTTCACCACATCTTATCCTATGATCGCAACGATCAATCGTACACCATTTCACCACATCTTATCCTATGATCGTAACGATCAATCGTACACCATTTCACCACATCTTATCCTATGATCGTAACGACCAATCGTACACCATTTCACCACATCTTATCCTATGATCATAACCATCAATCGTACACCATCTCACCACATCTTATCCTATGATCGTAACGATCAATCGTACACCATATCACCATATCTTATCCTATGATCGTAATGACCAATCGTACACCATTTCACCACATCTTATCCTATGATGGTAAGGATCATCGTACACCATTTCACCACATCTTATCCTATGATGGTAACGATCAATCGTACACCATTTCACCACATCTTATCCTATGATGGTAACGACCAATCGTACACCATTTCACCACATCTTATCCTATGATCGTAACGACCAATCGTACACCATTTCACCACATCTTATCCTATGATCGTAATGATCAATCGTACACCATTTCACCACATCTTATCCTATGACCGTAACGATCAATCGCACACCATTTCACCACATCTTATCCTATGATCATAACCATCAATCGTACACCATTTCACCACATCTTATCCTATGATCGTAACGACCAATTGTACACCATTTCACCACATCTTATCCTATGATCGTAATGATCAATCGTACACCATTTCACCACATCTTATCCTATGACCGTAACGATCAATCGCACACCATTTCACCACATCTTATCCTATGATCATAACCATCAATCGTACACCATTTCACCACATCTTATCCTATGATCGTAACGACCAATCGTACACCATTTCACCACATCTTATCCTATGATCGTAACGACCAATCGTACACCATTTCACCACATCTTATCCTATGATCATAACCATCAATCGTACACCATTTCACCACATCTTATCCTATGATCGTAACGACCAATCGTACACCATTTCACCACATCTTATCCTATGATCGTAACGACCAATCGTACACCATTTCACCACATCTTATCCTATGATCGTAACGACCAATCGTACACCATTTCACCACATCTTATCCTATGATCATAACCATCAATCGTACACCATTTCACCACATCTTATCCTATGATCGTAACGATCAATCGTACACCATTTCACCACATCTTATCCTATGATCGTAACGACCAATCGTACACCATTTCACCACATCTTATCCTATGATCGTAACGACCAATCGTACACCATTTCACCACATCTTATCATATGATCGTAACGATCAATCGTACACCATTTCACCACATCTTATCCTATGATCGAAATGATCAATCGTACACCATTTCACCACATCTTATCCTATGATCGTAACGATCAATCGTACACCATATCACCACATCTTATCCTATGATCATAACCATCAATCGTACACCATTTCACCACATCTTATCCTATGATCATAACGACCAATCGTACACCATTTCACCACATCTTATCCTATGATCATAACGACCAATCGTACACCATATCACCACATCTTATCCTATGATCATAACCATCAATCGTACACCATTTCACCACATCTTATCCTATGATCGTAACGACCAATCGTACACCATTTCACCACATCTTATCCTATGATCGTAATGATCAATCGTACACCATTTCACCACATCTTATCCTATGATCATAACCATCAATCGTACACCATTTCACCACATCTTATCCTATGATCGTAATGATCAATCGTACACCATTTCACCATCTTATCCTATGACCGTAACGATCAATCGTACACCATTTCACCACATCTTATCCTATGATGGTAATGATAAATCGTACACCATTTCACCACATCTTATCCTATGATCGTAACGACCAATCGTACACCATTTCACCACATCTTATCCTATGATCGTAACGACCAATCGTACACCATTTCACCACATCTTATCCTATGATCGTAACGACCAATTGTACACCATTTCACCACATCTTATCCTATGATCGTAACGATCAATCGTACACCATTTCACCACATCTTATCCTATGATCGTAACGATCAATCGTACACCATTTCACCACATCTTATCCTATGATCGTAACCATCAATCGTACACCATTTCACCACATCTTATCCTATGATCGTAACGACCAATCGTACACCATTTCACCACATCTTATCCTATGATCGTAACGATCAATCGTACACCATTTCACCACATCTTATCCTATGATCGTAACGATCAATCGTACACCATATCTTATCCTATGATCGTAACGATCAATCGTACACCATTTCACCACATCTTATCCTATGATCGTAACGATCAATCGTACACCATTTCACCACATCTTATCCTATGATCGTAACGATCAATCGTACACCATTTCACCACATCTTATCCTATGATCGTAACCATCAATCGTACACCATTTCACCACATCTTATCCTATGATCGTAGCCATCAATCGTACACCATTTCACCACATCTTATCCTATGATCGTAACGATCAATCGTACACCATTTCACCACATCATATCTTATGATAGTAATGATCAATCGTACACCATCTCACCACAACTTATCCTATGATCGTAACGACCAATCGTACACCATTTCACCACATCTTATCCTATGATCGTAACGACCAATCGTACACCATTTCACCACATCTTATCCTATGATGGTAACGATCAATCGTACACCATTTCACCACATCTTATCCTATGATGGTAACGATCAATCGTATACCATTTCACCACATCTTATCCTATGATGGTAACGACCAATCGTACACCATTTCACCACATCTTTTCCTATGATCGTAACGATCAATCGTACACCAGTTCACCACATCTTATCCTATGATGGTAACGACCAATCGTACACCATTTCACCACATCTTATCCTATGATCGTAATGATCAATCGTACACCAGTTCACCACATCTTATCCTATGATCGTAATGATCAATCGTACACCAATTCACCATATCAAATTTCAAGGGAAGAATTTCAAGGGTAATCGTACAACTCATCTTACCAACTTTGAATCGCACCGTGTATGGGGGCCTTTAGAATAAAATCCAACCATGCTAAAAATAGTGTATCAGCATCCAGTATCAGAAGCGTCATTTTATAACATAAAACCTTCTGTCTGCAAAATATATATTTTGCTATTTAAAATATTTTTGTTTTCATGCGAAAATTTTCAAACATAATATTAGTTTTGTGGCACGAAACTATTACAGCAACTTTTTGGCACAACGTTTTTTAACACAAAATAATTGTAACAACAAAAAAGTCTACTATGGAATTATTATTATTATTATTTTTACTATTATTATTATTAATTATAATAACATTTATTTATACAGCGCCAGAAGAAAAGAAGACAGACAGCGAGAGGCGCTGCTGGAATACATATTGTATTGCTAAAAGTAGGATCTTATACAGGTGGAGAAAATTTAATTTACATAAATGACACAAATGTCACAGGGCCCAATAACACAAATGTCACAGGGCACAATAACACAAATGCCACAGGGCCCAATAACACAAATGCCACAGGGCCCAATAACACAAATGCCACAGGGCCCAATAACACAAATGTCACAGGGCACAATAACACAAATGCCACAGGGCCCAATAACACAAATGCCACAGGGCCCAATAACACAAATGTCGCAGGGCACAATAACACAAATGCCACAGGGCACAATAACACAAATGCCACAGGGCCCAATAACACAAATGTCACAGGGCACAATAACACAAATGCCACAGGGCCCAATAACACAAATGCCACAGGGCCCAATAACACAAAAGTCACAGGGCACAATACCACACGTCACAGGGCACAATAACACAAATGCCACAGGGCACAATACCACACATGTCACAGGGCACAATAACACAAATGCCACAGGGAACAATACCACACGTCACAGGGCACAATAACACAAATGCCACAGGGCACAATACCACACATGTCACAGGGCACAATACCACACGTCACAGGGCACAATAACACAAAAGTCACAGGGCCCAATAACACACATGTCACAGGGCACAATAACACAAATGTCGCAGGGCACAATACCACACATGTCACAGGGCACAATAACACAAATGCCACAGGGCCCAATAACACAAATGTCACAGGGCACAATAACACAAATGCCACAGGGCACAATAACACACATGTCACAGGGCACAATAACACAAATGCCACAGGGCACAATAACACAAATGTCACAGGGCACAATAACACAAAAGTCACAGGGCACAATAACACAAATGCCACAGGGCCCAATAACACAAATGCCACAGGGCACAATAACACAAATGTCACAGGGCACAATAACACAAATGCCACAGGGCCCAATAACACAAAGTCACAGGGCCCAATAACACACATGTCACAGGGCACAATAACACAAATGCCACAGGGCCCAATAACACAAATGCCACAGGGCCCAATAGCACAAATGTCACAGGGCACAATAACACAAATGTCACAGGGCACAATAACACAAATGTCACAGGGCACAATAACATTGAGAAAATGTGCCATGTGATGTACTGGCTTTGCCCACTGACATATAGTGTGGCACTGGCACGTGGCTCACTATGCAACGAGTACTAATCTATAGTCTGAATTACAATTCTCATAGCAGTTATTAGTATATTATACCCAGTATACTATACAAAGCTGTGACCAATACATTACACTCAGCATATAACACCCAGCAGAGCCCAGCATATAACACCCAGCAGAGCCCAGCATATAACACCCAGCAGAGCCCAGCATATAACACCCAGCAGAGCCCAGCATATAACACCCAGCAGAGCCCAGCATATAACACCCAGCAGAGCCCAGCATATAACACCCAGCAGAGCCCAGCATATAACACCCAGCAGAGCCCAGCATATAACACCCAGCAATGACGGATACACATGTTGGCATGAACTGCAGAATATGCTTTAAAGCAAACTTGACGACTTTTACTACAGCAGCTCCTATTCGGGAGATGCCCGGAGAGGAGACACAGCTGGGCACTTTAGGGGGCGGGGTTGGTTGCCTATGTCATTAGGCTCCACCCCTATCACGCCAAACTGCCGCGAATAGCGGGACCAAGAGGACGGGACGGGACGGGGTTATTGATTCATTTAGCCACGCCCCCTCGATATGGAGCCACCATTCCCGGCAATTATCTCCCCATCCTGCGCACCTCACTAGGAAGTTGTGGGAGATCCAGATACTCTTCTGGGGGGGCTACCAGAAAATTTGTGAGCCTTCCGCAACAACTAGGAGAGTAGGTAAGTATGCTTTAAAGTCTACTCCATGTGTACATAACATCCACCACGCACCAACACATTACACCCAGCAGAGCCCAGCATATAACACCCAGCAATGACTGGCACCGATGCAGCATTTAGACCACTTTATTGCAGACAGATTGTTTTCACAATAAATGTAGCTCTGACATGAACTAGAAAAAGTACACTAAAGTCTGCTCCATGTGTATATCATACGTATCACTGACCAACACATTATACCCAGCAGAGCCCAGCATATAAAACCCAGCAATGACTGGCACCAATGCAGCATTTAGATCACTTGTTGCAGACAGATTGTTATCACAGTGAATGTAGAACTACAGAATAGTCTATTCCATGTGTATATTATATCACATCACTGACCAACACATTATACCCAGCAGAGCCCAGCATATAACACCCAGCAATGACTGGCACCAATGCAGCATTTTGATCACTTGTTGCAGACAGATTGTTATCACAGTGAATGTAGAACTACAGAATAGTCTATTCCATGTGTATATTATATCACATCACTGACCAACACATTATACCCAGCAGAGCCCAGCATATAACACCCAGCAATGACTGGCACCAATGCAGCATTTAGATCACTTGTTGCAGACAGATTGTTATCACAGTGAATGTAGAACTAGAGAATAGTCTATTCCATGTGTATATTATATCACATCACTGACCAACACATTATACCCAGCAGAGCCCAGCATATAACACCCAGCAATGACTGGCACCAATGCAGCATTTAGATCACTTGTTGCAGACAGATTGTTATCACAGTGAATGTAGAACTAGAGAATGTACAATAAAGTCTATTCCATGTGTATATTATATCCATCACTGATTAACACATTATTATATGGAGCCTAAATGGATGGCACTGGCACAATTGGCAGACCTGTGAGATAAAGGGTTCTGGTAAATCACAGTTATATTCCAGATACCAGTTGTACAAACTGAGCGCAGCATATAAACTGAAAGCCCCAGGACTGTGCCCAGGACACTGGGACTATTGGAAGGTACAGACGGGTGTAGTCAGAAGTTTGTAGGCCTCATTGCAACATTTTGAAGGAGCCCCTGTCTCAATGTTTTTAGGGAAACACATTTCTCTGCAGCCGTTTTTCATTTTATGAACCCTAGTAGTGCCTTAATTATTAATTTATTTATTAACAGTTTCTTATAAAGTGCAAAATATTACGTTGCGCTTTACAATTGGAAATATTACTAGAACAAAACTGGGTAATAACAAACAGACATAGAGGTAGAAAGGCCCTGCTAGCAAGGTTCCAATCTATAGGGAAATAGGCATTAATACACAAGGATAGGTGCTATATATTGCATATTGGCCCGGCCAGATTGCAGATGTTATTGGTGGGAAGTATGATCCAGCCACACAGGAAAGTTGTCCAAAGGTCAGGAGGATGTGATAGTGAAGAGAGAGAAAATATGTGAGGTTATGTGTGGACTGTAAGGAGGGATGTAATTATATAGGGAAGATATGAAGGTTATGTGGGCGGTTCTGGAATCTGATAGGCTTGTCTGAAGAGGTGAGTTTTCAGGGAACGCTTAAAGGATTAGAGACTAGTGAAAAGTCTTATTGTGCATGGGAGGGCATTCCACAGAGTGAGACTCGCCCAAAAAAGTCCTGTAACCTTGAATGGGAGCAAGTGATTCGTGGGGATGACAGACGCAGATATTGTGCAGAGCGGAGAGGTCGGCTTGGGTGGTATTTTGAGATAAGGGAAAAGATTTATGTTTTGTGTTTTAATTAATGGCCTTATGTGTAAGGGTAAGTATTGTGTATTGAATACAGTATAATACAAGTAACCAATGGAGGGACTGACAGAGCAGATCAGCAGACACTGAACGTTTGGCGAGGAAGATCAGCCTCGCAGCTGCATTTATAATGGATTGTAGTGGCAAGAGTCTGTTTTTGGGAAGACCAGTAAGGAGACTATTGCAATAGTCAATGCGGGAAATATTGAGTGCATGTATTAAGAGTTTTTGCAGTGTCTTGTGTAAGATATGGTGGAATTTTGGATATATTTTTTAGATGTATGTAACAGGATTTTGAGACAGTGAATGTGAGGTAGAAAGGATAGTTCAGAGTCAAGGATGACACCTAGGCAGCGAGCTTGTGGGGTGGGGCTGATTGTCAAGTTATCAACAGTGATAGAGAGATCAGGTTGGTAACTACTATTGGCCGGTGGAAATATAATTAATTCTGTTTTTGATATATTAAGTTTCAGGTAGCAAGATGCCATCCAAGATGAAATGGCAGAAAGACATTCAGTGACACGGACCAGCACAGATGGTGACAAATCTGGGGAGGATAGGTAGATTTGCGTATCGTCCGCGTACAGATGGTACTGAAGTACAAAAGAGCTGATTAGTTTGCCAAGAGAGGTAGTATAGATTGAGAAAAGCAGAAGACCTAAGTCTGAGCCTTGCAGTGTCCAGCTGATAGAGGTAACGAAGAGGAGGCAGAATCAGAAAAATGAACAGTGAAAGTTAATGTTATACCTCATAGTAGTGCCCCACTTCATCTTATGCCTCATAGTAGTGCCCCAGTTCATCTTATGCCTCATAGTAGTGCCCCAGTTCATCTTATGCCTCATAGTAGTGCCCTAGTTCATCTTATGCCTCATAGTCGTGCCCTAGTTCATCTTATGCCTCATAGTCATGCCCTAGTTCATCTTATGCCCCATAGTAGTGCCGTAGTTCATCTTATGCCTCATAGTAGTGCCCTATTTCATCTTATACCTCACAGTAGTGCCCTTTATCATCTTATTCCTAATAGTAGTGCCCTAGTTCATCTTATACCTCACACTAGTGCCCTAGTTCATCTTATGCCTCATAGTAGTGTCCTAGTTCATCTCATACCTCATAGTAGTGCCCTAGTTTATCTTATGCCTCACAGTAGTGTCCTAGTTCATCTCATACCTCATAGTAGTGCCCTAGTTAATCTTATGCCTCACAGTAGTGTCTTAGTTCATCTTATGCCTCATAGTCGTGCCCTAGTTCATCTTATGCCCCATAGTAGTGCCCTAGTTCATCTTATGCCTCATAGTAGTGCCCTAGTTCATCTTATGCCTCACAGTAGTGTCCTAGTTCATCTCATACCTCATAGTAGTGCCCTAGTTCATCTTATGCCTCACAGTAGTGTCCTAGTTCATCTCATACCTCATAGTAGTGCCCTAGTTCATCTTATGCCTCACAGTAGTGTCTTAGTTCATCTTATGCCTCATAGTCGTGCCCTAGTTCATCTTATGCCCCATAGTAGTGCCCTAGTTCATCTTATGCCCCACAGTAGTGCCCTAGTTCATCTTATGCCCCATAGTAGTGCCCTAGTTCATCTTATGCCCCATAGTAGTGCCCTAGTTCATCTCATACCTCATAGTAGTGCCCTAGTTCATCTTATGCCTCATAGTCATGCCCTAGTTCATCTTATGCCTCATAGTCATGCCCTAGTTCATCTTATGCCCCATAGTAGTGCCGTAGTTCATCTTATGCCTCATAGTAGTGCCCTATTTCATCTTATACCTCACAGTAGTGCCCTTTATCAACTTATTCCTAATAGTAGTGCCCTAGTTCATCTTATACCTCACACTAGTGCCCTAGTTCATCTTATGCCTCATAGTAGTGTCCTAGTTCATCTCATACCTCATAGTAGTGCCCTAGTTCATCTTATGCCTCACAGTAGTGTCCTAGTTCATCTCATACCTCATAGTAGTGCCCTAGTTAATCTTATGCCTCACAGTAGTGTCTTAGTTCATCTTATGCCTCATAGTCGTGCCCTAGTTCAGCTTATGCCCCATAGTAGTGCCCTAGTTCATCTTATGCCTCATAGTAGTGCCCTAGTTCATCTTATGCCTCACAGTAGTGTCCTAGTTCATCTCATACCTCATAGTAGTGCCCTAGTTCATCTTATGCCTCACAGTAGTGTCCTAGTTCATCTCATACCTCATAGTAGTGCCCTAGTTCATCTTATGCCTCACAGTAGTGTCTTAGTTCATCTTATGCCTCATAGTCGTGCCCTAGTTCATCTTATGCCCCATAGTAGTGCCCTAGTTCATCTTATGCCCCACAGTAGTGCCCTAGTTCATCTTATGCCCCATAGTAGTGCCCTAGTTCATCTTATGCCCCATAGTAGTGCCCTAGTTCATCTCATACCTCATAGTAGTGCCCTAGTTCATCTTATGCCTCATAGTCGTGCCCTAGTTCATCTTATGCCTCATAGTAGTGTCCTAGTTCATCTTATGCCTCATAGTCGTGCCCTAGTTCATCTTATGCCTCATAGTAGTGTCTTAGTTCATCTTATGCCTCATAGTCGTACCCTAGTTCATCTTATGCCTCATAGTCATGCCCTAGTTCATCTTATGCCTCATAGTCGTGCCCTAGTTCATCTTATGCCTCATAGTAGTGTCCTAGTTCATCTTATGCCTCATAGTAGTGCCCTAGTTTGTATTGTAGACAACTTGGTAGACAACTGGGTGCAAGTGTACCGGGCCCCCTAAGCCTCTGGGAGCCCCTGCACCCACTTTAGCTATGGCCATGGCTTTGTAATGACTGACCAATACCTGTTGCAGCATATACATCATCATATAATGCAATAAGCAGACAATCTAATGACATCAATCCCTGGTCTCTCTGCTTCTCCTTCAGTTCTTTACAGAAATAATGTACACACTGCAATAATTTCACAGCACAATATGGCACTGTGCCGCTCTACTCACCCCACGTGCACCTTATATATCCCACATGTAGTGTCTTCTGCTGTGCAGTCCCCAGACCAGCATCTGAGCTAGAATACAAACACAAACCTCATATAAATACACTAATATATTTATTGTCTACATCTACAAATACTGTATACTAACAACAAGATAATTGTGTTTTATGTTGATTTTTCTTGTACTTTGACAGTGGAGAGAATTGTCAGAGATAAACGGACTGGAGCTGATGATATGGAGGAGAGTATTGGCAGAGATAAACGGACTGGAGCTGAGGATATGATGCAGAGTATTGGCAGAGATAAAAGGACTGGAGTTGAGGATATGGAGGAGAGTATTGGAAGAGACAAAAGGACTAGAGCTGACGATATGGAGGATAGTATTGCCAGAGATAAAAGGACTGGAGCTGAGGATATGGAGGAGAGTATTGAAGAGACCAGAGGACTAGAGCTGAGGATATGGTGCAGAGTATTGGCAGAGAAAAAGACATGAGCTGAGGATATGATGGAGAGTATTGGCTGACATAAAGGACTGGAGCTGAGGATATGGTGCAGAGTATTGGCTGAGATAAAGGACTGGAGCTGAGGATATGGAAGAGAGTATTGGCTGAGATAAAGGACTGGAGCTGAGGATATGGAAGAGAGAATTGGCTGAGATAAAGGACTGGAACTGAGGATATGATGGAGAGTATTGGCTGAGATAAAGGACTGGAGCTGAGGATATGGTTCAGAGTATTGGCTGAGATAAAGGACTGGAGCTGAGGATATGGTGCATAGTATTGGCTGAGATAAAGGACTGGAGCTGAGGATATGGAGGAGAGTATTGGCTGAGATAAAGGACTGGAGCTGAGGATATGGAGGAGAGTATTGACTGAGATAAAAGGACTGTAGCTGAGGATATGGAGGAGAGTATTGGCTGAGATAAAGGACTGGAGCTGAGGATATGAATGAGAGTATTGGCTGAGATAAAGGACTGTAGCTGAGGATATGGAAGAGAGAATTGGCTGAGATAAAGGACTGGAGCTGAGGATATGGTGCAGAGTATTGGCTGAGATAAAGGACTGGAGCTGAGGATATGGAGGAGAGTATTTGCTAAGATAAAGGACTGGAGCTGAGGATATGGAGGAGAGTATTGGCTGAGATAAAGGACTGGAGCTGAGGATATGAATGAGAGTATTGGCTGAGATAAAAGGACTGGAGCTGATTATAAGGAGGATACACTACTGTGACTTTGCTGTATCAGATTTGTTCAGTAATATCCTTTTATGCCAAGAATTAAAGCTTAATTAGGGTGGTGCAGAATGCGTCACAGAGAATTTCATTGTGTTACTCACTTCAAAGGGGAGCAAGGCAGCCGAGCATGTGGAAAATACTGGTAGATTTTATCAGGACTGCTAAATTAAAACAATTAGCAGACTTGGGTGCCAGGAATGGGTTAAATGTAATTTGCTAATAGGGGTCAGGCCATGTCTGGTAGGATTATGCTGAAGGATCACAGCCTACAACGTGGCAGGCGGAGGGGAGCATGAAATACACCTAGACCTGATGCCACACTGCGGAATGCGGGATGCAGGAGGCCCTAGAATAGCCTTATTAGAAACATCATCACATTGGTCAGACTTCCAGATATAAACCGCACAAATGACTGATCAACACCTGGCTGCTGAGAATTCTGCCCATCTATCATGCCACTTTTGTCTATTACCTATCTGTCCTGCCACTTGTGCCAAGACCTTTACCCATCTGCCCTGCCATAAATGCCAATTGGTTTACCTATCTGTCCTGCCACTGTTACCTGTACCTTTCCTTATCTGTCATGGCATATTTGTCTATATCTTTACCTATCTGTCATGCTGCTGTTGCTTATACCTTTGCCTATTTCTCATGCTGCAGTTACCTATACCTTTACCTATCATTCCACTGTTGCCTATACCATTACCTATCATTCCACTGTTGCATATACCATTATCTAGCTGTCATGTCACTACTGCAAATACCTTTACCTACCTATCATTCCATTATTGACTATACCGTTACCTATCTGTCCTGCCACTGTAACTTATACCTTCACCCATTTGTCCTGCCACTGTAACTTATACCTTCACCTATCTGTCCTGCCACTGTTGCCTATATCTTTACCCATCTGTCCTGCCACTGTAACTTGTACCTTCACCTATCTGTCCTGTCACTGTTGCCTATATCTTTACCCATCTGTCCTGCCACTGTAACTTATACCTTCACCTATCTGTCCTGCCACTGTTGCCTATATCTTTACCCATCTGTCCTGCCACTGTAACTTATACCTTCACCTATCTGTCCTGCCACTGTAACTTATACCTTCACCTATCTGTCCTGCCACTGTAACTTATACCTTCACCTATCTGTCCTGCCACTGTAACTTATACCTTCACCTATCTGTCCTGCCACTGTAACTTATACCTTCACCTATCTGTCCTGCCACTGTTGCCTATATCTTTACCCATCTGTCCTGCCACTGTAACTTATACCTTCACCTATCTGTCCTGTCACTGTTGCCTATATCTTAACCATCTGTCCTGCCACTGTAACTTATACCTTCACCCATCTGTCCTGCCACTGTAACTTATATCTTCACCTATCTGTCCTGCCATTGTTGCCTTTACCTTCACCCATCTGTCCTGCCACTGTAACTTATATCTTCGCCTATCTGTCCTGCCATTGTTGCCTTTACCTTCACCTATCTGTCCTGCCATTGTTGCCTATACCTTTACCAATATGTCTTGGCACTACTACAGAGGCCTTTAACCTACTGTATCAGTTCTACCACTGCTGCCAAGACCATAAATCATCTGTCCAGCTAGAAGATGCAATTTTGCACATTGGCAAAACCATATTGTACTACATATAAAATGGAATTAGGAGGAGGTCACTTGCCAGCTCACATTTCAGTCATAGTGTTAAACTAATTCTGCCCTGCATTGGTGTACTACATGCAAAAATCGCTGCTAGTATTGTTGTATGCCACAAAAAATGCATTTCAACCCCTTACATGGCAACATACTTTGTCCAGGTGCATTTAATTTGAAGATCTATGGAATTCTAAAGTCTATGGCAGAATGGTTCAGCACTGCGGTACTGGGGCTTCAGTGGATGCTGGTCGTACAGATTCCTGGAGGTCACATCGGCTGACCACCTCGTCCCTATGTATTTTGCGGCCCCAGAAAAAAAACCCACATTGATATTATCATTATATTTTCCACAAGACTAATGGTGCATACACACGGTCAGATTTTTCATCAGATTTGAACGATAACGATTTTAAAAATCGTTCAAATCTGATGAAAAAAATCATTCATGTGTACAAGCATGAACGATGGACGATGAACGATGCGCGTTCACGTTTGTTAGAGAACGATATCTGTCATGTTTGCAGTCACATTTGTCAGATATCATTCTTTTTCTTCAGATATCGTTCAAATCGTTGAGTAAACCGTTAGCAAAATCGTTCAAATCGTTTGAAAAAAAAATCGTTCAAACGATATAGTTGAAACGAAAAATCTGACCGTGTGTATGCTCCATTACCCACCAGTGAGATCATACTGTATGTCTATCACTTTGCAGGAAATACCTAACAAGTCAGCATTAGTCCACTGTGTCTAGCTAATCACCAAGCCATTCATTCTATGTACTGTACCAGTCACTAACTCTAGGGGGAGCTGCTGAGGGTGGTAATAGATATTCAAACAGTCCAATATTAAATATATATATATATATTTTAAATAATAACGGAAACATACAATTAGCAGATTATCTACACAATTTCATTAAAAGTCGCCAATGGACAAGACAGAAGAATATATAACTTCTACTTCGGGACAATCTTTATTACCAGTAGGTTACAAAGTTTTCATTACAGTGTTTGAAATGAGCCCAGGCTTTGGCTTTCCTAGAAGGTGTAAAACGCGTCTCTATGACAATTTAAGATGATGTTTTATTGAGCTGCAGTTGTTCAAAATGGCAGAAGTTCAGCTAATTTGCATTGTATTTTTATGTTTTTATGCATTGCAATATTATTATATGTGTATTTTGCCTTTATTAACAGTGATGAAAAAAAGTCCAGCGGCATTGCATGAGATTCGCCATTTTGAATGCCTGCAGCTCAATACATGTACTCTAAAGGCAGGTGAATGTCAAATTTGAAGAAAAAGATAAGCAACAGACATAAGATTGGCAAAGCTGCAGGACAGACAGTGCGAGAGCAGGAGCAGCTGCTGGATTATAACATGGTGAATATATCTCCGAACTGTCTCTCCTGTGACTGTGACCCTCCTGTCTGTTTCCTTCCAGTTCCTCCCTTAATGTTACCAAGGTGTGTGAGCGTGTCTCTAAGAGCAAACATAGGGCCTGATTCAGACCCGCTCGCACGCGCACAGAGCTTGCAAGCGGGTCGATGGTCCCCCCACTGCGCATGCCGGGGCCGGCTCTGGCATGCGCAGTGGGGGGCGGGCGCTCTGTCGCTACGTGTCTTGCACCAAAGCAGGGCAGCTGTCGATTGTGATTGACAGCTTGCCCCATTTTGGAGGCGGGCAGGGAGGGTGGCTGGCCAAACGGAGGCGTTCCCGAAGGAACGCCTGCCGTTTCGGGGCGGCCCCACTGAGATCACGAGTGATGTAAGTGGGTGAGCTTCCGGCTCTATTAGAGCCAAAAGCTCACTGGGGCTTGCGTGAACCAGACCCTACCACAAGGGTCTCGTCGCAAGCCCTGATGGTCGTGACCATCGCAACCAGCACCTGGCCGCTCGCTATAGCTGTGGGTGGTCACCCACAGGTTAGCGAGCGGCCAGGAGGCCGTCTATAAAAAAAAACAAGGACACCCTGATTCAGAGCGAGCGCTCTCAAAGAGCGTCCAGCTTGAATCAGGCCCATAGTTCTTGCTCCAATTAATAGCAAGTAAATGTTCCGCTTCAAGAATTTGATATGTTAGAAAACATGGGCATGAGACTCATGAGAGGGACCAATGAGTAGATTTGGTACAGAGTTTTGCAGGCTCCACTCCTATCTAACATCTGGAAGGCTACACTCAGCTGTGACCCCGAAGGCTAAAGCTACGGTAGATACCAACATTAACTGCTGGAAAGCTAGTGACTGGTGTATGGAATGGCTATGTTCTGGTAGAATATACCCCTAACCACCATCTGCAATGTAACTCTACAAACCAAGTTCTTGTAAGCTATACTCACAATCATCTTCTGAAAGAATACATTCCCTACCATTTTCTCATCCAATATCTGGAAGGCTACACTTCCAACATCCTTATGGAGTGTTACACTCTCAACTGTGCTCTAGAAGTCTAAAGCTACTAACTGAGCACGTAAAGGAGTGACTATACTATGGAAGAGTACACCTCCAAGCCATCATCTAGAATGTTCCCAGCATCTGGAAGATAACCTTCTCAGTCACTTTCTGAAAGGCCACATTTCCAACCAATAAGTTATACTCCTAACTAACATCTGGAAAGCTATCCTTCTAACCACCTTCTGGAATGTTACACCCCCTGCCACCATCTGGAAGGCTATCCTTCTGACCATCTTCTGGAATGTTACACCCACAACCATATTCTGGAATGTTGCACTCCCAACTAACATCTGGAAGGCTATCCTACCAACCATCTTTTGATATGTTACACTCCCAACTATCATTTGGAAGGCTATCCTCCCAAACATCATTTGGAAAGTTATACTCCCAACCATCTTCTGGAAAGCTAGGCTCCCAACCATCCCTTGGAAGGGTAGGCTCCCACCATCATCTGGAAGGCAAGGCTCACAACCATCATCTGTAAGACTATACTCCCGACCATCATCTGTAAGGCTACACTCCCAACCATCTTCTCCATCTTCTGGAGCTCTACAATTGCAACCATCTTCTGGAAGACTAGAGTCCCAACCATCTGCTGGAAGGCTAGACTTCCAACCATCTTTTGAAAAACTTCACTCCCAACCATCTTCTGGAAGGCCACACTTCCAACCATCATCTAGAAGACAACACTCCTAACCATCTTCTGGAAGGCTAGGCTACCAACTATCATCTGAAAAACTAGGTTCCTAACCACCTTCTGGAAGATGCACTCCTAACCAACATCTGTAAAGCTATACTACCAACCATCTTCTGGAAGGATAGACTCCCAACCATCTACTGAAAGGCTACACTCCCAACCATCTTCTGAAAGGCTACACTCCCAAACATCATCTGGAAGGCTACACTTCCAACCTTCTTCAGCAAGGCTACACTCCTAACCATCATCTGGATGGCTACACTCCCAACCACCATCTGGAAGGCTAGACTCCCAACCATCATCTGGAAGGCTAGACTCCCAACCATCATCTAGAAGACAACACTCCTAACCATCTTCTGGAAGGCTAGACTCCCAACCATCTTCTGAAAGGCTACACTCCCAAACATCTTCTGGAAGGTTATACTGCCATCCATCATCTGGAAGGCTACACTCCCAACCATCATCTGGAAGGCTACACTTCCGACCATCTTCTGAAAGGCTACACTCCCGACCATCATCTGGAAGGCTACACTTCCAACCTTCTTCTGGAAGGCTACATTCCCAAACATCATCTGGAAGGTTATACTCTCAAACACCTTCCTAACCATGTTTCTTGGAGTGAAAACCCGGAGTTTACAGTATTTCTGTAAATGGTACAAAATAAACTTTTCACATTTGATCAATTCCTCTTAAGTTACATGGTTTGTTAATTAAATTCATCTATATATACACAGTACTTCAAATAAACAGAGAAAAACTAAACAGATGTCCTGTAGTGTGTGCATAAGACAGGAATAAATATATAGGATTATAAATATTGGTTATATATGTTGCATAATGTCTGAACTGGTGCTCTAGCTTGTGTCTGAGGGAAGAGCGGCTCTACAACCTGAACAAATATTATTATGGAAATAAATGTAATGCTGCGTGTCATTTCTGCTTAAGTGAAACAGGTTCTATTTCTCTGTTTTTATTCCCAGTGAAAGAATAAAATACATATTGAGAGTCGTGTTACTCTTGTGAATAATTTCCTTTTGCATAATAAAGGAGAGTCCTCGAATACACTCAGCCGGACGAAGCACGAGAGAGAGGGGAGGGAGGGATTGTATATCTTCCTGAATCAGGATATACAGTACGAGTGTGTAATGCATTGTTTAACAACATTTACATTACGCTCTTCTAGGTCAAGTGATGTGAAGTGCTGTCTTTTATGGCGGTGGAGAATCACATACAGCTGACGAAGGCTCGGAGTGTTGTGGTTCCGTATTAAACGTAATCCTCGCTGCTTCTCTGACTCCACAAGAAAAACATCTGGTCGCTTTTAGATTCCCCTCAGATTCCTGACTTCAAAGCGAGTTTATAAAGAATAACAAATACATGTACTGGCATTGAAGGAAAAAAAAAAAAAAGAAAACAGCGGGAGTGACTGGTAAAAATTGTCCTTATGTGACTGCTAGTGACAAGCGCCGCAGGCTGCATTGTGAGAAAGCCGCCAGGGTGAGTGGAGGGAGCGCTTATCAATCGCTTTTCCAGGTGTCACGGGAAGAGATCACTGAGAACGCTTCCACGGGGGAATTAGGGGAGCACAGTAGCCGCTCATCTGTAGCTACAGTCATACATCCAAACTTAAGAACTCCATGGGGGGTGATTTCCAGCCGGATGGAAAAAGATTACCATTTCCATCTACGCGCTTACATTTCCGCAGGTGTATTTTCAGCTACGCGAATGGTGCGCGCAGCCTTAAACCTGGCACGTAGGTGCGTCCGGAGCAGATATATACATCAGCCATCGTCATAACCAACTGGAGACTTGCACCCGTCTTGTGTGGGCACAGAATTTATGATTGGTAGGGTATGATTGGTTCTATTCCCCACTATGGCCCTACCTGTGCGGAGTTTGTATGTTCTCCCCGTGCTTGCATGGGTTTACTCCGGGGACTCCGGTTTCCTCCCACACATGTGATAGGGAATATAGAGTGTAAGCTCCACTGGGGACTGATGTGATTGGCCAAATATTCTTTGTAAAGCGCTGCGGAATATGTGTGCGCTGTATAAATAACTGGTAATAAATATAGACCAAAATAAGTCACATCATAAGAGGGGGCGCTGGGCTTTCGTCTAGGCACCCTCACCAGTTTCCAAACAAGTGCCAGGGGACGCAAGTGGCAGATAATACGTGCTGGTCAGAGCACTGGCGCAAGTTCTCCATACAGTGGCGATATTTATACAGTTGAGCGATTATCTGTGCATGGGTCACCGTCGCAATGTGCACGCGCAAATGTACCTTAGCGATGCCGCTCGCAGGAAGCAGTGAGGATTTCTCAGCAAAGTGATTGACATTCAGGGACTGTTTGGGGGCGATTAAGGCGAGTGTCGGTAAAAACGCACGTGTGTTGCGGACGTTTTTTTTGAAGCGTGTCTCAGCATGCTACTGCGATCCTGTATGCAGAAAACTTGGCACCAGTGTCTCAGTTCCCGCGCCATTCTCTGAGACCAGATGGTCGATAATTGTAGGATCTGCGACCGGTGCTGCGTGTGTGTGTACGGCTGCGGCATTAGCGTACTTTCGCACAGCAGCACGATTGCATTGGCGCACATCTTTGAATCAGGCCCAGTGTGCGCGCTCAGCTTACGGGAAGTGCAAAATTAAATAAATGCACCAATACGTCACTGCGTTGCTTCATCCGCATGGTGTAAGGAGCCGGTAAGCTTGATAAATAGGCCCTCTAGATGGGCGCTATAATAATAATATTCTCCACTAGCCGCCTGTGGCTACTGTTAACTGCACTAATGTCGCCCCGGCCCCTTCTGGTCCATAGACCCCTGCAGACTGTCCGTCATGCGGGACAAACATGGGAACTTGTCTTCTCCAGCACTAGTGGATGCAATGAAGCAATAATATGAAGGGAGAGAGTGGGATTAAATAAAACACTTTACATTTGTGGTCACTAGTCCTTGTACACCATGTAAGCAGGGAATATACTCAACTATGCATTAGACCAGTGGTTCTCAAACTTGGCCCTCGGGATCCGACACAGTTCATGTTTTCCAGGTCACCCAGCAGGTGCACAGGTGTAGTCATTACTCACTGACACATTTTAAAAGATCCACAGATGGAGCTAATTATTTCAACTGTGATTCTGTGAGGAGACCTGGAAAACATGCACTGTTTGGGGTCCTGAGGACCGAGGGCCTGATTCAGACCCGGTCGCGAGCGCTGAGCGCTCGCAATCGGGTCGATGTTTGCCCACTGGGCATGCGCACGACGGAGCCGGCTCCGTCGTGCGCATGCGCGAGACCCGGCTAGCGACGGGTGCTCCGTCGCTCCGGGTCTCGCACCAAAGGGGGCGAGCTGTCGATGGTGAGTGACAGCTCGCCCCGTTTGGTAGGCGTGGCTGGGGGGTGGCTTCACAAACGGAGGCGTTCCCAAGCGAAGTGATGTCAGTGGGAGAGCTTCCGGCTCTATTAGAGCCAGAATCTCTCTGGGGCTTGCGGCCACAAGACCCTACCACAAGGAGTAGAACAAGCAAGATTGTTGGGCACTTAACGTGGGAGATAAATGACCTGTGATTTATAACCCATAATAAGTCCCAATCTCCAGAAC
Organism: Taudactylus pleione; assembly: GCA_031769625.1. Lineage (NCBI taxonomy): Eukaryota > Metazoa > Chordata > Amphibia > Anura > Myobatrachidae > Taudactylus > Taudactylus pleione. Next base: position 758,867 of record JAUIMM010001093.1, read on the forward strand.
TGAGACACAGAGTCACTGTATGCACCCACCTAACAGGACGCTCCCCGGCAGATGTCCCTTAGAGCAGAGTCACAGCCGGAGAGGCTCTTTACCATCTATATACCCAGCCCCGTTACATCCGTGCAATGAGCCTGCACCTGGACGCGGAGACAAAGGAGGGGAAGCAGCCTTGAAACACAACCCGGAGAGCCCGGGACAGCCTTGCTGCAAGAGAAGGCCACTCGCAGAAATCACAGCTGCCCTATATGAAACCTGGTGCCAAAAATGTGTTCTGACAAAATGTGACGCTGCCGTATACTGTAACAGCAGCACAATCACCAGGCAAAACAAGAGGGGGCTAGAAAAAGGCTGAGCTGATACTAAAAAGGTATGAAAGCAACATTTGTGCCAGCTTGGGACCCTTGCCACGTCTATAACGTGTGCTCATGGGCTGGTTTGGGTGCTGCTGGTTCCTGGGGGTGGGGGGGGGGGGGGATCTGACGTCCTGTCTGTGAGCAGATTGGTGGCATGTGTTTGCCCAGACTGTTCTGCTTTATATCATTATTTCACCCATTTTATCTGTACTGCTGAACCAGTCTGCTGTAATCTACAGGAAGACAACGGGCATCATTTATGAAGCAATAAAACATTTGACTTCTGCATCTGTAACTAGATTTCCACCAATGCAGAGAAGTATAGCGCCAGCACACGGCCGCCCATCAATAATTAGCGGTATTAGCGCCCATGATGGCATTGCAGGATGCGACGATAGCACAGGAGTGCATTATATAGCGTACGCAGGTACAGAGGCTCAGAAAGGAGACCGACCCTGCCATGTGCTGGGAGATAAGTGATCGCGTCAGTAACCCCTTCACTCCTGTGCCAGGGCTCCTGCGCACGCGTGTTGTTTCCCAGTATACCTTGCGTAGTGTAGCCCGTCGGCTACAGCGGCACAACGCCATGGAGATCATCAAGTGTCAGTGTTCAGTACCACGTTTCAGGCCACGTACAGGACCTTATTCAGAGTCGGTCGCGAGCGCTGAGCGCTCGCAACCGACTCGATGTTGGTCCACAGGGCATGCGCACAACGGAGTTTGCTCCGTCGTGCGCATTCGCGAGCCCCCACTAACGACGGGTGATCAGTTGTTAGCAGGCTCGAAGCAGATGGAGCGAGCTGTCGATGTTGATTGACAGCTCACTCCATTTGCTGGGCGGGCAGGGGGCGTGCCTGCCCAAACGGAGGCGTTCCCGCCGGAACGCTAGCCGTTTGGGGGTGGCCCAACTGACATCATCAGTGATGTCAGTGGGGAGCTTCCTGCTGAAACACAGCAGGAAGCTCCCTGGGGCTTAAGGTTGACCCTACCCTAGGGTCTCGTTGTAAGCCCCGATGGTCGCGATGGTCTTGACCATCGCGACCATCTCCCTTAGCGGTCGTTAGAGCTGTGGGTGTTAACCCACAGCCTAACGACCGACACGGAGGCGGCCGTTCAGGATGCAAGCGGCCGCCCTGTTTCTGAACGGCCGCTTGCATCCTACGACCGCCTCTGAATGAGGCCCTCAGTCCCTTTATGGAGCTGCATGAAGGAAGTGTACGAGGATTTCTCACCCGGCCCGGTGACTCCAGGATTGTGCCCACGTGACGGCTGTGACCCCCAGCGGTGATGCTAAGGTGATAAAGACACAGATACCGTCTTCTTTCCATTCCCATAAACGCTCAGCAAGGAAAGGAACAAGGAGACATAGAAAGGGACAGAACGCTAACACGTAAAAAGTTTAATAATATAAAAAAGCCTAGGACAAAGCATGGAATACACTTACAGGTCCGAATGCTAAATGTACAAGTGACAATACGTATAACTATAAAAGCCACACCAGGAATACAACAGTCTTTGGCCCTCATTCAGAGCCGCTCGTAAGCGGCCGCTCGTTCGTTCTGACCGATGTTCGTACATCTGCGCATGCGTACGGATTTTAATACGCATGCGCGAACCAGTCAGTGCGGCCGAAAATCGTTTGTTCGCTAAATAGCGAATGCCTGCTAATTTGAGTGACAGGAGGAGGCGTATGTGGGTGGTAACAGGGGAAGGTGCTTGAAAACGGGGAGTGGAGATCCGAACGCAGGCGTGCTTAAAGGTCAAAACGGGCGTTTTAAGGGAGTGCATACTTAATACAGCAGCGTCATTGACCACGTCACTTGGTTTTTTTTTACTCAGAACTGCTCGCAAAATAGCGGTTGAAAAAACCAGCCACAAGAATAGCGAGCAGTTCATACGCTGTACGATGTACTCGATTAATCTAATAAATAGCGGACATGACGTATGGTGCGAGCGGCCAGGGGGCGTATTTTTCAAAATTACAACCGCAAGTTTTGCTCGCTCGTTCAGACTTAGAGGCGTGAACAGACCGCAATGAGCGAACGGTTCATTTGAATAGCCACCCCTTGTTTTAGAACGAACGACCGCAAATAGCGAGTGGCTCTGAATGAGGGCCTTTATTCACTATAGAAAAAAATGGTTACGTATATAAATCATATGAGAACAGACCAGCAATAGTCTGGTCATATAATACATATGTAGCCCAAATGTCACACTCGTGTTCAAAGCCGGGGAACTGTATGAGAGTCCCTCAGGATAAACTTTACCCCACATATGAATTCGGTATGTCTAACAAACACGCAAGCGTCATGTCTCCATCACCTGGCGCTGTATCACTGTGGTACCGTAGGTCTTAATTCAAGGAGAACATTAGACACATCTGCAAGCTACAGGTTTATTAGCATATGATCTTATTGGGGCTGATTCCGTCACCATGAACCCCTGCCTGCTGGGTGCAAAAGATCCGTCTAAAACTAACACACCCCCCCGCCGCACGCTAGTGACGTTGGCTTAAACGCCGGACACTCCCGCTTAACGGAACAGTTCTGTGTTTCAGCATTGTGCCCCCTCCCCAGTTACCGCCCAGAAAAAAAAATGTCACAGAAACAGTGGTCCGATATCCGTCCGCACTTGTGCTTATGCCTGGCCCACCGCGTGCGCAGGCGTTGATTTCTATCCAGGGCGCATGCGCAGTGTGCTAAAAAAAAAACGCCAGAGCTGTCTGCAAACCTGCGTCTGACCTTAGGGCCTGATTCAGAGCCGGACGCTATTTGCGCTCGCTCGTTCAGAAAAAGGGGCCGGCTATTTAAATTGAGCGCTCACTCTTTGCGGTCTGTTGACGCCTCTATGTCTGAGCGAGCGAACGAAACATGCGCTCGCTATTTTGTAAAGACGCCCCCTGGGCGCTCACATCCTACGTCATCTCCGCTATTTATTAGATTAATCGAGTACATCGAAAGGCGTATGAACTGCTCGCAGTGCTTGTGGTAGGTTTATCCTACCGCAATCATGCGAACAGTTCAGGGTAAGAAACAACCAAGTGATGTGGTCGATGACGCTGCTTTGTTAATTATGCACACCCTTAAAACGCCCGTTTTGACCGTTTGGCACGCCTGCGTTCGGATCTCCTCTCCCCGTTTTCAAGCACCTTCCCCTGTTACCACCCACAAACGCCTCATCCTGTCACTCAAATTAGCAGGCACTCGCTATTTGGCGAGCGCTCGATTTCCGACCGCAATGACTGGTTGGCGCATGCGCATTACGACCCATACGCTTGCGCAGATGTGCGAACATCGCTCGAAGCGAACGAGTGGCCGCTTACGAGCGGCTCTGAATCAGGCCCTCAGTCTACTACTAAATAGTCCAACATACAGTGTAACCCACAAATACCAGCGAGCAGTGTCGTACTGGGGCATGGAGGGCACACAGGGGAATGTAATGGCAGGGGCCTGGTGAAGGGGCGTGACCAGCCTTTGGTAGGTGTGGCCATCAATTGGAGGGGTGTGGTCATCCCACATTATTAAAATCTCAATATTCTGTTACCCTTTATTAGATTAGCAATAATCCATGGCCCCCTGTAATGACAATATCAATAATTTGTGACCTTTTTAGGTTAGCTACATAGTTATACAGTATATATTTATATATACTATGTACATACAACAACCAGGAAGGCGGCATTCAGATACTTGGAATCCAGTAAAAAAAAAAAAATGGTGCTTTTGATTCAACGTTTTGGTGATGTGCTCCCCTTCCTCAGGTCCTGAGGAAGGGGAGCACTGAGGAAGGGGAGCACGGAGGAAGGGGAGCATGGAGGAAGAGGAGTACTGAGGAAGGGGAGCACTGAGGAAGGGGAGCACTGAGGAAGGGGAGTACTGAGGAAGGGGAGCACTGGGGAAGGGGATCACTGAGGAAGGGGAGCACTGAGGAAGGGGAGCACTGAGGAAGGGGAGGGGAGTACTGGGGAAGGGGAGGGGAGTACTGAGAAAGGGGAGTACTGGGGAAGGGGAGGGGAGTACTGGGGAAGGGGAGGGGAGTACTGGGGAAGGGGAGCACATCCGATAAACTTTGAATTAAAAGCACCTTATTTTTGTTACTGAGCGGCGCCTTCCTGGCTGTTGTGGATGTTGGGGTGAGGGCATCGGAGCAATCTTGAGCGCCGGATTCTGTGTTGATGGATATATAGTGTATATATATATATATATATATATATATATATATATATTTATTTCATTATTATAGTGTACATAAACATAGTAAAAATACCTATACATACTATACACATACAGCTATATACCTAGAATACACATACACACATGTACATAGTACTATACACAGGGGTTCAGCATCCCGGAGCAGGTGATGCCGGCGCTTAGAATACCGGCGCCCTGTACCCACATCCCCTATACACATACATACACTTACATATTATACACATGCAGGAACACGCGGGGGGAGGGTTTGGGTCACACATTGTGTTTTTATTCTCCTTTGTTACCTGCAGCCAAGCTCAGGGCAGGTGACTGGAGACACTGGGCCTGATTCAAACCCGCTCGCGAGTGCATAGCCGGGCTCCTCTGTGTCACATGGTCTCTACGTATCTGGGCGCTTCCTGTTCCTGCCTCCTCCACCCTCCTGAAGCAGCCTAGGCTCTTCCAGCCTACTCCACCTCCCCCCCCTGCAGCAGCCTGGGTGCCTCCAGCCTCCTGCTCCACCTCCCCCCTGCGACAGCCTGGGCGATTCCACCCACCTTCCTGTACCAACTCAGAGTGGACTTGCCCCTGACTCCTACCCCCCCCCCCCCTTATTGTGGTCGGGAATCTGCACAGTCGCCCGACCCATACTGCACGTGTGCACTGCGGGTCCTGCATGATCCCACGCAGTCCAGCAGCTGACTGTCAGTGATTGACAGTCTGCTGCCATTTGTGGGCGAGAGGGGGCGTCGCGTGGCCGCTTTTGGGGGGGGGAGGGTAGAGGCCAGGATCTCTGTCGGCAGAATTCCTGGCCTCTTTCATCTGCGGCTCCCGGCTTGCGTGACCCCATGGTTCACTTAGCTGGTCGATGTTCTCGCAGATTATCCGATGCTGCGTTGTACATGCAGTAATGCATGCAGGAAGGCGTGATGCCCCCTGTTGCATTACCATAATTGCAAGGCCGGAAATGCGTGCGACTTGGTAGTTCCGTCCTAAGCTGAATCAGGCCCCGTGTCTTATTGCTTATAAAGAAAGAAAAAAAGATTTCCTTACAAACATCTGAGCACCAATGTCTATAACCACCAGCAGTCACTCCGGGGCTCTGCTGTCTAATTCAGGGGACGTCTTTGTCCTGCTGGACGCAATGCCCCAGCTTGGGCAGGTGAGCGGGGGGAGTGTGAAATGGAATTTAGCGCTCCAAATGGAAGCGGTATGTAATCCCGGTGACCGCATGGCCGGGAGTTCGATTCCCGGCAGCGACAGGCAGACAAAAGCAGAGATCCCGGCAGCGGAAGTCCGACAGCGCTGGAAATCCCGATCGTCCTTAGGTAAGTATCTACTAACCTAACCTAACCCCCTAACCCTCCTTAGGGGTGCCTAACCCTAACCTCCCCCCCTGTGCCTAACCCTCCCCTTCCCTGCTGCCTAAACCTAAGTCCCCTGGGGGGGGTGCCTAACCCTAACCTCCCCCCGGGATTGCCTAACCCTCCCGGGGGGGTGCCTAACCCTAGGTCCCCCCCGGGAGCCCTAAACCTAACCATCCCCCCCGCGGCAGTCCGATCGCGGCGCCCGGCATCCCTTCGATCGGGATGCCGGACGTCGGAAAAATGACAGGCGTCTAGATTTAGACGCCTGTCATTTAACCCTCGCCGGGATAATGCATTCGGGATGCCGGCTGTCGGGCTTACGTCAGCCGGGTTCCCATTTGCATCCCCTTCAAATGACGGCCTCTGGGTCAGATTCAGACCCGTTCGCTATCTGCATGTCTGTCTGAATCAGGCCCTCTGACACATATCATGGAGCGCTAGCTATGCTAAGGTCTTATCCAAGTCTCTTCTACACCATTCCCAAGTAATGTAAGGCAGGGGAGAGACGTTTTACCTTAACAGTTCTTAAAAAGCTGTGTACTTAATGAGACAGAGGGTATATAGGACAGAATCATCTATTGTGCTCTTATTTCCGGTATATATAAAGTGAAATCTGTCTGCACACTACAGGGACAGAGCTATTGCAGCAATTGCTATTAGCCTGGGCATACATACTGTACAGTGTGCTGTGTGTAATTCTGTAGGCCTGAGGATTAATGCTACAATGACTCTCTCTCTCTCCCACCTCCTCTCAGCCCACAGATCTGTTTCCCCAGTGCCTTGTACTGGTGTAAGATGCTTTAAATAGATCAGAAGTTTCCTGAGGTCAGCACACTCAGGCGCTGCGGCAGGAATGTGGAACTGGATGTTTTCAGTCTTGTATGCAAATAGTGTATACGTTCAGCTACTATGTATAGAAGGGAAATAGGAAACATGTGTAACTACTGCAGGGATGAATGGAGGAGTAAATGGGAAGAATTATCGGCCTGTAAACAGCAGAGCGCAGTGCATGACATGAATCGCGGGTGATCTCAGGTCAGGAACGCAGGGACCTCCGGCGTCTGAGCTTCCCTCTCTATTTACCAATGTTATCTGTGCTAAACCTGTGTAGTGAGCCTGTGCCGGCACTTACTACCAATCGAACACCCACCTTCAGGCCTATCTACTACCTGTGGGCATAACAAAGATTTTCTATCACAGCGACAGAAAAGCTGCAGTAGTTTTGCCCAGTATCAGACTGGGCAATAACGGGCCCACCAGGGAAATGCACTAGTAGGGGCCAGGGTCCATGCTTAATGGGTGTGGTCATCCAGAGGGGGTGTGGCTACGCACCATAGTTGCTTGGCTAACCATTAGGAAAGTATTGGCTGCTCCACCAGGTAACTGACCCTCCAATAGAGGAACAGTGTACAATTCAGTGCACAGTCTAGAACATGGGCCCTAGAGAAGGAAGTGGGGCCCTCAGGCACTGGGGCCCACAGAGCATTTCCCCTCTGTGGGCCAGATGTATTTATTTATCAACAATAACTTATATAGGGCCTAATTCAGACCCGCTCGCGAGCCGTCGTTATGGGTCTCGCACCAAAGGGGGCGTGCTGTTGATGGTGAGTGACAGCACGCCCCCTTTGGTGGGCGTGCCGGGGGCGTGGCTGCCCAGACGGAGGCGTTCCCGTGGGAACGCCTACTGTCTGGGGCCGGCCCCACTGACATCACAAGTGATGTCAGTGGGAGTGCTTTTGGCTCTGATAGAGCCAAAAGCACTCCAGCGCTTGCCGCAACGAGACCCTACCGCAAGGGTCTCGTCGCAAGCCCGATGGTCGCGATGGTCTTGACCATCGCGACCATCATTTTGGCCGCTCGCTATAGGGGCGGCCGCTCGCTATGCGGGCGGCCAGGAGGCCGCTCTTAAATTCAGAGGGACGGCCCTGATTAAGAGCGAGCGCTCTGTCAGAGCGTCCGGCTCTGAATCAGGGCCATAGAGCCAACATATATCCGTTGCGCTTTAGAGTTTCTACAGTTCCACTTACTTTGCTATACTCTGCTATTAGACTGAACGCCAGATGGTGGGCTTAAGGTGGACCTACTGTATAATCCTTTATAAAACCATATTATGGTGTACGGTAAAATGATTGGCATGTTTGTTTGCAGACCCTGGTTCAGGCCTCTTGTCCAGAACTACAATGGGAGGATATATGAACACTGCTAAGAAGCCTGATGCAGGATGACATTTGGGACGTTGCAGATCTCCCCCCTTTGCATCCAAACTGTCCCTCTATTAGATCTGATGATACAATCTGTAGGACAGGGTCCCTACATCGCCTGCCAGACATGTCTGGCTGTTACATTGTAGTAAGATCCATCCTGGATAATATTATTATTATTATTATTATTACTATTATTATTATTATGTGCTTAGCGAGTTTGTGGAACTTGTCGCTGTGTTTTATGATAATTTGGATCGGAGTCGGCTTATGATAAATTATCCCTCTGGCCGGTTCCCAAGCTGGGAGGAAATTGCAGCAGGCGTATGGACTGGGGAGAGGGAGCCTGGATTATGGATGAGCTGCCAGTAGCATGGGCACCCGCAGTCTGGTAGACACAACCTGCTAAGGAAACATGGCATAGATAACCATATGGTTTTATGCTGTATTTGTATTTATTAAGTATTATCTAATTGACTTACAAGTTAACTCACTACAAAATGATAAAATGTAGCACAGACATAGAAGGTTTAAGATTTATGTTTTGTTTTGTGTCTTACAGGCCTGGGCTGGGTGGATTCTGCCCACTGGAGCAATTAAATTGATACTTTTGGGGCCAGGCTGTACCCAGGTGCACAGTTCATGGTCACGTCTTATGGCTGAGACAGGCAGAGGATACAAAGCAATTGTGCATTACACACGATGCTAGCCTGTCTGGGGAGTGTTCTCAGCATGCGTCCTATCCACTGGTCATACAATGTGTATCAGCACACTTATATAGTGCTTTCTATATTGTATAGCAATGCCAATGGTGCTCTCTGTATTGTATAGATATCCCTAGGATGTTCTCTGTATTGTATACCGATCTATAGGGGGCCCTCTGTACTGTATACAGATACCTAGGGTGTCCTCTGTATTATATAGAGATCCATAAAGTGTTCTCTCTATAGTAGGCAGATCCATATAATGATCAGTGTATTGTATAGTGATCCTTATTGTGCTCTCTGTATTGTGTGGAAATTGCTAATGTGATCTTTATAATATAGAATGTTTTCAGCATTGTGTAGACTTCACTAAAATGTTCTCTATAGCATATATTGTTTCTTAAGACGTTCGCTATTTTCTATAGAAGTAACCTAGAATGTTCTCTGTATTATGCAGAATGTGCTCTCTCTTTCTCTCTATGGCATACTGATTATTATGTTGTTCTATGTATCGTATCGTATAGAGGTCCCTAGAATGATCTGCCTATAGTGAATTCATTAGCAAGATGATCTCTGTATAGTATAAAGGTCACTGAAATAATCTGTTATGTTTATCATTTATTAAAATGCTATCTATTTGTAATACGGTCACTAGGTCGCTTCAATTACATACTGTTTATTAAGAAGTTCTGTATTGTCAATCGGTAATTAGATGTGTCAACAATGAGTACAAGATGTGGTGCGTATGTAATGCATGTGACTACAGCTATCAGGGGCATATTAAGAGAGGAGAGGAACCGTCTGGGCCCCCTCCTCTCTCCCCGGCGGCCGGCAGCACTCTGAGCGCAGCAGTAGACTCTGGACACCAGTCTGTACCCAGAGTCTGCAGCGCATGTGTAGGTCACTGGGGAAATGGCGCGGTAGCCATTTTCCTGGCGATATCCCTATTGCGCATGCGCAAAACGCCGGGTAAATGCCTGCGGCGGCTATTTTCCAGGCGATTTATGCAGCGAGGCTACAGCCGATGCAGGACTCCGAAGAGGTCAGTAAATCATGCAAAGGGTCCGTCCTATTTACAAAAAGGAGAGGTGGGACCTGTGGGGTCTCTGAAATCTGCAGTGAGCTGGTATAGACACAGGGCCTGATTCAGCAAGGAACGCAGTTGCTAATACGCACGCAATCGGACGATTGCCGCATACTGTGCATGCATCGCATTGCGCGAACTAGCAATTGTTTTCGGAACTGCGATTGCAGAGGCTACGCAGACCCAGAGCAGAGTTATTGACAGGAAGTGCCGTTTGTGGGTGGTGACGGGGGAAGGTGGTCAGGCGAACGCAGGCGTGCCTGTGCGTTTGGACGGCATTTCAGGAGCGTGCATAAATTATCCACTACGTGCCAATAAGTAGCCATAGCACTGATAGCATGCGTGGCTGGTAGCAATTTCTGAGTAAGGTCAGGGCTTGTGCGTGGGTCCAATGTTACTGATTGTTTCGCTATGTTGCCCTAGTATACGGATATGAGTAAGGGGAAGTGGGCGTCCTTATGTCTGGCTGCGATCGCAATGTGAATGCAAGCATTAAATAGCACTGCTGATATTAGCAACTGCGGTGCGTGCGTATAAGCAAAATTGCGATCCGTAGTGAATCAGGCCCACAGTCACTAATGCTGTCTGTAGCATATGGCGGTCAGTAATGTGGTTTGTATTATACTGCGGTCACTATTGCTCTCTGTAGAATCTGGTGGTCACGGATACTCTCTGTAGTATAAGGTGGGCACTGATGCTGTCTGTAGTATATGGTGGTCACTGATGCTGTCTGTAATATATGGTGGTTACTGATGCTGTCTGTAGTATATGGCAGTCACTAATGCTGTCTGTAGTATATGGTAATCACTGATGCTGTCTGTAGTATATGGTGGTCACTGATGCTGTCTGTAATATATGGTGGTCACTGATGCTGTCTGTAGTGTACGGTAGGCACTAATGCTGTCTGTAGTATATGGTGGTCACTGATGCTGTCTGTAGTATATGGTGGTCACTGATGCTGTGTGCAGTATATGGTGGTCACTGATGCTGTTTGTAGTATGTGGTGGTCATTGATGCTCTTTGTAGTATATAGCGGACAGTAATGTTCTGTATTTTATGGTGATCACTAATGCTGTCTGCATTATATGACTGTTAATGATGCTGTCGGTAGTATACAGTATGGCGGTCACGACTGTTGTCTGTAGTATATGGAGATCACTAATTATTTCTATATTATATGACAGTCACTAATGCTGTGTGTATTATATGGTGGCCACTAATGCTGTCTGTAGTATATGGAGGTCACTTACTCTGTCTGTAGTATCTGGAGATCACTAATGCTGTCTGTTTATATGGTTATGGGACCAGCATTAGGGTCTCGGAAAACCTTCAGGTGAGTTGGCTAGCTTTACCCCTGATACACTTAGAGAATAACGAGACACAGTGAGTGGAGTACACCATACACGGAGGGAGTAATTAGACACGGTGAGCAGAGTACAACATTGTCATAAATGCAGGGAGTAAAGACACATAGTGAGCAGAGTATAGAATCACCATACATGCAGGGAGTAATGAGACACCATGAGCAGAGCACACCATACATACAGGGAGTAATGAGACACTGTGAGAAGAGTACAGTACCTCCATACACGCAGGGAGTAACAAGACACAGTGAGCAGAGTACACCATCCGTCAAACACACAGGGAGTAATGAGACAGTGAGCAGAGTACACCATCCGTCATACATGCAGGGAGTAACGAGACACAGTGAGCAGAGTACGCCATCCGTCATACACGCAGGGAGTAACGAGACACAGTGAGCAGAGTACGCCATCCATCATACACGCAGAGAGTAATGAGACACAGTGAGCAGAGTACGCCATCCGTCATACACGCAGGGAGTAACGAGACACAGTGAGCAGAGTACGCCATCCATCATACACGCAGGGAGTAATGATACACAGTGAGCAGAGCACACCATCCATCATACACGCAGGGAGCAATGAGACACAGTAAGCAGAGTACGCCATCCATCATACACGCAGGGAGTAATGATACACAGTGAGCAGAGTACGCCATCCGTCATACACGCAGGGAGTAACGAGACACAGTGAGCAGAGTACGCCATCCATCATACACGCAGGGAGTAATGATACACAGTGAGCAGAGCACACCATCCATCATACACGCAGGGAGCAATGAGACACAGTGAGCAGAGTACGCCATCCGTCATACACGCAGGGAGTAACGAGACACAGGGAGTAGAGTACGCCATCCATCATACACGCAGGGAGTAATGAGACACAGTGAGCAGAGTACGCCATCCTCATACACGCAGGGAGTAACGAGACACAGGGAGTAGAGTACGCCATCCGTCATACACGCAGGGAGTAATGAGACACAGTGAGCAGAGTACGCCATCCGTCATACACGCAGGGAGTAATGAGACACAGTGAGCAGAGTACACCATCCGTCATACACGCAGGGAGTAACGAGACACAGGGAGTAGAGTACGCCATCCGTCATACACGCAGGGAGTAATGAGACACAGGGAGTAGAGTACGCCATCCGTCATACACGCAGGGAGTAACGAGACAAAGTAAGCAGAGTACACCATCCGTCAAACACGCAGGGAGTAATGATACACAGTGAGCAGAGCACGCCATCCGTCATACATGCAGGGAGTAATGAGACACAGGGAGCAGAGTACGCCATCCGTCATACAAGCAGGGAGTAACGAGACACAGTGAGCAGAGTACACCATCCGTCATACACGCAGGGAGTAATGAGACACAGTGAGCAGAGTACACCATCCGTCATACATGCAGGGAGTAACGAGAGACAGGGAGTAGGGTACGCCATCCGTCATACACGCAAGGAGTAACAAGAGACAGGGAGTAGAGTACGCCATCCGTCATACACGCAGGGAGTAATGATACACAGTGAGCAGAGCACGCCATCCGTCATACATGCAGGGAGTAATGAGACACAGGGAGCAGAGTACGCCATCCGTCATACAAGCAGGGAGTAACGAGACACAGTGAGCAGAGTACACCATCCGTCATACACGCAGGGAGTAATGAGACACAGTGAGCAGAGTACACCATCCGTCATACAAGCAGGGAGTAATGAGACACAGTGAGCAGAGTACACCATCCGTCATACATGCAGGGAGTAACGAGAGACAGGGAGTAGGGTACGCCATCCGTCATACACGCAAGGAGTAACAAGAGACAGGGAGTAGAGTACGCCATCCGTCATACACGCAGGGAGTAATGAGAGACAGGGAGTAGAGTACGCCATATACACGCAGGGAGTAACGAGACACAGTGAGCAGAGTACGCCATCCGTCAAACACGCAGGGAGTAATGAGAGACAGGGAGTAGAGTACGCCATCCGTCAAACGCGCAGGGTGTAACGAGAGACAGGGAGTAGAGTACGCCATCCATCATACACGCAGGGAGTAACGAGAGACAGGGAGTAGAGTACGCCATCCGTCATACACGCAGGGAGTAACGAGAGACAGGGAGTAGAGTACGCCATCCGTCATACACGCAGGGAGTAATGAGAGACAGGGAGTAGAGTACGCCATCCGTCATACACGCAGGGAGTAACGAGACACAGTGAGCAGAGTACGCCATCCGTCATACACGCAGGGAGTAACGAGAGACAGGGAGTAGAGTACACCATCCATCATACACGCAGGGAGTAACGAGAGACAGGGAGTAGAGTACGCCATCCGTCATACACGCAGGGAGTAACGAGAGACATGGAGCAGAGTATAGGGGATTATGGGGGATCAGAGTGCAGCATTACATGTGATTGATGTGGGTATTACATGTGATTGATGTGTGTGGAGAGGTTAGCGTGTTCTCAGATCTCTGCATCGGCTAAGGATGTGAACATATTGTTCTGAAGCAGATGCTCGTCTGGAAGCGCTGCACGTGAGAGCCGTCCCTGTTGGCGCATACACTAGCACTCGACCACATAGAAAAGATCATTTACATCTTGATGATGCAGCTTAAGATAATTATAATGGCAATTCGTGGGCATCAGGGTGTCTTTGGATCGGAAATGATAATGAGAATTCATATTTACTAAGCACTTTACTGGTCCCCAGCATGACACAATGACACTGGGTGGAATATGAGGTTGGTGAAACCTGTCTCCTAAGTGGGGAAAGGTGGGGCTGGAATACAAATATTGCACTGGTAATGGCCCAGTTACTCAGAGATAAATTAAGGAGAAATCATTTCCAAGGTATTTACACAACTTATTCCCTTACAAAGTGAACTTTCCAAACTGTATCTTCCAGTGCTGAGCACCAGAGAGGCCATGAGCCCCCACCTTGCCTCCCACCTAATAATGATCCATCGTTATATCATCCACACAAATGTAAGGACTATAAACCACAGGCACCCTTCAGCGCCTCTGCTACAAGTGTCTGGGGATAGGAACCAGGGTCTCCGCCTTTCAAAAATAACAAAAAAAAACCATTATGCAGCTTTAAATTGTTTAATTGAACATATTCCCTGATTAACAAAGTTAGTGTTTCCGATTCTAACATAATTTGTACAGGTAATAAGGATTTATAATACGTACATATGGGGACAGACGCCCTGATTCAGACCCGCTCGCTAGCAAGCGGCCGCTCGTTGCAGACGATGTTCGCTAATGTGCACATGCGTGTAGTTCGCAGTGCACGTGCGCAGACTAGTACGAGCGATCGGATTTTGCTCGCTCGCCCTGCAAAGACAGCCCGGTGGAATGAGTGACAGGAGAGGCAGTTTGTGGGTGGTAACAGGGGCAGGGAAGTAGTAACGGGGGAGTGGAGTTGCGGACGCAGGCGTGCCAGAGTGTTTTCATGCCGTTTCTGGGGCGTACATAATTAACAGGCAGCGTCATAGTACACGTCACCTGGTTGAATAATACACTGACGTGATCGCGTCACGTTATGGTAGGGTACAGTCAACCGCAAGCGATGCGGTCAGATCCGATGGTTCCCGATGTTTTCTGATGGAGATGATGTACGCTAGTGGGCGGCTAAAGAAAGGCTGGCGGGCGACTATAAACACAAAGGGATCGCTCGCCAAGACATAGCGGGCGTGCTTATGCCTTGCCGAGCGAGCGGCTGCTGTGACATCACTTTGCAAAATTTGCATACGCTGGGAGCGAGCGGCCGCATCTAGCGAGCGGGTCTGAATCAGGGCCAGATTCTGAAAAGGACGCAGTCACGCTGATGCCGCTGCAAAGCCCTTCCCCTGTGTACGTCCATCAGTAGGACGCTGCATTACCGCCTGGTGTATTTTTAGACGCGCCATACATCGCACCATTGAACCCTACGGCAGGTAGTTTTTCCATCTGTGTAATGCCTCCTACATCAGGTCGTGCCGCTTTCAGTGACACGCCCGCATCAGTCCCATAATACGCTACCTCTCCGCGCACTTGATTCGCCACCTCCTCGCCATCCCTTGTAGCTTCCTCTTCTTTGATCCCTGGCATCTCCTGGCCGCTCCTATCGCCTCCCTATCTGACTCCCCCTCCATCTGGCCACCTCCCCTCCAGTCACGTCCTTTGTTTAACGTTCACATTTCAAATTACTGTCATACCCAGGACTCAAACCCATCACCCATAATTATTGCGTGTTATCACTGCAGCCATTGGAGTCACACTGGATAACAGTGCCTCTTGTAATTTGTAGAAAGGGATCGGCACCCCTTCATCATCGTACGGGACAAATAAGACATGTCACGCCCCTTCCCCACGAGGCCACGCCCCCTTTTTTCAAATGCAATTTGTGTCCCTATTTGAAAAATTGAGAATGGGGGGGTGAGGGGGCGGGGGGGGGGGGGGCACAATGCTCTTTCTGGTCCAGGGCACCAAAAAACACAACGACCTCAGCAGCAAACAACAAGAAAGCTCTATACTAAATGCAGATTGCATGGCTATATATATAGGATTTGCAATTTAAGCTTTTTGTCCCATATCAGCACCATGTCTGGAGGAGGCAATCATGATGGGAGTGGATGGGTTACTTCATTAACTTCAGATACATTTTGTTGGCGATTTAGTTGTTTGTAAAAGTAATTCAACATTCGCGTGTAACACAGATAATTATTTTATGTGATTTTATATTTTTACATAGGTGTCTGACACACTAAGAATATAGCACTTTATACCAGGTGTTTCATTATCACATAGTTCTAAAGCGAGTGCTGTGGCGCCCACACCCAGGTAAATGACGCGTGTACGGCCATATTTGGCAGCTAAAGCTGTATGGTGGTCGCGCAGTTGGACCGTTCTCATCAATATCAGAGGATTTTTTTTTTAATTGTTCAGAATTTTGGAAACACTCGCAGCTCACGCGTTACCACTATACGAATGCTCTTCCCTAGGGACCCCGCCATAGAGGTCATCGCTGCCTTACTGGATCCAGATCCCTTCTCTTATAGGAGCCACAAATGATCATGTCACTAGGGAACCATAATAACTCATGGCCGTGGAGATTTATATGCATACCTTGCAGCTTTAAGACATTTCTAATTGGGTGTGGAGACGTTACATGGGGGTGGGCTGCATCACCTTAGCACAGTGGTCCCAAACTTTCAGTCATGGCGCCCTAGAATCTAAACACTGTGATCACGGCCCTCCATGGGTTGGGGGCCAAAAGTTTCCTATTAAGGTAATCAGCAAAAATGATTAAAATTAGTTCTATGGTTCAGTTATGTGGTTGCAGACATAGGGCCGCATTCAATTAGAAGCGAAAAGTATCGCCGATCGCGGCTTTTCGCGTGGTCGGAACTTATCTACAAATTCAATTCCAGATTGTTTTCGCCCACGCGGAAAATAAATTCAATGTAGTAGGCGAAAAAGATTCACCTAAGAATAGCAGGAGAAAAGAGGAGCAACATTTTTATTTTGGGGTGCAAAAGTGAGGAAACCACTCAGAAGCCTTGGGACAACCCCCCCAAAGTACAACTGTGTCAAAAAATCCGGGGTAAAAAACATAAGAACACCCCAAAAAAAGTGCATTCATTTTGGGGGCGAAAAAGTACAAAGTGGTGGAACAAGCATAAAAAGTAGTGAAATAGCCGTCTTAGGGGTCTGCTAGGATGGGTCAGGGGTATTAGGATTACAGGCGCATGTAACAGGTGCGTTATTCAGGTTTTTTTAAAACTTCACTTTAGAGACTATAAAAGATGCTAGCCCCCATTTTCATGTACCCCAAATATGACAGGACTACTTATTTACACCCAAAAATACTCCTTAATGCCATTCTTCACCACTTTTACAAGGACGCTAATAACAATGATTTTAAACAACTTCAGTACCACAAATAGTTTTATTAGGGCTGTTGGAACACATTCCCCAATGATCCCCAATGTTAGTGCATCTTTTTAGGGGTTTCCGACTGATTTCCCCTGCATTCGCCGCTTACCATTTTCGCATGGTTAGTAATTGAATAGGGTGAAAAGCAGGAAGCATACGATAAGTTTTCGCGTCCAAAACACGCGATGTAGGCGAAAAGTCGGGTAGACGGAACTTTTTTGCCGTGGCAAAACTAATTGAATGCGGCCCATAGTTGCATTTTTACTTGTCCGTTCTGTGTTAGGGGGGAGTACACAATTACATCCCCCCTGTACAGTCCCCACACATAACCTCCATAAGCTATTCTACCCAATTACATCCCCTCTATACAGCACACACATAACCTCCATAAGCTATCCTACCCAATTACATCCCCTCTGTACAGCCCCCACGTATAATCCCCCTAAGCTATCCTACCCAATTACATCCCCTCTATACAGCACACACATAACCTCCATAAGCTATCCTACCCAATTACATCCTCTCTGTACAGCCCCCACGTATAATCCCCCTAAGCTATCCTACCCAAATATATCCCCTCTGTACAGCCCCCACGTATAACCTCCATAAGTTATCCTACCCAAATATATCCCCTCTGTACAGCCCCCACGTATAACCCCCATAAGCTATCCTACCCAATTACATCCCCTCTGTACAGCCCCCACGTATAACCCCCATAAGCTATCCAACCCAATTACATCCTCTCTATACAGCACACACATATAACCTCCATAAGCTATCCTACCCAATTACATCCCCTCTATACAGCACACACATATAACCTCCATAAGCTATCCTACCCAATTACATCCCCTCTATACAGCCCACACATAACCTCCATAAGCTATCCTACCCAATTACATCCCCACTATACAGCCAGCACATATCCTCCATAAGCTATCCTACCCAATTACATCCCCTCTGTACAGCACACACATATAACCTCCATAAGCTATCCTACCCAATTACATCCCCTCTATACAGCACACACATATAACCTCCATAAGCTATCCTACCCAATTACATCCCCACTATACAGCCCACACACATCCTCCATAAGCTATCCTACCCAATTACATCCCCTCTATACAGCACACACATATAACCTCCATAAGCTATCCTACCCAATTACATCCCCACTATACAGCACACACATAACCTCCATAAGCTATCCAACCCAATTACATCCCCTCTATATAGCCCACACACATATCCTCCATAAGCTATCCTACCCAATTACATCCCCTCTATACAGCCCCCACGTATAACGTCCATAAGCTATCCTACCCAATTACATCCCCTCTGTACAGTCCCCACGTATAACCTCCATAAGCTATCCTACCCAATCACATCCCCTCTATACAGCACACACACATAACCTCCATAAGCTATCCTACCCAATTACATCCCCTCTGTACAGTCCCCACGTATAACCTCCATAAGCTATCCTACCCAATTACATCCCCTCTATACAGCACACACACATAACCTCCATAAGCTATCCTACCCAATCACATCCCCTCTATACAGCACACACACATAACCTCCATAAGCTATCCTACCCAATTACATCCCCTCTGTACAGTCCCCACGTATAACCTCCATAAGCTATCTTACCCATTTAAATCCCCTCTATACAGCCCCCACATAACCTCCATTAGCTATCCTACCCAATGACATCCTCTCTATACAGCCCCCACATAACCTCCATAAGCTATCCTACCCAATTACATCCCCACTATACAGCACACACATAACCTCCATAAGCTATCCAACCCAATTACATCCCCTCTATACAGCACACACATAACCTCCATAAGCTATCCTACCCAATTACATCCCCTCTATACAGCACACACATATCCTCCATAAGCTATCCTACCCAATTACATCCTCTCTATACAGCACACACATAACCTTCATAAGCTACCCTACCCAATTACATCCCCTCTATACAGCCCCCACATATAACCTCCATAAGCTATCCTACCCAATTACATCCCCTCTATACAGCCCCCACATATAACCTCCATAAGCTATCCTACCCAATTACATCCCCTCTATACAGCACACACATATCCTCCATAAGCTATCCTACCCAATTACATCCTCTCTATACAGCACACACATAACCTTCATAAGCTACCCTACCCAATTACATCCCCTCTATACAGCCCCCACATATAACCTCCATAAGCTATCCTACCCAATGACATCCTCTCTATACAGCCCCCACATAACCTCCATAAGCTATCCTACCCAATTACATCCTCTCTATACAGCACACACATAACCTCCATAAGCTATCCTACCCAATTACATCCCCTCTATACAGCACACACATATCCTCCATAAGCTATCCTACCCAATCACATCCCCTCTATACAGCCCACACATATCCTCCATAAGCTATCCTACCCAATAACATCCCCTCTGTACAGTCCACACATAACCTCCATAAGCTATCCTACCCAATTACATCCCCTCTGTACAGCCCCCACGTATAACCTCCATAAGCTATCCTACCCAATTACATCCCCTCTGTACAGCCCCCACGTATAACCTCCATAAGCTATCCTACCCAATTACATCCCCTCTGTGCAGCCCCCACGTATAACCTCCATAAGCTATCTTACCCAATTACATCCCCTCTATACAGCACACACATAACCTCCATAAGCTATCCTACCCAATTACATCCCCTCTATACAGCACACACATATAACCTCCATAAGCTACCCTACCCAATTACATCCCCTCTATACAGCACACACATATAACCTCCATAAGCTACCCTACCCAATTACATCCCCTCTATACAGCCCCCACGTATAACCTCCATAAGCTATCCTACCCAATTACATCCCCTCTGTACAGTCCCCACGTATAACCTCCATAAGCTATCTTACCCATTTAAATCCCCTCTATACAGCACACACATATAACATCCATAAGCTATCCTACCCAATGACATCCTCTCTATACAGCCCCCACATAACCTCCATAAGCTATCCTACCCAATTACATCCCCTCTATACAGCACACACATATCCTCCATAAGCTATCTTACCCAATTACATCCCCTCTATACAGCACACACATAACCTCCATAAGCTATCCTACCCAATTACATCCCATCTGTACAGCACACACATAACCTCCATAAGCTATCCTACCCAATTACATCCTCTCTATACAGCACACACATATAACCTCCATAAGCTATCCTACCCAATTACATCCCCTCTATACAGCACACATATCCTCCATAAGCTATCCTACCCAATTACATCCCCACTATACAGCACACACATAACCTCCATAAGCTATCCTACCCAATTACATCCTCTCTATACAGCACACACACAACCTCCATAAGCTATCCTACCCAATTACATCCCCTCTATACAGCACACACATAACCTCCATAAGCTATCCTACCCAATTACATCCCCTCTATACAGCCCACACATATCCTCCATAAGCTATCCTACCCAATTACATCCCCTCTATACAGCACACACATATAACCTCCATAAGCTACCCTACCCAATTACATCCCCTCTATACAGCACACACATATAACCTCCATAAGCTATCCTACCCAATTACATCCCCTCTATATAGCACACACATAACCTCCATAAGCTATCCTACCCAATTACATCCCCTCTATACAGCCCCCACGTATAACCTCCATAAGCTATCCTACCCAATTACATCCCCTCTGTACAGTCCCCACGTATAACCTCCATAAGCTATCTTACCCATTTAAATCCCCTCTATACAGCACACACATAACCTCCATTAGCTATCCTACCCAATGACATCCTCTCTATACAGCCCCCACATAACCTCCATAAGCTATCCTACCCAATTACATCCCCTCTATACAGCACACACATATCCTCCATAAGCTATCCTACCCAATTACATCCCCTCTATACAGTACACACATAACCTTCATAAGCTACCCTACCCAATTACATCCCCTCTATACAGCCCCCACATATAACCTCCATAAGCTATCCTACCCAATGACATCCTCTCTATACAGCCCCCACATAACCTCCATAAGCTATCCTACCCAATTACATCCTCTCTATACAGCACACACATATCCTCCATAAGCTATCCTACCCAATTACATCCTCTCTATACAGCACACACATAACCTTCATAAGCTACCCTACCCAATTACATCCCCTCTATACAGCCCCCACATATAACCTCCATAAGCTATCCTACCCAATTACATCCTCTCTATACAGCACACACATAACCTTCATAAGCTACCCTACCCAATTACATCCCCTCTATACAGCCCCCACATATAACCTCCATAAGCTATCCTACCCAATGACATCCTCTCTATACAGCCCCCACGTATAACCTCCATAAGCTATCCTACCCAATTACATCCCCTCTGTGCAGCCCCCACGTATAACCTCCATAAGCTATCTTACCCAATTACATCCCCTCTATACAGCAAACACATAACCTCCATAAGCTATCCTACCCAATTACATCCCCTCTATACAGCCCACACATATCCTCCATAAGCTATCCAACCCAATTACATCCCATCTGTACAGCACACACATAACCTCCATAAGCTATCCTACCCAATTACATCCTCTCTATACAGCACACACACAACCTCCATAAGCTATCCTACCCAATTACATCCTCTCTATACAGCACACACATAACCTCCATAAGCTATCCTACCCAATTACATCCCCTCTATACAGCACACACATAACCTCCATAAGCTATCCTACCAAATTACATCTCCTCTGTACAGCCCCCACATAACCTCCATAAGCTATCCTACCCAATTACATCCCCTCTATACAGCCCACACACATCCTCCATAAGCTATCCTACCCAATTACATCCTCTCTATACAGCACACACATATCCTCCATAAGCTATCCTACCCAATTACATCCCCTCTGTACAGCCCCCACGTATAACCTCCATAAGCTATCCTACCCAATTACATCCCCTCTGTACAGCCCCCACATAACCTCCATAAGCTATCCCACCCAATTACATCCTCTCTATACAGCACACACATAACCTCCATAAGCTATCCTACACAATTACATCCTCTCTATACAGCACACACATAACCTCCATAAGCTATCCTACCCAATTACATCCCCTCTATACAGTACACACATAACCTCCATAAGCTATCCTACCCAATTACATCCCCTCTATACAGCACACACATATAACATCCATAAGCTATCCAACCCAATTACATCCCCTCTATACAGCACACAGCTATCCTCCATAAGCTATCCTACCCAATTACATCCCATCTATACAGCACACACATAACCTCCATAAGCTATCCTACCCAATTATATCCCCTCTATACAGCACACATACATAACCTCCATAAGCTATCCTACCCAATTACATCCCCTCTATACAGCACACACATAACCTCCATAAGCTATCCTACCCAATTACATCCCCTCTATACAGCCCACACATAACCTCCATAAGCTATCCCACCCAATTACATCCTCTCTATACAGCACACACATAACCTCCATAAGCTATCCTACCCAATTACATCCTCTCTATACAGCACACACATAACCTTCATAAGCTATCCAACCCAATTACATCCCCTCTATATAGCACACACATATCCTCCATAAGCAACGGACTTTTCTCTCCAGATTGAATATGGCCCTATGTCTGTCTATTATTGCCCAGTAACGTTTTATTACTGTTTGTTCGCAACGGTATAGTGCAAAGGTATATGCTGCTTACGCTATATAAGTAACTGGTAATAAATACATTATTTTATGAGCATTCTGTACACAGGAATTAGACAGTTCAGAGGAAAATTGCCTCCAAAGCATGCTGGGATGTGAACATAGATCGTCCTGCACTTCCTATGTCTTCCTCGCAGTGTGAATCTACACTGGCACCATGCAGCAAGGGACTGTGTAATATATGCCTATATTAGATTATACAGCATCATTATGGCCGCTGTGTATTACCGGAATCATTCACTGATGGACTGTGTGAGATCATAAACCACAGGAGCGAGCTGGGTGTTGTAAGAGAGCCATCTCCAGAGAAAGCATCTGCAGACTATCGCTCTAATGCAATGCAAGGGGCACATTCTCCCCACAACTAGGATGGACAGATAGATACTGTGTAGCTTGCTACTTTCTGTCAGGTCATTCATTGGGCCTGATTCAGAGCCGCTCGTAAGCGGCCGCTCGTTCGCTCCGAGCGATGTTTGCCCAACTGCGCATGCGTACGGATCGTTATACGTAACAGGTAACAAGGGAAGGTGCTTGAAAACGGGGAGTGGAATTCAGAACGCAGGCGTGCTTAAAGGTCAAAAGGGGCATTTTATGGGTGTGCATAATTAATACAGCAGCGTCATTGACCACGTCACTGGGTTATTTTATAGCCAGAACATCACAATACATGCAGTCAGCAGCTAGAGATGGCTGTAGCTACAAAATGGCTGCCAGTAGCTGGGCATCCTTTATACAGGGCTGTGACCTGCACTGTGACATCACAATACATGCAGGCAGCAGCTAGATATGGCTGTAGCTTATATCAGCTCTGGGCCCAGATACCCTGCAGCAGCTCTCTGGTGAGAATAGAAAATCTGGGACTCAGGAGATGGCAGTGTAACTCTGTGCATAGAGAGAGCCAGGCACCAGAAGCAGCCTGGGCCCCATGGTAGCCGCACTCTCTGCACCTACTATTGCAACGCCCTTGCTCTACAGGTGATTTCTGATCATCAGGGCCGAATTATAGGGGGGGCGACAGGGCCGGTCGTCCCGGGACCCCCACACAGCAGCAGCAGCAGCTACACAAGAGCAGGCACCGTTATTAAGCCCCGCCCACCTCGCGGCAAAATGCCGCTATTCGCGGGTCAATCGCCTGGAGGCGGAGCCAGTAGGATGCATTCCCATTACAGTTGTGTCATTTGGCTCCGCCCCCTTCCGATTCACCCGCGAATCGCGGGCAAAGCCGCGAGGGGGCGGATCTTAATAACATGGTGCCTTCCTGCAGGGTCCCCTCCCAAACCACAACATGCAGTGCAGATGGTGCAAGGTAAGTGTGTGTGTGTGTGACTTGTGTGTGTGTATGTATGTTTGTGTGTAATGTACGTGTGACACACGCATGTGTGATGTATATATGTGTTTTTCCGTGTGTATAAGTATATAAATATATGTGTGTGGTGTATGTGTATATATAAATATATACAATTATATTGATAGGGGCCCCCACAAAGTTGTTGCCCCAGGGCCCCCTCAAACCTTAATCCGGCCCTGCTGATCATTTAGCTAATTAATAAAGCTACTTTTGGGGTAAAATGACAAGATCCTAATAATGGGCCTGATTCAGAGCCGGTCGCTATTTGCGGTCGTTCGTTCAACAAAAAGGGGTGTCTATTCAAATGAACCGTTCGCTCTTTGCGGTCTGTTGACGCCTCTATGTCTGAAAGAGCGAACAAAACTTGCGGTTGTAATTTTGAAAAAGACGCCCCCTGACCGCTCGCATCCTACGTCATGTCCGCTATTTATAAGATTAATCGAGTACATCGACCAGCGTATGAACTGCTCGCTATTCTTGTGGCTGGTGTTTGCTACCACAATCTTGCGAGCAGTTCTGACTATAAAATAACCCAGTGACGTGATCAATGACGCTGCTGTATTAATTATGCACACCCATAAAACGCCCGTTTTGACCTTTAAGCACGCCTGCGTTCGGATCTCCACTCCCTGTTTTCAAGCACCTTCCCCTGTTACCACCCACATACGCCTCCTCCTGTCACTCAAAATAGCAGGCATTCGCTATTTAGCGAACAAACGATTTTCGGCCGCACTGACTGGTTCGCGCATGCGTATTAAAATCCGTACGCATGCGCAGATGTGCGAACATCGGTCAGAACGAACGAGCGGCCCTGAATCAGGCCCAATGACCCATCAGAACTGCCTCCACAAATACAATGCCTGACCCTACTAGTAATAATGAGTAAGTCCAGCTCTCACATGCAGACCCAGCAACCATCGCACCCGTGTGCCAGCGTTAGTTCTGCCCCTAGAGATCCGAGTGGGGTTCAGGGCAGATCTATGGCGTCACTTCCCCATCAATGATCCCTGTCTTTATATAAGAAACTAATATTTCACAAGTTGCTGCTCTGCTCCAAGTACAAGCTTAGTACATAGACTCCTGGTGCTCTCGTCTCTGTAAGTCAGTGGAACACAGGGCTAGCGAAGAACAGATTGGGTGCAATCAGGTAATAGGCTGCAGCTCCTGTGTGTGATCAGTTTCCAGGGTCCCAGAGGGATGGTAGTGTGTGAGAGGGAGGGGCTCGTGCTGCGGCGGCGAAAGACTAATTACCCAGGTGCAGGCTTGTGGAAGGGCCTGGCAGGGGCCTGGGTCTGATGCCACCCTCCCCTCCTCCTTACTTGTCAGCGCACTCTGCTATGTGCTGGGCTGCAGTGGGAGACTGCTCGCTGCTGCTGCTACTGCTGAGGAGCAGCAGTCTCCTCTGCCTGTGGGGAGGAGCCATCACACTGACGGTGCCCCCCACCTGGAATTGCACCGGGCCGATGGGCTCACAGCGACTCCTTCCCCAGCGCTGCAAATAGCTTTTTTTCTAAGGGGGCATGACCACGCCTCCCACGGTTAGGCCACGCCTCTTCACTGGGTCAGCTCTCTTCGCCCCCGGGGTTGGTGTCATGGGTACACACTACAAGAAGAAAGGGGATGACAATATATTAGGAACAGGTACACCCTGGCGTCACGCGGGTGGTCTAAAGCACTATTTGGTATTAGGGGCCTATTTACGAAAGATATTTAGTAAATACCTCCAAAGTAAACGTCTAGATAGGGTCTTTTCTTATCTATCTAGAGTCCAGTACTGCCGGGCAGGGGCCACAATCGGGGGCAGCCATCACTGAAGGTCACTTATTTGGTACTTATATGAAGGGGCTACTATGCATTTAAAGTTAAGGATAATATTACTTCATCTTAGACCCTGATACCTGCAAAGAGCTGTCCTGTACTCCGGGGAGTATAATATACTGCACATGGAACTGTATTATATACCGGATGTGTAGGGTTAAACCGTAAGCTAAGGAATGGGGGCTGCATAACATGGGCTGCAGGACGGGTACGTGAGTATGGCGATGGGAGGGTGACGGGCAGGTAGAAGCCTCCCTAAGACCAAACGTCGCCCTGCGCACTGCGAATTCTGATTCTGCTTTTTAGGCTTTGCTGGTTTCCGTCGTCAAACAGAACTTTTTTCTTCTTTTCATTGATGTAATAATACATTTACAATTGCACTGGCATCTGCCACTGTAGGGTATAATTATTATATAGACAGATTAGTAACCTGCGCTAATTGCTGTCTGGGGAGGCGATATATTCCGAGCTCGCGCCTTGAGCGAGCAGTCTGCAGTCCGACGGTGTCGTTCAGCCAGTCGTTTCCATCTCACTTACTGTTTCCCTATTGTTTCCTCACCCGCACTTCCAGTAACAACGAGACGGCGCTCGGAGGCTTTCTCTCCCAGTTTGTGGTGTCTATGTGTTTGTATTCAGACTGGTTTATATATATATCTGTCTGCTTCTGTTTCTCTAACACAGTCATATACATTTATACTTATATGCACACACACATACAGTGTTTATACATAAACACTAACTCCCACACAGGAGAAGTGCGGCATCTATCCTGAGCACGGACTGATGCATAGAGAACTATAGATCTCCGGCATAGGTGCAGAATTCATTACAGGGAAAATCTCATCATCTAAATACAAGTGGAATGCAATTTGGTGCAGGGCGGGCGGGCGAGATCTGTCTTCGTGTCACTAGGACAACGCCTGCCTGCAATGCTGGTCGCACAAGCCATGATACCAGCTCCGGCATCAGCAATACCGCTTTTACACCTAAATTCCGGGTCTGACCCGGAGGCTGGAACAGGGGCTCGATTCAGACACGCTCGCTCGATGCGTATGCAAATTCGGGAAGGCAGGCGAGCGCACGGCAAGGCATTAGCACGCCCACTATGTCTTGGCGTGCGATCGCTTTGTGTATGCAGGCGCCCACTTACGAACGTCATCTTCAGGAAGTGTATGCAACCATCGGAAGCCAACACAGCACTTGTGGTTGACCATACCCAACCGCAAGCACTTCAGTGTACAATCCAGCCAGGTGACGTATACTATGATGTTGCGTCTAAATTATGCACGCCTCTGAAACGGCGTTGAGGCGCTCAGGCACGCCTGCATTCGCACCTCCAGTCCCCCGTATTTAATGGCCAGTGGTCACCACCCACAAACGGCTTCCCCTGTCACTCATCTCCAAGCGCCACTGAAGCCGGCCAAGCAGCCGGCATGCGGCGAGCTCCAGGTCATCGTGACCCGGATCGCGCCGTTTGCACTGTAGGGTTTCACGGGTCATTCCCGTGTCAAACCCTGCAAGTTACCTCGGCTGGATTGCTGGGTCACTTGGGGTATAAGTGGGGTCAGTACTGCATCTCATGTGGCCCCGGAATGTTCAGCATAACCGGGAACGATTTGTACAAACTACTGGATCATTAATGGAGTCGGCAGACCACCGCTGTACTTTTAGGTGTGTGTTTCTCCGCGGACTACGCTGGTAGGTGCCTATGTGATCCGTACTGCGGGCCTGATTCAGGCCACTGCGCATGCGCAAGCCGAAGCCGGCTCCTACCGTGCACATGTGCGAGACCCGGCTAGCGACAGGCGCTCCGTCGCTCCGGGTATCGTACCAAAAGGGGGCGGCCGTCGATTTTGATCGACAGCTCGCTCCGTTTTGGAGGCGTGGCCGGGGGGGTGACTTCACAAACAGAGGCGTTCCCAAGCGAACGCCTGCCGTTTGTGGGCGGCCCCACTGACATCACCAGTGATGTCAGTGGGAGAGCTTCCGGCCACGAGACCCTACCACAAGGGTCTCGTCGCAAGCCCGATGGTCGCGATGGTCTTGACCATCGCGACCATCATCCTGGCCGCTCGCAATAGCTGTGGGTGGTCACCCACAGCTATGCGAGCGGCCAGGAGGCCGCTACAAAAAAAAAAACTGCCCTGATTCAGAGCGAGCGCTCGTTCAGAGCGTCCGGCTCTGGATCAGGGCCTGTATGTGGACAAATTGGGAGATTATAATTGCTAAGCACTGAAATGTTACAGGCAATCTCCTTTAGGACCAGCTACCTGTATTCTGATTGCACAGTCACAACAGTCCCATAGGCTGCTGACTGTATGTCATTTTAACATGCTGTAAGCAATCATGGCTGTACATCTGTGCAGACCAGCTTCTAGACCCAGACTGCAGACGTTCTTGAAAAATATAAGGTTCTAATTTACGAACGAGGGAGTTGATAGCAATTTCAGTTAGTAACATGC
Source organism: Taudactylus pleione (assembly GCA_031769625.1). Taxonomy (NCBI): domain Eukaryota; kingdom Metazoa; phylum Chordata; class Amphibia; order Anura; family Myobatrachidae; genus Taudactylus; species Taudactylus pleione. Next base: position 787,506 of record JAUIMM010001093.1, read on the forward strand.
GGCCCTCGAGCCCTCAATTGCAGTCCCCGGCTCTCTCATGCTTTTGTGTCATAGTAGTAATATGTCATTGACTAAATGTATTGAATGAAATTATTGCTGAGAGTAAGAGTCTCCTATCACTGTTCTAACTTGCAGCAGACAGAAGCGAATCGCAGGTTGTTTGCACCTACAGTAAGTGTAATGTTAGTTGTGTAAAGTTCTGTTGATAAATTCAGCCGATTCCGGGGTATTATTGCTGTAATAGTGATAAACACGTCTGAAATAACATCAGAAAACAAAATATTCTTCTTTAAATTCCACACAGCAAAATATACTGACAATTATGGCTAAATCTGTCACCACCATAACATTGATGAAGCTGTTAGTAAGATCTACTCGTTGTTGAAAACACACTGATACATTACAGAAACTGCATGTAGCCATAGGGATCATTGGCCCTCATTCAGAGCCGTACGCTCTGAGCAGAGCGCACGCTCTGAATGAGGGCCGCCCTCCATAAAAATGGAGCGTCCTCCTGGACGCTCGGATAGCTGTGGGTCACCACCCACAGCCTATACGAGCGTGCAGTTTGATGGCCGCGATGGTCTTGAGGTTTTCAACCGCAAGCCCCGGAGTGATTTTGGCTCTAACACTAGTGATGTCAGTGGGCCGGCTTCTGATGGGAGGCGTTCCCGTGGGAACGCCCCCGTCAGGGAGGCACGCCCCCGGCACGCCCACCAAAGGGGGCGTGCTGTCAATCAACATCGACAGCACGCCCCCTTTGATCGGACACAACAAGCGAAGGACTTTCCTTCGCTCGTCGCGTCTGGCGCATGCGCACGACGGAGCTCCCTCCGTCGTGCGCATGCTCAGTGCAGAACATCGACCCACTTGCGAGCGGACAGCCGCTCGCGAGTGGGTCTGAATCAGGGCCATTGTGCCTTATACCCAAATTAACCCAATGCAGGGAAATTATACTAATGAACCCATATGAATGTATATATTCCTGTTTTCTTATATATATCACAGCTTCATAATGAGGGTAAGGTGTAATCAGGGAGATTACTAGCTTGTGGGAGGCTCCCGACCTAATCGGGAAGGTAGGCGAGTATGCTGCAATGGCTGCTTTCATACGTCAGCAGCGCTGCCTCACAGCACTGAGGTAACAGCTTCCATTCTAACAAGGCCATATCTGTGTGGAGTTTGCGTGTCCTCCCGTGTTTATGTGGGTTTCCACTGTGTATGTAAATGTAGACTGTATGTTCCAATGTGGAAGGCACTGATGTGAATGATTACATTTTCTCTGTAACATGATTAGCGCTATATAAATAAACAATAGTGATATGTTGAGAAACCTTGTATGACGCACGATGAGCAGGGAACCTGTCCTCACTCTTCTGTATGGGAAATCAGTGAAATTAACGCTTCTATTAAATGTTCTCATTATAACTGCCCATTAGCAAGTGCTGCTCTGACAAAGGATGGGCACAGTGCACAGGGGGATGGGTATTATATACCGGCGGATCAATAGCCCCTGGTTTCAAATCCCGACGCCTGAAGCACGGAACTGTGAAGATCCCAACAGGGGAGGTAAGTACCCAAACCCTCCCCCTCTCCGTACCCTAACCCTCCCCCTCTCCGTACCCTAACCCTCCCCCTCTCCGTACCCTAACCCTCCCCCTCTCCGTACCCTAACCCTCCCACTCTCCGTACCCTAACCCTCCCCCTCTCCGTACCCTAACCCTCCCACTCTCCGTACCCTAACCCTCCCCCTCTCCGTACCCTAACCCTCCCCCTCTCCGTACCCTAACCCTCCCACTCTCCGTACCCTAACCCTCCCACTCTCCGTACCCAGACCCTCCCCCTCTCCGTACCCAGACCCTCCCCCTCTCCGTACCCAGACCCTCCCCCTCTCCGTACCCCGACCCTCCCCCTCTCCGTACCCCGACCCTCCCCCTCTCCGTACCCCAACCCTCCCCCTCTCCGTACCCTAACCCTCCCCCTCTCCGTACCCTAACCCTCCCACTCTCCGTACCCTAACCCTCCCACTCTCCGTACCCTAACCCTCCCCCTCTCCGTACCCTAACCCTCCCCCTCTCCGTACCCTAGCCCTCCCCCTCTCCGTACCCTAACCCTCCCACTCTCCGTACCCTAACCCTCCCACTCTCCGTACCCAGACCCTCCCCCTCTCCGTACCCCGACCCTCCCCCTCTCCGTACCCCGACCCTCCCCCTCTCCGTACCCTGACCCTCCCACTCTCCGTACCCTGACCCTCCCACACTCCGTACCCTAACCCTCCCACTCTCCGTACCCTAACCCTCCCACTCTCCGTACCCCGACCCTCCCACTCTCCGTACCCCGACCCTCCCACTCTCCGTACCCTAACCCTCCCACTCTCTGTACCCTAACCCTCCCTTAGTGGTGCCTAACCCTAACCTCCCCCCGGTGGTGCCTATCCCTAACCCCCCCTTACCACACCCTAAACCTAACCCTCCCTGGGTGGGTGTCTAACCCTAACCTTCCCCCCCGGTGGTCCCTAACCCCCTCCACTTTCCCCTAGCCTAACCCCAACCCTCCCCGGGGGTTGCCTAACCCTAATCTCCCCAGAGGGTGCCTAAACCTAACCCTCCCCCCACCCGCAGCTAACGCTAACCTGTCCCCGCTTACCTTCATTTGGGATGCAGGTTGTCGGGATCTCGGCGTCGGGATAAAGATAGACGTTGGTATATCGACGCCTAATCCCAAGTCTGGTTTTCCGCGCCGGAGGGTTACAGGCGGGACAGGGGAGGGTTAGGTCTTCCCAACCCCAGTCGGGATGTAGAGCCTTCGGTCTTCTGGTGTCGGTATTTCATCCGGTGGCTAAGCAGCCGCCAGCATTACATACCGATTCCGTATGCAGATATATCTGTTAGGTGTGTACCCAGCTTAATACACTGCACCAGCAATGACCCAGGCTGAGGAGATACAGCTAGAAAACAGCTACGTATCTCTGCCTAGGTGCAGCACAAAGACTTCCCCTGACCTGTCTGCTGATAGAGGAAGCCCGGTATCTCACATACAGAATGGGTATCTCACATACAGAATGGGTATCTCACATACAGAATGGGTATCTCACATACAGAATGGGTATCTCACATACAGAATGGGCATCTCACATACAGAATGGGCATCTCACATACAGAATGGGCATCTCACATACAGAATGGGTATCTCACATACAGAATGGGCATCTCACATACAGAATGGGCATCTCACATACAGAATGGGTATCTCACATACAGAATGGGCATCTCACATACAGAATGGGCATCTCACATACAGAATGGGTATCTCACATACAGAATGGGCATCTCACATACAGAATGGGCATCTCACATACAGAATGGGTATCTCACATACAGAATGGGTATTTCACATACAGAATGGGTATCTCACATACAGAATGGGCATATGTGTTAGTGCAAGGCTCTGTATTTAGGAATGACAGACACACACATTTATGAAGGAGGCATGTGGGGGGTGGTGGCCTCTGTGCCCTGTATCACGCACAGTCTCACACACATGTACAGACATTGAGTCGTTACTTAGAAGAACTACTGGGCCATCTCTGTTCCTCCTCGGTAATCTCCATGGTGTCGGATGGACACAGGGAACCAGCGGGCTGATTGGGATACAGTCACAATATTGCCAATCATCAGAGCCGTAACTATACTCGTTGGTGCCCTGGGCCAGAAAAAGCATTGCCGCCCCCCTCCTTTTTCAAATAGGGACACATGAGGTGGATCCGAAAAAAGGGGAGTGGCCTAATGGGGAAGGGCCATGACAGATCTGAGCAATGTAGTCGCTTCCCCTGTAACACTTCTCCCCTGCCCACTACCGGTGGGCGCTCTGTAGCAGAGGAATCAATATGATTTACCACCGGATGCAAGTCCGGCGGTTGGAATCCCGACAGCGGCTGCCCGACATGGGTGAAAATCCCAATCGTCCCTAAGGTAAGTATTCACTAACCTAATTCCCTCCCCTAACCCTAACCCTTCTTAGGGGTGCCTAACCCTAACCTTCCCCCCCAGTGCCTAATCATAATCCCCTCTCTAAGTGCCTAAACCTAACCCCCCCTTCCCCGCCGCCTAACCATAAGTCCCCCCCCGGGGGGCCTATCCCTAACCCTCCCTCCCCCTAGCCTAACCCTAATGCTCCGGTGGTGTGCCTACCACTAAGTCCCCCCCGGGGGGGCCTAACCCCAACCCTCCCTCCCCCTGTCCTAACCCTAACCTCCCGGGTAGGGGTGCCTAACCCTAAGTCCCCCCCGCGCGGCTGTCCGCACCCGGCCTCCCTTCGATCTGGATGCCAGGCGTCTGTAAAATGACAGCTGTCTACATTTAGATGACTGTCCTGTAACCCTCGCCGGGATAAAGCAGTCGGGAAGCCGGCTTCCCGACTGCATACCATAGCAGGGCATTGGCACATCAGGCAAGGAGAGAGAGGAGACTGATGCTGTGTGCTGGTCTGCAGGGGGTCCAGGGAGGCTGCTTACAATGAGCAAACGGCAATCTCCACTCTCCCCCTGCCCGCTCTCCATGCCCGCTATGTCGCTGTATAGTGATTGCACTTAAACCGCCCTCTTTCCTGAATCCACCCCTGCTCGGGATGCCAACATGTGAGTTCCCGACATTCACAGAATGGCGACATTAAGGTTGGGCTGCGTGATGGTTGGGTTAGAGTTGAGCACTAGGGGAAGGGTCAGGGATTAGGGATGGGGGAGAGAATACTCAGCGGAACGCCGCTCTGTCAGACATCTGTGCCGCAACTTCTCCATATCATTTCGACATTTCAGCGGTGATGACTGTAGACATGTCGTGTGCCGACATATTCATTACTGGTGGCTGATAACATTGCTGCCTTACACCTACATTCACCACCAGCAGCTACAGTTACTATTCTACTACCTAATGCATCCCCGTGTGCCTCACACCTCTGAGACTGTAAGCTCATACTGGCGGGTTCATAAAAGGTAGTAGTAGTGGCAATAATAATAATAGTAATAATACGGATGATACAGGTAGGCCCATATATTTTATGGTGGTCACCGTAAGCGTGACCCATTTTGTTCCTCCCGACGGGAAGCGCTACGTGAATCCGGGCGTTCCTCGTCATACGCAGGAATGGTGCCATTCCGATACAAACACACAGGGGCCTATTCATCAACACTAAAATAACGTTTTTAAGGACATTTTCCTTAAATAACGTTATTTTGGTATTCATGTAGCCACTTAGCACAGGAGATATCACAGATATCTCCTTGCTAAGTTCCCCTGCGTTAATTTCCACACTCCCCATACATTAGTACATTAGTATGGGTACATTAGTACATTAGTATGGGGATGTGGAAATTGTGGTATTCATCACATTCCGAAAATGATCAATTTTCGGAATTTGATGCAGTTACTATTCGCCACTGTGAGGTGGCGAATAGCAGGTGAAACTTACCTGTATCCGCGTGTGCAGGTCCCCCGACGAGTCCATCCGGCGCTCTGCTCCGTCCTCAGGCTCCGGAGGCTGGTCTGTCATGTGTGCTCCCCAGCAGAGCACAAGAAAGTTTAGACAAAAAGAAAAAGGGTTTTTTTTTCTAATCTGTCATGTGGTCTGCTGGGAAACCACATGACAGACCAGCAGGACGGAGCCGGAGGCTGCTGCGCGGACAGGTAAGTCGGGGGGGGGGGGGGGGAGGTGAGCGGAGGGGGGGGGGGTACACAAACTTAACGCATCTGTAGGCAGTGCTGCGCATGCGCTGGTTTTACAGATGTAACAGCGCATGCGCAGCACTGTTTCCAGACGCGATAAGGTAGTGTAGGCAGGGAAAAGTATCTATTTCCCGAAAAGCTGTCATCGCAAAAATGACAGCTTTTCGGAATAGATACTTATGGAGAGGTGGAATGATGAATTCCACCTATAATTAGCTAGAACTCCATGAGAGTTCTAAACCTAATTATCTCCAGAGAATTTTTAGGTTTAATGAATAGGCCCGACAATAAGATATTATCCGATCTCTGCGGGGTGGAGAGAGAACATCTAGGAGGCTTCTCTCAGTTTAAAGGGTGACCACAGAGCTTTTAGCCCTTAGCGCACAGATGTCCCGATATAGCGCAGGATAGTCCTAATTTGTTTCTGGTCTTCCTTCCCAATAACTTTGTGCTGAGCGGGACGGAAGGTTGGGAGGTGAGCTCTGCATAAACGCGTACAGCTCTGCATGCAGCGAACATTACACACCGCTTTCCCTGCACGCAATGCGGGGGCACACACACACGGGATTTCCACGTAATGCTGCATTAGCGTTGTGTGTGTTTCTTCACCAGCCGGACAACTGCGCAGTCATTGAGACAGAGACAATTAACACCACATTGAGGAGGATTTAGTTGATGCCTAAAATGTATAACGTTCCGAAACACTGGAATATGTAAATAAACACAGCTGTCCTGGCCCGTGACGAGCGGCAGAACACACTCAGCATTCATGCAATACGCTCCGTATACTCCTATTGCAGGACAGGCTTATAGTATCCTTTCTTCTGTATCCTTATAGCCCTTTGCATCAAAAGCAGAGCAACAAGTCTGTAACTGGATCTAGAACTTCACACAGTTAAGATGCGCCCGACAGCAGGATCTACTTATTAAAGGGAATAAAAAGCCTGATCTTTGGCAAAAGCTAATGTCCCGATATATGAAGGGGTTACCACAGGCGATAGACCACCCTGCAGAAAAGTTTCACCAGGTTTTTTATTTACCAAGGTCCACAATGGTACAAGTATCTAGTCCATTCTAGCACCCTGCACCTGTCACAGCCCATGCAGTTCCTCTTTCCTGCCTGGGGTGTGGCTCTCTGCTCTGGTGCTGCTAGCACACTCATCTGATGCAACAAACTGCTGAGATTAAGCCGTTTCTGCTAGAAGCACCAGAGCAGAGAGCGACACCTCTGGCAGCAAAGAGGAACTGCATAGGTTTTAGCAGGTGCAGGGTGCTAGAATGAACACTAAGGAATTCAATTGCAGACGAAGGGAGCAAATTGCAGTTGCCATAGCGTTTAACCGCCAGCAATGGTAGCCCGTCTCGCCCCCTTCGTCCGTCCGGCCAAATGCCCGAATTGCTCAAAAGTGCTTGCTACCCTATGGGGTAGCGAACGCTTTTGCGCGAGATCCCACTGTCGTAAAGCGCGGCGGCTGCCGTGCCAATTCGGCCGGGTAGTGTATTCACTCTTAATTGAATTCCCCCATAAGTATCGCCGCAGTCCCCATGACAGGATGGTGATAGCAGAACTATTAATAGCATTTTTGTTATCAGTAACTCCAGACAATTCATCTTCATATATACATATATGTTCTATATTTATTTCTTTTTTACATTGGTTTTAACACGTACAGTACAGTATGTGAAGGTCCATCACCACTGCCCGGATAAGCAGAATACTCCTCATACCGCAGCCAGTGAGCCCTCAGCTGCCCGGGCGGCACCTTAATGATAAATAGACTTAATTACTGATTTCCTATTGATGCAACAGGTCAGGTAATGATTTACTTGGTAACTCTCCCTGAATGTCCGGGAGACTCCCTGAAAGAGGGGTGATCTCCCCGGCTCCCTGGAGGGTCTAGCAATCTCCCTGAGACAGGACCAGGTAGGCGCAACACAGTGATAACGTCATCATTGATCATACGTGCCTACTTTTGAAAGGTTTTTCAGAGAGATTGTGAAAGTAACACCTATGAGCGCGGCGGTAAAGTGGGCGTGTACTGCTACATCTGAGGGGTGTGTCATAATACTGACATCCACATGTAAATGAGCCCCATATGTGTTAGTAATATCTACTTGTTGATGAAAACACCCTGATACTGTACAGAAAGTAGCCATAGGGATCATTGTGCCTTGTACCCAATGCAGAGAAATTACACTAATGATCCCATTTGAATGTATATATATATATATATATATGTTTTTTATACATTATAACAGCTACATAATGGGGGTAAGGTGCAATCAGGGAGATTGGTGAGACTCTTCAGGGAGTCAGGGAGATTGCTGCTATTTCAGGGAGTCTCCCTAACAATCAGCGAGAGTTGGTAAGTATGTCACTGGTTCAAAGCACAGGTTTCTATCACATATTCACCATCACGCCTCTTCATAGCCTGCAATTCCATCCCCACTCCCTCACTGAGCTTCGCCTCTGTGCGTACGCCCTGTTACCACCTTGTTATGCCCCTTCAGCCGTCAAACGGAGATGCATGTTTTCACATTCTGCATGGCAAGCAAATGAAGGCGCTACAAGATCAATGAGTTGCGTTTAACTGTGCGCCTCAGTCCCGTAACGCAGTCATACACTTACATGCAGTATAATGAGCTTTGTCACAGCACTGAGGATTCCGTCTATTGGACAATAACTTGTATTTGGCACTAGCGCACACAGGGTGGGTTTCAGAGTAACTAGAACCCCCCCCCCTCCCGACAGACTGGAGAGCAGGCACATCTTCTTAAGCCCCGCCTTCGCGGGTAAATCGGGAGGAGGCGGAGCCAATATGACGTGATTCCATTAGATTCACATCATGTGGCCCCCGCCCCCTCCCTATCGACCCGCATTTTGTCGCTAGGGGGAGGGGCCTAATGACATGGTGCCAGCCTGCCGGGTCCCCTCCTTATCAGGTCTACAACCCCCAGCTGCTGCATGGTAAGTGTGTGTGTGTGTAATGTATGTGTGACATATGTATGTATGTATTTGATATATACAGTATAAATGTGTGTGTGTGTGTGTGTGTGTGTAATGTATGTGTGACATATGTATGTGTGTATGTATTTGATATATACAGTATAAATGTGTGTGTGTGTGTGTGTGTAATGTATGTGTGACATATGTATGTGTGTGTATGTATTTGATATATACAGTATAAATGTGTGTGTGTGTGTGTGTGTAATGTATGTGTGACATATGTATGTGTGTGTATGTATTTGATATATACAGTATAAATGTGTGTGTGTGGAAACCCCTGTAAAAATCCTGTGTTTGCCCCTGTTTGGATTGTACTAGAGATACAGACACATTTGCACAGTTGATGATAAGAGCTGACAATCTATTTCTGATTCTGAATTCACAAACTGTACAACCAACTACCTAACAATGCAGGTTAGGCCAAGCACCCGCTAATTCCTTCACCAATTTGGGTCTCACTCTGACCAGCGAGGCACAGCAAATAATGGACTGACATCTGCCCGCGTCGGAGCCTCACGCCTCATCTCTGTGTCTTTTTTTATAAACCTTTCTTTTGTATCCCGTCCTCCCAGCCATCTCCTCCTCCCCCCACTTTGCATTTTCAGAGCTGGCACCTATTTACCACCGCTGTTTTCCAAATGATATTATGCAAGGTACAGTCTGTATTAGCCAGCCCTAAAAATATCAACAGCAGCATTAGGATTCCAATAATTAATGGCAGGCATTATGCAAATGACACTGTTCCGCCCTGTGAAATAATGACATTTTCTTCATCTTCAGTGTTGTTATGCAAAACAATGAATTTAGGAAGATAAATCACTCTGTGGATTCAAAGAAACTGTAATACATAAACCTAGACAGGCTCGGGGAGAGGCGGTGCACGGCGGCGGACGTCTCTCCTCAAATATCACACTCCGTCCTTTCGTATGCGGTTCATTTTTTTAATATATAGGTAAAGAGACAGAGTTTCCAGCCAGCGCCAGGAATGTGCCACGTTGTGTGATAAGCAGGTAAGTAACCCGTCCTAACCGTACAGTGTGCTAATGAATATATTATCATACAGGCTGCACTGGCGGAGGACATCCAACGTATAAATGAATATAAAATGGTTCCACGTGAATTTCTGGAAGCTTAGTTGTCAGATTAATATGTAAATACTGTAAGCATGACAAAAAAAAATTAATTAATTAAAAATGATATCACCATATTCTAATGATGTGATCTGTTTTTTACATTGCTAATAGCCAAAACTCCTTAGGAAACAGCTATCGCAGAACTTTCTCCCAATTTATGAAAGAATGAACACTGGAGAAATAAGAGATTCCTGTGGACTAAATAAATTTACCTGCATTGTCCCTATGGAACATTGGCGGGGATAGCGATCAATTCATCACGCGGAAAGTTAAGCTGGGTACACACAGAATAGCCGATCGCCCGTACACGTGGAGCGGCAGCCGCGAGAAGCTGGTGGTCGTTCAGTGTATATGAGCGACCATCGTCTACAGATATGTCGTTGCAGTGTGTTACCCACCTTAAGGCGTTACGTACCGGAAGCGCGTGATAGAGCACTGCCGGAGAGACTTCATTGGATTGCTTGCTGTGTTACATCACCATACACATGGGCTGGTGTTAGTTGCAAAAGCGAAGAGGGGGTCTATATATCAATAAATATTTGCGGCGTATTCTCCGAAAACTGGTTTTCATGGAATAGGTAGATATGTACATACAGTATAAATATATCAGTATACACCATACATAGATATGTATATACAGTATAAAGATAACAGTATACACCATACATAGATATGTACATACAGTATAAAGATATCAGTATACACCATACATAGATATGTATATACAGTATAAAGATATCAGTATACACAATACATAGATATGTACATACAGTATAAATATATCAGTATACACCATACATAGATATGTATATACAGTATAAAGATATCAGTATACACAATACATAGATATGTACATACAGTATAAAGATCAGTATACACCATACATAGATATGTACATACAGTATAAATATATCAGTATACACCATACATAGATATGTATACACAGTATAAATATATCAGTATACACCATACATAGATATGTATATACAGTATAAAGATATCAGTATACACCACACATAGATATGTATATACAGTATAAAGATATCAGTATACACAATACATAGATATGTACATACAGTATAAAGATATCAGTATACACCATACATAGATATGTACATACAGTATAATGATATCAGTATACACCATACATAGATATGTATACACAGTATAAATATATCAGTATACACCATACATAGATATGTATACACAGTATAAAGATATCAGTATACACCACACATAGATATGTATATACAGTATAAAGATATCAGTATACACAATACATAGATATGTACATACAGTATAAAGATGTCAGTATACACCATACATAGATATGTATATATAGTATAAAGATAACAGTATACACCATACATAGATATGTACATACAGTATAAAGATATCAGTATACACCATACATAGATATGTATACACAGTATAAAGATATCAGTATACACCATACATAGATATGTATACACAGTATAAAGATATCATTATACACCATACATAGATATGTATACACAGTATAAAGATATCAGTATACACCACACATAGATATGTATATACAGTATAAAGATATCAGTATACACCATACATAAATATGTATACACAGTATAAAGATACCAGTATACACCATACATAGATATGTATACACAGTATAAAGATACCAGTACACACCATACATAGATATGTATATACAGTATAAAGATATCAGTATACATCACACATAGATATGTACATACAGTATAATGATATCAGTATACACCATACATAGATATGTACATACAGTATAAAGATATCAGTATACACCATACATAGATATGTATATACAGTATAAAGATATCAGTATACACCACACATAGATATGTATATACAGTATAACGATATCAGTATACACAATAAATAGATATGTACATACAGTATAAAGATATCAGTATACACCACACATAGATATGTATATACAGTATAAAGATATCAGTATACACCATACATAAATATGTACATACAGTATAAAGATATCAGTATACACCATACATAGATATGTATATACAGTATAAAGATATCAGTATACACCATACATAGATATGTACATACAGTATAAAGATATCAGTATACACCATACATAGATATGTATATACAGTATAAAGATATCAGTATACACCATACATAGATATGTATACACAGTATAAAGATATCAGTATACACCATACATAGATATGTATACACAGTATAAATATATCAGTATACACCATACATAGATATGTATACACAGTATAAAGATATCAGTATACACCATACATAGATATGTATATACAGTATAAAGATATCAGTATACAACATACATAGATATGTATACACAGTATAAAGATATCAGTATACACCACACATAGATATGTATATACAGTATAAAGATATCAGTATACAACATACATAGTTATGTACATACAGTATAAAGATATCAGTATACACCATACATAGATATGTATATACAGTATAAAGATATCAGTATACACCACACATAGATATGTACACACAGTATAAATATATCAGTATACACCATACATAGTTATGTATACACAGTATAAATATATCAGTATACACCATACATAAATATGTACACACAGTATAAAGATATCAGTATACACCATACATAGATATGTACATACAGTATAAAGATATCAGTATACACCATACATAGATATGTATACACAGTATAAAGATATCAGTATACACCATACATAGTTATGTATACACAGTATAAAGATATCAGTATACACCATACATAGATATGTACATACAGTATAAATATATCAGTATACATCATACATAAATATGTATACACAGTATAAAGATATCAGTATACACCATACATAGTTATGTATACACAGTATAAAGATATCAGTATACACCACACATAGATATGTATATACAGTATAAATATATCAGTATACATCATACATAAATATGTATACACAGTATAAAGATATCAGTATACACCATACATAGATATGTACATACAGTATAAATATATCAGTATACACCATACATAAATATGTATATAGTATAAAGATATCAGTATACACCACACATAGATATGTATATACAGTATAAAGATATCAGTATACACCATACATAGATATGTATACACAGTATAAAGATATCAGTATACACCATACATAGATATGTATATACAGTATAAATATATCAGTATACACCATACATAAATATGTATATAGTATAAAGATATCAGTATACACCATACATAAATATGTATACACAGTATAAATATATCAGTATACACCATACATAGATATGTATACACAGTATAAAGATACCAGTACACACCATACATAGATATGTATATAGTATAAAGATATCAGTATACACCATACATAAATATGTATACACAGTATAAAGATACCAGTACACACCATACATAGATATGTATATACAGTATAAAGATATCAGTATACACCATACATAAATATGTATACACAGTATAAAGATACCAGTATACACCATACATAGATATGTACATACAGTATAAATATATCAGTATACACCATACATAGATATGTACATACAGTATAAATATATCAGTATACACCATACATAAATATGTATACACAGTATAAAGGAAACAAACAAATACAGCCTGGCCGGATCATTGTACATGGTTATAGGGCGATATACCACAAGTGAAGAAGGATTGATAAGTGCTGCAGATTATACAGTAGGAGCAGTAATCATCACACTGGGAGACTATGGCCTCTAATAAAATGAATAATAGATGATCAATATAATGAAGATTGCAGATCATCTGCGGCATCTCAATCTCTCCCGGCGGAAACAGGTGAGAGCGGCACGCACAGTCCTCAGACACGTGTATGTCCCAGCCGCGCTGCCTGTGAGAGACGTTTATTGGGGCCTATCCACATTTCCGGCTTGCAAAGGAGAAAATGGAGAACATTTTCCTTTCACCCCTATTCCGTGACCTGATGTTTTTGCATTTAGATAAATACGTTTTTGGGGGGTTTTTTTGCGCCATTAGATTTAATTTAAAATCATTGTCTAACAGATAACTGCTGCCCCAATGCAGCTAAGGGCATGGAAGGATGGCAGACGCCTGATCTAACAGCCAGGGCTGGTGCCATCTTACCAGGCACCCTGATGCCACCAATGATTTCAGCAAAGCTAGCGGCACCGGCTTCTCGCCAGGTAAGGACCAGTAAACAGACACTTGAAAATTGCTAAAGAGGAACTTTCTGCCCGCAAGGGAGCACTGCACCTGTTCATGCCCAAAGTGTCATACACACAGTATGTGCCGGATGTATCACCAAGTTTAATGGCACTGGCTATGTAATGGGCCTGCTCTGGCCAACTGCAGGGAACCCAGCATACCCTGACGGCAAGTGACTGGAAAACAAAACTTGCTGAACCAGGATGCCCAAAAATTTAACTTTTATATATGCAGTAAAAGTAAGAATCTCTTATCCTTCTTCATTGTAATTTAGTGGGACATTTTCTGTCTCTGAATACTAGAATGCCCATCGCTACATGGCTGTGACCTGCATTGCCCTGTAACTCCCTTAGTTTAGAGTCGCTTATAACTGGCTGAGAGGTTAATGGGACCCTTGGTCAATCCAAATCGTAGTTACACCAGTAGGACCAGTACATTTTCTGTGGGTGCTGCAGCTCCACTTACTGGTATCTCAAGATTATTATTATTATTATTATTAATAATATTACCAGTTATGTATACAGTGCACACATGTTCCGCAGCGCTCTACAGAGAAAATATTTGGCCATTCACATCAGTCCCTGCCCCAGTGGAGCTTACAATCTATGGACCTCGTTCAGACCCGGTCGCAAGCGCTGAGCACTCGCAACCGGGTCGATGTTTAGGCCCTGCGCACGCGCAGTGGCCGCACTGCGCATGCGCCAGCCCCGGAGCGAGAGACAAATTCTCCTTTTGTAGTGAGCTCCGGAGCTCACTACAAAAGGGGCGGCTGTCGATGTTGATCGACAGCTCGCCCCGTTTTGTAGGTGGGGCGGGGGGGTGGATACACAAACGGAACGCCTGCCGTTTTGTGGGCGGCGGCACTGACATCAGCAGTGATGTCAGCGGGGAGCTTCCTCCTTGATCAGAGCAGGAAGCTCCCTGGGGCTTGCGGTTGCCGAGACCCAACCGTAGGGTCTCGTCGCAAACCCCGATGGTCACAATGGTCTTGACCATCGTGACCATCACCCTGGTCGGTCGCTAAAGCAGTGGGTTGTAACCCACAGCTTAGCTAGCGACCAGGAGGCCGCACTTGAAAATTGAAGCGGCCGCCCTCATTCAGAGAGAGCGCTCTCTTCTTGCGACCGCCTTTGAATGAGGGCCTAAATTCTCTACCACATGCACACACATACATACTAGGGTTAGTTTTTGTTGAGAGCCAATTAACCTACCAGTATATTTTTGGAGTGTGGGAAGAAACCGGAGCACCCGGAGGAAGCTCACGCAAGCACAGTTAGGGCTATAGTGAGAATCGAACTCATTACCTCAGTGCTGTGAGACAGTAATGCTAACCATTACACCATCTGTGCTGCCCATCATGAGGTTCTACTCCAGGAACGGGAACTTTGCTAATTGGGGGCAGTTACTTACTAACCCAAAGGAGAGTGATGCGATGCGCTGTTCCTCTTATCCCTTCCAAATAACGCTGGGGCTTATTACCGGAGCCTCAGTGCTCATAGAATGGACGGCTAATTGCTCTTCCTAACGACGGGTCCAGCAGCAAATTCATTAGCACTTACATCTGATTAAAGTCTTTTTAGTCCCAATACTAAAAGCGATTTATTTTTATTTTACTGACCTTGATGTTTATGGAGTCTGAACTTGTTAAATGATTTGAATGAATCAAACACATTATGCAAGATTATATCACACGTGCGCTATCAGAGGCAGATCCGTCTATTATATAGTTCCCTGGCTCTCACATTCTGCACATCCCAGGGGCCACAGAAGTTCCCACAGATCACCGAAATGACAAAAAAGGGGGCGATATACAGTTGTCGCATTCTCATTTCTGACATCAAGTTACACTGCGGCTGCACACAGGTCTCACTGCGTTTCAAGAGGTGCATCGGGGCCCTTCATCTGCAAGTGCGATATAGTAAGGGTGTGGAGACTGAAGTTCAGCGCGCCTCTTTCGGGAAAGTCTTGTTTTGGCGACGCAAATCTTTGAATTATACGCATTACATTTATAAACCACCAATTGTCGTACTTACGACTGAAAGAAAGTTATTTTAATATTTGCTTAACGGACAATTTTCCGTCAAAATTTGCAAACGTATAGAACAAAAAAGTTGAATCTCCATTTTTTTTTTTTTTGAACAGACAATTTACAATTGCATTTGGCATTAAGTATAATAAATTGAACTACCTATTGCACCAATTATTTGACAGAAAAATATTTGATTTGGAGAAAAAGAGCTGTTAAAGAACACTTAGAGCCAATATCCGACACTGGCATGTATGAAAGTCTGTGTATTACTGAGCGGAATCGCATTCATAACTATTATTATATATGTTTCATTTAGTGTTTGCAATTAGGCATACATTCTGCATCTCCAGGAGACAGAAGCGGTTTTATAGTAGATGATAATGATTGACAGTTTTACTCCACATATATCTGAAAGTTAGATTGGAGGTTGCACATATTTTAAAATGTGTGTAACCCAGAATACAAATTTTATACTGTGTTTATACCTAAATTCCGGGTCTGACTCGGAGGTTGGAACAGGGGGCCTGATTCAGACCCGCTCGCGAGCGCTGAGCGCTCGCAAGTGGGTCAATGGTGGCCCAGTGCGAATGCGTACGACGGAGCCGGCTCCGTCGTGCACATGCGCGAGACCCGGATAGCGACGGCCAAGCCGTCACTCCGGGTCTCGTATCAAAGGGGGCATGCTGTCAATGTTGAGTGACAGCACGCCCCCTTTGGTGGGCAGGCCGGGGGCGTGGCTGCCCAGACGGAGGCGTTCCCATGGGAACGCCTACCGTCTGGGGCCGACCCCACTGACATCACAAGTGATGTCAGTGGGAGTGCATTCGGCTCTGTTAGAGCCGAAAGCACTCTTGGGCTTGTGGCAACGAGACCCTACCACAAGGGTCTCGTCGCAAGCCCAATGGTCGCGATGGTCTTGACCATCGTGACCATCTTCCTGGCTGCTCGCTATAGCTGTGGGTGGACACCCACAGCTATGCGAGCGGCCAGGATGCCGCTCTAAAAAAAATGTCCGGCTCTGAATCAGGTGTCCGGCTCTGAATCAGGCCCAGGGTTCCAAACCGGATCAGACCAGGAATTTAGCCTACGCCGACCCAGGAAATTCCCGAGTCGGCGCCGTTCACACCGGAGCCAGGTCTGCAGTGACCCGGCTCTTCTGGCGTTGAAGTGGACGCTTGGAGATGATGTCATCTCAAAGCACCACTGAAGCTGGCATGCCGTGCGCTCCAGGTCATCATGACCCGAATCGTGCCGTTTGCACTGCAGGGTTTCACAGGTTATTCCCGTGTTAAACCCTGCAAGTTACATGGGTTGGATTGCTGGGTCACTCCACCCGGGAATCCAACTCTTTCCACTTTCACACCAAGGAGCTACATGCAATAACCTGGGTTTTATCTCTGGTGTGAAAGGGATATTTATAGCATGTTTGTGCATTGTTCAACTGGAAGTCACCCCATTAGTGCACATTGGGCCCGATCCAGCAGCGATCCCAAGTGCAACTACGTACGCAGATCGAACGATCGTTTGCCATTGCGCACACATATAATCCGCACGGCGTGTGCGCTGCGATCGCACTGCGCATATGGATGCACAGAGGAATCCATTGCAGAGTGAGTGACAGGCTGTTAGCGTTTGCGGGTGGTGACGGGAGAGTGGTCGGAGAAACGCAGGTGTGTCTGTCCGTCTGAGCGCCGTTGCTTTGGTGTAAATAAATTAGACACTGCGCTTGCATACACAGCCTGAGAACTTGCTGCGTGCGAGGAGACTTGCAGTGTCTGCGGCTGGTCAGTCCTGGTGTAATTGCTGCGTGACTGGCCGATGTGCGCCGATGGTACCGATGTTTATGCAGTAGAGCGACATTGGACGGAGGTGAGAAAGCAGCAGTGGGCGCATTAATGCCGGCTGAGCTTTGGCAAGTATTAGCATATTTTAGCAGCTGCGGTCCGTGTGAATTGGCGGCTGCGATCGCTGCTGAATCAGGACCATTGAAGTGACTTTACCTTATCAGCTATTTCCGTTATCACGTCATAAACTCTTCCTGTCTTGTTTCATGAATTAGACCCAGTGAACTGTTACTCATATCCAATACATAAGCACCTATAATAGGATCTATTGGCAGAACCTATAGGTGTTAATAGGAGTCAGCGGTGTGCAATGGAGGTCGGTCCACACGGTAAATAAATGAACCAAAATGAGTGTTTTATTAACGGTAGAAAACAGGTGCAGGGTAATTGGTGTGCAGCAGGTACAGGCTACAGGTAACAGATAGAACAGCAGGTACAGGCTACAGGTAACCGATAGAACAGCAGGTACAGGCTACAGGCAACAGATAGAACAGCAGGTACATGCTACAGGTAACCGATAGAACAGCAGGTACAGGTTACAGGCAACAGATAGAACAGCAGGTACAGGCTACAGGTAACCGATAGAACAGCAGGTACAGGCTACAGGCAACAGATAGAACAGCAGTTACAGGCTACAGGTAACCGATAGAACAGCAGGTACAGGCTACAGGCAACAGATAGAACAGCAGGTACAGGCTACAGGTAACCGATAGAACAGCAGGAACAGGCTACAGGCAACAGATAGAACAGCAGGTACAGGCAACAGATAGAACAGTAGGTACAGGCTACAGGCAACAGATAGAACAGCAGGTACAGGCTACAGGCAACAGATAGAACAGCAGGTACAGGCTACAGGTAGCCGATAGAACAGCAGGTACAGGCTACAGGTAACTGACAGAACAGCAGGTACAGGCTACAGGCAACAGATAGAACAGCAGGTACAGGCTACAGGTAACCGATAGAACAGCAGGTACAGGCTACAGGTAACCGATAGAACAGCAGGTACAGGCAACAGATAGAACAGCAGGTACAGGCTACAGATAACTGATAGAACAGCAGGTACAGGTAACCGATAGAACAGCAGGTACAGGCAACAGATAGAAGAGCAGGTACAAGCTACAAGTAACTGATAGAACAGCAGGTACAGGCTACAGGTAACTGATAGAACAGCAGGTACAGGCTACAGGTAACTGATAGAACAGCAGGTACAGGCTACAGGCAACAGATAGAACAGCAGGTACAGGCTACAGATAACTGATAGAACAGCAGGTACAGGTAACCGATAGAACAGCAGGTACAGGCAACAGATAGAAGAGCAGGTACAAGCTACAAGTAACTGATAGAACAGCAGGTACAGGCTACAGGTAACTGATAGAACAGCAGGTACAGGCTACAGGTAACTGATAGAACAGCAGGTACAGGCTACAGGCAACAGATAGAACAGCAGGTACAGGCTACAGGCAACAGATAGAACAGCAGGTACAGGCTACAGGCAACAGACAGAACAGCAGGTACAGGCTACAGGCAACAGACAGAACAGCAGATACAGGTTACAGGTAACCAATAGAACAGCAGGTACAGACTACAGGCAACAGATAGAACAGCAGGTACAGGCTGCCGGGAACAGATAGAACAGCAGGTACAGGCTACAGGCAACAGATAGAACAGCAGGTACAGGCTACAGGTAAAAGATAGAACAGCAGGTACAGGCTACAGGTAACTGATAGAACAGCAGGTACAGGCTACAGGTAACTGATAGAACAGCAGGTACAGGCTACAGGCAACAGATAGAACAGCAGGTACAGGCTACAGGCAACAGATAGAACAGCAGGTACAGGCTACAGGCAACAGACAGAACAGCAGGTACAGGCTACAGGCAACAGACAGAACAGCAGATACAGGTTACAGGTAACCAATAGAACAGCAGGTACAGACTACAGGCAACAGATAGAACAGCAGGTACAGGCTGCCGGGAACAGATAGAACAGCAGGTACAGGCTACAGGCAACAGATAGAACAGCAGGTACAGGCTACAGGTAAAAGATAGAACAGCAGGTACAGGCTACAGGCAACAGACAGAACAGCAGGTACAGGCTACAGGTAACCGATAGAACAGCAGGTACAGGCTGCCGGGAACCGATAGAACAGCAGGTACAGGCTACAGGCAACAGATAGAACAGCAGGTACAGGCTACAGCCAACAGATAGAACAGCAGGTACAGGCTACAGGCAACAGATAGAACAGGAGGTACAGGCTACAGGCACCATATAGAACAGCAGGTACAGGCTACAGGCAACAGATAGAACAGCAGGTACAGGCTGCCGGGAACAGATAGAACAGCAGGTACAGGCTACAGGCAACAGATAGAACAGCAGGTACAGGCTACAGGTAACTGATAGAACAGCAGGTATAGGCTACAGGCAACAGATAGAACAGCAGGTACAGGCTACAGGCAACAGATAGAACAGCAGGTACAGGTTGCCGGGAACAGATAGAACAGCAGGTACAGGCTACAGGCAACAGATAGAACAGCAGGTACAGGTTGCCGGGAACAGACAGAACAGCAGAACAGCAGGTACAGGCTACAGGTAACTGATAGAACAGCAAGTACAGGCTACAGGCAACAGATAGAACAGCAGGTACAGGCTACAGATAGAACAGCAGGTACAGGCTACAGGCAACAGATAGAACAGCAGGTACAGGCTACAGGTAACTGATAGAACAGCAGGTATAGGCTACAGGCAACAGATAGAACAGCAGGTACAGGCTACAGGCAACAGATAGAACAGCAGGTACAGGTTGCTGGGAACAGACAGAACAGCAGGTACAGGCTACGGGTAACTGATAGAACAGCAAGTACAGGCTACAGGCAACAGATAGAACAGCAGGTACAGGCTACAGATAGAACAGCAGGTACAGGCAACAAACAGAACAGCAGGTACAGGCTACAGGCAACAGACAGAACAGCAGGTACAGGCTACAGGCAACAGATAGAACAGCAGGTACAGGTTACAGGTAACCGATAGAACAGCAGGTACAGGCTGCCGGGAACAGATAGAACAGCAGGTACAGGCTACAGGCAACAGATAGAACAGCAGGTACAGGCTACAGGCAACAGATAGAACAGCAGGTACAGGCTACAGGTAACAGATAGAACAGCAGGTACAGACTACAGGCAACAGATAGAACAGCAGGTACAGGCTACAGGCAATAGATAGAACAGCAGGTACAGGCTGCCGGGAACAGACAGAACAGCAGGTACAGGCTACAGGCAACAGATAGAACAGCAGGTACAGGCTACAGGCAACAGATAGAACAGCAGGTACAGGCTACAGGTAACAGATAGAACAGCAGGTACAGGCTACAGGTAACAGATAGAACAGCAGGTACAGGCTATAGGCAACAGACAGAACAGCAGGTACAGGATGCCGGGAACAGACAGAACAGCAGGTACAGGCTACAGGTAACAGATAGAACAGCAGGTACAGGCTACAGGTAACCGATAGAACAGCAGGTACAGGCTACAGGTAACAGATAGAATAGCAGGTACAGGCTACAGGTAACAGATAGAACAGCAGGTACAGGCTACAGGTAACAGATAGAACAGCAGGTACAGGCTACAGGTAACAGATAGAACAGCAGGTACAGGCTACAGGTAACTGATAGAACAGCAGGTACAGGCTACAGGTAACAGATAGAACAGCAGGTACAGGCTACAGGTAACAGATAGAACAGCAGGTACAGGCTACAGGTAACAGATAGAACAGCAGGTACAGGCTACAGGTAACTGATAGAACAGCAAGTACAGGCTACAGGCAACAGAGAGAACAGCAGGTACAGGCTACAGATAGAACAGCAGGTACAGGTTGCCGGGAACAGACAGAACAGCAGGTACAGGCTACAGGTAACTGATAGAACAGCAAGTACAGGCTACAGGCAACAGATAGAACAGCAGGTACAGGCTACAGATAGAACAGCAGGTACAGGCAACAAACAGAACAGCAGGTACAGGCTACAGGCAACAGACAGAACAGCAGGTACAGGCTACAGGTAACAGATAGAACAGCAGGTACAGGTTACAGGTAACCGATAGAACAGCAGGTACAGGCTGCCGGGAACAGATAGAACAGCAGGTACAGGCTACAGGCAACAGATAGAACAGCAGGTACAGGCTACAGGCAACAGATAGAACAGCAGGTACAGGCTACAGGTAACAGATAGAACAGCAGGTACAGGCTACAGGCAACAGATAGAACAGCAGGTACAGGCTACAGGCAATAGATAGAACAGCAGGTACAGGCTGCCGGGAACAGACAGAACAGCAGGTACAGGCTACAGGCAACAGATAGAACAGCAGGTACAGGCTACAGGCAACAGATAGAACAGCAGGTACAGGCTACAGGTAACAGATAGAACAGCAGGTACAGGCTACAGGTAACAGATAGAACAGCAGGTACAGGCTATAGGCAACAGACAGAACAGCAGGTACAGGATGCCGGGAACAGACAGAACAGCAGGTACAGGCTACAGGTAACCGATAGAACAGCAGGTACAGGCTGCCGGGAACCGATAGAACAGCAGGTACAGGCTACAGGCAACAGATAGAACAGCAGGTACAGGCTACAGGTAACAGATAGAACAGCAGGTACAGGCTACAGGTAACAGATAGAACAGCAGGTACAGGCTACAGGTAACAGATAGAACAGCAGGTACAGGCTACAGGTAACAGATAGAACAGCAGGTACAGGCTACAGGTAACAGATAGAACAGCAGGTGTGCAGTATGTCCAGCAGATCCAGGCAGGAGCACATGGGATTCATGCAGGTGGTGTAGCACACACCTGTATACACAACCAGAAGTTGATATATATACCCAGTAGTTACTGTATATAGAGTACACTGACTCATTGTGTCACACAGTCCTCCTGGTACGGGGTATTCAGGGGGCACGTACTCTATCATGGAGGAGAGAAGACGTGTGGACAAACCACATATGCACAATAGCGCACTTCGGTCGCGGTTGGAGGTTGCGTCTGCGACTTTGGGGTGCATTTACTAAGCCTTGGATTTAGATAAAGTGAATGGAGTTAAAGTTCCGGTCAATCAGCTCCTAACTGCCATGTCACAGGCTGTGTTTGAAAAATGACAGTTAGGAGCTGGTTGGCTGGTACTTTATCTACGTCCACTTTATCTCCATCCAAGGCTTAGTACATAGACCCCCACAGTCTCATCTCCAAGACACCGAGTTCCAGAGGGACCCCGGCGACCGCGGACAGAGGCAGCGCAGAGCGCACTCCCCTCGCAACAGGATCAGCCGTTTAAGGAGAAGTTTTGCTCAGAACTGCGTCAATGTGTTTTCATCTGTCAGTTCACCCTTAGGCAAGCTGCTGTATAACAACAAGTGCCAGCGCGCACTGCCAGCCTCCTGCACGCCAGCTGGTGAGACACTGGCTTACCAGCCTGCGCCGTAGCATACAACCTGTTCAATTAAGTTTGCCCTTTGCAGGCCACAGAACGACAGGGGACAATTGGCCTTTCAGCTTATACACCTCTGTACAAATCCTCCTAGCAGGCAGCGCTCGGGGGCTACTCAATGGAGGTGGGCTCGGCCGTGGTAGAACGCGACATTAAAGCGCTTTAACATTGGAAATAATAACAGCTATCACGGTGCCTTCTGCTGAACATTAACCAAATAGTTATGCAAATATCACAATTTACAGTGGAGAAATTAGAATCTTTACAAGGGAGTCAGTTCTCAATTGATTTTATTGCCATTATTCCCAGCCATGTCCCACGGTAGGTTTTATATAATGGCCGGTTAGAAGACTTCGGCGATAATGAAGAAGGATTGTGTCTGGTGTTGCAGTCACCATGGGTCTGACCTCCTTAACATTTCATGTACAAATGGGAGTAAGAAAGGCTGCTGCCAAATTAGCCATTACCTCCCACAGAGTCAGCGCTCATGTCCCATTATTCACAGGGACCCTACTGGGAGCAGCTGAGACCGGGGACTGTGTGAGAGAAACCTCTGCAGACTCTATTTATTAACTGCTTCTGCTCCATGCAGCGGGCCCTCCAGCACTGGTGGGAATAGGACAAATCTGTATTCCCACTATCTGTGTAACATTACACTGGGCGTGTTCGTCTAATGGCCACTTAAATCCGCGCACCTATTTTCTATACGCCAGACCGCTGTACTGATTGTGGCAGTGTTTCAGCTGCTCCCAGCAAGGCGTGTATTGTAAATGCCCTAAGGGGCCTATTTATTCATTATCGTGTTTTAGACCATCTTTACGCAGTGTCCTGGTCTCAGTATGAATATCGCACGGTGATATGGAGCCAGCGTACATACACACTAACACCCACGTTACCGCACTACAATCTTAAGAGCAATAATCGAGTTTTCACAAATTTATTTTCCCAAGATTCTGAAAAACGAGGCTGATTCTCAGTGTAACGAGAACCGCGTCAGTTTACAATACATATTCCGAAACCATTCCGCTACTTGCAAACAAAAACAATTGTGTTCATACCCCCTTGTGATTGCAAACTTAAGCCGTGTACACGCTAGACGATAAATTGGACGATATGACGATATTGTTATCGTTCATCATGTTCAATATCGTCCAGTGTGTATGCAAGGTATCGTTAACGATGCGCGCTCCCGCAAATCGTTAATGATGTCTTTCATCGCCCGTACGATATCACCTGACGATATCGTCAGGTTGTGCAAGTTCGGGGACGAGGGAGGGTGCCGTCACTGAACGATATCATTAACGATATCGTTCAGAGTGTATGCTCAATGTCGTTAACGACATTGAGCCCAGCAGTGCAGGGGAAACACTTAACGATATCGCTCACGGAGCATATCGTCCAGTGTGTACGAGCCTTAACATTTACACAGGAGCAGTTTCCCATTTCATAAGTCACAAAACCTGATCAGTGACTTCACCTGTGTAACAAATGAGTGCATCTACCCGCTGTCTACTTTATATAAATATTCCTCTCTCTATGGGGTCTACAACAAGGTAGATGGTATCCCCCCCAAAAAAGATAAAAAATGTAGATGAAAGATCATTTCTAGAAACAAAAAGAGATATGATTACAGGTCGCACCAGTTTGGGGAAGGGTACGAGACAACTGGAAAGGCACTAAACATCCCTTGGTGTAGTCCAGTGTTGGCTAACCTGGGCCCTCATTCAGAGCCACTCGTAAGCAGCAGCTCATTCGCTCCGAGCGATGTTTACCAAACTGCGCATGCGTACGGATCGTTATACGCATGCGCAAACCAGTCAGTGCGGCCGAAATTCATGTGCTCGCAAAATAGCGAATGCCTGCTAATTTGAGTGACAGAATGAGGCGTATGTGGGTGGTAACAGGGGAAGGTGCTTGAAAACGGGGAGTGGAAATCAGAACGCAGGCGTGCTTAAAGGTCAAAACGGGCGTTTTATGGGTGTGCATATTTAAAACAGCAGCGTCATTGACCACGTCACTGGGTTTTTTTTAGCCAGAACTGCTCGCAAAATTGTGGTAGCAAAAACCAACCACAAGAATAGCGAGCAGTTCATACCCTGTTCGATGTACTCGATTAATCTAATAAATAGCGGACATGACGTCGGATGTGAGCGGCCAGGGGGCGTAGTTTCCAAAAAAAACGACCGCAAGTTTTGTTCGCTCGTTCAGACCTAGAGGCGTGAACAGACCGCAAACAGCGAACGGTTCATTTGAATAGCCACCCCTATTTTCTGGACGAGCGAGCGCAAATAGCGACCGGCTCTGAATCAGGGCCCTTGACACTCCAGCTGCTGTGGAACTATATATCCCAGCATGCCCTGCCACAGTTTTAGCATGCCCTAATAGCAAAACTGTAGCAGTGTATGCTGGGTTATGTAGTTCCATAACAGCTGGAGTGTCAAGGTTAGCCAACACTGGTGTAGTCCATTGCACAGACATGACAGTAGTATGAACCTGCAATCACATGCCTAGATGAGGTCGTCCACCCTAAATTTATTTGCTGGACATAAAGGGCCATTATCAGGCCAATGGTGACACTGAACCGGCTACAGGAGTCAACAATCTTCTGGGCATTCCACAAAGGGGAACATTATGGGAGAGCTGCAAGACAGAGATTCTGGTGGTAAGAAACTCCTATACAGTACTATGGGCCTGATTCAGACCCACTCGCGAGCGGTTGTCCGCTCGCAAGTGGGTCGATGTTCTGGACTGAGCATGCGCACGACGGAGGGAGCTCCGTCGTGCGCATGCACCAGACGCGACGAGCGAAGGAAAGTCCTTCGCTCGTTGTGTCCGATCAAAGGGGGCGTGCTGTCAATGTTGATTGACAGCACGCCCCCTTTGGTGGGCGTGCCGGGGGCGTGCCTCCCTGACGGGGGCGTTCCCACGGGAACGCCTCCCGTCAGAAGCCGGCCCACTGACATCACTAGTGATGTCAGTGGGAGTGATTTTGGCTCTGATAGAGCCAAAATCACTCCGGAGCTTGCGGTTGAAAACCTCAACCGCAGGCTCCGGCTCGCAATTTCGATGGTCGCGATGGTCACGACCATCGCGGCCATCACAATGCACGCTCGTATAGCCTGTGGGTGGTGACCCACAGCTATACGAGCGCCCAGGAGGACGCTCCATTTTCATGGAGCCCGGCCCTCATTCAGAGCGTGCGCTCTGCTCAGAGCGTACGGCTCTGAATGAGGGCCTATGCTTGTAAAGAGTAAAGAGTTGCAGAAGAAGATACTACAGCAATGTGGTAAATCACACCTCCCAACATTCATGACTGCCCCAGGAAGATTTGGGAGGTTGGGGTGTAAATGCTACAAGATATGTACAGTTCCGTTTCGGATTGTGCACCAGCCGGATAGCACCATCCCCACTGTATAGTATGACGCTCATTGCGTCACGTTATGGGGCTCATTCTCAGCCATAGGGACTGGGAGACGGTGATCCAAAGCACACGGCAAGCGCGACACTAGAGGGGAGGACAGTTATGTCTTTCTGTCCTGACTTTTATGTACAAGTAATTAAACATATTTAAGCAGTGACTAGTACTGCAATGCCCCCCTTCATGTAATACACCCCATTCACCCGCCCGCCTGTGGGTGCTTACAGGGCGCAGAAATATTATGCAGCGGAATCATTGTTTTTATAACCTAGTTCCCCGGCCTCGGATCTCTAGGGGCATGCCATAGGTCCAGTGCTAGATAACCAGCTATTTTAAAGAAGGTCCTACCAGGTATATAACGGCAGCTGCTCCCATATAACTGCAGGTATAAATGGCGTGTATCCTAACCTGTGTAACTGCAGGCCTATTCATAACTGGCTACATACAGTATGTGTGTCACTCTCCTGAGGGCATATGGGATGGGAAGGTATATGTAACAATGGGATAGGAGGAAGTGGGTGCACAGGGGGGGAATGGGTATGAAATACCGCTGTCAGTGGCAGGCCGACATCAGCAGAGTTCCGAGCAGCGGAAGCCCGACAGCGCTGGAAATCCCGATCGTGGATAGGTGAGTATCTACTAACCTAACCCCCCTAACCCTCCTTAGGGGTGCCTAACCCTAACTTCCCCCCAAGTGCCTAACCCTAATCCCCCCTCTAAGTGCCTAACCCTAACCACCCCCTTCCCCGCTGCCTAACCCTAAGACCCCCCTGGGGTGCCTAACCCTAACCCTGCCTCCCCCAAGCCTAACCCTCCCAGGGGGGTGCCTAACCCTAAGTCCCCCCCGGTAGCCCTAAACCTAACCCTCCACCCCCCCGCGGCTGTCCACTCGCGGCGCCCGGCATCACTACGATCGGGATACCGGGCGCCGGTCTCCCGGCGTCGGGGAAATGCGGGCGTCTACATCTAGACGCCCGGCATTTCACCCTTGCCGGGATATGACAGTCGGGAAGCCGGCTGCCGGTATTTAGGCAGTCGGCTTCCCGATTGCTTCTCACAGGGGGTGACACAGCTGAGGAGGAGACGCTGATTCACTTATTGTCCTGAACATGGAACTTTTCTTTGAGTGGAACTGTACAAATTAGACACAACATTAGGATGTATTGAATTCGCAGTCATGGGGGAAGCGTAGCATCTCCTGTACCAAGCTGGGTGAGAACCTGCACCTGGACACTTTGCACTGGAGCAAGTTGAAGGAAAGGAAAGCTCCCATTGGAAGCAGATTGGCACATCGCCCTCGTCTGCTGGCTGGCAGCACATCACACGGTATTTTTATCTCCAAATCTGGGTTTGCATTAAATGAGCACCAAATGTTAACGGTCCTTTTACACTTCACACTAACATATTCCTGGACACATAATCCTTGCAGCAGATGTAGGCACCGCTTTCTATTATTTTGAGTGCGTTCTTATAAGTCAATAAATGTCACTCACCAGAGTGCAGGACCACGGGCTGTCCTAGTAACGGTCACTATTTATAACACTCCATCGCATGTAATCTCCTAGTAAACTTAGGGCCTGATTCAGAGCCGGATGCTCTGACCAGAGCTCTCGCTCTAAATCAGGGCCCTCCTACCTAAACTTGGAGCGGCCTCTTGGACGCTCGCATAGCTGTGGGTTACCACCCACAGCTTATGCGAGCGTCCATGATGATGGTGGCGATAGTCAAGACCATCGCGACTATCGGGCTTGCGACGAGACCCTTGTGGTAGGGTCTCGCTGCCGCAAGCCCTGGAGTGATTTTGGCTCTATCAGAGTCAAAATCACTCCCACTGACATCACTAGTGATGTCAGTGGGGCCGGACCCAGACGGTAGGCGTTCCCATGGGAACGCCTCCATTTGGGCAACAACTCCCCCGGCCCGCCCACCAAAGGGGGCGTGCTGTCAATCAACATCGACAGCACGCCCCCTTTGGTGCGAGACCTGGAGCTCCCTCCGTCGTGCGCATGCACACTAGGGCACCATCGACCCGCTTGCGAGCGCTCAGCGCTCGCGAGCGGGTCTGAATCAGGCCCTTACTCCGCACTGAGCAAATATTCACACAAATGGTCGATGTTTTCCAACTGCGCGTGTATCTAAGTTGCTAAAAAAAATTGCACAGCGCAAGTATCCCACGGCGTGTACGCACGGAGTGGTGATTGCGATTGAGACACATGTTATCAAAGACGTATTGGAAATGTGCTTGGCGGTGACTGGGAGATGGCTATTCTGACGCACTGGGATGCACCGTCTTTCGGGCGTCTTATGACAGTATCGCAGACGTGTGGCTGAAGTGGTTGCGAACTCAGACGCTTAGTCGTTTACATTTGAGGACGTACTTTCTAAACGACAATATGCACCTACGTAGCATGGGACTGGCGCAAGTTTCGATGGTGCGACCAATCGTTGCATCCAGAGACGCACCAAGCGGCATCACAGCATCCAAAAAGAGGCTTAAAGTGGGCGTCTCAGTCCGTGCACAGTCAGACGCACGCTTATACATCAGGGGAAGGCCCGATACTTGCATTAGCATGAAGTCGCTGACGCAACTACGGCCAAAGCCGCTAAATCAGTTGCCGCATTGCGTTACTCTGAATCAGCCCCACAGCCCGAGGAGAACATGGTCAGCGCTAATAATAATAGAACAAAACTACATACAGTAAATAATAACAGGGATCGTGCTGGTTACATAAAGATATAAACGCCCGTGTGCCAATGCCAGCGCCACTTCCAGCCCCAGCGCTATGGAGATGGGAGCGTTGCGGGTGTGCCAATGCCAGCGCCACTTCCAGCCCCAGCGCTATGGAGATGGGTGCATCGCGGGTGTGCCAATGCCAGCGCCACGTCCAGCCCCAGCGCTATGGAGATGGGAGCGTCGCGGGTGTGCCAATGCCAGCGCCACTTCCAGCCCCAGCGCTATGGAGATGGAGCGTCGCGGGTGTGCCAATGCAGGCGCCACTTCCAGCCCCAGCGCTATGGAGAGGCGAGCGTCGCGGGTGTGCCAATGCCAGCACCACTTCCAGCCCCAGCGCTATGGAGATGGGTGCGTCGCGGGTGTGCCAATGCCAGCGCCACTTCCAGCCCCAGCGCTATGGAGATGGGAGCGTCGCGGGTGTGCCAATGCCAGCGCCACTTCCAGCCCCAGCGCTATGGAGAGGCAAGCGTCGCGGGTGTGCCAATGCCAGCACCACGTCCAGCCCCAGCGCTATGGAGATGGGAGCGTCGCGGGTGTGCCAATGCCAGCACCACTTCCAGCCCCAGCGCTATGGAGATGGGTGCGTCGCGGGTGTGCCAATGCCAGCGCCACTTCCAGCCCCAGCGCTATGGAGATGGGAGCGTCGCGGGTGTGCCAATGCCAGCGCCACTTCCAGCCCCAGCGCTATGGAGAGGCAAGCGTCGCGGGTGTGCCAATGCCAGCACCACGTCCAGCCCCAGCGCTATGGAGATGGGAGCGTCGCGGGTGTGCCAATGCCAGCGCCACTTCCAGCCCCAGTGCTATGGAGATGGGTGCGTCGCGGGTGTGCCAATGCCAGCGCCACTTCCAGCCCCAGCGCTATGGAGATGGGAGCGTCGCGGGTGTGCCAATGCCAGCGCCACTGCCAGCCCCAGCGCTATGGAGATGGGTGCGTCGCGGGTGTGCCAATGCCAGCGCCACTTCCAGCCCCAGCGCTATGGAGATGGGTGCGTCGCGGGTGTGCCAATGCCAGCGCCACTTCCAGCACCAGCGCTATGGAGATGGGAGCGTCGCATGTGTGCCAATGCCAGCGCCACTTCCAGCCCCAGCGATATGGAGATGGGAGCGTCGCGGGTGTGCCAATGCCAGCGCCACTTCCAGCCCCAGCGCTATGGAGATGGGAGCGTCACATGTGTGCCAATGCCAGCGCCACTTCCAGCCCCAGCGCTATGGAGATGGGAGCGTCACATGTGTGCCAATGCCAGCGCCACTTCCAGCCCCAGCGCTATGGAGATGGGAGCATTGCTGGTGTGCCAATGCCAGCACCACGTCCATCCCCAGGCGCTATGGAGATGGGAGCGTCGCGGGTGTGCCAATGCCAGCGCCACTTCCAGCCCCAGCGCTATGGAGATGGGTGCGTCGCGGGTGTGCCAATGCCAGCGCCACTTCCAGCACCAGCGCTATGGAGAGGCGAGCGTCGCGGGTGTGCCAATGCCAGCGGCTAGTTTTCCAGACGGAGAAACTGCACCTGCCATAGAACCGGTGCAGGTAGGTCAGTGAGACCGATGGTGGTGTATAAAGAGGCACCAATCGATATTACAGCGTGCACGGGCGCTAACAGTGGGCGCTGACAGTATCTGCACATTCGGCTGCACGGATGTACACAAGGAAAGGAGGTGATAGCGACATCTCCCAATAGAGATACTGTACCTCACCTCCCAACACTGACACCCCACTGCCCAACAGTGATACCTCACCTCCCAACACTGATACCTCACCTCCCAGTACTGATAGCCCTACTCCCAACACTGACACCCCACTGCCCAACAGTGATACCTCACCTCCCAGTACTAATACCTCACCTCCCAGTACTGAAACCGCACCTCCCAGTACTGATACCTCACCTCCCAACACTGACACCCCACTGCCCAACAGTGATACCTCACCTCCCAGTACTGATAGCCCTACTCCCAACACTGACACCCCACTGCCCAACAGTGATACCTCACCTCCCAGTACTAATACCTCACCTCCCAGTACTGATACCGCACCTCCCAGTACTGATACCTCACCTCCCAACAATGACACCCCACTGCCCAACAGTGATACCTCACCTCCCAGTACTGATAGCCCTACTCCCAACACTGACACCCCACTGCCCAACAGTGATACTTCCCCTCCCAGTACTAATACCTCACCTCCTAGTACTGATACCGCACCTCCCAGTACTGATAGCCCTACTCCCAACACTGACA
Source organism: Taudactylus pleione (assembly GCA_031769625.1). NCBI lineage: Eukaryota > Metazoa > Chordata > Amphibia > Anura > Myobatrachidae > Taudactylus > Taudactylus pleione. Next base: position 819,333 of record JAUIMM010001093.1, read on the forward strand.
CCCCACTGCCCAACAGTGATACCTCACCTCCCAGTACTAATACCTCACCTCCCAGTACTGATACCGCACCTCCCAGTACTGATACCTCACCTCCCAACACTGACACCCCACTGCCCAACAGTGATACCTCTCCTCCCAATACTGACACCCCACTACCCAACAGTGATACCTCACCTCCCAGTACTGACACCCCACTGCCCAACAGTAATACCTCACCTCCCAATACTGATAGTCCAACTCCCAATACTGACACCCGACTACCCAACAGTGATACCTCACCTCCAAATTCTGATACCTCACCTCCAAATACTGATACCTCACCTCCCAATACTGATACCTCACCTCCCAGTACTAATACCTCACCTTCCATTACTGATACCGCACCTCCCAGTACTGATACCTCACCTCCCAACACTGACACCCCACTGCCCAATAGTGATACCTCACCTCCCAGTACTGATACCTCTCCTCCCAATACTGACACCCCACTACCCAACAGTGATACCTCACCTCCCAATACTGACACCCCACTACCAACAGTGATACCTCACCTCTCAGTACTGACACCCCACTGCCCAACAGTAATACCTCACCTCCCAGTACTGATACCTCACCTCCCAATACTGATAGTCCAACTCCCAATACTGACACCCGACTGCCCAACAGTGATACCTCACCTCCAAATTCTGATATCTCACCTCCAAATACTGATACCTCACCTCCCAATACTGATTGCCCAATCCCCAATACTGATACCTCACTGCCCAACAGTGATACCTTACCTACAAATACTGATAGTTCAATTCCCAATACTGACACCCTACTGCCCAACAGTGATACCTCACCTCCCAGTACTGATACCCCACCTCCAAATACTGATACCTCACCTCCAAATACTGATACCTCACCTCCCAATACTGATAGCCCAACTCCCAATACTGACACCCCACTGCACAACAGTGATACCTCTCCTCCCAATACTGATAGCCCAACTCCCAATACTGACACCCCTTTGCACAACAGTGACACCTCACCTCCCAGTACTGATACCTCACCTCCCAGTACTGATAGCCCAACCACCAATACTGACACCCCTCTGCCCAACAGTAATACCTCACCTCCCAGTACTGATACCTCACCTCCCAGTACTGATAGCCCAACTCCCAATACTGACACCCCTCTGCACAATAGTGATACCTCATCTCCCAGTACTGATAGCCCAACTCCCAATACTGACACCCCTCTGCACAACAGTGATACCTCACCTCCCAATACTGATACCTCTCCTCCCAATACTGATACATCACCTCCCAATACTGATACCTCACCTCCCAATAATGATAGCCCAACTTCCAATATTGATACCTCACCTCCCAATACTGATACCTCACCTCCCAGTACTAATACCTCACCTCCCAATACTGATACCTCACCTCCCAATACTGATACCTCACCTCCCAATACTGATAGCCCACTATTTATAGCCCAGTTCCCAATATTTACACTGCCCTCAAAAAAACTTTGCCCAAAGGCCTGGAGATGAAGTGTTAGGCCTCTGCCTCCTATCATTATCGGCCAGGCCGTCCAAAGCAGCTGAGGCCCCGAGGAGCAAAACAAACTACAAGTACCAGTAATTATGCAGCCTAAATCAACAACCACTTATTGTGCTAATCCGTCCCTATATAAGTACCCCCAGAACCCACCCACACAACCAATGACCGCGTCCGTGATTACATGAGTGTCAGAGAATCTATTTCTGACTAACACAGTCACAACTCATTATTTTGGTGACACAAGATCCCAGCACAGCGCCATCATGTCACGAGCTCCTAATAAACTGCTGGAAAATAACGTACAAATCTATCATAAAATACGCTGCCTTGGAAGAGGCGCCCCCTTGTTTTACCTCTTACCCTGCCGCCAACTGTTAATATTGTGGTGCCGTCCTCCTTAAATAAAATCCAGCTCTTGCTGGATCAATAAAAATGATGCCCATTTCCCTAATGGCAGCCGATTGCCATTTGCTATTCAAATCAGACTGGATAAATTACAGAACATGCCAGGGAACAGGCCAGTGAATTAAGATAACCCTCCAGAGGACCGGCAGTGTTATTAATCTTTTAAGACACTATCATATTTCTTCTTGACAGTGTGCGTAGACTCTCAGTCATACTGCACCCAGATTGAAATATCAGCTGCTACAAAAATCAATAGCGCCAGAAACACAATGATATTTAGTCTCCAAACGCCCTCACTAAGCAGTACTTGTGTCCTTTATCCCCCTGGCCCAAAATTATAGCACACCGCAAACCAGAACAAAGGACAGGCAGACAGTCAGGGGCTCGTCCCCCAAACATACAGATGCTAACATCCTCGGCTAAGGACCCAGACAACCTTAAAATCCACGTTTATTGTCTAAGATTCTTCCCAAATAATCCCTCCAAATTCTAAACTATTGCCATGGTAACATCAGGTGTTTCCTTTCCAAATATATTCATCTTAAATCCTTTCAAGTGATTCTTCAGTTCACCCAACCTAGACGAAACAATGCAGACGCCAGTATTGGAACAAGGGGGAGGTTAAACGCCAGCTAGCGTCACTTACATGATCAGAATCCTCATTTCAGGAACGAGACGTTAGACTAAGTGTTGCCAGGCCTAAATATTTGTATTAATGTTATTATTATGGTTATTAATTATAGCACCAACATATTCTGCGGCTTCATAATGTGATATCACTTATAGGTACAGACTAGGATCCTATTGGATACATAAACTTCCCGTTCTACAAAGCACACGCAGCAGATGGCTTCATCGAAATATTATTATTATCCTTTATTTTTATGGCAAAACAAGTGTTCTGCAGCACCTTACACATTAGAAAAACAAGAATATAGTGACTTACAGCACAACACAATGCAGGACAAGGACATGGTTTATAAAGATAGCTGCATCCGCCATCATAATACTGAAATAAGCAACAGCGACCAAACATTGGGTGCCATTGTAGGGAGTATAGTATAAGGGAAAGGAGTAGCGGGCGTTGCCCTGCTCGCGACAGCTTACAATCTAAAGGGGAGGCACGGGGTTGACACAGATAGGGTAGATCGGGAGGAAGGAGCATGGATCAGCGGGTTAGGATGAGAGCTGATAGGCTTTGATGAAGACGTGGATCTTGAGAGCCTGTTTGAAGGTTAGTAGAGATGTGAAGAGTCTGATAGTGAGAAGGAGAGAGTTCCAGAGGTAGAGAGCAGAAAAATCTTGGAGGCGGAAGAAAGTAATCAGTTGGCAGGAGAGGTGGGGTGCAATTGTGTAGCAAAGTGGGTGGGTGGGAGTGTGAAGGTAAATGAGGTTAGAGATGTTAATGGGAAGGAATGGGTGAGGGCTTTGTAAGTGAGAACCTTGAATTGGGTTCTGAAGGGGAAGGGGAGCCAGTGGAGGGCTTGTATGAGAGGGGAGGCAGATGTAGAACATTTGGAGAGGAGGATGAGCCGAGCAGCATTGAGGACAGACTGGAGAGGAGAGAGATGGGAGTCAGGGAGGACAGATAAGAGGAGGTTACAATAGTCCAATGTGGAGATGACCAGTGAGTGGATGAGGGTCTTAGTTGCCTACAGGGTAAGAAAAGGTCTGAGACGAAAACGGCAGGACTGTGGGCCTGATCCAGCAAGGAACGCAAGTGTGCGCACGCACGCACTTGGCCGCTGTGTATATGCTAATCAATGCATACGTGCGGCAACCGCAGCATAAGATGCAGATGCCCAGTACTACACAATGCCGCCCAATTCCCTTTACTTAAAGCCTGAGTAGTCCGCAAGACAGCAGAGACATGGAGAACCACAGGAACCAGACACACAATAGAGGATGACCTGATGTTGTGCAGGATTTTTGCCACATCCTTCGTGCATCGAGCTGTCTGGCTGCGTATGCCTCCGCACTGCCTTAATTATGCACGCCCCTATAACGGCATCCCTACACACAGTCACCACCCACATGTGGCACTTTCTGTCAATCAATATCGGAAGGGTCTGCGTACACACTGCGTGTTGTCTGCGAACCCTTACCCGATCGCCCTGTCTAGTTTGCGCACGCGCAGTATAAAACCATTGGCCGTGTGCGTGCGTGCGTGCGTTCTCTCACTTGCGTTCCTTGCTGAATCAGGCCCTATGAGAGGTGCAGAATGCGTGGTATGAAGGAGAAGAAGGAGTCAATGATAACTCCAGGACAGCGCACTTTGGGGCTAGAGAAGATGGTTTCGCTGCCAATAGATAATGAAATAGTGGGAAGTAAGATTATGTGGGAGGGTGGGAAGACGATCAGCTCAGTCTATTAAGTTTAAGAAAGCGTTGGGACATCCAATAATGTAATATATACAGATGATCGAAACACCAAAGGGAGTAGTTACATTGTCTTGGGTCTTTTCCCTTACAAAAATGTACTATATTTAAAGGTTGTTACTTTGTTGATGCAATCTTGTTGCACTGGGTACACACTGTAGGATATATCGTTCAGTGCATCTAATCGTGTGTACACACGATGGATCTTTGAACGACAATGTCCCACAGATGTTTCGTGTTGGCCATGCAGCACAGCAGATGCTATCTATGGGCTTGATTCAGACCCGGTCGCAAGCGCTGTGCGTTCACAACCGGGTCGATGGTGGGCTAGTGCGCACGGGAGGGTAGGCAAGTATGTGTTGCAGCTATTCACGCCCCCATTCTCCTCACGCTGGCATCTTGCCCAGCCCATCCCGGCACAGTGGATGACATGTGCATGCACGCGTCATCTATCACCACTGCTCAGTAATACCATCAGGAAGGGTGACCCCAAAATAGCAGAGTAGCTCTGTCACCCCCCATCGGATGGCGCCATCCAGTGCCCTGCACCCCCCTAGTGATGCCACTGCTTTGGCCAGACATATCAGTCTGCTGATATGAGTATGTAGGCACAGGCTCATACTTACCAAACACGGTGAGTTGGTTTGCGGGTCGGCTGGGGGGGGGTTGTACCCCACATTCCAGATTGCCAGCTCACATTTAAATACTAGTAACATGTTTCCAGTGGTGTACCCCAAGGGTTGATGGCACCCAGGGCAACCAAAAAAATGTAGCCCCTTAAAAATTGTTATCTATTACTGGATCACAAAACAAATGCACCCTGCAAACACAAATGAGGGGAAGGCGATCTCATGGTGTGTATACCGCTCACACACACACATCTAGTAGCAATGATACAAGTATCTATAACTTTCTCATTCCCAAACTTCAGCACCTTCCAAAGACCTTATAATGCTCCAGACCTTCGTCCCCACATCGTATCTAGGTCTGACCACTATTCCTCCTTTTACTGACACATGGTCCAACAAACTTCAAACTACTCTTCTCCTCCAGACCCTCATGTGGTGCAGAACCTTATTCCCTGACTCCCTAACATATTTACACATGCTAACACATACATGTTACGTGGGGTAAATGTCATTGTCACACACCAGAAGTGAAGTATTACCAATTTTTAACGATGAAAATTCTGCCCCCTAAAATTTGCACCTAGAGAACGCACCCCACCTGCCCTACACTAGTTATTCCACTACATGTTGCAAAATATGACATTGTAAGTCCAGGTTCTAGAAGAGAAGGTTTTAGATAAGACAGACAACAGAAGAGACACAAGGTAACCTGTAGGCGAGTAAGGAGCCCCCCGCCTACGCATTTACAGCGCACAGATTACTGACCAGAGAAGACCTAGGGGCCTATTCATCATTGGAGGCTGTATGTTGGCATGGCTAAGGTAGTGTTCATGCTAGCACCCCGCACTTGTCACAGCCTGTCCAGTTCCTCTTTCCTGCCTGGGGTGTCGCTTTCTGCTCTGGTGCTTCTAGTACACTCAGATGATGCAACAGACTGCTGAGATACAGAGCAGAGAGTGACACCCCAGGCAGGATAGAGGAACTGCATGGGCTATGACAGGTGCAGGGTGCTAGAATGAACACTAGCTAAGGTCTATGGCCCCATTATATGGCGCCATTATGGCTATTTATGGTACACAATGAAGTAATATGGTGGCATTATGGGAATACACCGTGGTATTATAAAACTGCACGTGGTCAAAATGTGGCTATAGCAGAATTACATGACTATAAGATGGTATCATGCCACAGTGGTGGTAAAGGTTGGCATTGAGAAGACACACGGCAGAGCTACGATACATGAACTCATGATGAAGCTTTACTGGGCTATTTGGCGTCATGATGAGTTGTTATGGTGGCAGATCAGGGCTTTATGGTGCTAATATGGGGTTTTCGGTGGGCACATAATGAGGCTGAATACAGTATTATGGTGTAACCTGGAGCTACTGTATACATGTGCACGGAACAATGACCTCTGCGTAGGGTAGAGACAATATATGCACATATCCGAGCACTGAGTGAATGCACAGGCTTAGGAAGTAATTCACATCTTATTTTCAAATATCCTGCTTCACTTGCATAGAACTTGGAGCCACATCACTTGCGTGAATGGAAAATATTATGCATCTAGTTGCTATTGGCGTAAAAACAGAAGGAACATCTGCTGAAGTTCACAGAGCCTGGCTCTGGGATGGAGCTGCTCGGATCCCCACCAGTTATGTAGCTAAACTTAAACAATAGAACAGAGAGATCTAACTCACAGGGAGATTCTGCTTCTTAAAGCCGCAGGCTCGCAGCAACCGAAGACATCTCATCATGTCCGCCGTGTGTGGGGCGGCCCGGTCAATGTATGTAGATATAGATATAAGTCCTCTGTAGGTCTAGGGTGCTGTCCCTTTGGAATGTGACTGTTTGTACGGTAACGTGTTCCCGCTTTGGCTGGTGACCTTTTCTTTCAAGGTCTTCCTGACCTGCATAGAAGAAGATCTAGCTGCAAGATGATAGCGAGCCTCTGTATAATGTGCGCTGTATGGTGTATGTACCTGTGTGCTGTGTGCACTGTGATAACGCCCATCCAGGGGTGAAGGGGGGAGAGAAGGGTCAGAACACATTATAAGTAGCTCCTGAGCCACGTGAAGTGGTGGGAGGTATGCTGATGCAGCCTCGGTAATGTTATGCACAATGGACCCTAATAAGCCAACTATCAGCTAAGGATCCACCATTTGCAATAATGTCTTAACTCGTAGCAAGTAACATCTTGACGTATAATAACCACATGAAGACTTGTATCTGGCAAAAAATAAATTGTCACGTGGCTGGAGATTACAGGGAAGATGGTGGCAAACAACATACATCCGTTATCTGCGCATTCACGACTCCAGACGTATGGCGCAGCCAGAGTTAGTGCCACTATAACTACCACTTGCTGGGCCCCTGCTCTTGGGTTGTGACACTATTGCGCCAAATGCATCCAATGCAGCGTTTTATTGTCACCATTGCACCAAAGAGCAACCAGAGTATACAAAGAGAAACACCAGAAACGAGCGGGCAGGAGAGCTCCGACTGCTAGGAACAAAGGGCCCGATTCAGACCCGCTCGCTAGATGCGTTCCCACGCAGCCAAAGTATGCAAATCCCGCGATCGCGCGGTAAGACATTAGCACGCCCACTATGTCTTTGCGTGCGATCGCGGTGTGTATTTAGATGCCCACCAGCCTGTCTTAAGACGCCCACTTATGCACGTCATTTTCAGGAAGTGTATGCAACAATCGGTAACATCGAGTAACAACGGAAGTGAATGCAGCACTTGTGGCTGACCATACCCTACCGCAAGCACTGCGAAGGTTTCAGTGTGTAATTCAACCATGTGACATGTACTATGACGCTCCATCTTATTATGTACGCCTCTGAAACGGCGTTAAGACGGTCAGACATGCCTGCGTTCGCACCACCACTCCCCCGTTTCCATTGGACCAACCCCTGTCACCATCCACAAACGGCTCGTCCTGTCACTCAAGCTAGCGAGGCGTCTATGCACAAGGGACGGTCACTTGGCGATCACATGGACAGTTTCGCATGCGCTCATTGCAAACATCGGCAGGCTATGTGCAAACGTAGCCTAGCAAGCGGGTCTGAATCGGCCCCGAAGAGCAAAAAAATCAGCTAGGTATGGCCATCGACCATCGATGTAAACCTTCGATGGTAAATTAATAGTTACCCTCCGATGGCAAATGGTTTTGCCATCAATGGTGGAGATCCAATGTTTTTTCTCCATTGATGGCATCTGTCTACTTGGTGCCAGGACAATGAGCCTAGCTCCTCCCCCTGGTGCAACCCACAAAGCCCAGCCTCCACCTCTGATTGGCCCGGTGAGTAAAAGAGCAGGGAAGACCATTGTTTGGTGAAACCATGGATGGTTCCTCTGTTGATGGGTTCAAACCATCAAGGTAAACCACCGATGGCCATCCCTAAATTCAGCCAATACATACAGCATATAACCTCTGCTAAGCCCTCATCTTGCAATCCTTTTGGACATCACAAACCACGCACCAAGAAGCTCACAAAATTGAACCCTTTCAGCTATAGACTTTACCTACAATCCACCATAACCAACAAAGCAGCACATCTAAATACATAGCAAATTATAAAGCCCCAGCTGCATTGTGTATGTTCCTCGGGCCCATAAGGCCTTTCGTCATTATAGTTTTGAGCAAACAGCGCAATTTTCAGTTACCATTATGGTTCTGTGAGACAATGTGACTTCAAGTAGGGCGTCCAGCTATTACTGTATGCAGCCCTGTCTAGCTCAATCGCCTCCTGATCAAGCCAATTCCTGGCTGAAATCTGATGAACCTTCTCCTGTGTGAGCTGTTCCTGTAACATGCTGTATTTCATGGCCTGCACATCACATTGTTAGTGAGAATAGGTGGCATGTACATATATGGTCGTGCTAAGCCCCGGAGTACGCTACACTGACTCACAGAAATGGCATCTAGATCATAGATTTACAGACCCCGTGGGTATCAGCGATGTCCTATAGGAACATTAGTCATAGGAATTGCAGACGCAGTAGTCATTCATAAATCACATTACCCTCAATGTTTTGAAATAAAGAGCACGTTAGAAGGCTGTGCGCCAAACGTTATTTCTACGATTAGAGGGTACCGTGCCCACTTCACACTGTGACATGCTACTGGATTATGTGATAGAGGTATGCTATGTATTCATGCCTCAGGCGTTTCCTTCCCCATCTAGATATACAGGGGAAATCTGACGACTGTTTAGAAGACGTTTAGAGGATAGATTGAACTTGGCTGTATTAAAAGGTGATGGGCATCTTACCTACTGTACCAGGTGCCCGCTGGCAGTAAGTGATTGTCGGAACCACACATGATACGAATAGTTAATATCAGGCGCAGGTTGTAAGATGGAAATGTTATTTTGTGTGTTGATAATATTGTATTTTTTAATCGAGGTTGGAATAATGTGCTGGGGATCTGTGCTATATTATACCTCTTTTCCACCAAAAACCCGGCTCCGACCTGGGTTTTCAGACATGGTTCCAACCCAGGTCAGACACCGTTTACACAGCATCATCGACCTGGGTTATTCTCAGGTCAGCCCCGTTCACACGGAACCTGGGTCTGCTCAGCTAAACTTGTGATGTCATAAAAAGTGGGAGGTGACTGCTCCACAGCCACCAATCAGCTCATTTTAGGCATGACCCAGCTCGGATAACCCGGGTTAAGCCGTTTACACTGCACCATTACCCAGGTCCATCCTGGGTCCGACCCTGGTAGCTACAGTACTTGGGTTGGATTTGCTGGGTCACTTGACCCTGGTTATTTTTCAGGGACCCTTTTACACTGAGCAGCGACCCGGGTAGACCCAGCAATAACCCAGGTTTTTGCTCTGGTGTAAAAGAGGTATTAGTGTCTATTGCCTGACTGAGAACTGAGACCTGGGACTCTCCATCAAGCAATCATTACTGAAGGTCTGGGCCAAGCACAATTTACTCTGGGCATGGTCGTGGTCTACCATTGCTGCTTGTGACAGGTCAAAATATGACATAAAGGCGGCTATAGCTAGCTAATACGTACAAGCAGGTAAAAAACAAAATACACAATTATGCAGCTTCTGATTGGTGGTTCTGCTCACCTCTCCATAACCAGGGTCTGCCGATTCTATAATAAGGAAATGGAATAGCCCCAGGGAATCTGGGGAGGAGATGGATCAGGCGAGCAAAATATCCAGGAGTGATATATCTTTAATAATCTACCACCCAGACAATAAGTAATTCATAGCTGTCAACCGTCCCTAATTATCAGGACAGTGCCAGATTCTCTTATTCTTAAATTACATTTTGAACATCTAGGGGGTATATCTACTAAAGTGCAGGTTGTTAGAGGTGGACTTGTTGCCCATAGCAACCAATCACATTTTATTTATCATTTACCTAGCACCTTCTAGAAAATGGTTGCTGTGGGCAACATCTCCACTTTTAAAAACCCGCACTTTAGTAAATATACCCCCCTATTGTCTAGCTTTTATAAAATAGGCAAATGCTACTTTAAATGCATAAAGTATCATTGGGATGGAATTATTATTATTATTATTATTATTATCGTTTATTTATATGGCGCCACAAGTGTTCCGCAGCGCCTTACATAGTACATAAACAAATAGGTTGATTTACAGTGACTTACAGTACAGTACAATACATTACAGGACATGGATAATGTACATTGCTACATTCACGACCATAACACCCAGATAAGCAACAATGCAAAGCAACCAAGTGTTAGGTGCCCTGGTAGAGAGTAAGAACTTAGTAGATGAAGGTATAGTAAGGAGATGCACAAGAAGGTAGAGGGCCCTGCTCATAGGAGCTCTTACATTCTAAGGCAGTGATTCCCAACCGCGGTCCTCAAGGCACACTAACAGTCCTGGTTTTAGTGATATCCATAGATGTGCACAGATGGTTAAATCAATATAACTGAGGTACTAATTAAGTCACTTGTGCTCAAGTTTGGCTATCCCTAAAACCTGGACTGTTGGTGTGCCTTGAGGACCGTGGTTGGGAAACCCTGCTCTAAGGGAACAGACACGAGAGGATGGGGACTGTAATACTGAGACAGCAGCGTGTGTACAGAGATAATCTGATCCAGCAGCCAGTGCCCCTGGAAGCTATTCTCACATGCTGGCAGCTCTGGTAGTGAGACACAGGGGCCGCTTGTCCGCTGCTGACCACTCTGCAATCAGAGGACGAATGGGAGGAGCGGACGGAAAGGGTTAATTCTTCCAAAATGAGGCTGGCTGCCGTATTGGTCAGGATCCGGCCATGATTAAACTGTGCAGGCCGACAGATCAGCCAAAGTGGATTTGTATTCAGTAATTAAATCGCAGCTTCTCTTCCCTTTAAAGTCCGCCACAGGATTAATGAGTTGGTACACGGCTGTTTTTCATCACTGAGATTAGCTCTGAGATTCAGGAGAGAATTTGCTGTTCCCTGGTTCAGGGTTTGACACGGAGAGCAAGATAACGGGGGAGCGCAGCTGTCCAATATTACGCCAAGTGTTGCCGGCAGCTCATTTTTTTATTACCACCTAAATGCTACCTGAGCTGCTGAGGTACAGCAAATCTCTCTGCAAGAGAGGAGTCCGCTGCGGCAAATCCGAAATGAGACAGCGTCGCATCCAAAAGCAGCCGTACAGCGAATCCGTAATCTACAGGACCCCCAGCGCATGCAAAGCATTCCCCTGGTAATGTGGCTTATGGCGCTCATTTGTCAACTTGACGCAGCCTTTAGAGACCCATCTGCAAGTAGGGATCTATTTCTCAATAGATCCTATTTCCCAACAATAGGAATGATATTTTATTGGGGCGACAAAAATTACTTATCATTGCAATGTATAAACGCAATAAATACAGTACTGGCCTGAATGCTAAGGGTTAATGTTATCGCAGCACCGAACCATCCTCTGCCAGGACGCAAATGTACTTGTGTGGTGGATGTAAGAGCGTATTTGGGCATTTAGGGCCTGATTCAGAGCCGCTCGTAAGTGGCAGCTCGTTCGCTCCGAGCGATGTTTGGCCAACTGCGCATGCGTACGGATCATTATACGCATGCGCGAACCAGTCAGTGCGGTCGAAATTCATGTGTTCGCAAAATAGCGAATGCCTGCTAATTTGAGTGACAGGAGGAGGCGTATGTGGGTGGTAACAGGGGAAGGTGCTTGAAAACGGGGGGTGGAGATCCGAACGCAGGCGTGCTTAAAGGTCAAAACGGGCATTTTATGGGTGTGCATAATTAATACAGCAGCGTCATTGACCACATCACTGGGTTATTTTATAGCCAGAACTGCTCGCAAAATTGTGGTAGCAAAAACCGACCCCAAGAATAGCGAGCAGTTCATACCCTGTTCGATGTACTCGATTAATCTAATAAATAGCGGACATGACGGAGGATGCGAGCGGCCAGGGGGCGTAGTTTCCCAAAAAACGACCGCAAGTTTTGTACGCTCGTTCAGACCTAGAGGCGTGAACAGACCGCAAACAGCGAACGGTTCATTTGAATAACCAGCCCTATTTTCAGGACGAGCGAGCGTTAATTGCGTCCGGGTCTGAATGAGGCCATAGTACCGATTGTTATTTGATAAAAAAAAAAAAAATGGTTTAATAACAGGCAAAAAAAATAAAAGTACTTTATTCAAAGAACAAAGCGTTTAGATGTTGCAGCGGTAATTCTTAAATAGGCTTCCATAGGTAATGTCACGGAAGAGCCATTACTGGCGAATCTTACCTCTGGAAGTCGGAGTGTTATCACCGACAGTAACCCTTTCAGATATAGGCCTCGCCAAGAAAGGGTTTGTTGGGAATAAAACCTGTATTAAATATAAACAATCAATTGAATGAAATGGTTGAAATGGATGTGGGTATATGATCAGCTGACCTGGTGGGACCACCACTTGCAGAAATGTGGCAATAGGCGGTGAATTACACATGAGCTGTTCAGGGATCTGTACATGAGATATGGAATAATGGCTGCATTCTAATTCCACATTCCTAACCTTCTTGTAAAGGATTTACGTTTTGATAAAGATCTTTATTATAGATTAAGGTCCAGGACAGGTTCCCTTTACTGACTATGGGGAAGGGAAAACAGCAATCACCGTGTCAGGACATTTCATGCATCCGCACACCGCGCTCTCCCTGCTTACATTCCACGTGGGGTGAATGAACAGATTGACAATAACTTAAGGCTGACAAGCAATAGGTCGACATCCGATGGTCGACAGTAAATAGGTCGACGGGGACAGTATGTAGACAGGTACAAACGGACGACATGGATGTATGTCAACAGGGTCAAATTGTCGACGTGGGAATAGTAAACACAAACATGGTCAATATGTTTTGTTTGTTTTTTTCTAATCCTAATCTTTACCCTAACACTTCCCTTGGTGCCTAACCCTATTCATCCCTCCTAGTGCCTAACTGTAACCCTCCTGTAAATGCCTAACCGTCCCTCCTAGTGCCTAACCCTAACCATCCTGTAAGTGACTAACCCTAACCCTCCTGTAAGTGCCTAACCGTCCCTCCTAGTGCCCAACCCTCCAGTAAGTGCCTAACCGTCCCTCCTAGTGCCTAACCCCCTGGTAAGTGCCTAACTGTCCCTCCAGTAACTGCCTAACCCTAACCCTCTGGTAAGTGCCTAACCGTCCCTCCTAGTGCCTAACCCTAACCCTCTGGTAAGTGCCTAACCTTCCCTCCTAGTGCCTAACCCTAACCCTCTGGTATGTGCCTAACCGTCCATCCTAGTGCCTAACCCTAACCCTCCGGTAAGTGCCTAACCGTCCCTCCTAGTGCCTAACCCTAACCCTCCGGTAAGTGCCTAACCGTTCCTCCTAGTGCCTAAGCCTAATCCTCCGGTAAGTGCCTAACCGTCCCTCCTAGTGCCTAACCCTAACCCTCCGGTAAGTGCCTAACCATCCCTCCTAGTGCCTAACCCTCTGGTAAGTGCCTAACCGTCCCTCCTAGTGCCTAACCCTAACCCTCCGGTAAGTGCCTAACCGTCCCTCCTAGTGCCTAACCCTAACCCTCTGGTAAGTGCCTAACCGTCCCTCCTAGTGCCTAACCCTAACCCTCTGGTAAGTGTCTAACCGTCCCTCCTAGTGCCTAACCGTCCCTCCTAGTGCCTAACCCTAACCCTCCGGTAAGTGCCTAACCATCCCTCCTAGTGCCTAACCCTAACCCTCTGGTAAGTGCCTAACCGTCCCTCCTAGTGCCTAACCCTAACCCTCTGGTAAGTGCCTAACCATCCCTCCTAGTGCCTAACCCTAACCCTCCGGTAAGTGCCTAACCGTCCCTCCTAGTGCCTAACCCTAACCCTCCGGTAAGTGCCTAACCGTCCCTCCTAGTGCCTAACCCTAACCCTCCGGTAAGTGCCTAACCGTCCCTCCTAGTGCCTAACCCTAACCCTCCGGTAAGTGCCTAACCCTCTTCCGGTAAGTGCCTAACCGTCCCTCCTAGTGCCTAACCCTAACCCTCCGGTAAGTGCCTAACCATCCCTCCTAGTGCCTAACCCTAATCCTCCAGTAAGTGCCTAACCGTCCCTCCTAGTGCCTAACCCTAACCCTCCGGTAAGTGCCTAACCGTCCCTCCTAGTGCCTAACCCTAACCCTCCGGTAAGTGCCTAACCGTCCCTCCTAGTGCCTAACCTTAACCCTCTGGTAAGTGTCTAACCGTCCCTCCTAGTGCCTAACCCTCCGGTAAGTGCCTAACCATCCCTCCTAGTGCCTAACCCTAACCCTCCGGTAAGTGCCTAACCCTAACCCTCCGGTAAGTGCCTAACCGTCCCTCCTAGTGCCTAACCTTAACCCTCTGGTAAGTGTCTAACCGTCCCTCCTAGTGCCTAACCCTCCAGTAAGTGCCTAACCATCCCTCCTAGTGCCTAACCCTAACCCTCCGGTAAGTGCCTAACCGTCCCCCTCCTAGTGCCTAACCCTCTGGTAAGTGCCTAACCGTCCCCCTCCTAGTGCCTAACCCTAACCCTCTGGTAAGTGCCTAACCATTCCTCCTAGTGCCTAACCCTCCGGTAAGTGCCTAACCGTCCCTCCTAGTGCCTAACCCTAACCCTCCGGTAAGTGCCTAACCGTCCCCCTCCTAGTGCCTAACCCTCTGGTAAGTGCCTAACCGTCCCCCTCCTAGTGCCTAACCCTAACCCTCTGGTAAGTGCCTAACCATTCCTCCTAGTGCCTAACCCTCCGGTAAGTGCCTAACCGTCCCTCCTAGTGCCTAGCCCTAACCCTCCGGTAAGTGCCTAACCGTCCCTCCTAGTGCCTAACCCTAACCATCCGGTAAGTGCCTAACCTTCCCTCCTAGTGCCTAACCCTAGCCCTCCGGTAAGTGCCTAACCGTCCTAGTGCCTAACTGTAACCCTCTGCTAAGTGTCTAACCCTAAAAAATATATAAAAAAAAAAGTGTAAACCATTTTTGTGTCGACCTTTTGTACCTGTTGACCTACATCCAGGTCGACCTTTTGTGTCTTGACATTTTGTGCATTGCAACCTTTTGTCCCTGTTGACCTACTGACTGTCGGCCATCTGGTATCGACATATTGCTTGTTGACCTTTTTACTGTTGATCTTTCATCCTCCAACCCAATAGATGTAATCAAAATTTTAAGTGTCTGTCCTCTATGAAATGCTCAAACCCATCATTAACCAATAACATCCAATACAAAAACAATATGTGGTGCCTTTATTGTCCTTTTTCTCTTATACAGCCATTGGCATGGTGTCAGTAAGCCAGGGATGAGAAATGACACACCAAGGTCACTCAGCGGCCCCCCGTTCCCGATCTCCCTATAAAATAACAGTAGGAAGTAGGTGATACAACATAACTCCAGTCATTATAATGTACAAAACTAACCCACCAACATAAAGAAAAATATATCAAATATGCATCTCTCTAATGACTTATATGTTAAATGACAGGGTATATAAGAACAAAGCATCCTCTCTCCGTCTCATCTGAGGACACTACAGAACGCTACATAATATTTCTTAGCCAAGAGAGAACTCTGGATAACAGGACTACTCAAAATAAAACACCTTCTGATATTGAGATCTGTCACTTATTGCAGAACAACATCATTAATAATCCTGTGAGCGGCATTTGATGTGCAGGGGACACTGGAGATTTCATGCCTCCCAGGTAGAACATTTTCAAGGCTCCGTGTGAGCGCCAATTACGTCGGAGGACAAGACACAGCGGCTGGGGTGTAGTGCAAGTCATGCAGGGAAGCTGGATGCTCACTCGGGCGGGAAAGTAACACTTCTGGGGCTATTTATTAAACAGGCAAAAAGTCGTATCTCCTGCAACAAGTGGAATGTGGATCATAAGGCCACCGCCAGTGACAGCCGCGCTGTGGTCGGCGTTACACCAGCCAGGGAAGCCAGGCATGCATATATCCCTAAAGAATGTGTCACCCAAGTGCTCTGGCGAGAATGTGTCACCCAAGTGCTCTGGCGATATTTTATTACTACATTTAAGCAATAACTTATCTCCGTCACGGTCAGAAAATCAGCCTTATTGCCACAAAATGATACAGGGCCGCAGCGGGGCGATATTCTGCCCTGTGCCAGCCCCACCCCCAAACATGTGACATTATGATGTCACAATGAGTGGCAGGTCCATAATACAGTGCCAGAGCTAAAACAGTCTAGAAAAAAGTGAAAACTGCTTTTTTTTCGTCTCATAACTCTAAGCCTATAAGATGGTTATTTATCCCCATAGCTCTACATAACAATGGAGGAAGGACCAGAATTCCCACAGGAAATAATTCAGATCACCACCTCACTGGAGTACGATGAGTATTAGACCAAAGTGACAATACCCCAGCACACACAGCAAGAATAGTAACAGGAAGTGACTGAAGCAACAATACTTCAGTACACACAGGAAGTATAGTAACAGGAAGTGACTGAAGAGCGACACTACCCCAGCTCACCCAGAAAGTATAGTAACAGGAAGTGACTGAAGCAACAATACTTCAGTACACACAGGAAGTATAGTAACAGGAAGTGACTGAAGAGCGACACTACCCCAGCTCACCCAGAAAGTATAGTAACAGGAAGTGACTGAAGCAACAATACTTCAGTACACACAGGAAGTATAGTAACAGGAAGTGACTGAAGAGCGACACTACCCCAGCTCACTCAGAAAGTATAGTAATAGGAAGTGACTGAAGCAACAATACAGTACTTCAGTACACACAGGAAGTATAGTAACAGGAAGTGACTGAGGCAACAATACTTCAGTACACACAGGAAGTATAGTAACAGGAAGTGACTGAAGAGCGACACTACCCCAGCTCACCCAGGCAGTATAGTAATAGGAAGTGACTGAAGCAACTATACAGTACTTCAGTACACACAGGAAGTGTCTGAAGAGCGACACTACCCCAGTACACACAGGAAGTACACACAGGAAGTATAGTAACAGGAAGTGACTGAAGAGCGACCCTACCCCAGTACACACAGGAAGTATAGTAACAGGAAGTGACTGAAGCAACAATACTTCAGTACACACAGGAAGTATAGTAACAGGAAGTGACTGAAGCAACAATACCCCAGCACACACAGGAAGTATAGTAACAGGAAGTGACTGAAGCAACAATACTTCAGTACACACAGGAAGTATAGTAACAGGAAGTGACTGAAACAACAATACTTCAGCACACACAGGAAGTATAGTAACAGGAAGTGACTGAAGAGCGACACTACCCCAGCTCACCCAGGAAGTATAGTAATAGGAAGTGACTGAAGCAACAATACAGTACTTCAGTACACACAGGAAGTGTAGTAACAGGAAGTGACTGAAGAGCAACACTACCCCAGTACACACAGGAAGTACACACAGGAAGTATAGTAACAGGAAGTGACTGAAGCAACAATACTTCAGTACACACAGGAAGCATAGTAACAGGAAGTGACAATACCCTAGCACACACAAGTATAGTAAAAGGAAGTCACTGAAGCGACAATACCCCAGCACACACAGGAAGTATAGTAACAGGAAGTGACTGAAGCAACAATACTTCAGTACACACAGGAAGTATAGTAACATGAAGTGACTCAAGAGCGACACTACCCCAGCACACACAAGAAGTATAGTAACAGGAAGTGACAATACCCCAGCACACACAAGTATAGTAAAAAGAAGTGACTGAAGCGACAATAACCCAGCACACACAGGAAGTATAGTAACAGGAAGTGACTGAAGCAACGATACTTCAGTACACACAGGAAGTATAGTAACATGAAGTGACTGAAGCAACAATACTGCAACACACACAGGAAGTATAGTAACAGGAAGTGACTGAAGAGCGACACTACCCCAGCTTATCCTGGAAGTACAGTAACAGGAAGTGACTGAAGCAACAATACCCCAACACACACAAAAAGTATAGTAACAGGAAGAGACCATACCCCAGCACACACAAGTATAGCAACAGGAAGTGACTGAAGCGACAATACCCCAGCACACACAGGAAGTATAGTAACAGGAAGTGACAAAACCGACAATACGCCTGCACACACAGGAAGTATAGTAACAGGAAGTGACTGAAGCGACAATACCCCAGCACACACAGGACGTATGGTAACAATAAGTGACTAAACCGACAAACCCCAGCACACACAGGAATTATAGTAACAGGAAGTGACTGAAGCATACTTGCCAATAGCAATCTCCCTGACTTACCTCGCTCTGTCCGGCGTCTGTCTGTCATCCGGTGTCGGGATTAAGATAGGCGTCGGTATTTTGACACCTATCTTAAGTCCCCCATCAGACTTTAGCAGTCGGGATATAGACCGGCGGCATTTAGTCCACCAATCTATTAACTACATCCCGTAACAGGAAGTGACTGAAGCAGCAATACCCCAGCACACAGAAAGTATTGTAACAGGAAGTGACTGAAGCGACCATACCCCAGCGCACACAGGAAGTATAGTAACAGGAAGTGACTGAAGCAGCAATACCCCAGCGCACACAGAAAGTATTGTAACAGGAAGTGACTGAAGCGACCATACCCCAGCGCACACAGGAAGTATAGTAACAGGAAATTACTGAACTAGTAAAAGTACCACAGCATACTCAGGAAGTAAAGTAACAAGAATATTTAGTCCATACATGCCTACCCTCCCAGTTTTCGCGGGAGGCTCCTGATTTTTCGGGTAACCCCCCGCACCCCCGGAAGGGTAGGCATTTCTCCCGCATTCTGCCCACTTCCTAGTGAAGTGGGCAGAATTAGGAGAATACCCGCGGCAATCGCGGGTCTCCGTGAAGGGGGCGGGGCTTAAGCTGTGATTCTGCATGAATCACAGCATTTGGCCCCGCCCCCTATGTAAATTGTGCCCAATCGCGGCAATTTCACAGTGAGGGGGCGTGGCTTAATGACACGAATCGTCAAGCTCCGCTCCCGTCGGCCCCCTGCTGCATCTCTTACCCGGGCTTCTCCCGGGAAGAGAATATTAAAGGTAGGCAACCCTGATTTAGTTGCTATTGGACCTGATAGTTGGATAACTTCTTACATACTGTGGATCCTCAGCCTATAGTAGGACTGAGAGGCTGCTAGTGACAATCCACATGAAGCTACTTTAAGTAATTGAGTAATTGGAGGATTTATGAAGCGATTACAATATGAATCAATGACAAAGAAATTGTACACTTCTTTATGTATTATTTAGGAACAGCCGCAATGGAAAATAATTGTTACATTTACACCTTAGTGCTACTACTGTATTTGGATGGGCACATCTGCTAGAACACAGTACAGCACAGTCTGATTATAGGGGGCTCATGCAGTACAACCTAAGCCGGGTTACCTAATAGGTACGCAACTTATCAAAGGACCAAGTTAGTCGTTTTGTTTCTCAGATTGTATAAACATTTTTAAAAAGTTTTTAGAAATACAAATATATATATATTAAAAATCCTGTTGGCCGCAAGGACTTATCAACACTTTCCGTACTAGGTCGCTGTCTCCCCAGTCAAAACACGAATCACTGTTCTTCTTTCGTGCAAATCACAAGTGGGGCAGCCATTTTTTCTTGCACTGCAGTCACAAGTGAACTGACGTCACACGTTCAACCCGGCACAGCAGTGATTGGGGAGACGGCGATCTAGTACGGAAAGTGCTGATTTTAATATAACTGGAGTGCGGATAATTTTTGACCTTCGTATATAAAACCCTGACCCTCTCCCTAACCTTGCTACTTACCTCCGGGATGCCGACGCTCGGGATGCCGGTGCTGGGGTTCTGACAAATGTCTGGATTTCAGCGCCGGTATTCTAAGCGCCGGCATCCCGCACGTCGGGATATTGACTGTATCCCTCTTTAGCTAGTTCTTGGGACCAGGGAGTAGTGTATATGCACTAAGCCTTGAAGGGGATAAAGTACCAATCAATCAGCTTCTGTCAGTTTATAGGCCATGTTTGAGTTTTGACAGTTAGGGGCTGATTGGTCGGTACTTTATCTCCGTGAACTTTATCTCTCTCCAAGGCTTAGTAAATAGACCCACAGCCTCTAAAAGGACAGTTAAGAGCTGATTGGTCGGTACTTTATCTCCGTCAACTTTATCTCTCTCCAAGGCTTAGTAAATAGACCCACAGCCTCTAAAATGACAGTTAGGAGCTGATTGGCTGGTCCTTTGTCTCTCTCCAAGACTTAGAACATCTCCCCCCAGGTCCCCTTTCTGGCAGTACTGTGCTTGTGACTCTCTTTGTCCCATCTCCTGGGTGTACTGCAGGTTGTAGAGTGGCTGGGACCAGCATGGTACTGGTTTATGAAACCTGTGGGTCTGTGTGAGTTTCTGTCATCTTGCTCTGCTTTCTGCTGAGGCGGCAAAGCGTACGTCTTGCCAAAGCCAGCTGGCATCTGACATCTTTCTCGCAGCGTCTGCGGTGCCAAGATACACAAATGGTGAACTTTGGCCCCAATTTGCTTGTTTCCATCTGAAATCAATGAAGAGAAATGACTGCACTGGTGATAGCTGCAGTCATTAATGGGACATTATCAGCGAAGTCTTCACTTCTGGTTTATGGATTATGCTTCCCGAGCATTATTCACTTACTACAATTGCTATAACAAATCTCCAGGGGTGTCTGCATGACATGACACAGTATGGTGGAAAGCCTACTGCACACGGCTACAACCGCCCCCAATGTACCTGACCTGGGGTCTAATAACTGCTTCACTCCCAGCTTGTTTGCATTATAATATACCTGCTCCCTAGTTGGGTACATGATCCCATCAGTCGGGATGCCGGGGGTCAGAATACCGACAGCGGCATCCAGTCATAATCCTGACCCAATTAGGTAAGTGTCCTAACCCACCTTGCCCGCGGCCTAACTCTAACCCTCCACCCTGCGGCCTAACCCTGACCCTTCTCCTAGTGCAGGGATGGGAAACCATTTTTCTGCCGAGGGCCATTTTGATATACAGTAGAGTATATAACATTATTCGCGGACCCGGTGCAGGCCACGCCCCCTCTGTGTGATGTCAAACGGGGCGGGGCCACAATTGCCGGTCATTACAGCAATGCCCGAAGCATCCTGAGGATGCTCCGGGGAGCTGTAAGGGAAGCGGTGTGACTGTCTGAAGCGTCCTAAGGATGCTCCAGGCGGCACTGCTGCATAGATTCAGGCTGCAGAGTGACTAGGCGCCCAGCTAGCCAGTTGAGGCTAGCAGAAAAAAGCTCAGAGGGCCGGACCAAATGATTTCGCAGGCCTTATACGACCCCCCGGGCCTGAGGTTCCCCATCCCTGCCCTAGTGTGCCTGACCCTAATCCCTAAACCTAATACGTACCATCGGGATGCCGGCAGTCGGGAAGCTGGCAGTCGGGAGTTCGACTGCTGTTGGGATTCCGGCGCCGGAATTGTGAGCGTCAGCATCCCGACCTCCGGGGTGGTGACTACATCCTCACTATACACCCACCAAGGCTACTGCCGCTGTAAGATAATTTATAGACTACACACGAAACAGACACTGCGTTCGCCAATGTAGTACACGGCGTATCGCGTGACAGCAGTTACGAGTCATAGCCCACTACGCCGCTCCTCTCTGGCTGGTTGCATTAGTTAAGGCCGTGTGAGGATACGTGAGCAATTCAGAGGAAGAACTGGTCTCACTGTTTGTAAATTGGCATAGCGAGAGCATGGCACAGACAGAGCCCACTTCTCTCACTAAATAGGCACATTTCTTTGGAGGTCATCAGAATGGCCCATGGAAACTCAAGGCACTTCTCCCTGACAATGCGTCTCATTCTTCTGCTGCCGTCTTATGTCAGAAACCCTTTTCTGCCTCTCGCGGGCTTCACGAATCAATTTCCACACTGTGCTATGGTCTGAATCTAATCTCTCATACATTGCAGAATAGCAGAATGCTCTGCTCCGCGAGCTGAGATCAAAGGGGCGGCTAGTTAACAGCGCAGCACCTACTCTGTATGCAGGTATTTCTGGCGCCAATTAGCATCGCCGCGCACACAGTGAATAATGTTTATTGAAAAAGCTGTAACTTATATTTGGGCAAAGACTGAACTGTACACAGAAGAGGCCAGATGTCTACAGGCTTCCAAGCTCAATGATAGAACATGTCCCAACCGTGAATCTTTTAACTGGTTATCTTACATAGTGGATGACTAGTATCCCTCATTCTAACTAGCTACCTCTCTTAGTAACTGGTTATCGTGCTGTAGCCGGGTTGCCTTAGCCTTCTTGCGGAGAGAGACTTTAACGTAAAATGATTGATACAATTGTAAAATGCATTTAGTTATTCTTTAATGTTTACTGTGGTGGCTCAGTGGCATCCTGGGCATCCCAACAGCCACGGGAAATGGTAGTGTGCTCCATCAGGACCCCCTCCCAGATGCACCAGGCTGTAGCAAGACTAGAGCTGGGTACACACTATACGATGTATCTTATGACACATCGTACGCAGATCGGAAATGATAAATCATACACATTGTTTAGTGTGTACGCCGGATTCGTCGTTGCCGGCCATCGTTCATTGCATCGTCCCATCTGCTGACATACACAGCAGATGGGACGATGCAATGAACGACTCGGTGTAGTTCCTTACAGCATGTATCGATGCATTGTGCCATCATACGCATGTGTGCAGTGTGTACAGTGAGCCTGATTCAGAGCCGCTCGTTCGCTCCGAGCGATGTATGCCCAACTGCGCATGCGTACGGATCGTTATACGCAAGCGCGAACCAGTCAGTGCGGCTGAAATTCGTTTGTTCGCTAAATAGCGAATGCCTGCTATTTTGAGTGACAGAATGAGGCGTATGTGGGTGGTAACAGGGGAAGGTGCTTGAAAACGGGAAGTGGAGATCCGAACGCAGGCGTGCTTAAAGGTCAAAACGGGCGTTTTATGGGTGTGCATAATTAATACAGCAGCGTCATTGACCACGTCACTGGGTTATTTTATAGCCAGAACTGCTTGCAAGATTGTGGTAGGAAAAACCAACCACAAGAATTGCGAGCAGTTCATACCCTGGTCGATGTACTCGATTAATCTAAAAAATAGCGGACATGACGTAGGATGCGAGCGGCCAGGGGGCGTATTTTTCCAAAAAACGACCGCAAAGTTTTGTTCGCTCGTTCAGACCTAGAGGCGTGAACAGACCGCAAAGAGCGAACGGTTCATTTGAATAGCCACCCCTATTTTCTGGACGAGCGAGCGCTAATTGCGTCCGGCTCTGAATCAGGCCCAGTGTGCACAATTTATTTATACACCATTGTATGGTGTGTACCCAGCTTAAGATAAGGGGCGAATGGCGATTGGCTGCTGCACATCTCACAGGCCAAAACTTGGAAACACCATAACCGAGAGGCCCCCAAGCTCTGGCAGCACAGGCACAGAGGGGTGCTCCCCCCCCCCCGCTATAACCCTTATCACTGTAATGTGAACGTAGAAAGCGCGTCCCAGACTGATGCACGTTCTAACCGCTTATGTCACCTCGCAACGGATTCAATTACATTTAAGCCAGTTATCCCAAATTTGCAACAATTATCCCCTATTTCATTGACTATATCAATTGCTATCCCAAATTTTATGTCGTGAAAAGCAAAACTAGCGAAAAGGACAGCATATTTTGTGGGAAATCATTCTGCACCCCATAAAAAGCCCAATTGACCCTGGAAATCAACATAGAGGAGTGTTAATAGCCCTAAAAAAAGTATTTAGTGATCCAAACAGCTGTTATATCCATATTTGCATAAGTGTGAAAAAATAATATAAAGCAATATGTTTTTGTGAAAAATAAGTACTGCAGTTAAATTTGGGGTACATGTAAATGGGTACTAGTATATTTAATCGACAAAATACACTCGCTGGAGCCTCCTGCAATCCTAAAATCACCTGACTCAACCTTACAGCCCCCCAAAATACTAAGCCCACTACTTTATACCCCATTTCCAACACTTTTTAAATTTTTGCCCCAAAAATGACATGTCTTTTTCTGGTGAATTAAGTTAACTTTTATTTTCGCCTAATTAGTCATTAGGGGGGTTGTCTGAAGGGTTCTGAACCAAGTCCCCACATTTGAACCCCAAAATATGGCTTGTGCACTTCCTTTCTCCTGCCTTTTGCTGGAGATATTTTTTCGCCTGCTTTTGCCTACGTCCTGGAATTGAATACGACGATACTTTGAAAACAGGCGAAAAGCGCGAATCGGCAAAATCTTTTCGCCGATCGCGGCTTTTCGCCTCTAATTGGATTCGGCCCTTACTCACACTCTTATGGCTTATCCTACAGTCTAATGAATTATCCTATGCTGTAATAGGTTATATCACATTCTGACTGGCTACATTCTAACATTGTACCTCTTGGGTATTCAACATGCCACCTTGCAGCGGCTGTGGAACTACACATCCCAGCATGCCCTGCCACAGTTTTAGTATGCCCTAATTGTAACTGGCTATCCCATATACTGTAACTGGTTATCTCATATATTGTAACTGGTTATCTCATATATTGTAACTGGCTATCCCATATATTGTAACTGGTTATCTCATATACTGTAACTGATTATCTCATATATTCTAACTGGCTATCTCATATATTGTAACTGGCTATCCCATATATTGTAACTGGTTATCTCATATACTGTAACTGATTATCTCATATATTGTAACTGGCTATCCCATATATTGTAACTGGTTATCTCATATACTGTAACTGGTTATCTCATATATTGTAACTGGCTATCCCATATATTGTAACTGGTTATCTCATATATTGTAACTGGCTATCCCATATATTGTAACTGGTTATCTCATATATTGTAACTGGTTATCCCATATATTGTAACTGGTTATCCCATATATTGTAACTGGTTATCTCATATATTGTAACTGATAATCTCATATATTGTAACTGGCTATCCCATATATTGTAACTGGTTATCTCATATATTGTAACTGGTTATCTCATATACTGTAACTGATTATCTCATATATTGTAACTGGTTATCCCATATATTGTAACTGGCTATCCCATATATTGTAAATGGTTATCTCATATACTGTAACTGGTTATCTCATATACTGTAACTGGCTATCCCATATATTGTAACTGGCTATCCCATATATTATAACTGGTTATCTCATATATTGTAACTGGTTATCTCATATATTGTAACTGGCTATCCCATATATTGTAACTGGCTATCTCATATATTGTAACTGGCTATCCCATATATTGTAACTGGTTATCTCATATATTGTAACTGGTTATCTCATATACTGTAACTGATTATCTCATATATTCTAACTGGTTATCTCATATATTCTAACTGGTTATCTCATATATTGTAACTGGTTATCTCATATATTGTAACTGGTTATCTCATATATTCTAACTGATAATCTCATATATTGTAACTGGTTATCCCATATATTGTAACTGGTTATCTCATATATTGTAACTGGTTATCTCATATACTGTAACTGATAATCTCATATATTGTAACTGGTTATCTCATATATTCTACCTGGTTATCTCATATATTCTACCTGGTTATCTCATATATTGTAACTGGCTATCCCATATATTCTAACTGGTTATCTCATATATTCTACCTGGTTATCCCATATATTGTAACTGGTTATCTCATATACTGTAACTGGTTATCTCATATACTGTAATTGGCCATCCCATATACTGTAACTGGTTATCTCATATATTGTAACTGGTTATCCCATATATTGTAACTGGTTATCTCATATACTGTAACTGGTTATCTCATATACTGTAACTGGCTATCCCATATACTGTAACTGGTTATCTCATATACTGTAACTGGTTATCTCATATACTGTAACTGGTTATCTCATATACTGTAACTGGTTATCTCATATACTGTAACTGGTTATCTCATATATTGTAACTGGTTATCTCATATACTGTAACTGGTTATCTCATATACTGTAACTGTTTATCTCATATATTCTAACTGGTTATCTCATATATTCTAACTGGTTATCTCATATACTGTAACTGGTTATCTCATATATTGTAACTGGTTATCTCATATACTGTAACTGGTTATCTCATATATTGTAACTGGTTATCTCATATACTGTAACTGGTTATCTCATATATTGTAACTGGTTATCTCATATACTGTAACTGGTTATCTCATATACTGTAACTGGTTATCTCATATATTCTACCTGGTTATCTCATATATTGTAACTGGCTATCCCATATATTGTAACTGGTTATCTCATATATTCTACCTGGTTATCTCATATATTGTAACTGGCTATCCCATATATTCTAACTGGTTATCTCATATATTCTACCTGGTTATCCCATATACTGTAACTGGTTATCTCATATACTGTAACTGGTTATCTCATATACTGTAACTGGCTATCTCATATATTGTAACTGGTTATCTCATATACTGTAACTGGCCATCTCATATACTGTAACTAGCCATCCCATATACTGTAACTGGCTATCTCATATATTCTAACTGGTTATCTCATATACTGTAACTGGTTATCTCATATATTGTAACTGGTTATCTCATATATTGTAACTGGCTATCCCATATATTCTAACTGGTTATCTCATATATTCTAACTGGTTATCTCATATACTGTAACTGGTTATCCCATATACTGTAACTGGTTATCTCATATACTGTAACTGGTTATCTCATATACTGTAACTGGTTATCTCATATATTCTACCTGGTTATCTCATATATTGTAACTGGCTATCCCATATATTGTAACTGGTTATCTCATATATTCTAACTGGTTATCTCATATACTGTAACTGGTTATCCCATATACTGTAACTGGTTATCTCATATACTGTAAATGGTTATCTCATATACTGTAACTGGTTATCTCATATATTCTACCTGGTTATCTCATATATTGTAACTGGCTATCCCATATACTGTAACTGGTTATCTCATATATTCTAACTGGTTATCTCATATACTGTAACTGGTTATCTCACATACTGTAACTGGCTATCCCATATACTGTAACTGGTTATCCCATATACTGTAACTGGTTATCTCATATACTGTAACTGGTTATCCCATATACTGTAACTGGTTATCTCATATATTCTAACTGGTTATCTCATATACTGTAACTGGTTATCTCATATACTGTAACTGGTTATCTCATATATTGTAACTGGTTATCTCATATATTGTAACTGGCTATCCCATATATTCTAACTGGTTATCTCATATTTTCTAACTGGTTATCTCATATACTGTAACTGGTTATCTCATATACTGTAACTGGCTATCCCATATACTGTAACTGGTTATCTCATATACTGTAACTGGTTATCTCATATACTGTAACTGGCTTTCCCATATACTGTAACTGGTTATCTCATATATTGTAACTGGTTATCTCATATACTGTAACTGGTTATCTCATATACTGTAACTGGTTATCTCATATACTGTAACTGGCTATCCCATATATTCTAACTGGTTATCTCATATACTGTAACTGGTTATCTCATATATTCTAACTGGTTATCTCATATACTGTAACTGGTTATCTCATATATTGTAACTGGTTATCTCATATACTGTAACTGGCTATCCCATATACTGTAACTGGTTATCCCATATACTGTAACTGGTTATCTCATATACTGTAACTGGTTATCCCATATACTGTAACTGGTTATCTCATATATTCTAACTGGTTATCTCATATACTGTAACTGGTTATCTCATATACTGTAACTGGTTATGTCATATATTGTAACTGGTTATCTCATATATTGTAACTGGTTATCTCATATACTGTAACTGGTTATCCCATATACTGTAACTGGTTATCTCATATACTGTTACTGGTTATCTCATATACTGTAACTGGTTATCTCATATACTGTAACTGGTTATCTTACATTAGTAGCCGCTCAGGGATAACTGCTTAGTTTGCAAAATATCCACCAGCATTAAAGACATTTCCAGTGGTTCTATATACACTACGTTACATTAACGTCTGATAGAAAGTATATTGGTAGCAGGTTGTTGGGGGTTAAATGAGTTTATGTACTGTGACATAATGATGTGTTAACATAAGTATATAGTACAGTAGATCCTGCTTTGTTATTTCACCTGACTACGGAGGGGCGCGACGCGACTCCTGCTTCTCCATAGCAACAATTCTCTCTCTTTATAGCTGGGGAGATAGTTACAGGTTTGCAGTTGTGTAATGTACGGGGTATTGTATCTCCATATAATATTACTCAGGGGTCTGACTCTGAACAATTGCGCCTTTCAGTCTCAGCTATTTTCCACATACAACAAAAGTTACAGCACTCACATGGCGGATGGCGGTGATGTTCCTTAGCCGGTCGCAGTCTTTACGCCTGTCTAACATATCATGGTCTCCAGCTGTCTAATAATGCTGAGATATGGTCCTTCCCCTCTCGTATCTGCCAGTTACAAATGATAGCGCCCCCCCCCCCCCCTCCGCAGTGCTACTTGGGGAAATTAATTCAAAGATTACTGCAAAAGATTTCATTTTATTTTTTACACCGATTTATATGACCCATCTATTGGCTGCTCTCAAAGGAGGAAAGTAAACTAAACAATTTCCTCCTCCTTGGTCCTCACTCCGAGGCTGGATCAAAGCTGCATGCTGGATGACCACAATTACATGACTCCTCTTAAGATGGCCCCAGGAACGAAACGCGTAGGAGCCAACCTCCCTCCTCACTTGTAGCCACAGTTGCCATATTGGACTACCTGCTCCTTTTCCTACACCATTGGAAATGTACTAGCGATGTCAGGATTTCCCTGACCTAAGGATGCTTAGGGACGAATTCAATTAGCCGCAATTAACGGGTACCTACATTTGTTGCTATTCAATTATAGTATGCGTTATTTCTCCATAGGAGTTAACGCATCTTTTTTTTTTACGATCCCATGAGCAGGTGCTAAGTTGGGAAAAACCCTATTTTAAAGGTACAAATGTGGAGACTTGGGCCCTCATTCAGAGGAGCTCGCAAGAAGCGAGCGCCCGTTCTGAATGAGGGCGGCCGCTTCTATATTTAAGTGCAGCCTTCTGGTCGCTAGCTAAGCTGTGGGTTACCACCCACAGCTTTAGCGACCGACCAGGTTGATGGTCGCGATGGTCAAGACCATCGCGACCATCGGGGATTGCGACTAGACCCTAAGGTTGGGTCTCGGCAACCGCAAGTCCCAAGGAGCTTCCTGCTCTGATCGAGCAGGAAGTTCCCCAATGACATCACTGCTGATGTCAGTGCGGCCGCCCACAAAATGGCAGGCGTTCCTTAAGGAACACCTCTGTTTGTGAAACCACCTCCCACCCTGCCTACAAAACGGGCCGAGCGGTCGATCAACATCGACAGCCGCCCCTTTTGTAGTGAGCTCCGGCGCAAGAGAATTTCTCTCTCGCTCTGGGACTTGGCCTAAACATCGACCCGGTTGCGAGCGCTCAGAGCTTGTGACCGGGTCTGAATGAGGGCCTTGGTCCAGAACCACTGGGATACCCTCCTTAATATTTAGGCACTTAGAAGCTTTTAATTAGATTAATTTGGCCAATAATGACCTGTCATCTTGGTGGTTAAATTATGCAAAATAATGGGTTACAAGATGTAGGACAGGTATATGGGGGTGCTGTATGGATAGGATGGGTATACAGGGGTGCTGTATGGATGGTACAGGTATAAGGAGGTGCTGTATGAATGGTAGAGGTATAAGGGGGTGCTGTATGACTGGTACAGGTATAAGGGGGTGCTGTATGACTGGTACAGGTATAAGGGGGTGCTGTATGAATGGTACAGGCATAAGGGGGTGCTGTATGACTGGTACAGGTATAAGGGGGTGCTGTATGAATGGTACAGGTATAAGGGGGTGCTGTATGAATGGTACAGGTATAAGGGGGTGCTGTATGAATGGTACAGGTATAAGGAGGTGCTGTATGGATGGTACAGGTATAAGTGGGTGCTGTATGACTGGTACAGGTATAAGGGGGTGCTGTATGACTGGTACAGGTATAAGGGGGTGCTGTATGAATGGTACAGGTATAAGGGGGTGCTGTATGGATGGTACAGGTATAATGGGGTGCTGTATGAATGGTACAGGTATAAGGGGGTGCTGTATGAATGGTACAGGTATAAGGGGGTGCTGTATGAATGGTACAGGTATAAGGAGATGCTGTATGGATGGTACATGTATAAGGGGGTGCTGTATGAATGGTACAGGTATAAGGAGGTGCTGTATGAATGGTACAGGTATAAGGGGGTGCTGTATGAATGGTACAGGTATAAGGAGGTGCTGTATGACTGGTACAGGTATAAGGAGGTGCTGTATGACTGGTACAGGTATAAGGAGATGCTGTATGGATGGTACAGGTATAAGGGGGTGCTGTATGACTGGTACAGGTATAAGGAGATGCTGTATGGATGGTACAGGTATAAGGAGATGCTGTATGGATGGTACAGGTATAAGGGGGTGCTGTATGACTGGTACAGGTATAAGGAGATGCTGTATGACTGGTACAGGTATACGGGGGTGCTGTATGACTGGTACAGGTATAAGGAGGTGCTGTATGACTGGTACAGGTATAAGGAGGTGCTGTATGACTGGTACAGGTATAAGGAGATGCTGTATGACTGGTACAGGTATACGGGGGTGCTGTATGACTGGTACAGATATAAGGGGGTGCTGTATGAATGGTACAGAGTTTTTTAAGCTTGCAGGTGGGAGTTACAGGAGTTTCTTTAACAGGTTTTTAAAAAGTCACAAATATCTACTTACGGGCATTTTTATGCACCCAAAATGTATCCACTGGCTTTCTAGCACTTTTCTACTGTACCTTAACAGCCATTTGACACATTTTAATATCCGCAAATAATTTGCTTTTGGCCACTAACAGACTTCTATACTTGATCAAATATTAGTTTTCATTGTTTGTGTGTACAAGCTGATTACCCCATATAATTCCACACTTAATGCGGGTATACCAACAAGAATTACTGCGCAAACGCCAGAATAAGCATTTTCTACTTGAATTGCACTGAGACTATTGTTTTTTGCAATAAATATGCTTTTATATAAATGTACTGCACTAGAAGATTTTCCGTTATCTCCTTAAGGCCCGTATTCAATTTGAGGCGAAAAGCCGGAATCCGCGGAAAAGTTTTGCCGATGATATAGTTTCGCCAGGCGGAAAAGTATCGCCGTATTTAATTTGATAGACTTTCTGCCTAGGCGGAAAGTCAATGCAATGTAATAGGCGGAAAAGTTTTGCCTATGAATAGCAGGCGGAAAAAAGTGCAGAATTGGGGTTTTGGGGTGCAACGTTGCAGGAACCCCCCTGCAGCCTTCAGACAGTCCCCCAAAGGTAAACTGCATATTACTGTTCTCTCCTGTTGTAACCCAGACACATATACTACTGTTCTCTCCTGGTGTAACCCAGGCACATATACTACTGTTCTCTCCTGGTGTAACCCAGGCACATATACTACTGTTCTCTCCTGGTGTAACCCAGGCACATATACTACTGTTCTCTCCTGGTGTAACCCAGGCACATATACTACTGTTCTCTCCTGGTGTAACCCAGGCACATATACTACTGTTCTCTCCTGGTGTAACCCAGGCACATATACTACTGTTCTCTCCTGGTGTAACCCAGGCACATATACTACTGTTCTCTCCTGGTGTAACCCAGGCACATATACTACTGTTCTCTCCTGGTGTAACCCAGGCACATATACTACTGTTCTCTCCTGGTGTAACCCAGCCACATATACTACTGTTCTCTCCTGGTGTAACCCAGGCACATATACTACTGTTCTCTCCTGGTGTAACCCAGGTGCATATACTACTGTTCTCTCCTGGTGTAACCCAGGCGCATATACTACTGTTCTCTCCTGGTGTAACCCAGGCACATATACTACTGTTCTCTCCTGGTGTAACCCAGGCACATATACTACTGTTCTCTCCTGGTGTAACCCAGGCACATATACTACTGTTCTCTCCTGGTGTTACCCAGGCACATATACTACTGTTCTCTCCTGGTGTAACTCAGGCACATATACTACTGTTCTCTCCTGGTGTAACCCAGGCACATATACTACTGTTCTCTCCTGGTGTAACCCAGGCACATATACTACTGTTCTCTCCTGGTGTAACCCAGGTGCATATACTACTGTTCTCTCCTGGTGTAACCCAGGCGCATATACTACTGTTCTCTCCTGGTGTAACCCAGGCACATATACTACTGTTCTCTCCTGGTGTAACCCAGGCACATATACTACTGTTCTCTCCTGGTGTAACCCAGGCACATATACTACTGTTCTGTCCTGGTGTAACCCAGGCACATATACTACTGTTCTCTCCTGGTGTAACCCAGGCGCATATACTACTGTTCTCTCCTGGTGTAACCCAGGCGCATATACAACTGTTCTCTCCTGGTGTACACACAGGGCTGTCAGTTTTATGTGTTCAATGTGTTTGGATCCACATGGACCTAAAATAACGATCCCTATGGCCAGAGGTGCTTTAACCAGCAATATATATGTAGTGAGAATGATGAATACCCTGTAGCTCTCTTTGGTCAGCCAAATCCTCCAGCACCTCCATTTGTGGGCAGACCTGCGTTACATGTCATAACTAAAGATTCCATATGGCCCCAGCATTGTACAATAGCAAAGTAGTAAGGCTCTAATTTACTGTATGTAGTACTGTAGGGTTCTAGTAACTTATTGATGCACTGCTAGTGTCCTTATAGCCCTTACAGCAGATTACTACAGCATTAATAACATTAGGTACACAGGATAAATATTGTGCCGAGCTAGAGACATTTAATTGGGCACAGTGACCCTAGATGTAGGATTTACAAGAGATCTTGTCCCCGTGCGACCTCTGACAGCTGTTTAGTTTCAGCAGTGGAGAGAAACCAATAGCTTAGTGACCTCACAGGACTCTGGAAGTGACCGGGAAACGCTGCACAGTTCCATGCAATCCATTTGGATCATTTCTATGTTTTTGTTTTTAGGAGCGCGGTTTCCAGTGTAGAGCCGCGTCACGCCTGCGTTTTACAACCTGTGCATTTCTGCTGCTTTAGATAATCGGTGATATTATACCAGCTAGCTCTCCCGAATATATGGCGTATCTGTCACTTACTGTACTTAGGGCCTGTGGAATGGACTGGCTGGGAAGGAAAGATTGGTTTCTTTATTAATATTATTATTTTTCAATCTGCCATTTTTACAGGCAATAATACATTCAGTGTAAACTGTATGTAATAAAAAAAAAGCCAAATAGAGCAGCTTCTGTTAGATCAGTTCGCAGACTGCGCCGGCAGACATGAGAGACACGATACGTTATGTTTCCTGGCGCCTCCAGAACGCAGGTGTTATACCCTATCCGCCGGGAGTAGATCAGCATCCCATGCACGGCCACGTCTCAGGCTGTGCGGTAGAATTTGCAATCTCCAAAACGCTCACCTGGCTTAGGGGGAAGGAGGGGGGGGGGTGACATTAACATGCTTTTTAAGAAAATTCTGGCTTCTCGGCTTTTAATATGCACATTCCGAAGCAAAGCGACGTATACAGCCTGCATCCCAATTAGGCACGTGACCCGTGGGCCACGTTCCCAGGAAGAGGGTGCACACGGATGAACTACATGCCTATTCAACTGTTGCCGTGTTATGCAGAGTATACCATGGGCCGCAGCCGATCCGTTCTGACTTAAGCCTAAATCCTCATACTCCCTGAAATTATTTACAACAAATGAACCATTATTTCTCATGAAATTCATCTTGCGTCTCACTCGTTAGATGTAGATTTGAAGGCAATTCTGATAATTTTAATTCATTCTCATAATGCGACTTGGCATTTAGTAGAGATAAATGTAACAGCCCCTGCTGAATAAATTGTCTAGCATATGCTGCTTTGTGACATATAGGCGTGCCTCTAGCGGTGTGGGCTGTGTGAAGGATGTTTGTATCCCTAATCCTTAAATATAAGAGTGCCCAACTTCTAGAGTGGCAAGGACCTGGGTGTGCTGAAAGGAGTGGAATATGGGGGAACAGTTGTTACAGGAATTGTGCTAGAAAGGAGTAACAGGCACTGTGCTGGGGAGGAGTAGCAGGAAGTGTCCTAGAGATGAGTTATAGGAACTGTGCTGGGGAGGAGTAGCAGGAAGTGTCCTAGAGATGAGTTATAGGAACTGTGCTGGGGAGGAGTAGCAGGAAGTGTCCTAGAGATGAGTTATAGGAACTGTGCTGGGGAGGAGTAGCAGGAAGTGTCCTAGAGATGAGTTATAGGAACTGTGCTGGGGAGGAGTAGCAGGAAGTGTCCTAGAGATGAGTTATAGGAACTGTGCTGGGGAGGAGTAGCAGGAAGTGTCCTAGAGATGAGTTATAGGAACTGTGCTGGGGAGGAGTAGCAGGAAGTGTCCTAGAGATGAGTTATAGGAACTGTGCTGGGGAGGAGTAGCAGGAAGTGTCCTAGAGATGAGTTATAGGAACTGTGCTGGGGAGGAGTAGCAGGAAGTGTCCTAGAGATGAGTTATAGGAACTGTGCTGGGGAGGAGTAGCTGGAAGTGTCCTAGAGATGAGTTATAGGAACTGTGCTAGGGAGGAGTAGCAGAAAGTGTCCTAGAGATGAGTTATAGGAACTGTGCTGGGGAGGAGTAGCAGGAAGTGTCCTAGAGATGAGTTATAGGAACTGTGCTAGAAAGGAGTAACAGGAACTGTCCTCGGGAGGAGTAGCAGGAAGTGTCCTAGAGGTGAGTTATAGGAACTGTGCTAGAAAGGAGTAACAGGAACTGTGCTGGGGAGAAGCAGCAGCAGGAAGTGTGCTAGAGAGGAGTTATAGGAACTGTGCTGGAGATGAGTAACTGGATCTGTGCTTGGGAGGAGTAGCAGGGACTGTGCTAGAGAGGAGTTATAGGAACTGTGCTGATTAGGAGTAACATGAACTGTGCTAGAGGGGAGTTAAAGGAACTGTGCTAGAGAAGAGTAACAGCAACTGCACTGGAGAGGAGTAACAGGAACTGTGCTACAGAGGAGTTACAGGAACTGTGCTGGAGAGGAGTAACAGGAACTGTGTTGGAGAGGAGTAAAAGGAACTGTGCTGGA
Organism: Taudactylus pleione; assembly: GCA_031769625.1. Taxonomy (NCBI): domain Eukaryota; kingdom Metazoa; phylum Chordata; class Amphibia; order Anura; family Myobatrachidae; genus Taudactylus; species Taudactylus pleione. Next base: position 854,924 of record JAUIMM010001093.1, read on the forward strand.
AAGGAGTAAAAGGAACTGTGCTGGAAAGGAGTAACAGGAACTGTGCTGGAGAGGAGTAACAAGAACTGTGCTGGAGAAGAGTTACAGGAACTGTGTTGGAGAGGAGTACTAGGAACTGTGCTGGCGAGAAGTACTAGGAACTGTGCTGGAGATGAGTAACAGGAACTGTGCTAGAGAGGAGTAACAGGAACTGTGCTAGAGAGGAATTACAGGAACTGTGCTAGAGAGGACTAACAGGAACTGTGCTGGAGTGGAGTAATAGGAACTGTGTTGGAGAGGAGTAATAGGAACTGTGCTGGAGAGGAGTAAAAGGAACTGTGCTGGAAAGGAGTAACAGGAACTGTGCTGGAGAGGAGTAACAAGAACTGTGCTGGAGAAGAGTTACAGGAACTGTGTTGGAGAGGAGTACTAGGAACTGTGCTGCAGAAGTAACAGGAACTGTGCTGGCGAGAAGTGCTAGGAACTGTGCTGGAGAGGAGTAACAGGAACTGTGCTAGAGAGGAGTAACAGGAACTGTGCTAGAGAGGAATTACAGGAACTGTGCTAGAGAGGACTAACAAGAACTGTGCTGGAGTGGAGTAACAGGAACTGTGCTGGAGAGGAGTTGCAGGAACTGTGCTGGAGAGGAGTTGCAGGAACTGTGCTGGAGAGGAGTTGCAGGAACTGTGCTGGAGACAAGTAAGGAGAAAGTTTGTTTGGTCCCTTTATCGCAACTTAAGTGCTAGAGTGAGAAAAGAGATGCAATAGAGTTGTGTTTTATTTTCCACATCAAATGATGATAGTCTGGCATTCATTCATTCCTCAACCACAGACTGCAATGCCTGTGCTGCTATACACCTAACTCTCATGTTAAGATGAGGAGGACTGAGCTATACCTGGATGCTAAGGGACCCTCCAGAGCTAGGTCTCTGGGAGTATGTACCCACATGACTCCAAAGATGGACATGAGGAATGGTAAGTGATGAAGGTAACTATGTTATGTACATGGCAACCATGCAGGACTTAACACTTGGATGAATGGGGAGCTTAGAGAGAAAGGGCCAACACCACCTGCTCATCAGTCAGAGGGGTGTGACCGCTATGCTACATCCATAGAAATGTACAGGAAATGGAAACTAAAAGTGAGCTGTGCCTTTGCAGTGAACTTCTTTAAAATAAAATTAAATGTAATTAACTTTGACTCCTTCAACATACTCAGTACCAACACTGCTGGGAAGGGGTAATGGCCAAGTCACGAGGTGGCTTGGCGGCTTTCTTAGTCATAATAAGCAATTGTGTTGTCTAGGGAATTAAACTGATTGTCATCTCTGGGATCATGGTAGTGTCCCCTCACCTTAAGGTTACATAGGCAGATGCTTCTGTCTTTCCTTTTTCTGGATCAACACCTCTGGAATTTGCAAAAGGATGAACTTGAAGGCTCTTTTCCAACCTCATTAGCTTAGTAACGAGGGCAAGTGAAGAAGTTGCCCATAGCAACCAATCAGCTCCTAGCTATCATTTTATCTAGTACATTCTATAAAATATTAGCTATAATCCAACTGGTTGCTATGGTTAATTTCTCCTCTTTAGAAGGTTTGATACATATCTCTCCGAGTTACAGTGAGAACAAGATGAGATGCGGCCTTCCCAGCGCATTTCGCCAGGGCAGCATGTCCCGGTTTGTTGCGGAGGTGCCCAATCATGATATAAGTCTTCATGAGTGATGGGGCCTGGTGATAACTTGCCAGTCTGAAGCCTCTGTCACAACCACTCTCCAGTTCCAAAGTCACAGCCCCATCCTAAACGGTACACTGGTCTAATGCTGAGGTGTCTGCACACTTAAAGGGATTTCTGAAAAGCAGAAAAGCCCAATCTCAGTCAAGAATGGGTGTTTTCTGGCTATCAAAGAGTCACCCCAGAGGTTCTCTGGCAGAAGATTCCCCATGAAAAGCATGTGACAACCTATTTATCAAGATGTTACTGCCACAATCCTGCTGCTACAACCTCAGCGGGATGGCCATGGAAGATACTGTATATAATGAAGAAATCATTTATTATATAAACACAGCCTTATTTCACATGGAAATTATAGTATACCATCCAGCGAGCCTTCACGATGAATTCTATTACAACACTGTTTGTATGGTTGTGTATGATATATTACTTTCTATGTCTTTCCGGGACACAATGCAGCGTTCTGCTGCCAGTATTTCATCCTTCTCATTGGCTTTGTTACCAGGAATATTACTGTATTTTCCAATAGACTTGTATAATGGTACGTTACAATCTCATTTGACATGCCCAAGTATTAATGCATGTCTGTACCCTAGTTGTGTGTTTTTTGTAAATAAAATAAAATAATAATAATACTCTGATACATTATTTGGATATTCCTACCAACAAGAAAAGGTGACTAGATATAAATATGTATTGATTGCATCTTCCATACAGGGGCGCATTAACGTCCGAGGGTGCCCGTGTACAGCAGGTCTGCTTAGCTCCTCATATACTTACCTTGTGATGGCAAGCTGACCCCTCCTCTGCAGTGCCATCTGCCCAGAGATGCTTGGGAAGATGGCGCACAAGCTAAGTATAACTCTGGGTGCAGGGTGTGGACTCCCCCTCACACCCAGGGGCACATGTGCACTGCACACCCTGCACCCATTGTAAGTAACGCCTATGCTTACATATGTCAAAATGTTCTGCCAGGGACAATGTGTTGCTGGTTGAGCCTTTGCCCTGTGTGTATAATGTGACTAGCTATACTCAAATAAGAATAACTTGTTGTACATATTGCACTCAGTAATGCATCCCACGTGTTTATAAAGAGTCTGAGGGTGCGATGGGCACCACTTCCATGCCCGCTAACTGGTCAGTGGATATTTTCTTTACATACTTTGGTGCCAACGAAGGGAAAACATTATTCCCACACTCTGGTTGGCAGCACAGAACAGAAAATATTCCCCCCTGCAGCAAGTCCCCCCGGGATTGATATAGATTGTTTATATTTGGTCACAGTTTATATGGGTCTCTAACCACAATATAAACCCCAATCTCAAACTCCAAGCCTCAGCCACATCTATTCCAATAACTCGGAGCTCAAGGGAAAGTAAACAAACAGGCACCTAAATGCCAGTGCCAAAATAACCTACAGCGTAACGAACTGGTGCACCTGGAGCCAAAATGTATATGAGCCGAAACGCCAGTGCCCACATGCACGGCTTCCCTGGCTGAGATCCATTAACCGTCACGGGTAAAGTAACAGACTTCTGCAATGCACCATAGTACCCAGCCCACTTATGTACAGGAACACATGCATAGAGCGGCCACTGAACTCAGAGGCTCCACTGTGCCTCTTTCCTCACTAATGCATGTCTTATGCAGAGATTTTTTTGTCTGCCCATCCTATATACCATACTTCTGTTGTAGCTGTGAACAGATAAAAATGGTCCCCTGCACTCAGCAGTGAATAGGATTACTAGATAAGCTCCAAAGGAATAAAATGGAAAATATATTTAAAGGTAATAGAAAGTAAATTCTTCTCAAAATGCAGTTCCGTTTTTATCCCTTAATTGATATCCTAGCTCAATGAATGCTGCGGTTCTATGTGCTCAGCGTACAGCTCCAGCGTATTGCCTTATCATTTGCTATTTTGGGAAGAGCGCTTTGTCATTCTGTTGCAATTTTGGTGCCTAAAAAGTCTATTCTTACTGGCAAAACTGTATATTCATAAAAATCCATCTCATTCACTATCTGCATGTTTCCTATTGGCCACATAACAGGCAGTCGCGCCAAATAACACCTCTTGGAGCGCCAGATCCTGTGCCATTCTGCTTGCGCCAGATCCTGTGCCATTCTTCTTGCGCCAGGAGTCTTCTTTGCACGAAAATGCGTCTTAGTCGTGATGCAATTAGGACGCACCAAGAGACTGTGCCGATTAATCTGATATGCGACACTTGTATATCTGTGTGCGAACGAGTCTCTGAACCTGAATAAGAAGCGCTATGATGCAGCAGCCGTGGCTTTTTTCCACACCAAGTTCCGTTGTGCTACGTATACAGATACAGTTACACAGATATACAGGTGTCACAGTCTCCTGGCGGTTCCTAGAACTGTACACCACATTGCGACTAAGACGTATTTTTGGGCGGAAAAGATGCGAAAAAGACTCCCAGTGCTATCAGAGTCGCACAGAACATGGCATCTCACATCACATGGCATATTCAGGCTAGACATATGGGGACACATCTGTGTATATATATATATATATATATATATATATATATATATATAGATACTGTATATAATTCCTGTATTCTTCTGGTAGTCTTCCTATGATTTTATTACTCAGATGGCATTAAATACTATTGCTATCCCAATGAGGTTATAATTCCTATGACATACATTACTATCTTCTGATAACTCTAGTATATATAGCCTACATACTTCTGATGTTGCTATAACTTCTGTAAGGTAAACTACTAATAATCTACTTATGATGATAGGTGTTACTATTATAAATACTACTAATGATCTACTGAAGATTATATACAGTAACTCCTATTATAAATACTGCTAATGATCTACTGATATTACTCCTATTATAAATACTAACAAGGGAGGGTAATGTGTTACTCCAGAGGTGAGCGAGGATAAAGTGTTACTACAGAGGTGAGGGAGTGGAATGTGTTAGTACAAAGGTGAGGGAGGGGAATGTCTTACTAGAGCAGTGAGGAAGGGGATGTGTTATTATAGAGGTAAAGAATTAATGTGTTACTGGAGTGGTGAGATGGAAGTGGAAACAGTAAATATCTAAGGTCTACCCGGGTCATAATAATAGTAGTACGTTTGGAGAGGAAGATGAACCGGGCAGAAGCTTTGAGAACAGATTGGAATGGATAGATGTGGGAGTCAGGGAGGACAGATAAGAAATAGGTTGCAGTAGTCAAGTCGCAACATGACCAGTGAGTGGATGAGGATCTGAGTTGCCTCCAGAGTGAGAAAGGATCTGATTCTGGAGATATTTTTGAGATTTTGCAGGACTGCAAAAGGTACTGAATGTGTGGTTTGAAGGAGAGGGAGGAGTCAAGAAGTAACTCCAAGACAGTGCATATGTGGGCTAGAGAAGATGATGGGGCTGTCAATAGATAATTAAATTGTACAATCAAGGGCATATTCAATTGCCCGCAAATAATTATGCTGGCATCGCGACCATTTTTAAAATATTGTACCGTGACTATGCGTGCTCCCGATAGCCAGACATAAAAAAATAAAGAAATATTAAAATTAACATTTGACAATTTAAAGCAAATGGTCACAATTTTTTTTATAGCTGAAACCGGCGTGAAATGGAAAAAAAATGGAGAACAGTATATACCCCGTCCCCCCCAAAAATCCATTGGGTAACAGTAATAACGGTTATTACTGTCCCAAAGAAAAATAAATTGTTCTTTAAAAATGCATCAAATTGATTATTTGTGCATTTGTAAGTAAAAAATGAATACATAACAAACTTTTTCATTTTATTACAAATGAGTAAAACAAAATATGCAAAAACAAGTAAAGAAAGCAAGTGGGTTTTTTTTTTTGGGGGGGGGAAGGATTTTACATCACTTAAAAAAAAATTAAACAGAAATTTGTAAAAAATTATTATATTTGATTTAAATGATTGCTTTAATTATATTTGGGGTGCATACATTAATGAAAATTATGATTTTTTGGTAATTTGAAGTCATTATTAGTTTTAACAACCAACAATGACATGTACTTATTGGAATAATTAAGTTAACTAGACATTAGGGGGTATCCAAGGTATTCAGAAGCAAGTTACAATTTTTTCCCCCTTAAAATATAAATTTTAGGAAAAATTGGACTTGCTGTGATGGGGCTCATAAAAAAGCACGCACCGCGTGAAAAATTAAATACAACTGAATACAAAAAATCCCGCACCTATGGGGAAAATCCTGAAATTCGCTCCTAATTGAATATGCTACTTAGGCTCTATTCTTTCTTGACCTCATATAACAACTACTGTATGGGTTCTAGGTTTCCTTTAAAAGCCCTTCACACATGTAAACTCTGCCGAAACGTGTGGTGTACTATAGCTGCATGGTTCCTTGGAATAAAGTGCCCTGGAATTATTTAATCACCTGAATAGCGCAGGTGGAAATATTGAGATGTCTTGTTATTAGAGAATTGTAAATACACCGAATAAAAATAATCTGCTGTGAAAATATTGATTATAAAGCCTCTGTCACCTCACCGATAAGTATATTTCGCGCAATAAGCTGCCATGAGTAAATAATCATTTGAAACATATTGATTTCATAGCCGCTGTGGCTGGACACAGCGGTAAGGAGAATAATAAATGTATAGTGCTTTGAAGTCATTCTGCTCTCCTCCTAATGATATAGCTTAAACATTTTTGGCTGACCTAAATTCGGAGGATCTGCCTGCAATGGCGAGCAGCATTCAGTGTGAGCACAAGACGAGTGTGTGTGTCTACGTGAATTATCTATACACATGATAATCTGCACATGATTCATGCCGCTGCTGTATGTAATATACAAATAACAATATAGGAAAAATACACAGATATCGCTGAATGCTCCACATCACTTCTGAACATCACAGCTCACCATCGGGTTTTCACTGCATCACTGTCTAGCCTGAGCCACCCCACTAATCAGAATTGCATGTGGTTTCTGCCATAGATGCGTCATACGCCTTTCTGGTAGATATATGGAGAATAAACCACAAATGCTGAATGTGAGAGCAGGAAGACACATAAATCAAGTACCATACAGTACAGTATGTGAAACCAGGGATTAACTGTAACTTTTCACTTGTCTCATTAACTATGCTTTTAGTATTAGGATCTCTACTATTTTTATAGATCAGGTGATGTTTTGCTTCCAAGGAGACCAGTTTCAGGGAAGTTATTTTTGTCTGTTACATTGTCCTAAAATCATTGTAAATTCAGATATATTTCTGGATGGTAAATAGGAACTAATACAGGAGAGGACAGTGTGAGAGAGGAAAGTGTATCTAGTACAGGGGAGGAGGACGGTGTGAGGGAGGACAGTGTATCTAGTACAGCAGAGGAGGACGGTGTGAGAAAGGAAAGTGTATCTAGTACAGGAGCGGAGGACGGTGTGAGGGAGGACAGTGTATCTAGTACAGGAGAGGAGGACGGTGTGAGAGAGGAAAGTGTATCTAGTACAGGAGAGGAGGACAGTGTGAGGGAGAAAAGTGTATCTAGTACAGGAGAGGAGGACGGTGTGAGGGAGGAAAGTGTATCTAGTACAGGAGAGGAGGACGGTGTGAGGGAGGACAGTGTATCTACTACAGGAGAGGAGGACGGTGTGAGGGAGGACAGTGTATCTAGTACAGGAGAGGAGGACGGTGTGAGAGAGGACAGTGTATCTAGTACAGGAGAGGAGGACGATGTGAGAGAGGAAAGTGTATCTAGTACAGGAGAGGAGGACGTTGTGAGGGAGGAAAGTGTATCTAGTACAGGAGAGGAGGACGGTGTGAGGGAGGACAGTGTATCTAGTAAAGGAGAGGAGGACGGTGTGAGGGAGGAAAGTGTATGTAGTACAGGAGAGGAGAACGGTGTGAGAGAGGAAAGTGTATCTAGTACAGGAGATGAGGACGGTGTGAGGGAGGACAATGTATCTAGTACAGGAGAGTAGGACTGTGTAAGGGAGGAAAGTGTATCTAGTACAGGAGAGTAGGACTGTGTAAGGGAGGAAAGTGTATCTAGTACAGGAGAGGAGGACGGTGTGAGGGAGGACAGTGTATCTAGTACAGGAGAGGACGACGGTGTGAGGGAGGAAAGTGTATCTGGTACAGGAGAGGAGGACGGTGTGAGGGAGGACAGTGTATCTAGTACAGGAGAGGACGACGGAGTGAGGGAGGAAAGTGTATCTAGTACAGGAGAGGAGGACGGTGTGAGGGAGGACAGTGTATCTAGTACAGGAGAGTAGGACTGTGTAAGGGAGGAAAGTGTATCTAGTACAGGAGAGGACGACGGTGTGAGGGAGGAAAGTGTATCTAGTACAGGAGAGGAGGACGGTGTAAGGGAGGACAGTGTATCTAGAACAGGAGAGGAGGACGGTGTGAGGGAGGAAAGTGTATCTAGTACAGGAGAGGAGGACGGTGTGAGGGAGGACAGTGTATGTAGTACAGGAGAGGAGGACGGTGTGAGGGAGGACAGTGTATCTAGTACAGGAGAGGAGGACGGTGTGAGGGAGGACAGTGTATGTAGTACAGGAGAGGAGGACGGTGTGAGGGAGGACAGTGTATCTAGTACAGGAGAGGAGGACGGTGTGAGGGAGGACAGTGTATCTAGTACAGGGGAGGAGGACAGTGTGAGGGAGGAAAGTGTATCTAGTACAGGAGAGGAGGACGGTGTGAGGGAGGAAAGTGTATCTAGTACAGGAGAGGAGGACGGTGTGAGAGAGGACAATGTATCTAGTACAGGAGAGGAGGACGGTGTGAGGGAGGAAAGTGTATCTAGTACAGGAGAGGAGGACGGTGTGAGGGAGGACAGTGTATCTAGTACAGGAGAGGAGGACGGTGTGAGAGAGGACGGTGTGAGGGAGGACAGTGTATCTAGTACAGGAGAGGAGGACGATGTGAGAGAGGAAAGTGTATCTAGTACAGGAGAGGAGGACGTTGTGAGGGAGGAAAGTGTATCTAGTACAGGAGAGGAGGACGGTGTGAGGGAGGACAGTGTATCTAGTACAGGAGAGGAGGACGGTGTGAGGGAGGAAAGTGTATCTAGTACAGGAGAGGAGAACGGTGTGAGAGAGGAAAGTGTATCTAGTACAGGAGATGAGGACGGTGTGAGGGAGGACAATGTATCTAGTACAGGAGAGTAGGACTGTGTAAGGGAGGAAAGTGTATCTAGTACAGGAGAGTAGGACTGTGTAAGGGAGGAAAGTGTATCTAGTACAGGAGAGGAGGACGGTGTGAGGGAGGACAGTGTATCTAGTACAGGAGAGGACGACGGTGTGAGGGAGGAAAGTGTATCTAGTACAGGAGAGGAGGACGGTGTGAGGGAGGACAGTGTATCTAGTACAGGAGAGGACGACGGTGTGAGGGAGGAAAGTGTATCTAGTACAGGAGAGGAGGACGGTGTGAGGGAGGACAGTGTATCTAGTACAGGAGAGTAGGACTGTGTAAGGGAGGAAAGTGTATCTAGTACAGGAGAGGACGACGGTGTGAGGGAGGACAGTGTATCTAGTACAGGAGAGGAGGACGGTGTGAGGGAGGACAGTGTATGTAGTACAGGAGAGGAGGACGGTGTGAGGGAGGACAGTGTATCTAGTACAGGAGAGGAGGACGGTGTGAGGGAGGACAGTGTATCTAGTACAGGAGAGGAGGACGGTGTGAGGGAGGAAAGTGTATCTAGTACGGGAGAGGAGGACGGTGTGAGGGAGGAAAGTGTATCTAGTACAGGGGAGGAGGACGGTGTGAGGGAGGAAAGTGTATCTAGTACAGGGGAGGAGGACGGTGTGAGGGAGGAAAGTGTATCTAGTACAGGAGAGGAGGTCGGTGTGAGGGAGGACAATGTATCTAGTACAGGAGAGGAGGACGGTGTGAGGGAGGAAAGTGTATCTAGTACAGGAGAGGAGGACGGTGTGAGGGAGGACAATGTATCTAGTACAGGAGAGGAGGACGGTGTGAGAGTGGACAATGTATCTAGTACAGGAGAGTAGGACGGTGTGAGAGAGGAAAGTGTATCTAGTACAGGAGAGGAGGACGGTGTGAGAGAGGAAAGTGTATCTAGTACAGGGGAGGAGGACGGTGTGAGAGAGGAAAGTGTATCTAGTACAGGAGAGGAGGACGGTGTGAGGGAGGAAAGTGTATCTAGTACAGGAGAGGAGGACGGTGTGAGGGAGGAAAGTGTATCTAGTACAGGAGAGGAGGACGGTGTGAGGAAGGAAAGTGTATCTAGTACAGGAGAGAACGGTGTGAGGGAGGAAAGTGTATCTAGTACAGGAGAGGAGGACGGTGTGAGGGAGGAAAGTGTATCTAGTACAGGAGAGGAGGACGGTGTGAGGGAGGAAAGTGTATCTAGTACAGGAGAGGAGGACGTTGTGAGGGAGGAAAGTGGATCTAGTACAGGGGAGGAGGACGGTGTGAGAGAGGAAAGTGTATCTAGTACAGGAGAGGAGGACGGTGTGAGAGAGAAAAGTGTATCTAGTACAGGAGAGGAGGACGGTGTGAGGGAGGACAATGTATCTAGTACAGGAGAGGAGGACAGTGTGAGAGAGGAAAGTGTATCTAGTACAGGATAGGAGGACGATATGAGAGAGGAAAGTGTATCTAGTACAGGAGAGGACGACGGTGTGAGGGAGGAAAGTGTATCTAGTACAGGAGAGGAGGACGTTGTGAGGGAGGAAAGTGGATCTAGTACAGGGGAGGAGGACGGTGTGAGAGAGAAAAGTGTATCTAGTACAGGAGAGGAGGACGGTGTGAGGGAGGACAATGTATCTAGTACAGGAGAGGAGGACAGTGTGAGAGAGGAAAGTGTATCTAGTACAGGATAGGAGGACGATATGAGAGAGGAAAGTGTATCTAGTACAGGAGAGGACGACGGTGTGAGGGAGGAAAGTATCTAGTACAGGAGAGGATCGCAGAGGCTACGCAGACCCATCGCAGAGTGATTGACAGGAAGTGCTGTTTGAGGGTGGGTACTGGGTGGGGGTTGGTCGGGGAAATGGAGGCGTGCCAGTTTGTTTGCATGCCATTTTAGAGGCTTGCATAAATTATCCACTGCTATAGCCTACGCGGTGTGAGGTATCATAGCGTGCGTGGCTGTTAGCAATTCCTGAGTAAACAGAAAAGAGATATGCCCGCGCTCGGTTTTACCCATATCAGCAGCATGGGTACAGCAGCAGCATGGCAATATTAATTAATTCCTGAGTAAGGTCAAAGCTTGTGCAAGTGTGCGTGAGGCTGCAATGGTTCTCCATGCTACCGATGGTATCACAGTCTTGCTAAACATTAAGGTTGTGTGTAAGATAAAGTGGGTGTCCTTATGTAGTGCTGCAGTGGCATAGCGATCGCAATGAACTAGCATACTATTGCAGTTGAACTGTGTGCCTGATTCAGACCCGTTTGCTAGATGCGATTGCTCGCTCCGAGCGTATGGAAATTCGGCTAAGTGACGTCAAGGCAGCTGCTCGCAGGGCAAGTCATAAGCACTCCCACTTTGTTTTGGCGAGCGATCACTTTGTGCTTGTAGATGCCCACAAGCCTATCTTAAGACGCCCACTTGCGTACGTCATCTCCAGGAAGTGCATGAAACCACTGGTACATCAAGCACCATCGGATGCTATCGCAGCGCTTGAGGTTGACTATACCCTGCCGCAAGCACTTCAGTGTATATTTCTAGCAAGTGACGTGTCCTATGACGCTGGCTGTTAATTATGCACGCCTCTGAAACGGCATTCCGATTCTCAGGCACGCCTCCGTTCTCACCTCCACTCCCCCGTTTCCAGTGGCCTGCCCCTGTTACCACCCACAAATGGCTTGACCTGTCACTCATTCAGCTGGGCTGTCTGTGCTTGGCGAGCGAGAGTTTCTCCATCGCTCATTCTAGTTCGCGCACGCGCAATACGAAGTGTACGCATGCGCACATTGAAAAACATCACTCGCTCTGAGCGATCGCTTGCTAGCGAACGGGTCTGAATCAGGCCCTGTGTGCGTAATCGTAGCTGAGCTGCGATCCAATCTGAATCAGGAAAATATCACATGGATGTACTAACATCTGTATGCAGGGACAGAGCTTGCGATGAAGCTCTGTCCCTGCAAATCCCCTTCACATACTTTTCACTGTATTTTCCGCAAAACCCCTACCCCTCCTTCCCCCAGCTTACACTTACCTCCGGTGATCGGTGCTTTGGGGCTCCGGTCAGCTGGTCTCTCGGCTCCTGCCCTGCGGCCCCGGTACACTGTTTTTTCAGGAGCTGACCAGGGTCAAAGTGCAGGACCCGGAGACCAGCTGACAGGGGTCCCAGTGCAGGAGCCGGGAGACCAGCTGACAGGGGTCCCAGTGCAGGAGGCGGGAGACCAGCTGACAGGGGTCCCAGTGCAGGAGCCGGGAGACCAGCTGACAGGGGTCCCAGTGCAGGAGCCGGGAGACCAGCTGACAGGGGTCCCAGTGCAGGAGCCGGGAGACCAGCTGACAGGGGTCCCAGTGCAGGAGCCGGGAGACCAGCTGACAGGGGTCCCAGTGCAGGAGCCGGGAGACCAGCTGACAGGGGTCCCAGTGCAGGAGCCGGGAGACCAGCTGACAGGGGTCCCAGTGCAGGAGCCGGGAGACCAGCTGACAGGGGTCCCAGTGCAGGAGCCGGGAGACCAGCTGACAGGGGTCCCAGTGCAGGAGCCGGGAGACCAGCTGACAGGGGTCGCAGTGCAGGAGCCGGGAGACCAGCTGACAGGGGTCCCAGTGCAGGAGCCGGGAGACCAGCTGACAGGGGTCACAGTGCAGGAGCCGGGAGACCAGCTGACAGGGGTCACAGTGCAGGAGCCGGGAGACCAGCTGACAGGGGTCACAGTGCAGGAGCCGGGAGACCAGCTGACCGGAGCCGCAGAGGACATCACCAGAGCACTGATCACCGGCCTTGAACTAAGTGTTTTCTTTTTCAATTGTAAACTATTTTTATTTTTTGTAGTGATAAGCGTGTGGTCTCTTTAGACCACACAGCTGATCACTGGTGCCGGCTCTGCTCTGTCCGTTAGAGCAGAGCAGGAGTCCGGTAACCCGTGGGAGACTCTGGATAACGCCATCTCCAGGTGGCGTTATTATCACAGGGCCTCCCCGGGTATTTTTTCACTATTTATTGTTTAGTACCTCTGGACAGATCACATTTCCCATTACAATTATGGGAAATGCCATCTACTTACTAAAAAATGTGATCGTTAGGGCTTGGAGTAGAATTTTTCGAACTCTACTCCAATTGCCCTTTAGTAAATTTGTTTGATATGTTTTCTGGGCCGCTGCCCACTCTCTGCCCCAAACGGCCTCAACATGTCAATCCTGCTGCGGCTTAGGGGGCACTGAGACTGTCATCGCAGCTACTGATCGGCACATGCGCAGTACCCTTAATCAGGCCCTATTATCATTTAATTAGGTAAAAGTCCTATTTAGTAAACCTATAGTGCAGGAGATTTTGACTATTATCTCCTGTGCTAATGACAGAATCGGAATCTCCATAGCATGCATGGGGATGCTGCCATTATGCTATATAACAAGCTTGGCTCCGGCAACTAACGGCATTTAGACTAATAGAGCTCACGTAGTGTCAAGAAGCGTCCACTTAGATCCCCCCATCTATTCCAGCTCTCGCAGAGTGCATGGGTGACCCCAGGCTGTGTATTCGCAGCAAGGGGCTCATTTATCAATGATCACATTTGCAATGCGATCTGGGCGCCATATACAGTAAGTGCCTATGATGCAATCATATCAGCCGAATACATCACTGAACACCGCAGGGACAGAGGCTCGCTCAGAATGGAGCCCGTCCCTGCGATGTGATGGGAGTGAAGTGAACGCACGGTCTACAGACCACAAATGCGCCACGGCCATAACCGGGGAAGGGTTCCTATGGAACCCTCTCCTGGCTAGTTATGCGATGTGTAGCCCATAGGATACAGCGGGCTACCGCCATCTTCAGATGGCAAAAGCTGCAGGGACCAATCCCCAGAATGCATCGCATTCCTTTATAGAGACCGATAGGGTTTGCGGCTGCCGACGGGAATGGAGGAACCACAGCAGATATCTCCCTCTGTCATACATGCGGGGGATATTAAATATTGGAAACGGGTGTTCCAAGCCGCAAATATTTATAGATAAATGGGCCCTTAAAAGGGGGGGTACAGAGGGTCTCATTCAGACCCGCTCTCAAGCGGGTCGATGTTGAGGCCCCGCGCACGCGCAGCGGCCGCACTGCACGTGTGCAAGCCCCGGAGCGAGAGAGAGATTCTCTCGCTCCGGGGCTCACTACAAAAAGGGCGGCTGTCGATGGTGATCGACAGCTCGCACCGTTTTGTGGGCGGGGTGGGGGGGTGGCTGGCCAAATGAAGGCTCACCACTGACTCGTGATGTCAGTGGTGAGCTTCCGGCTCTATTAGAGCCGAAAGCTCACTGGGGCTTGCGACAGACGAGACCCTACCACAAGGGTCTCGTCGCAAGCCCCGATGGTCGCGATGGTCTTGACCATCGCGACCATCAACCTGGCCGCTTGCTAAAGCTGTGGGCGGTCACACATAGCCTAGCGAGCGGCCAGGAGGCCGGCTCATTATAGAGAAGCGGCCACTCGCATTTTGCGAGCGGCTCTGAATGAGGTCCAGAACCCGGCAGTGTAAATTTTTGCAGCTCCTTAGGAATCTAGACAGGGATTACCTAACTATGGCCCTCATTCAGAGCCGCTCGTTAGCGGCAGTACGCTCGTTCCGAGCGATGTTCGCACATCTGCGCATGCGTACGGTTTTTAGTACGCATGCGCGAACCAGTCAATGCGGCCGAAAATCGTTTGTACGCTATATAGCGAGTGCCTGCTATTTTGAGTGACAGAATGAGGCGTATGTGGGTGGTAACAGGGGAAGGTGCTTGAAAACGGGGGAGTGGAATTCGAACGCAGGCGTGCTTAAAGGTCAAAACGGGCGTTTTAAGGGTGTGTATAATTAATACAGCAGCGTCATTGACCACGTCACTTGGTTTTTTTAAACTCAGAACTGCTCGCAAAATAGCGGTTGAAAAAACCAACCACAAGAATAGCGAGCAGTTCATACGCTGTACGATGTACTCGATTAAGCTAATAAATAGCGGACATGACGTATGGTGCGAGCGGCCAGGGGGCGTTTTTATCAAATAAACGAGCGTATGTTTTGCTCGCTCGTTCAGACTTAGAGGTGTGAACAGACTGCAATGTGCGAACGGATCATTTGAATAGCCACCCCTTGTTTTTGAACGAACGACCGCAAATAGCGAACGGCTCTAAATGAGGGCCTATGACAGAAGAACAGAACAGTTATAATTAATATGTAAATTGCAATCAGCACACTCTATAGGCTGTGATGTGATGTAATATCTTTGTACCGGTGACAACGCCGTGTGACACTGTGTGCATGACACGCATCACATATTTGGATGGGAGTGAACGGTCATAGTAATGCACTGATCTGCGCTATACAGTATAATCTTACATTACATGAGGTTACATACGCGTCTGAGAATAATAACTGATGTCAAAGCTTTGTGTGGGATAAATATAGTGGGTTGTAGGAGGACAGGATTAGAAGAACTCACAATTACAAGTGCAATTAATGGCTTGGCAATTTAAATATATGACAGTATTTACTGGAAAGATATTGTTATGCGCGTAGTAGATTAATTTTAATCACCCTGCATCCGTTTACTGCAATTCCTAATAATTGATTCTAGAAAGATTAATGTTTAAAAAATATTAGGTGTGCGGCCCCGGCCCGAGCTGTCCTGGGATGAACTCGCTGAGGAATTTTCCCACTGACTTCGGGCCTGGAAATAACTCTGAGTATCTGATGCTTGGGATAGGATATGGAGGCAGGAGATGACAATGGCTTGTAAATGTTACAATGTTTCCTGTTTCATATTCTTTACATTTCAGGATGCTGTTTCCTATCAAGCTACTGACAAAGAGATTATTTATTATACACAGCTATTTCAGAGAAGGGAGCCCGGGGGTCTTAAAGGGGGATCCATCAGAATGAATTAAAATGATCCTGTTCAATAGAATATGATAAGTAAATAAATCAGGCTGCAGTTCTTTTATTCATGCCTGTCTCCTTCCATTGTTGGAGTATGACTGTATGGAGATCAACAGGAGGGGCCGACTTCAACACACATTTACATGTGCTGTACGCTTGTATTCCTCATTGGGGATGATGGTGTATCAATAACTGGCCTTTATACTTGTCAGGAAGTCTCTGCTGCAAATGTATAATGTCCTGGCGGCACGGAACACATGAAAAGCCAGCAGTGTAACCAGGGGAGGGATAATACCAGCAGTGTAACCAGGGGAGGGATAATACCAGCAGTGTAACCAGGGGAGGGATAATACCAGCAGTGTAACCAGGGGAGGGATAATACCAGCAGTGTAACCAGGGGAGGGATAATACCAGCAGTGTAACCAGGGGAGGGATAATACCAGCAGTGTAACCAGGGGAGGGATAATACCAGCAGTGTAACCAGGGGAGGGATAATACCAGCAGTGTAACCAGGGGAGGGATAATACCAGCAGTGTAACCAGGGGAGGGATAATACCAGCAGTGTAACCAGGGGAGGGATAATACCAGCAGTGTAACCAGGGGAGGGATAATACCGGCAGTGTAACCAGGGGAGGGATAATACCGGCAGTGTAACCAGGGGAGGGATAATACCAGCAGTGTAACCAGGGGAGGGATAATACCAGCAGTGTAACCAGGGGAGGGATAATACCAGCAGTGTAACCAGGGGAGGGATAATACCAGCAGTGTAACCAGGGGAGGGATAATACCAGCAGTGTAACCAGGGGAGGGATAATACCAGCAGTGTAACCAGGGGAGGGATAATACCAGCAGTGTAACCAGGGGAGGGATAATACCAGCAGTGTAACCAGGGGAGGGATAATACCAGCAGTGTAACCAGGGGAGGGATAATACCAGCAGTGTAACCAGGGGAGGGATAATACCAGCAGTGTAACCAGGGGAGGGATAATACCAGCAGTGTAACCAGGGGAGGGATAATACCAGCAGTGTAACCAGGGGAGGGATAATACCAGCAGTGTAACCAGGGGAGGGATAATACCAGCAGTGTAACCAGGGGAGGGATAATACCAGCAGTGTAACCAGGGGAGGGATAATACCAGCAGTGTAACCAGGGGAGGGATAATACCAGCAGTGTAACCAGGGGAGGGATAATACCGGCAGTGTAACCAGGGGAGGGATAATACCGGCAGTGTAACCAGGGGAGGGATAATACCGGCAGTGTAACCAGGGGAGGGATAATACCAGCAGTGTAACCAGGGGAGGGATAATACCAGCAGTGTAACCAGGGGAGGGATAATACCAGCAGTGTAACCAGGGGAGGGATAATACCAGCAGTGTAACCAGGGGAGGGATAATACCAGCAGTGTAACCAGGGGAGGGATAATACCAGCAGTGTAACCAGGGGAGGGATAATACCAGCAGTGTAACCAGGGGAGGGATAATACCAGCAGTGTAACCAGGGGAGGGATAATACCAGCAGTGTAACCAGGGGAGGGATAATACCAGCAGTGTAACCAGGGGAGGGATAATACCAGCAGTGTAACCAGGGGAGGGATAATACCAGCAGTGTAACCAGGGGAGGGATAATACCAGCAGTGTAACCAGGGGAGGGATAATACCAGCAGTGTAACCAGGGGAGGGATAATACCAGCAGTGTAACCAGGGGAGGGATAATACCAGCAGTGTAACCAGGGGAGGGATAATACCAGCAGTGTAACCAGGGGAGGGATAATACCAGCAGTGTAACCAGGGGAGGGATAATACCAGCAGTGTAACCAGGGGAGGGATAATACCAGCAGTGTAACCAGGGGAGGGATAATACCGGCAGTGTAACCAGGGGAGGGATAATACCGGCAGTGTAACCAGGGAAGGGATAATACCGGCAGTGTAACCAGGGGAGGGATAATAACAGCAGTGTAACCAGGGGAGGGATAATACCAGCAGTGTAACCAGGGGAGGGATAATACCAGCAGTGTAGCCAGGTGAGGGATAATACCAGCAGTGTAACCAGGTGAGGGATAATACCAGCAGTGTAACCAGGGGAGGGATAATACCGGCAGTGTAACCAGGGGAGGGATAATACCGGCAGTGTAACCAGGGGATGGATAATACCAGCATAGTAGCCAGGTGAGGGATAATACCAGCAGTGTAACCAGGGGAGGGATAATACCAGCAGTGTAACCAGGTGAGAGATAATACCAGCAGTGTAACCAGGTGAGGGATAATACCAGCAGTGTAACCAGGGGAGGGATAATACCAGCAGTATAACCAGGGGAGGGATAATACCAGCAGTATAACCAGGGGAGGGATAATACCAGCAGTGTAGCCAGGGGAGGGATAATACCAGCAGTGTAACCAGGGGAGGGATAATACCAGCAGTGTAACCAGGGGAGGGAATATAATACCAGCAGTGTAACCAGGGGAGGGATAATACCAGCAGTGTAACCAGGTGAGGGATAATACCAGCAGTGTAGCCAAGTGAGGGATAATACCAGCAGTGTAACCAGGTGAGGGATAATACCAGCAGTGTAACCAGGTGAGGGATAATACCAGCAGTGTAACCAGGGGAGGGATAATACCAGCAGTGTAACCAGGTGAGAGATAATACCAGCAGTGTAACCAGGTGAGGGATAATACCAGCAGTGTAACCAGGGGAGGGATAATACCAGCAGTGTAACCAGGGGAGGGATAATACCAGCAGTGTAACCAGGTGAGGGAATATAATACCAGCAGTGTAACCAGGGGAGGGATAATACCAGCAGTGTAACCAGGTGAGGGATAATACCAGCAGTGTAGCCAGGTGAGGGATAATACCAGCAGTGTAGCCAGGTGAGGGATAATACCAGCAGTGTAACCAGGTGAGGGATAATACCAGCAGTGTAACCAGGGGAGGGATAATACCAGCAGTGTAACCAGGGGAGGGATAATACCAGCAGTGTAACCAGGGGAGGGATAATACCAGCAGTGTAACCAGGGGAGGGATAATACCAGCAGTGTAACCAGGGGAGGGATAATACCAGCAGTGTAACCAGGTGAGGGATAATACCAGCAGTGTAACCAGGTGAGGGATAATACCAGCAGTGTAGCCAGGTGAGGGATAATACCAGCAGTGTAACCAGGTGAGGGATAATACCAGCAGTGTAACCAGGTGAGGGATAATACCAGCAGTGTAACCAGGGGAGGGATAATACCAGCAGTGTAACCAGGGGAGGGATAATACCAGCAGTGTAACCAGGGGAGGGATAATACCAGCAGTGTAACCAGGGGAGGGATAATACCAGCAGTGTAACCAGGTGAGGGATAATACCAGCAGTGTAACCAGGTGAGGGATAATACCAGCAGTGTAGCCAGGTGAGGGATAATACCAGCAGTGTAACCAGGGGAGGGATAATACCAGCAGTGTAACCAGGGGAGGGATAATACCAGCAGTGTAACCAGTGGAGGGATAATACCAGCAGTGTAGCCAGGTGAGGGATAATACCAGCAGTGTAACCAGGTGAGGGATAATACCAGCAGTGTAGCCAGGTGAGGGATAATACCAGCAGTGTAACCAGGTGAGGGATAATACCAGCAGTGTAACCAGGGGAGGGATAATACCAGCAGTGTAGCCAGGTGAGGGATAATACCAGCAGTGTAACCAGGTGAGGGATAATACCAGCAGTGTAACCAGGTGAGGGATAATACCAGCAGTGTAACCAGGTGAGGGATAATACCAGCAGTGTAGCCAGGTGAGGGATAATACCAGCAGTGTAACCAGGTGAGGGATAATACCAGCAGTGTAGCCAGGTGAGGGATAATACCAGCAGTATAACCAGGGGAGGGATAATACCAGCACTGTGGACAGGTGAGGGATAATACCAGCAGTGTAACCAGGTGAGGGATAATACCAGCAGTGTAACCAGGGGAGGGATAATACCAGCAGTGTAACCAGGTGAGGGATAATACCAGCAGTGTAACCAGGGGAGGGATAATACCAGCAGTGTAGCCAGGTGAGGGATAATACCAGCAGTGTAACCAGGGGAGGGATAATACCAGCAGTGTAGCCAGGTGAGGGATAATACCAGCAGTGTAACCAGGGGAGGGATAATACCAGCAGTGTAACCAGGGGAGGGATAATACCAGCAGTGTAACCAGGGAAGGGATAATACCGGCAGTGTAACCAGGGGAGGGATAATACCAGCAGTGTAGCCAGGGGAGGGATAATACCAGCAGTGTAGCCAGGTGAGGGATAATACCAGCAGTGTAGCCAGGTGAGGGATAATACCAGCAGTGTAACCAGGTGAGGGATAATACCAGCAGTATAGTCAGGTGAAGGATAATACCAGCAATATAGCCAGGTGAGGGCTAATACCTGCGGCGTCCCGCTTTAAAGACAAATCACCTAGGTCAGTGCCAAATCAGTCAGTTTGCCAAATCACCTAGGTCCGTCTCACTCCAGACGTCTCTGGAGTCAGACGGACCTAGGTGATTTGGCACTGGGAGACGGAGCCAGGTCCGGAGCCCCTGAAGAGCCCCGCACCATCAACCCCAAGGCGTAAGTGTGCCATATGACTCCCTGTACCCCCTGTACCGCTGCATGTGCACCATCAGAGTTCTTTCTTACAAAATCCCTTTGTCTTTAAAGCGGGACGCCGCTCAGTCTCCATCTTCACATCATTCACCGATTTGATTTTGAGTATACTGAGCATTATACGGAATATTTGTGTGACATTTATGTACTTTTACATGTGGATTATATTCAGACGATTGAATTAAGAAGTAAGCCTGGACGGATCATACTTAAAAAAGGACAACATATGCCCCCTGGCTACATATACTATTCTTCCTTTTGAATAATTGCCAGAGAGTATAACATCAGCCACCAATCAGAAAGGAGTTGCTAACTCCTATTGATTACACATACATTTTATGTCAATACTGGCACAAGTTTAATGTACGATTTTATTAATGTGTCTCATTATATTTCATGTTTTTTGTGTATTATGTAAATGTATTATTACTATTATTTTTGACTCTGTATCCAGTATCAGGTAATTAGACCATCATATTTAAACTGCCTGGTTTACTATCAACCAGGACATATCTTGCACTATACTACATAAGATAAGCGCAGCACTTTTTTCCGATATTTACAATTACTGATCAGGCTGGTCGCTGATAAGTGCAGCTGCTATCAAAATGAAAATACAGTTTCCCATGTGGTAAACAGTGCGCAAAAATTACTATACTTCTGAGTACAGCCACGGTAGGTGAGTCTCCAGCGCGTGTGGGACTACAGTAAGTACAGTACAGGATGCCCAAGCCTGGCGTACCGCCCGTGCGTCCCCCCTGCTCTAGTAGCCCCCCTGGAAAGCCAACTGTAGCTCTACATAGAGCAGAGCACTGTAAAGAATGACAACATCTGCTAGCTTATCATGTATATAATATGAAACTTTTCCGAGGGAGCTGTAAAACAGCGTAAGGACATTCTGTTTTATTTCAGCTTTTATATGCCATTAAGGGAAGATTAGCAACTTATAAAACTAAAAAAAGCAAGAGGCACCGCTGAGGCTATGAGACACAATGCGCGCTGTGCTCCCCCCGTGATTCGCTAACTGGCAGCATATCTGAGGCCGCACGCTGACACATTTCATCTGGGTCTCTGACTTATCCTCTCCCATCTGTTTATCACACTGACTAGGAGCGAGCACTGGGGAACCAGAGCCAATGGCGCAAAGGGCGTGCCATCGCGTGGTACTTATCCCTGGGGTGGAGTTTGTTGCAAAGCATGATGGCACCGTGGTTAGGGTCTCAGTAGAGAATGTGTACCTGGTATAGAAAGTACATAAATAACTTTTACACTGGGACCCTATCAGTAATGACATCTCTGTACTATATAACACAGATAACACGTAAGGAGAGGCTGTGTCATGTATGTAAGACGCACCCTACAGCGATTACACACACCTGATGTACAGTTAGACACAAGCCCATTTATGCTGCATGAAGAGGCTCTGTGTATATGTAGAATAGCACATAACCTGCACGGCAGCTCCTGGCACCACAGAAACCAGGGGGGGGGGGGCATCAACGTGTTTGTCACTTTACTTTGTGGCACTACTTGTTATCCCATAAGTTCCAGTGTGCCCAGACATTCAATGGCTCAACGGGATTGCTGGGGCTTGTAGTTTTTATATTTACATATGACTATTACCCCGACACCCATCACAGCGCTGGACCCGTTGGCTCTAGGAAGGGGTTGATGCATATATTTGGCAGGCCTGCTTCCCCCAAAATGGCCTGCTTTATGTTATAACAGGGGGACCCCACATTCTTTGCCCCCCCCTGCATTAGTAGTAATTAACCCAGGCCCAAGCATCAGTGCTAGTTAGTAATTTGGGCGACTGGACGCCAGAAAAAGACCAGACAGCCATCATTATTATTTATTTGTGCGCAGATTCTTAAATTGCATTTATCTTGAGATACTTACTGTACTGTACAACTCAACGTACACACGTAAATATGTACTGCGTGTATGTTTGTGCCGCATTGTGTGCACTCTAGTCAGGCTCTTGATGTCAGATAGCGTCAGGCACAATGGTTATAGCAGGTGACGGCGTACACTCCATCCTTGCTCTCACTTTAATGCTCACAATACTGGAACAGCTGCAAAGAATCCCTTTCCCATAGGATAATACTAGTATAGAACTGCGTAAGGACTGGCGACTGCTCAGACTATTACAATGAAACTCGGCTTCTCAGGGAGTTCGAAGGGAAGATACAAGTAAGTTAATGGGGACTGTATAAACCCTGGGCATGATTCAGATACTGTATGTAGGTAAAGCTGATGGATTACGTACATATGCCATGTTTGGGGGTCTGTGCCTGTGCAGAATGGGTCCTGCGTGCTAGCTCACAGTCCCCCCCCCCCCCTAGCTGTAGCATGGTTGACTTGCTGCAGCGTTTGGGGGGTAGAGCAGGGGAGGCGACCACAACATATTGCCCCCATTATGTAGGCGTGCCCCCATGTTGTTGAAGTTTTGTAGGCGTGCCAAGCCCAGGATAGCGTCGGACGCAGACTTCGTGGACCTGGCAGAGGGGTTCCGACAACCGGGCGGTGTAAAGCTCCGGCTGAGGGCAGTCACGGGCGCTGCACTCGGATGGCAGATGCAGCGAGGAGGTGTCTGTTTTCTTGCAGCTTTTGCAATACTATCCACATCCCAACCCGGCCCCCAATTAAGCAATGTTTACCAGAGAGGCCAGAAAACACCTCCAGGTAGAGAATGATATTAGTTCTGTACTAGATAATAATAAGACGTGATACACTGTGCTGCTGCTGCATTAGTAGGTGCGCTGGTGTAGAATACAATGTAACAGTCCTGTCACACAGCTGAATGAGAAGCCTCATAACTTACTTACTGATAACAGTAATTGGAGTGATGAGGGGGGGCCGAGCTTTGATCATTGTACATGGATAGGACACGGGATACGTTGCTGGCAATACCAAGTGTTCTGCCAGAAATGATATTTACTTCCAGTCACGTGGAAAGTGTACCAGGAGCAGCGTACTTCCCATAGTGTAAGCGGATGTAAATGTGGCCTTTCCATCTGTCCTTGCTTGCCCTCATTAACGATCTATATCATATAAACTATAAAACGCTGCATAGATAAGCCTGTGATTTATGACAAACGAGTTCCCTCTGGTTTCTGCCTGTGATAGGAGATAAGCAGATAGGGAGGAGACCCGATAAATCAATGGCTGCTTTATTAACTATCTGAGTACGTTCAGTTACATTGTGATCCAGGGTTACGGGATAGTTGCTGCGATACACACAGCTATAAACCTCTGCCTGTTACCCACGCGCTCTGGAATATGTGTGCGCTATATAAATAATGACATGTCTTCCCCGCGGGGCGGATAACAAGACGCCTGTAATACTATTGTATACCCCGGGTTCTGCCTGTACACGGCCAAAGCACCTTCCAGCCATCCTTCAGCCCTTCCCAGTGTTCCCAGCTATTAAACATCACCAGCGGTCTTGATGGGCAGTAATGCACTACAAATCCCACACTGACATGTATATCGATACACATTGCAAAAACATATTTTTAGATTTTTTTTTTTATTGCAGCAAAGACATCACAGTACAAATAAAAGTGACATCGTGAGAAGTCTGCATGTAACCTACACGCGTGCAAAGAAAGGACGTTGTGTACCTCACAATATGTTTCGAGTTTTAAATTATTCACTTCAGATAATATTAAAGCCCAATGAAGCTCAATTACGCCAAACAGGAGCAAATATTCAAAACCAGGGTCTGTGGGGCCTATTTATAAAGCCCATTTTTTATTAAATAATGTAACCCCCCCCCCCTTACTGTGTACTAACAGCCAACTGCAGGAGATGTCACAAAAATATAGGGCCTGATTCAGAGCCGGACGCAATTAGCGCTCGCTCGTCCAGAAAATAGGGGTGGCTATTCAAATCAACCGTTCGCTCTTTGTGGTCTGTTCACGCCTCTAGGTCTCAACGAGCGAACAAAACTTGCGGTCGTTTTTTGGGAAACTACGCCCCCTGGCTGCTCGCATCCTACATCATGTCCGCTATTTATTAGATTAATCGAGTACATCGACCAGGGTATGAGCTGCTCCCTATTCTTGTGGTTGGTTTTTGCTACCACAATTTTGCAAGCAGTTCTGGCTATAAAATAATCCAGTGACGTGGTCAATGACGCTGCTGTTTTAATTATGCACACCCATAAAACGCCCGTTTTGACCTTTAAGCACGCCTGCGTTCGGATCTCCACTCCCCGTTTTCAAGCACCTTCCCCTGTTACCACCTACATACGCCTCATTCTGTCACTCAAAATAGCAGGCATTCGCTATTTTGCGAGCACATGAATTTCGACTGCACTGACTAGTTCGCGCATGCGTATAACGATCCGTACGCATGCGCAGTAGGGCAAACATCGCTCGGAGCGAACGAGCGGCCGCTCGGAGCGAACGAGCGGCCGCGAACGAGCGGCCGCTCCGGAAACTGACTCTGGGTCTGATACATCACGGATCGCAATTGCAACAGCGTACGCAGACCGGACGATGGTGCGTACTGAGCTTGAGTATGCACCGCAGTGCGTTTGCGCACACCAGTATGTAATCACACTGCGATTACGTACGCAGATACAAAACCATTGCAGAGTGAGTGATGGGACGTCAGCGTTTTGGGGGGTGGTGACGGGGGAGTGGTCAGAGAAACGCAGGCGTGCTAGTCTGTTTGAACGCCATTGCATGCTCGTGCATAATTTAGCCGCTGTACGTACTGTGCGCGACGAGACTTTACATTTCTGAGACAGGTCAGTGCTGCTGTCATTCTGTGTGAGGGGCCGATGTTCCTCGATGTTACCGATGTGTACACACTACTGCGAGGTATTACGGATGTGAGATAGCGGCAGTGGGCATCTCTATGCTGGCTGAGCAGTTGCAGGCATTAGCATATTTTCACAGCAGAACTGCGTGCGTAATCGCAGCCGCGATCCCAATAGCGATCCGTAATGAGTCAGGCCCTCTGTGCACATGTCAGATTACCTGGAGGAGTCTTTCACAAATGTGATAGACTCCTCCAATACGCTGGGGATGCGATCACTTAAGGCCAGCTCCCAGGCACCACCGCCGGGGGACACCCATAGTTTTGCCATGCCATTCCCAATGACAGGGCCGTAGAGCACCTGGCCAGGTTACTGTCAAGGGGGCGTGTCCTATAGTAAATAGGCGTGACCACGCCTCCTCACGAAAAATATACGCTGCGATCACAGACATCACGCAGAGATATCGTTCAGTGTGTATGCCGCTTAATACAAGTATCTTAGAACATGAAAACTAAGGCCTAATGCTGGCCGTACATCTACAGCCCCTATTCCCCCGTTCTGCCGATCCGCCAATACTTGATCGGCAGCCATTGATGATCAGCAGCACTTCGGCGGATTGGGGAAATTCAACATGTAAAAATTCCCAGTCTAGCCAATTCGAAACATTTTTGGATCGGGATGAGGAAATCGAGATCATTGAACACGTTCAAATTCCCTGATTGGAAGTCCTGCGGTCCGTCTCAGATGTATGGGCCCCATAATACAAGTCAAATACAGCTGCCCGAGACACAACTGTCCATTTGGTTTGGATACAGGATACGGGACAAGGTTAGGATACCGACACCTGTCAGTAAGTATCCCCAACCCTACCAAAATCCCCTAACCCTCTTTCCCCACACCCTAAACCTAACCTCCCCAGGACGGTGGGGGCGTGGCGTGGCTGGGACAAGGGGGAGTGGCCGTGCGGGTGACGGTGATTTGTAGGCGTGGCGGGGACGCACAATTGCGTAATTTTGGACCCGCCCCCGCTACACAATGCCGTTAATACACCGCCCCCCTCCGCTGAGGGGATTTAACTATTAATGGCAAGGGGGGGCGGCGGGATTGGCGGCTGCCGGGGGGCTTGCTTACCTTTCCGGGGGGGCCAGGAGCTGCACCCGATTTTCGGGAGGCTCCCGGCAAAATCAGGAGGGTAGCCAAGCTGAACCTCCCCCCCATAGTGCCTAGCCCTAACCCTCCCCCTGACCCCACAACTTATCATCGGGATTCTGACGCCGGCATTGTGAGCGCCTGCATCCTGGCTGTCGGGATTTCAACTACCTCCCATCCATGTTCCCTCCAGAAAGGCCCCACCTATCCCATTACACCTGTAACGTCCCAAATCTTCTCACAGTTACATCAACATTCCCCTCTCTCTCCCTGCTACAGACCAGGGGTCAAAGTAAACAAAATGTTCTTGGAGAAAGTTTAGAAACGATCTGACATTTACAATGTGACGCGCAGTCCCTCCTATATACTGCGGCTGCCCCGATAACTGGGCCTACGTCCATTTCTCGCTGCGCCTCTCCTCTAGTAACATCCATTCATTCTGTCAAGATGTGGCAACTGCTGTACGCATATTCGCCAATATTAATACAGGCCGTTTCTATTGTATTGTAGGTTCAATGACCTCTTTTAAACAATGATTCAGTGTCAGGGAAAAGTCTTTGTCGTAAAACAACAGGAGTAAATAATATTAGCCTGGCTCTGACACTTGGTCGGGAACGTGCTTCTCGCTGAATACTGTACGTAAACGCACCCTGGCTGTACAAGTAAGAGACACAGCGACGGATTCTGAGTTAGGAGCCAATCCGGCTGCTGGGTGCAATATCTGTGCTGCAGGTGTCACAGGGTGTCATGGGGCACAGTGCAGCCCCCTATACAGGCTGTGTGCCCCCTGTGTGCTGGCTTTTCTGCTAATCCTATCATTGCAGAAAGCAGAGAGGCCAGTACTGTACAGTGACAGATGGGAACAAGCATGCTAGCAACGGGAATGACATCTCAAAGGTGGGACCTTGGGTAATTGGGAAACCAATGTTCATTTCTGCTTATTAAGTCTCCGTGCAAACATTAGAGATGCACCACTATGTGTAATGACAAAATTAACTGCATCATCTGCTTTTTTCCCCAGGTTCATTAAGTCACATTCACCTCCTCCTTCGTACCCTGGAAGTGTGGTATGAAAAGTAGAGAAGTTTGTCTAAGGAGTCACACGTGGCCCCCACGAGCACTTCCCACTCTTTCCTCATCTCCTGCATTCAAGGTCCACGTAGCAAATGATTCCCTGATTGTCTCATCCATTTACATCTTTTAGCTAAAATCAAGTGTAGAAGTCCTCAGTAATGGGTATAATGGCGCCCCCTGCAGGTGAGGCACGGTCACTTGGGGGTCTATTTACTAAGCAGCGTTAGGAGACAGAGTGAAAAGTGATAAGAAAGTGATAAGGTGCCAACCAATCAGCTGCCAACTGTCATCTCACAGGCTGTGTTTGAAAAATGACAGTTGGGAGCTGATTGGCTGGTACCTTATCACTTTTCACTCTGTCTCCTAACACTGCTTAGTAACTAGACCCCTTGGTCCTCTAGCTTGGAGAGTGCATCTTCTATGCACTAGTTACTGTAGGTACTTTCCACACAGCTGGAGTCTGCGCACTGGAACTGAAATTACAGATTTGGGCTTTCAGTTCCACTAATGTAAGAAAAAAAAAATTGAACATCTTTAATATTATTATTATTATTATTATTATTATTATTATTATTAAAATGCATTATTCAAACAATATATATATATTTTGAAATCCTTTATTGCCATTCTACAATGGCGGTAATTACTATTGACCAAGATACTTGTTAAATTAATTAAAAGGTGCGTCTGTATTCCCCGGCAACAGGACTTCCCGCCCTTTGATAAATCAGCCACTCGCTGTGATAAGTACAAGCCGCACTCCTCAGCCTCCGCCACTGTGGCCCTGTACAATAAAGGAGATATAACCTCCTGGGGGAAATGACTGGAGAAGGGGGTAAGTAACGAGGACAATTCCCTACTCAGCGAGGGAGCAGGGTCTGAGCACGCGGTGCAGGAACTGACTGTAAGACACCAAACACTTTACATTATTTCTGGCTGACACTTCCCCAACTCTGCTCCGCAATGTGCCAGTCTGCAGATCCGTGCCAACTGAGGCTGGCATGTAACGTGTTCTTACAGAAAGCCGCTTTACAATCGCTCATTGTCCGTTTGTGAGGCGACGTGGAGATGGTGTGGAATGGGGAAGTCTTGTTTGTGCTGTAAACTATACAAACATGAAAAGGGAGTGACGGAGAGGCGTTGTTCTATATATATGTACCACAAACTGCCATCATGCAGCGTGCCAGGCCGCCTGTGCCAGGACACTGCTTTTATTCCTGCCTCTTAAGGTGACCAGCCCATGGCTACTGGTGTAGGCACCAACTATATAACAAAGGGGATTTTATGTGACAGCTGCCAGGAGTTTTATATTTGCATTTAAGGTGCTTTGTACAGATGAGTCATATACTATATATATATATTTACTGTAAGATCTGTAGGAACAATAAGGAATATATCCTGTCTATTGATCTATGCCGGCGTTTGCGGAGTACAATGAGAAGTAATAGTGGACAATACATGACACCCCCAGGTATAAAAGCCATGCGCAATCTCTAACTCACAAAGGGGCTGTTATGTACACTGCACTGTACAGTGCGTACAGACAACAGTACGAGGGAGACATGTATCACGGGTTGGGTATGAAATCCCGGCGGTCAGGATGCCGTTGGTCAGAATACCGACAGCCCCAATCCCGACACCCATAGGAACTAACTAAGTGTTTTCCTAACCCTTACCCTAACACTCGATCCCGGGTGCCTAACCCCCACCTCACTCCCCCCCAGTGCCTAAGCCTAACCTCCCCCTACCGTACCCTAAACCTAGCACCCTCTTCCCGATGGCTAAATCTAACCTCCCCCTCACAGCACCCCTACCCTATCCCTCCCTCCCAGGTGCCTAACCCTAACCCCCCCCCCCAGTGCCTAACCCTAACCCCCCCCAGTGCCTAAGCCTAACCTCCCCGCACCCTAAACCTAACACCCCCTCCCCGGTGCCTAACCCTAACCCCCCCCCCCCAGTGCCTAAGCCTAACCGCTCCCTCCCATGCCCTAAACCAAAAACCCCCTCCCTGGTGCCTAAACCTAACCTCCCCACTAGTGCCTAAGCCTAACCTCCCCCTCCCCGCACCCTAAACCTAACACCCCCTCCCCGATGCCTAAACCTAACCTCCCCACTAGTGCCTAAGCCTAACCTCCCCCTCCCATACCCTAAACCTAACACCCCCTCCCCGATGCCTAAGCCTAACCTCCCCGTCCCCGCACCCTTATCCTAACACCCCCTCCCCAGTGCCAAACCCTAAACATTCCGCTAGTCCCTAATCCTAACCCCACACTCTAACCCTAACCTCCACCTAACACCCCAATACTTATCTTCGGGATGCCGACTACATCCCATGTGATACACATCTAACCTGTACAACAAAGGAAATAGACTCTGATGAGAGGAAGGGTCTATGTAATGGGGGGAAGTAATGTCATGCTAAGCAATCTCTGTCTTAATGTATTGAAACAGGGTAATCTGGAACTTGCGCCCTGAAGGATACACTTCCCATGTTACGTGACTTTTAGTTCAAAGTGTTAACTACCCCTAGAAAGCTAACCATGTATCTGACGCACCCGGGCATTTCTAACTTTCCAACAAAGTACATTCAGGTGGCATTTTTACCTCGCTCAGTTATGACGTCGTTACAGGACATTCTGGAAAGAAATGCGCCAACAGTTAGAGCCAATATACGAGTGGGTCTACCAAAGCCCAAGTGATGAGGAATGTGTCCATCCACAAAAAAAGACTGAAAGACATCAGACCAATGTAACGCGTCACAAGCCGGTGTACATGGAACATCGGGCAATGATTTGTTCTGATTGCCTAATCAATGTGCCCCCCTTGCCCCTGCCTCTGCTGCATTGGAATGGGTATGAAATACCGCCGGCCGCATGGCCCCCCGGGGGTGCCTAACCCTAACCTTCCCTACCCCTAGCCTAACCCTGACCCTCCCGGGGGGGTGCCTAACCCTAAGTCCCCCCCGGGAGCCCTAAACCTAACCCTCCCCCCCCCCGCGGCTGTCCGCTCGCGGCGCCCGGCATCACTACGATTGGGATGCCAGACGCCGGTCCCCCGGCGTCGGGGAAATGCGGGCGTCTACATCTAGATGCCCGGCATTTCACCCTTGCCGGGATATGACAGTCGGGAAGCCGGCTGCCGGTATTTAGGCAGTCGGCTTCCCGATTGCTTCCCGCTGCATTCAGCAGCGGCACACAGTCAGAGAGAGGGAGGCCGACAGCAACACGGCGCAGTGCGCAACACCAGAGATCAGAGAGGAGCCGGGCCAGAGACACAGGGGCTGGAATGAGGCTGAGAGACACAGGCTGGGGTAAGGCTGTGAGACGGGCTGGGTGGAGGCTGTAAGACACAGGGGCTAGGGTGAGACTGTGATAATGCTGGAGCAACATTGGAAAGGATGAGGCTGCAAAGACGAGGTTTGAGGCTGGTGCAACACAGGCGGGGATGAGGCTGGAGAGACGAGGTTTGAGGCTGGTGCAACACAGGCGAGGATGAGGCTGCAAAGACGAGGGTTGAGGCTGGTGCAACACAGGCGAGGATGAGGCTGCAAAGACGAGGGTTGAGGCTGGTGCAACACAGGCGAGGATGAGGCTGCAAAGACGAGGGTTGAGGCTGGTGCAACACAGGCGAGGATGAGGCTGCAAAGACGAGGGTTGAGGCTGGTGCAACACAGGCGAGGATGAGGCTGCAAAGACGAGGGTTGAGGCTGGTGCAACACAGGCGAGGATGAGGCTGCAAAGACGAGGGTTGAGGCTGGTGCAACACAGGCGAGGATGAGGCTGCAAAGACGAGGGTTGAGGCTGGTGCAACACAGGCGAGGATGAGGCTGCAAAGACGAGGGTTGAGGCTGGTGCAACACAGGCGAGGATGAGGCTGCAAAGACGAGGGTTGAGGCTGGTGCAACACAGGCGAGGATGAGGCTGCAAAGACGAGGGTTGAGGCTGGTGCAACACAGGCGAGGATGAGGCTGCAAAGACGAGGGTTGAGGCTGGTGCAACACAGGCGAGGATGAGGCTGCAAAGACGAGGGTTGAGGCTGGTGCAACACAGGCGAGGATGAGGCTGCAAAGACGAGGGTTGAGGCTGGTGCAACACAGGCGAGGATGAGGCTGCAAAGACGAGGGTTGAGGCTGGTGCAACACAGGCGAGGATGAGGCTGCAAAGACGAGGGTTGAGGCTGGTGCAACACAGGCGAGGATGAGGCTGCAAAGACGAGGGTTGAGGCTGGTGCAACACAGGCGAGGATGAGGCTGCAAAGACGAGGGTTGAGGCTGGTGCAACACAGGCGAGGATGAGGCTGCAAAGACGAGGGTTGAGGCTGGTGCAACACAGGCGAGGATGAGGCTGCAAAGACGAGGGTTGAGGCTGGTGCAACACAGGCGAGGATGAGGCTGCAAAGACGAGGGTTGAGGCTGGTGCAACACAGGCGAGGATGAGGCTGCAAAGACGAGGGTTGAGGCTGGTGCAACACAGGCGAGGATGAGGCTGCAAAGACGAGGGTTGAGGCTGGTGCAACACAGGCGAGGATGAGGCTGCAAAGACGAGGGTTGAGGCTGGTGCAACACAGGCGAGGATGAGGCTGCAAAGACGAGGGTTGAGGCTGGTGCAACACAGGCGAGGATGAGGCTGCAAAGACGAGGGTTGAGACTGGTGCAACACAGGCGAGGATGAGGCTGCAAAGACGAGGGTTGAGGCTGGTGCAACACAGGCGAGGATGAGGCTGCAAAGACGAGGGTTGAGGCTGGTGCAACACAGGCGAGGATGAGGCTGCAAAGACGAGGGTTGAGGCTGGTGCAACACAGGCGAGGATGAGGCTGCAAAGACGAGGGTTGAGGCTGGTGCAACACAGGCGAGGATGAGGCTGCAAAGACGAGGGTTGAGGCTGGTGCAACACAGGCGAGGATGAGGCTGCAAAGACGAGGGTTGAGGCTGGAAAGACACAGGGAGTTAAGGCTGAGAGACACAGTTGGGGATGAGTCTGAAGAGACACGGGGTATGAGCCAATGGTCGACCTGTATGTACCTACTGGGAAGGGAAAGGGGGTCTCAAAAACATGACTGTGCTGGGCCCCAATATTTTTGTTGCCGGCCCTGCATATAGTAGCTATGTATTGCACCTTTTTCAATAAATGTTATTTTTCTGGATACTACAGATTTCTCATCTTACGGGTATCACAGACCCAGGTTAGCTCTTATGAAACTTTTATAAAGTCAGCTTTCTAGGGGTTTATCACAGGCAGCAATACTATTAACCTGCACATATTTACATTCTAGGAAGGGAGAACCGAACACTATACCCAAAATCCATTTACTGTGCAGTGATGTTGTGGCGTTGGCAGGATGACTAGCGCTGAGTGCTGAATCACTCTGTGCGAGGGTGACATGGGGGGAAAACCAGGGATGGGCAGGGGGCTGGAAACTTTGGCCTAAAGGCAAAACATAATCAAACAGCCCAGACTCATCTACCTATGCGCCCATCTGGGAAACCATGACGGCGTCATTTGCCTAATGCGGGCGTGGTTTATACAGCCAATTAAAAATATGGAACATCGTTATGATGCAACGCTATAATAAAACACATCATAGTTGAAAGTGCAGTGTCTGATTATATACAGTACGTGGTTATGTACAGTATACAATGCATGCGATTCTCCTTACCATACACAGCACACTACTGGGTACATTAATAAACGCGCGTGCGCAGACACAATGCAGTGTGACCCCTATCCACCAATCAGACATCAGCTTTCAGTTTGCAAGCTACTGTACACGGCATAAATGGCTTTTAAAATCTACGCAGTTGCTGCGGGTGACAGCATATTTTGGCTTTACAGCGGGACTCGCAAACGTCTTTCTATATGTCTGCAAATGGCAGTACAGCGTGCGTATTCACTGAGGATGACATTATACGGTGCAGTAATATTTCCGCTCGCAGATGCCACTTTGCAGGAATGTGTGACTATATATATACATATATATATATATATATATATATAAATACAATCACTTTTGAATGCCACTAGCTGTGCAAGAAAAACATGTTTTTGTGTGAGCTCATATAGTAAATGAACTGTAAGTGGTCGTGGCGTTTATTGAATTCCCGGCACTTATATTACAGCGCAGAAAAGAGAGCTGCGAGTTGGGTAGACCATCTGTGAATAACAAGAACAGTCAGTGTAATGAGAGGGGGATACAGCTGACAGATGAGAAAAAAAAAAATGAGCACATTCAATATTTACTGAACTGTCTGAACGCTTTTCCATGTTGTTTTCTAGAGATTTATTCCCCTCTAAACCTGATATGGAAGCGGCAAAATATTCCGTACAGGAGAACGTACAAGTGCCACCTCTGCTGCCAAGGAACAGCTGTGCACACTGGGGCCATTGAAGACCCACACATTGCACCTTTGGCTTTCAGGCAGTGTTCACTGCGTTCTCTGCAACATGCCCTGCGGGAGGCCGATTCTGGGACGCCAGTGCCCTGCCCTGAGCGCCCTGGACGCAACGCAGATATTCAGCGTAGAGTCATGATGGAAATTCCACAGACATAAACTAGTTAAAATTCCTTTAATCTTCCCTCTAAATATTCATTGTCAGAGGCATTTATAGAAGCTGGTGCACAGAACAATTATTATAGGGCACATACATCGGGCAGCTGTCGGGGCAATTCCCTGCTCTGCCAATTCCTGGGTCGGGGCATCGGTGAAATCCATTGTGTTGTACAATCCCGACTCCTCGATTTCAGCCAGAAAATGTTTGATATCAGCAAGTCGGGGATTTTTAATTTCTCCGATTGCCAAACGGATCACCGATCATCTGTGTCAGCCGATACTTGCTTTTGATCGATAATCGGATCAGCATCGGCAGAACATGAATTGGGCCGTATGTATAGTATGATTCCCATTACCCATACAGACCAATTAGACATTTTCATTAAAAGTAATCAACTGCTATGGGGTAACACCACATTTCTCTTCTGCATCGGGTTTCATAAATGTTTTGCGAGTACTCGTACAGCTTTGGGGGAGGTGTATCAAACCATCTAACGAGGACAAGTGGAGAAGCAGACTGTACCAACCAATCAGCTCCTAGCTATCATTTTATAGAATGCACTTGATAAATAATAGCTAGAAGATTGGTTGCTCTGGGTAATGGCTCCACTTGTCACCTGTAGCCCCCCCCACAGCAGTCTCTCCCTCTGCACCCCCAAAACACCTCCCGTGTGTTGGCCCGTCCTCCACCTGCGCTAGTGTACCATTTTGTTGCCCTTCTCCCCCTGCAGGTAGCCCGGTTTGCTCCTTCATACCCTGATGGATAATAAATTTAGCAATTGAAATTCCACAGACTAAAAACCTCACGGTCTCACGTCTCATTAAGGCTTTTTGGAAATTATCTGAAATGTCACAAAACCTACTGAATTTCTGCCTCTCAAACTAAAAACAGCAATGAAATTACGATCATTAAGGCTGACGCCTTCATGGGCGTGTTCTGGTTTTGTGAAATTTCAGATCATGTCTAAAAGGCACACATCCACTAGACGACAGGCAAAAGGCTGCACGATTACCACATTGTAATGGTGCGGTCGTTTGTCAGTCTGTGATGTGACGAGCAGTCGCTCAGTGCAGGCTCATCATTCATCTGCAAACATGTTGAACCTGACGATATCGTCAGGTTGGTACAACATATTTGTACGATGATAGATGTCTAAACTACCAACGATGTTCAAACGATTATCGAACGATAACGACATCGTTATCGTTCAATCGCTCAATTTAATCGTCTAGTGGATGTGTGCCTTTAGAAGCCTTAATGGGACATGTGGAAACCGTAAGGTGTTTTGTCTATGGAATATTCACCATCATCATCACCAGGGTGCATTAGTAACAGCCTTTACTGATGCAAATAATACATCAGAAAAACAGGCATATTTAATTTGAGAACAGCCCATTGCATCCCAGGTAGGCCCATTCAGTGGCTAGTGTAATGGCAATTGAAGTGCTTATGACTCCCTCCTGACCTGGTACATTGCTTCGCGACTTCTAGATTTCACCATCCTTTTGACTCCTCTCAGCATTCCCGGCTACCAGTCCAACTGTTCCTTCACCTGCCACATCAAAGGGCAGGTCAGAGGGCCACAACCTGCAGACCAACTACAACAAAGACCAAACCTCCTTGCACGGGTCCCTGGTGAGCACTGGGGACCCCTTAGACACCACTCCAGGTTTGTCCATAGTGAATCCACCAATTTCTACAAATCGTGAGAAAAAGCTGGAGAGCTGTTTGCTTTGTACACCAAAACTAATAAACGTTTACGTACAGGGAAAGTTCTCTAATTAGTCAAGAAATACATTTCAAGGCTATGATGAGAATAAATATTTGTATTGAGCTACAGTATTAAGCAAATGTTTGTGATCCATTTAGGGTTCTCTTAGAGCAGTTACAGTCTTACAGACTTCTACTGGCAAATACACTAAGGAGCGTTAATGAATTCTGTAGTTCAGGGTGTCTAAAGGCGGGTATCCACTACAAGAACTGAAAACGACTCCACAATTACGACATTGTCGTTTGTCAGTCGTGTGATGAGCCTGCACTAACGAGCAGTCGTTCAGTGCAGGGTCACCGATCATCTGGAAACATGCTGAACCTGACGATAACGTCAGGTTGACCAGCATGTTGGAAATATGATAGATGTCTAAACGACCAGCGGGCACGCGCATCGCTGGTCGTTTTAGACACTTTTGCAAACGATTTGCAAATGATTGAACGATTGAAAGATCATTATCGTTCAACTTAATCGTCTAGTGGATACCCCCCTTAAAGGGTTTATGCACCCAGCACCTCATATACTGTAGACAATCATATAGAAAGTAATTTCCACTACACAAGTATAAGAGCTAATTCATTGGTTTCCAAAAGATGACCAGCAGCACAGATCAATGAAGAAAAAGCAGATGGGCAGAGCTAAGAGCTGCTCTGTGGAGTCGAAGTCCCTACTTTGTGCTCACCAGTTCTTATAGGCAAGTGCACAGATTTATGGGTCAAAATGGAAATGTAGCTTGAGCCTCAATTAGACTGGAAATATATATATATATATATATATATATACACAATTACACACACACATTTATATGCCCTCCAAAGCTCCCACACTGCAATTACTGCAAGCTGAGAGAACATACAATACAACAATGTTAGCACTCATAATAAAGAACTGAATCCAAGGCAAGTTAGTTTGACCGACGTTTCAATTTTCTAGGAAATTTTCATCAGGGTGCACCGTTAAGAAAATGTTATACAAGCGTTGAAACGTTGGACAAACTATTTATTTACTAATTATTATATACACATACACACATGGGTGGCCATAACTGAACTATAGTTCCTTCATCTAACAGCCAGAATGTCCCCAACATTTGGTAGGGAGACTGATTAGGACATGGGAAGCAGGATTCTGTGGAAAAGAAAATGAGTGCAACAAGTAATAATGTGGTACTGTACAATGTGAAAACAATGTAACATTGGGCAAATGGTTTATTGCTGTATCAGCATTAGTGCAACACAGTAAAGGATATTGGCCCTCATTCAGAGCCGTACGCTCTGAGCAGAGCGCACGCTCTGAATGAGGGCCGGGCTCCATTTTCATGGAGCGTCCTCCTGGACGCTCGTATAGCTGTGGGTCACCACCCACAGGCTATACGAGCGTGCTTTGTGATGGCCGCGATGGTCGAGACCATCGCGACCATCGAAATTGCGAGCCGGAGCCTGCGGTTGAGGTTTTCAACCGCAAGCTCCGGAGTGATTTTGGCTCTATCAGAGCCAAAATCACTCCCACTGACATCACTAGTGATGTCAGTGGGCCGGCTTCTGACGGGAGGCGTTCCCGTGGGAACGCCCCCGTCAGGGAGGCACGCCCCCGGCACGCCCACCAAAGGGGGCGTGCTGTCAATCAACATTGACAGCACGCCCCCTTTGATCGGACACAACGAGCGAAGGACTTTCCTTCGCTCGTCGCGTCTGGCGCATGCGCACGACGGAGCTCCCTCCGTCGTGCGCATGCTCAGTGCATAACATCGACCCACTTGCGAGCGGACAGCCGCTCGCGAGTGGGTCTGAATCAGGCCCATTGTTCATTAGTTCACTAAGTAACTGTATTGAACATCCCCCCCCCCTTCCTGGAATGTATGAAGAAGTGCTCCCCAATATTTGAGCTGACCACATAATGTGATGTTATAGCTCCACTGGGGTAGGGACTGATGTGAATGGGCAAATATTCTCTGTAAAGCACTGCGGAATATGTGTGTGCTATATAAGTAACTGGTAATAATGGTAATAATAATGTTATAATAATAAGTGCAAGTTTTTCTTGTATCGATGGTTGCACACAGATCCCTTGAGCGGACTAATGCATAGCAATGATTATATGACAATACATACTACAGAAACACCAAAAGCAAATACATAATAAAAAAACACTAGTGGGAGGTTATCAGAGTATTTCCACACAATCGTCTATTCATATAGTTATAAATATCACACAGCAATTTCTACAGACGAGCCCCCAATTTTCAGATGCCAAAGAGAACTAACTTATAATTGTAGAGGTGCAGTTTTGTGTAAATGAGGGCACAACTGGTCAGAACATGGGAAGAGCCATTTTTCCTGGAATAATGTCAATGTAAATAATTATCACTCCGGGCTAGTATTTTGCACAGTATCGCTCAGCCGCCCCTTCAATATGTTTTTGCTAAATGGCGGCGATAAGTGTTCTTGCAGCAAAAAATCATCATCGTTATCCCCACGTTGGGGCTGCCAGTGACAGATATGCCTCTTAGTCAGGATGTATTATAATGTATTATACACGCATTATAAGATACTAAGCCTTCTGCATCCATGCCCTCTGTACGACATGTAGCTCCCACTGACTGAGGAAACACAAAGAGGCGCCCTCTGCGTCCCATCCAGCATTGTAGCCCATTAGCACGTGACCCCCATAGGGTTTCACCTCTTATTGAACCTCTTTTGTTGTACAATGTACAGAATATGTGAATTCTGCTTTTTTTGATCATTGAGTGATGAAGCTAATAATTTAAATTATCGCGGCCCTGGAGACGGACCCTTGTGAAAGATGTGAGGAATTTATGAAAGTGCTGCTATAATTAGGTCCTCATTTACCAAAATCTCAGAAAATACAAACATAATTTCTGCAGAGCCCGAGTAAAGCAGCTAATGACACCGTGACGTGCAGAGGCTGATGGTTCTGCTTTTAAATAGCCAATATAAAATGTATATTTGAATCCACTTGTCTGCGGTTCAATTAAAATGAGTTATAACTGCTGGGAGCGGCTGGATTCATACTTACTGTGACTTTCATGACAACTTAAAGACAGTGTATTGCCATTCTTATAGCTCTGATTAAATGGTGAAACTTTGTATGCTGATAAGATAATTACGGATGTTCGTTTTACCCAAGAACGTGTACATCTGTCTGCTGTGCAGCATTCTTCCCCCAACAGTCCCACTCTTAGCTGAGCAGTCCTGATTTTTGGAAGTGGTTTGTGGCATGGGGCCATGGTTGGGCTAACCAACGTTTGTTGTTATAGTCACCTATAGCAATAAGAGGCAGCCATTCAGCAGGCAGGGAAATACATAGCGCATGACTATTATTATTATTGGCCTACTATTACATAAAGCAGATAACGCATGTCGCTGCGGCATCGATAATGGTAACGTTCTATGATGAGCCTCTGTGTAAGCAAGTGATAGGATGAGTGACAGCAGCCCCCTGTGTCATCCTGAGCCACACCGACCTTCATACATTGCTCCTTCCAGCAGGTATACACCCCACTCTGGGCCTAATTCAGCCATGGGCGCAATGCCCTTACTCAGCTGCACGATTATCGATGGTCTGCAAATGTGTCGAGTTTCATTACACATGTCACTTGCATTGAGGAATTATTCACAAATTGATTGACAGGCAGGGACCATTTGTGGGAGGCTATGCGGAGTGGCGCTACTCAAACGCAGGCGTGTCGCGACCGTGACAGAGACTCTGGGGCCAATTCAGCATTGCACGAAAGTGCAATGCTGAATGCAGGATCCCGACTATCGAGAATCTGCGCTTGATCAGGACCTGTTCTGCGAATGTACGGAACGGGTCCCCTGCATGATCGCAACGCAGAGGCATTTAATGGGCGGTGCGGGGACGGTGGACAGTCCTGTGCCAGACCCATTTCCGGTAGTGGCAGGGACTGCTTCCACGGATCCCGTTTCTTTGCCTCGGAAGTCGGCCAGCCTGCGTAAGCGCAGTCGCGATGGTGGTCGCAGTGCTGGGATCGTAAATGCAGCAGGGGGTGTCAGACATCTCTTGCTGCATTTGCATATTTACAATGACTGAATTGCAATCTGCCTGTGTGCTGCCTGTGTGCTGCCCTGTGTGCTGCTTGTGTGCTGCCTGTGTGCTGCTTGTGTGCGGCCTGTGCGCGGCCTGCGCGCTGCCTTGTGTGCTGCCTGTGTGCTGCTTGTGTGCTGCCTGTGTGCTGCTTGTGTGCTGCCTGTGCGCGGCCTGTGTGCTGCCTGTGTGCTGCCTGTGTGCTGCTTGTGTGCGGCCTGTGCGCGGCCTGTGTGCTGCCTGTGTGCTGCTTGTGTGCTGCCTGTGTGCTGCCTGTGTGCTGCTTGTGCGCGGCCTGTGCGCGGCCTGTGTGCTGCCTGTGTGTTGCCTGTGCGCAGCCTGTGTGCTGCCTGTGTGCGGCCTGTGCGCAGCCTGTGTCCAACTTTGCAATTCCGCCCTAAGCTGAATCACCCCCTCTGTACGGTACAGTCTTGACACATGCGCGGTGTGACTGTGCATGCACAGTAGCAAAATAAACAACAACGCTGCACCACGCCCGACATAAGCCCCGCGCGTCCACCTCTGAATCCGGATCTTAATGCATTAGTGGGTCATTTATCCAGCAATCTGTACAGAACATTGAGAAGTGGACGTAATGCCGCATCATGCATTGTGCAGCGAGTGAATGGCGATTACACTCACACAGAAGATCCACTCACAAAATGAGCGACAGGTGGTCAGCTTTTGGGGGAGGTAACGGGGGGGGGGCTAGCTAGAGAAACGCAGGCGTATCGGAGTGTTTAAACGCTGTTTTCTGGGCGTGCATAAATTAGCCACTGCGTTCTTACTGGCACCAGGAGAGCCCTCTGCGTGTCTGGCGACCAACTATGTCTGCGACAGCTAATAATTACACAGAAGGCTGATGGCCACCTGATCTGCGTTCCATTACTTCCACTTTTGTGCGTGAGCGGAGGAAGTGAGTTGCCGGACGGCGAGTAGATCATCAGCATATTTTCGGAATTGCGAATCCGTGAGAGATCGCAGCTGCAGTGACATCTCAATCAGGCCCCAGATCCGGTGTCAGATGAAAGTAAGGTGAGCAGATTGGGAGTGGGGTGATCGGGGCGTCCAAGGCTTGCGGAACTTTTCTAGTAACACATTAGTACCTCACAGATGCACATTACTGAGCACACATTTTTTGTGGGATTCAATTGTTACGGTATTAGAGTGCTTTTTCAACAATGTGAAGGTCAGACCATTAATGATGTAGGTCCCTCTTTTTTAAAATATTTTTATTTGGAAGCAGAGCAGGTTCCTAGTACAGATTCCTAACATGGCACCGCCAAATATTGCCTGACCGCTAGACAATGAAACCTGGGAGCGGAGCAGCTAGAACACCGTGCATCAAGGCTGCGGATTTGGGAGTTCGGTGAATCATCCCATTGTACAAATAAATAGGCATACTGTACATGTTGTGCTATATCCCCATTTTATCCTTGGAGAGGGAAACAAAGGGTGCAGGACGACTTAGCTGTTACTAGTGACTGTTTTGTCTTCTGTTTCGTTGCAAAATGCATGTAAATTAGTAATATATATATCTATATATATCTGACCTTTATATACATTACGCTGCTGCACCAACTGTGTAGCCTGAAGAGTTGATTGTTGTGATTATCATCTTTAGGGTCTTCCTCGCATTTCCCAGAGGCCAAAGTCTCCTTTACACTCATTACATGTCATAGGATCAAACGTGGCGGTCGTATTACCGTTGTTACCTGCACATGCGCAGTGTGAATGGTGCTACCCGATCGTACATATGCGTTTAGCAGCATTACAGAGGTCTATTAGCCTAAGGGGCGATCGGAACCCTTAATCAGACCCCGGAGCCAGGCAATGATGTACATCTGTGCGCACGTGCAATGTCGGAGTGAATTTGCGCAATTTACTCTACATAAACTGTCTTACGGCCAACTCAGCATAGGCCAAATGTGGGAGTTCTACTTGTGCGGATGAACAATATATATTGTGGCATTACTGCAATAAAAGAGAAACTATTTAATTGAATAAGGGAGAGGGGGTGATGCAATGACACAGACTGGGCATCTTAATACGTCCAATTCCCCAGCTCACAAGTAGGCATGTTAGCCACAACTAAAACGGAAATCTATTTCACGACCGGAAGGCCGTAGAGAAGTTATTAATAACTTTAAAATCTCCGTCTTTTCAATCAACTGCGGAGGATGAATAACAAACAACATACTGTAACACGATGCACGCAGGCGTGCGCCATGTCTGCGCCCAGACTATCGTTACTTTTGCAACTATATATTTTTTTATTTATGGCATCCAGCAACATTATAGACACCTTGACTCTTGTGCCTTTCCTTTCCCTACACAGTGTAGACGGGAACAGTGGGACTCTCAGAGCGCTGTAGCAATGTTCTTACAGAGCGCGTCCGTCCCGATATCTCTATAGCAAGAATAATGTCACCGGGACACATTCCCCACAATACAACTCTGCAATATATGGAACATACGGCTTTATATTCTATGTACAAACAAACAAAAAGCGGCACAAACACCAGACAAAGGATTTCCTTTCTCTCCATACAGTCACATAGTGAAAAGATTTTTTTTTTTTTTGCAGGAATGTCTGTTTGCTCCTGTAACAACACAAGGTCATTTTCTCTTCACCTACGTCCAATTATTAAATTCTTTGTTTCATGCGCACTAATAACGATGCTGGGAAGAACAAAGCTAAGGTCGCGGGTACGTACCAGACTGCCGAGCGGCTTTATCTCTCTGTTTTGTTAAGGTGCGGTGATTTCAGTATCCAAATGTAACTCCAGGCAGTCTGAAAAGAAACAGGTTAAAATATCTCTCTGTTATAATTGGTATTTCAGATTTAATTAAAAATTAAACTTTCATAATGTTTCACCATCCAAAGCAACGCACTATCAGTCAAGCGTGACTTTTTTTGGTGACAAAAAAAAAAAGCTCTTTGTGGAATATATTTTATAATGAAAGAGGTGGGGGGAAGTGGGGAAGATACAAAAGGACACAATGAAGACTGAAAAGAAAGGTTTAAACAAAGGAAAAAACGTGGATCATATTTTGTCCAGAATAGTAATCTAGATAATGTATGTATGTAATAATGGCAAGTGAGGGTCTCTGATGCTATCAACTGCGTACAGAACGTACATGGGGGCAGATTTTGAGCGTAGGGTGGT
This sequence comes from Taudactylus pleione, assembly GCA_031769625.1. NCBI lineage: Eukaryota > Metazoa > Chordata > Amphibia > Anura > Myobatrachidae > Taudactylus > Taudactylus pleione. The sequence continues at coordinate 897,823 of JAUIMM010001093.1, forward strand.
GGTTGGTTACATTTTGTGTATAGGGTGGTGGTCGGATTTTGTGTGTAGGGTGGTGGTTGGATTTTGTGTGTAGGGTGGTGGTTGGATTTTGTGTGTAGGGTGGTGGTTGGATTTTGTGTGTAGGGTGGTGGTTGGTTACACGTATAACCACTCCTGATGATACCCTAAAAGCTGTGAGTAAGGGGGGGGGGGGGGCAGATTATTACAGAGATATATTTTTTTGCCAGGTTCACTTTGCTATTCAGTTGGTGCCAGGAACATTAAACGCGCCTGACCTTTGAAAACATGTTATCAAACTACAACTGGGAACTGTTAAAAAGACCCTTTTTCCAAATCTCTGCAGTTCAAGAGTTGGAATAGAAGCTGCACAATCCGTGTTTCAGAGGAACGAGCGTCAGATGGTTTCGTGATTTGTGCACGTGACAAGCAGTGGGGCGCGGTTTGCTAATGTTGCGTTCTGCCTAGACTATGGCACAAGTGATTCTAGCACAGTGCTCACCTAAACAAGACTTTAGTTTTTTTTCTTAAATGTTTTTACACCCTTAAGTTCTCTTACTTAAGACAGGAACACAAGGATGGGAGACTGGGACACAAGGATGGGAGACGGGGACACAAGGATGGGAGACGGGGACACAAGGATGGGAGACGGGGACACAAGGATGGGAGACGGGTACACAAGGATGGGAGACGGGAACGCAAGAATGGGAGACGGGAACGCAAGAATGGGGAGACTGGAACACAAGGATGGGAGACTGGAACACAAGGATGGGAGACTGGAACACAAGAATGGGAGACTGGAACACAAGGATGGGAGACTGGAACACAAGGATGGGAGACTGGAACACAAGAATGGGAGACTGGAACACAAGGATGGGAGACGGGAACACAAGGATGGGAGACTGGAACACAAGGATGGGAGACGGGAACACAAGGATGGGAGACTGGAACACAAGGATGGGAGACGGGAACACAAGGATGGGAGACGGGAACACAAGGATGGGAGACGGGAACACAAGGATGGGAGACTGGAAAACAAAGATGGGAGACTGGAAAACAAAGATGGGAGACTGGAACACAAGGATGGGGAGATGGGAACACAAGGATGGTAGACGGGAACACAAGGTTGGGAGTCAGAAACACAAGGATGGGAGACTGGAACACAAGGATGGGAGACGGGAACACAAGGATGGGAGACGGGAACACAAGGATGGGAGACGGGAACACAAGGATGGGAGACTGGAAAACAAAGATGGGAGACTGGAAAACAAAGATGGGAGACTGGAAAACAAAGATGGGAGACTGGAAAACAAAGATGGGAGACTGGAACACAAGGATGGGAGACGGGAACACAAGGATGGGAGATGGGAACACAAGGATGGGAGACTGGAACACAAGGATGGGAGACGGGGACACAAGGATGGGAGACGGGAACACAAGGATGGGAGACGGGAACACAAGGATGGGAGACGGGAACACAAGGTTGGGAGTCAGAAACACAAGGATGGGAGACGGGGACACAAGGATGGGAGACGGGGACACAAGGATGGGAGACGGGGACACAAGGATGGGAGACGGGAACACAAGGATGGGAGACGGGAACACAAGGATGGGACTCAGAAACACAAGGATGGGAGACTGGAACACATGGATGGGAGACGGGGACACAAGGATGGGAGACAGGAGCACAAGGTTGGGAGTCAGGAGCACAAGGGCAACATGTTCATGGGTCACAATCACTTTTCGAGACATTTTAATGCACCCTTCTCTCTCTCTCTCTCTCTATTCCAAAGCCCCTGGAACATTTTTTTTTGTTATGCATATGGCTCAGCACATCAGCCCTCATCTCCGGCACCTTCCTGAGTTAATGTCTGTTCGGCCCATTGACACAATTTACTTCTTTGTGTGCAGTGTATTGTTCTATAGCGGCTGATGATACTACCATTATATAGTCAGAGGCACACTTGGAGAAACTCCCTGAATATTGCTTTGGAAGTCTCATTTCATCTATAATCCCAAAGTCACGTCAATTCCATCAATAGCTCTGAGGTTTTGTTCAAATGTAGTCAGTAGCGCAGATCTACAGGACATCTATGTTAGCTTCTCTCAGCAGTTATGGTTACTACATACCTCCCAACCATCCCCATATCGGTGGTATAGTCCTGAATGGAATGACTGTCATGCAGGTGACATGCTCTCCCCGACTGGTGGGAAGCATGTCAGTAGTGACTGAGTGCCGCATGTTGCGGAGGTAGGTGGCACCAATGCATGTGCCAATTTAATGGTATTTTAGAAGGAAGGAATGAAAGGAGGGAGGTTGTGGATGGCCTGGCTCTACAGTATTGCTAAGCTTGACCACTAGACCATCCTGATTCCTATTAGAAAGTATTGTCAACAGACATTTATAAAATACACACTACAATCTTTCAACATGTGAACATACACATTGAAGGCAACAGCCCATGTAATGTCAGGCTGCGTCAGTACTGTGTCTGTGATATCATCAAGCTGTAGGAGGTCCACCAGCTATGAGCACATACAGTAGGCTCTGATGAGTTTAGCAGAAAGTATAAAGTGGAATCTATCAGACCCCTGAGGCTGGAACAGTACACGGCACAGTCCTGAGGCTGGAACAGTACACGGCACAGTCCTGAGGCTGGAACAGTACACGGCACAGTCCTGAGGCTGGAACAGTACACGCCACAGTCCTGAGGCTGGAACAGTACACGCCACAGTCCTGAGGCTGGAACAGTACACGGCACAGTCCTGAGGCTGGAACAGTACACGCCACAGTCCTGAAGCTGGAACAGTACACGCCACAGTCCTGAGACTGGAACAGTACACGGCAGAGTCCTGAGGCTGGAACAGTACACGGCACAGTCCTGAGGCTGGAACAGTACATGCCACAGTCCAGAGGCTGGAACAGTACACGGCACAGTCCTGAGGCTGGAACAGTACACGCCACAGTCCTGAGGCTGGAACAGTACACGCCACAGTCCTGAAGCTGGAACAGTACACACCACAGTCCTGAAGCTGGAACAGTACATGCCACAGTCCTGAAGCTGGAACAGTACACGGCACAGTCCTGAAGCTGGAACAGTACACGACACAGTCCTGAGGCTGGAACAGTACACGGCACAGTCCTGAAGCTGGAACAGTACACGACACAGTCCTGAGGCTGGAACAGTACACGGCACAGTCCTGAGGCTGGAACAGTACACGGCACAGTCCTGAGGCTGGAACAGTACACGCCACAGTCCTGAAGCTGGAACAGTACACGCCACAGTCCTGAAGCTGGAACAGTACACACCACAGTCCTGAAGCTGGAACAGTACACGGCACAGTCCTGATGCTGGAACAGTACACGACACAGTCCTGAGGATGGAACAGTACACGCCACAGTCCTGAGGCTGGAACACTACACGCCACAGTTCTGAGGCTGGAACAGTACACGCCACAGTCCTGAGGCTCAGGTCCCAATAAACCCAAATAAACCATCCCCTGGATCAAGTTGATTGATGAATGAATTCTGCGATACACGTCAGGGCACCGTCCTCTCTAATCTGCACATTCAGCCTCAGACTTTGTATCTTTCACTTGAGATTCATGTCATAGAATCTTCCCCTAACGGGATACCTCACACCAAGGTCCAATCTACGAGCATTATAGGATGGCATACATTGCGGGAGAGGTACACAGGGCAGTGCGTGTTCACCAAATGGGTGTTTTGGCTGCTGATAGGGCTTTGCCCTATACACCCAGGGAAATTCGAGGGCACTGCCGGCGGTAATATTTGCGGTCTGTAGCTTTCCCATGCTTTACATGATTAGATGGCTTGTGTGCATATTGGATGAGACCCTTACCCATCCAGGCCAGTGTTGCCATATCTAACAGTTATTGATAAATAAGGCAATAATAGATCTGCAGCTATAACAGCTGCGATTGGTAGCTATAAAATAAAACCATTGAAGTTGCTTGTTAATGGGCCTCACATATTTATACCATACTTGCCTACCCTCCCGATTCGTCCGGGAACCTCCCAAAAATAGGTGACGCTCCCAGCCCTCCGGAAGGGCAAGTAAGCCCCTGGCAGCCACCAACACCACGACACCCCCCCCCCATGATGCGATTCACGCTGAATCGTGTAAATGATACAATCGCATGGCCACGTGCCCATGCCGGCCACGCTTACTTGCTTTGAAGAGCTGGCTGTCCCCTCCCGGAAGGGGCGGCCAGAATGTCGGGAACCCTGATTTATACATGATTTTTTTCAACAATTTCATGATTAGGGTCTCTATTCATTATGTTAATTATTGGGGTGTGAGCGGACTCTGCAATGCAAGAGTTCACGTCGGGTGGAAGGAGCATTTGCAACCTGAGACTCCTCACCATAGGGAAGGAGCGGGCTGTGTGCCGTGAAGATGGCGAATGCTCCTGCAGTCAAGCACCGAAAATATTTATATTTTCAGAGCTTGATGAATTTAAATCTCCATACTAGTGTACGTTTCCCAAACTCCACCATTGCCAGCGCCGTAACTAGCGTTCCTGGAGCAGGCTACGCCCCGTCTACGTGACGCCATGCGGAGGAGGCGGGGCCACAAGCGTCGTGATTACAACAATGACCGGATAGGGCTGTGACGGCAGCGGTGGGCACGGCTGAAGTGTACTAAGGACACTTGTACAGGATTTAAGGATATCCATGTTTGAGTCCAAATAGTTAAATCAAATTGACTGAGGTACTAATTAAGTCACCTGTGCTCAAGCATAGATATCCTTATAACCTGGACTGTAACTGGGGGAGTTTTGGAAATTCTGCTCTATAGGATGAAAGCGTCATAATTTATCCTGTGATCTTCATTCCAGACCTTACTGTACTGTTACAGCTAACACAGAATACGCCATACAAATCCCAACCTAGAACCCCACTAGATTACTCCAGACAGGAGGAACGCTGAGCCAAAAAGGATACTTTGCTATTTTTCAATTGTCCAGTGTGACCTGTAATTGCCATTGGGAACATAACTGGATACAGCATGTGTACTCTCCCTGCTCTGCGCCACGTTCTCATGGGTGATACTGATCAGAGCTGCAATGCTGCCATGTGCCTTTCACCTTCCTCACTGCCCCAGTCTGGTGTCAGCTCTCACAGCTCAAATTGTCTCCAGCAAACTACATTATGGGACCATTAAGGAGCAGACTCTGGTTACATCTACACAGGCAACATCTCATGCTAGAACCCCAGCCGGCATCGTCTTCAGTGCAGTAAACTAGCCACAATGTTATGAAGCATTCGAACAGTGGACTCACAATTGGCTGTGCTTTGAAGCGCTGTATTTGGGACTGTAAGGCGGCTACACAGAGCAGATCGGTGTCAGTAGCCACAGACAAGAGGGGGTACACACAGAGCAGATCGGTGTCAGTAGCCACAGACAAGAGGGGGTACACACAGAGCAGATTGGTGTCAGTAGCCACAGACAAGAGGGGGTACACACAGAGCAGATCGGTGTCAGTAGCCACAGACAAGAGGGGCTACACACAGAGCAGATCGGTGTCAGTAGCCACAGACAAGAGGGGGTACACACAGAGCCATAACTAGACTTTTTGTTGCCCTGTGCCAGAAAGAGCATTGGCGCACCCTCCATTTTTCAAAGAGGGACACAACACACACAAAAAGGGGAATGGCTCATGGGGAAGGGCAAGGAAAGTTGACAGGCCCAAACTGCGCCCCCTGCCCTGCAGTGCCCTGTACCATGCCACCGGCCGCACTACCCTAGTTACGGCCCTGGGTACACAGGTCACCTCTGTGTATTCTCAATTTAAACAGATTACAGACATTTTCTACATTGCTCACTGTCTGTGTCTGTAAGGAAATGTGCAGTGTACATATCAGTTATCATTCTTATTATATTCCCTTTCTTCATTGATGTCTTTTTAGTCATTAAGTTATTTTATCTTCAATGTTTTAATCTGATTAAAAATAATTTAAAACTACTAATTTTGCTTTCATGTGTGACAAGTCCTTCTACTAATGCAAAGGTTGAACACGCCAGAGTCTGCAGGTCTGTCTGCACTGCATGATATACTGTATGGTCCCATCATCATACATTACACGCCAGAGTCTGCAGGTCTGTCTGCACTGCATGATATACTGTATGGTCCCATCATCATACATTACACGCCAGAGTCTGCAGGTCTGTCTGCACTGCATGATATACTGTATGTTCTCCCATCATCATACAATACACGCCAGAGTCTGCAGGTCTGTCTGCACAACATGATATACTGTATGGTCCCATCATCATACATTACACGCCAGAGTCTGCAGGTCTGTCTGCACTACATGATATACTGTATGGTCCCATCATCATACATTACACGCCAGGGTCTGCCGGTCTGTCTGCACTACATGAGATACTATATGCTCTCCCATCATCATACATTACACGCCAGAGTCTGCAGGTCTGTCTGCACTGCATGATATACTGTATGTTCTCCCACCATCATACATTACACGCCAGGGTCTGCAGGTCTGTCTGCACTGCATGATATACTGTATGATCTCCCATCATCATACATTACACGCCAGGGTCTGCAGGTCTGTCTGCACTGCATGATATACTGTATGATCTCCCATCATCATACATTACACGCCAGGATCTGCAGGTCTGTCTGCACTACATGATATACTGCATGGTCCCATCATCATACATTACACGCCAGGGTCTGCAGGTCTGTCTGCACTACATGATATACTGTATGCTCTCCCATCATCATACATTACACGCCAGGGTCTGCAGGTCTGTCTACACTACATGATATACTGTATGATCTCCTATCATCATACAATACACGCTAGGGTCTCCAGGTCTGTCTGCACTACATGATATACTGTATGGTCTCCCATCATCATACATTACACGCCAGGGTCTGCAGGTCTGTCTGCACTACATGATATACTGTATGATCTCCCATCATCATACATTACACGCCAGGGTCTGCCGGTCTGTCTGCACTACATGATATACTGTATGGTCCCATCATCATACATTACACGCCAGGGTCTCCAGGTCTGTCTGCACTACATGAGATACTATATGCTCTCCCATCATCATACATTACACGCCAGGGTCTCCAGGTCTGTCTGCACTACATGAGATACTGTATGGTCCCATCATCATACATTACACGCCAGAGTCTGCAGGTCTGTCTGCACTACATGATATACTGTATGCTCTCTCTTCATCATACATTACACGCCAGAGTCTGCAGGTCTGTCTGCACTATATGATATACTGTATGGTCCCATCATCATACATTACACGCCAGGGTCTGCAGGTCTGTCTGCACTGCATGATATACTGTATGGTCCCATCATCATACATTACACGCCAGAGTCTGCAGGTCTGTCTGCACTACATGATATACTGTATGATCTCCTATCATCATACAATACACGCTAGGGTCTCCAGGTCTGTCTGCACTACATGATATACTGTATGGTCTCCCATCATCATACATTACACGCCAGGGTCTCCAGGTCTGTCTGCACTACATGATATACTGTATGATCTCCCATCATCATACATTACACGCCAGGGTCTGCCGGTCTGTCTGCACTACATGATATACTGTATGGTCCCATCATCATACATTACACGCCAGGGTCTCCAGGTCTGTCTGCACTACATGAGATACTATATGCTCTCCCATCATCATACATTACACGCCAGGGTCTGCCGGTCTGTCTGCACTGCATGATATACTGTATGGTCCCATCATCATACATTACACGCCAGAGTCTGCAGGTCTGTCTGCACTACATGATATACTGTATGCTCTCTCTTCATCATACATTACACGCCAGAGTCTGCAGGTCTGTCTGCACTATATGATATACTGTATGGTCCCATCATCATACATTACACGCCAGGGTCTGCAGGTCTGTCTGCACTGCATGATATACTGTATGGTCCCATCATCATACATTACACGCCAGGGTCTGCAGGTCTGTCTGCACTACATGATATACTGTATGCTCTCTCTTCATCATACATTACACGCCAGAGTCTGCAGGTCTGTCTGCACTATATGATATACTGTATGGTCCCATCATCATACATTACACGCCAGGGTCTGCAGGTCTGTCTGCACTGCATGATATACTGTATGTTCTCCCATCATCATAAATTACACGCCAGGGTCTGCAGGTCTGTCTGCACTATATGATATACTGTATGGTCCCATCATCATACATTACACGCCAGGGTCTGCAGGTCTGTCTGCACTACATTATATACTGTATGCTCTCCCATCATCATACATTACACGCCAGGGTCTGCAGGTCTGTCTGCACTACATGATATACTGTATGCTCTCTCTTCATCATACATTACACGCCAGGGTCTGCAGGTCTGTCTGCACTACATGATATACTGTATGGTCCCATCATCATACAATACACGCCAGGGTCTGCAGGTCTGTCTGCACTACATGATATTCTGTATGCTCTCCCATCATCATACATTACACGCCAGGGTCTGCCGGTCTGTCTGCACTACATGAGATACTATATGCTCTCTCATCATCATACATTACACGCCAGGGTCTCCAGGTCTGTCTGCACTACATGATATACTGTATGCTCTCTCATCATCATACAGTACACGCCAGAGTCTGCAGGTCTGTCTGCACTACATGATATACTGTATGTTCTCCCATCTTCATACATTAAACGCCAGGGTCTCCAGGTCTGTCTGCACTACATGATATACTGTATGTTCTCCCATCATCATACAGTACACGCCAGAGTCTGCAGGTCTGTCTGCACTACATGATATACTGTATGTTCTCCCATCATCATACAATACACGCCAGGGTCTCCAGGTCTGTCTGCGCTACATGATATACTGTATGGTCCCATCATCATACAATACATGCTAGGGTATGCAGGTCTGTCTGCACTACATGATGTACTGTATGGTCTCTAATCATCCTCATAATACTCCTGCCACAGTCTGTAGGTCCTGTAGCCGGACGGTGACTGTCAGCTTGGGCCTCCTGAAAAGTATTTACAATGTTTCATAAGTACTTCTTCTCCTAGGTCATTCAGATGACACATACTGGTGGTGTAGTATTAAGCTGATAGGAGGGATTCAGGTACATTGTCCAGGGCTTCCCTGGAGGTACTGCTATAAGCACACCGCTAATTTGGCAGGATCTCCTCTGGGGTGGTCTCCTGACTGGGCGTTACCAATGAATGCCAATTGTCAAAGCCCCTATGCAGTTTACTTCCCATTTATTTGGGTTGGGTACGGAATGCCGGTGATCGGTAGGTATCCAAACCCTTCTCCTACCCCTACCCCGAATCATTTCTCCCCGATGCCCATCTATAACCCTCCCCCTAGTGCCTAACCTCTAACCCTAGCCCTCCCCTTAACCCCGCTACTTACCTTTGGGATGCCGGCACCAGGGTTATGACAGGTGTCGAGATTATCGCCAACATCCGACTTGCCGGGATATTGACCGCATCCCCATTTATTTATGTTTCAATGACACAGGCCACCAGTCTGCCCAGTATAATCTTACTGGTTTGCTCTTCTGAGTCCTGTGGGCACTGTGTATTGGGCTTATTAAAGGTAAGTAAAGGTATTCCACATACTGTAACTGTAATAAGACAGACATCAGTTTAGCATGTGACAAGGTTTATTAGCTATAGAATAAAATGATGGAGCTTTGTATTTTATCCTCTCCTCCCACAGGTGGTGACATACAATATCCGGCAATAACAGAGCCGAGATCCTGTGTGAAACTCTAATTAAAGTTTTACAGTTCAGAGGGGAGTTCTGTCTAATCAGCTTCACCTCCGATGGGGCGAGACATTAAACCTGATGACTTCTCTATCAGCTCTTTAACCCTGATGGAACTATGAGCGGCAGCTACAGCCTACGTACAGTCATTATCTGCTCTGAGCCCCAATTATAGCAGCAAAGTCGTCTTCATGCCCTGCATTTACGCTTCCTGATCTTATGTGTTACGGTGATTTATACATGATACTACCCAGTCGCAACATCAAGGCCTACAAAAAGTGGGACCATTTACAGTATGTAGGACAGATGGACAGTCGCACTTTTCAATGCCAATACAAGGGTCCGTGATTCATTATTTAGGGGAAGAACAATTTGTAGGGATGGTTTTGTGGTCAATGTGCCCTGTTTTCCAAATTAGTTACGGCATATTGGGTCTTATGAAGGAAACTGTATACTCCTTAATATATATGCCTTAAGGGTTGGGTATGGGATCCCAGCGGTAGGGATAAGCACAGAAACAGACAGGATGCATATCTGGATAGTAGCAGGCCAGCTACTCAGGATGCTGATCCTAAACAAATATTGAAAATCAGAACAACTAAGTCACTCTAAAGCTCCAACAAAGGAGACACCTTATATATGGTGATATATGCAAGCTTTTATTTCATTAAATGTGAGCACAATACTGGAATTAATCACTATTCATGATTCTTAATAGTATTACACTATGTGCTTTTCTTATTTTACATTTTTTCCTGAGAAATAATATCTCTTGGAGGAACATAATCTTATGAAAGTGCTATTGAAGTGGAAGAAATGTATGCAAGAAATTACAAGAACCCACATATAAAAACTTTGGGGAATACACGCGCCTGTGCGCCGGTGTGGAACACTATAGTTTTGTTGTGGTCAGGATGCCGCCTGTCAGAATCCGGACACTAGAAGGTAAACTCCCTAACACTAACCTTTACCGCTACCCCTAACCCTTCCTAAACCTAACCTCCCCTCCTAGTGCCGAAACCTAACCTTCCCCTCCCCGCACCCTAAACCTAACCTCCCCTCCTAGTGCCGAAACCTAACCTTCCCCTCCCCGTGCCCTAAACCTAACCTCCCCCCTAGTGCCTAACCCCAACCCTCCCCTAGTGCCTAAACCTAACCTCCCCTCCTAGTGCCGAAACCTAACCTCCCCTCCCCGCGCCCTAAACCTATCCTCCCCTCCTAGTGCCGATACCTAACCTTCCCCTCCCCGCGCCCTAAACCTAACCCTCCCCCTAGTGCAGAAACCTAACCCCCTCCCCGCGCCCTAAACCTAACCTCCCCCCTAGGCCTAACCCCAGCCCTCCCCTAGTGCCTAAACCTGACCTCTCCCCCTAGTGCAGGGATGGGGAAGCTCAGGCCCAGGGGTCGTATAAGGCCCCCGGAATCATTTGGTCTGGCCCTCAGAGCTTTTTTCTGCTAGCCTCATCTGGATAACAGGGTGCCTATAATGTCACCCTGCGGCAAGAATCTATGCAGCAGTGCCACCTGGAGCATCCTTAGGACGCTTCAGACGGTCACACCGCTGCCGTTAAAGTTCCCCGAAGCATCCTCAGGCTGCTCCAGGCATTGCTGTAATCAATGGCGATTGTCGCCCCGTCCCCATGTGACATCACACGAAGGGGGCGTGGCCTGCACCGGGCCCGCGAATAGTTATATATACATCAAAATGGCCCTCGGCAGAAAAAAGGTTCCCCACTCCTGCCCTAGTGCCTAAACCTATCCCTCCCCCTAGTGCCTAAAACCAACCTCCCCCTAGTGCCTAACCCTAAAACTAACACTCCCCCTAGTGTCTAACCCTAACCCTCCCCCTAGTGCCTAACCCTAACCCTCCCCCTAGTGTCTAACCATAACCCTCCCCCTAGTGTCTAACCCTAACCCTCCCCCTAGTGTCTAACCCTAACCCTAATAGGGGGACTATTGCCTAACCCTAACCCTCCCCCTAGTGCCTAACCCTAACCCTCCTAGTGCCTAACCCTAAAACTAACGCTCCCCCTAGTGTCTAACCCTCCCCCTAGTGCCTAACCCTCCCCCTAGTGTCTAACCCTAACCCTCCCCCTAGTGTCTAACCCTAACCCTCCCCCGAGTGCCTAACCCTAAAACTAACACTCCCCCTAGTGTCTAACCCTAACCCTCCCCCTAGTGTCTAACCCTAACCCTCCCCCTAGTGCCTAACCCTAAAACTAACACTCCCCCTAGTGTCTAACTCTAACCCTCCCCCTAGTGCCGAACCCTAAAACTAACTCTCCCCTAACCCCAAATACTTACAGTACGTTCGGGATGACAGCGGTCGGGATACTGGAGCTGGGATGCTGACTACATCCCATGCCTTATATATAAATTAATGTAATTAAAGTGTCTTTCTTCTCTCGGTAATAAGAGGCCTATTCACTGTCATTACTGGGACCATTACAAAGGATGAAGTCAATATCCCAACAGTCGGGATGATGACACTTAGAATCCTGGCGCCAGCCTCCCGAGGGTAAGTACTGGGGTTAGGGGGAGGGTTAGGTTTAGGCACTAGGTGGGGGGAGGTTTAGGTTTAGGCAGTGGGGAATTAGGGTTAGGGAGAGGTGGGGGATTGGGATACTGACTGATAGGTGTCGGTATCCTCGGTATCCTAATCCTGTCGGAATTCTGAACCCAACCCCATTATACATGTTATTATTGTAACTGACCCATTCATTAGTGGGAGCCCAATGGGGCAGCCTAATATCAGCAAACTCTGAAAACTGGAAGCTTTGGGAGTCTCCCTGCGGGTACCTACACCAAATAAAGATGCTCGGCTCCTTCCTATTGGTCACATCTGTGCACTGGGCAGGATCGGCAGTGGTAAGTAACACTGATACTCCTGTAGTAGTATTAAGGATCACAGGTAAAGCTGTCCCTGCACTGGAGCAATACTGAATAACTCCGGTAGTTAAGTATCCGCCTCTGCAACCTGCAACGTGTTGGATACTTAATTATTAGGGTCCAATAGGCCTCCGATAATGAATAGGCCCCTAAGCCTCATTAATATATATGTAGTATTTGGACCTCAGCTACTCACTTGCTGCACCACACCCCTACCCCGTATACATTTCTCCTAGACACAATCATTCTATTACATGTCTTTCTTTGTTATTATCTCATCTTCAGCACTAAATAACGGTGAGTACTGAGGTCTTGTGAGCACACAATCAGCGCACTGAGGTGTAACAAGTTACAGAGTTGCGTTACCCTATCTGGCCTGTCCGGTGGTCCAGCACTGTGCACTGGGCGCCTCATTCAGCAAGGAACACAAGGCCTGATTCAGAGCCGGCCGCTCGTTCACGCCGAACGATGTTCGCACATCTATGCATGCGTATGGGTCGTAATGCGCATGCGCCAACCAGTCATTGCGGTCGGAAATCGAGCGCTCGCAAAATAGCGAGTGCCTGCTAATTTGAGTGACAGGATGAGGCGTTTGTGGGTGGTAACAGGGGAAGGTGCTTGAAAACGGGGAGTGGAGATCCGAACGCAGGCGTGCCAAACGGTCAAAACGGGCGTTTTAAGGGTGTGCATAATTAACAAAGCAGCGTCATCGGCCACATCACTTGGTTGTCTCTTAGCCTGAACTGTTCACATGATTGCGGTAGGAAAATCCTACCACAAGCACTGCGAGCAGTTCATACGCCGTTCGATGTACTCGATTAATCAAATAAATAGCGGAGATGACATAGGATGCGAGCGGCCAGGGGGCGTCTTTACAAAATAGCGAGCGCATGTTTCGCTCGCTCAGACATAGAGGCGTCAACAGACCGCAAAGAGCGAGCGCTCAATTTAAATAGCCGGCCCCTTTTCCTGAACGAGCGAGCGCAAATAGCGTCCGGCTCTGAATCAGGCCCACAGATGAGAATTCACACGCACTTGGCCACTTGTTGCGTTCTGCGCTTATGCGTAACAGCGCGAACTGGCTGCTGCGATCGGTGATCAGGCAGGGTCATATCACAGGGACAGGAAGTGACCATTTGGGGGTGATGAGAGAAACGCAGGTGTGCCAGTGCGTTAGAGCGGTGATACAGGGGCGTGCGTAATTAGCTGTCACTGCATACAGGAAGTTTAGTAGTTTGTGAGTGAGGTCAGGACAACCATAACTGTGCGCATAGGTCCGATGGTTCTCGATGTTACCATAGTCTTGCTAGCTATTACGGAAGAGAGCAAATGTAAGGAAGCGGCTTTACCTACTGCTGGGCGGCTGCATATTTTGCTGCAGCGGCTGCAAAATTCTGCAAATGAATGTGATTGCAATGCTGCCGCCTGCGTGTACAATCTTGTGATCCGTGTTGAATCAGGCCCTGTGTCCAAACATAGGCCCTCATTCAGACCCACTCGCGAGTGGCTGTCCGCTCGCAAGTGGGTCGATGGTCTACACTGCGCATGCGCACGACGGAGGGAGCTCCGTCGTGCGCATGCGCGAGACGCGACGAGCGAAGGACTTTCCTTCGCTCGGAGTGTCTCAACAAAGGGGGCGTGCTGTCGATGTTGACTGACAGCACGCCCCCGTTGGTGGGTGTGCCGGGGGCGTGCCTGCCAGACGGAGGCGTTCCCAAGGGAACGCCTACCGTCTGAAGCCGGCCCCACTGACATCACTAGTGATGTCAGTGGGAGTGATTTTGGCTCTGATAGAGCCAAAATCACTCCTGGCCTTGCGGTTGAAAACCTCAACCGCAGGCTGTTGCTCGCAGTTTCGATGGTCAAGACCATCATCCTGCACGCTCGTATAGGCTGTGGGTGGTGACCCACAGCTATACGAGCGTCCAGAAGGACGCTCCATATTAATGGAGGTGGGCCCTGATTCAGAGCGAGCGCTCTGGTCAGAGCGTCCGGCTCTGAATCAGGGCCATAGGGCCCGATTCAGAGCCGCTCACTCGCGCTGTGCATTCGCAAGCAGCCCGATGTTCTGCGTATGCGCATGCTTTGTTCTGCGCGTTCGCGAACTACACACTGCGATCGCAACCCTCTCGCTCGCCCTGTAAAGACAGCCCAGGGTAATGAGTGACAGGAGAGGCCGTTTGTGGGTGGTAACAGGGGCAGGACACTAATAACGGGGGGGTTGGAGATGCGAACGCAGACGTGCCTGGGTTTTTCAACGCCGTTTCAGAGGCGTGCATAATTAACAGGTAGCGTCATAGTATACGTCACTTGCCATTTTTTTTACACTGATTTCCTCGCAGTGCTTGCAACCAATGTTTTAGTACACTTCCTGGAGATGACGTGTTGCTGGTGGGCGGCTCTGCCTGTGTGATTGGGCGTACGCATACACAAAGTGGCCGCTCGCTAAGACATGGTGGGCGTGCTTATGCCTTGGCGAACGATCGCTTCCCGTGGCGTCGCTTTGAAAAATTTGCATACGCATCTAGTGAGAGTACGCAGATAGCGAACGGGTCTGAATCAGACCACTAGTATTGTAGTAATGTAGAAAAGCTGCATCGACAACACTGCTGTGTGCGGGAGCCAGGAGGATCACCCGTGGCCCCAGCATCAGAGAGACGGGCCTTGGTGTTGCTAGGGGAAACACTGGATAACGTTAATTATACAATGCAAGTACAGTAAGTAGAACTCTGCATGTTATCATAGCGCAGTGAAGGTGTGTACACACAAGCGAACCGACGGGCTACATATCAGGCGGCCGGTAAACACTAGACGATCTGGTGCCCGACCGCCCCATATGTCGGCCCCTGCCGCATACCGCTACATGGGGTCGTCACCCACATCGTCAGGTAGGTCTGCACGTAGGGCTGACTGGACGATGCGGCTGACCACCCCACGGGAGCGCGCAGCGGCCAACAGAGTATGTACACACTTATCGATTTTAAGGATCTGTCATTCCAATGTGTCGGAATCGGGCAAATCGCTCAAAATAATCGTCTAGTGTGTACCCACCTTGCCACCTAAACGTAGGGACCTTGTATTGTTCCTAAACCATTGTCATTGGCAAAAAGTGGGACAAGATATAAGGAGAGATGTATCAAGACTTGGGGAGATGAAGCAACCAATCAGCGGCTAAGGGCCAGATTCAGCCGTAATTGCGCCTCTTGTCGTAGCGCAACTAGATTTTTATGCCACGGCCAATGAACTACGCACACAGACGTCCATCATCTGCGGTGCTAATCCTCCGTCTGTTCGCTTTAAGGCGCACCACGGTCTGCACCATCGAATATTGCACCAGACCTATGGAGGTGCAGATTATCCATCAGGACATGAATGCCTGCGTCAGTGAAAGTGCGCAACAAGACGAAGTCGCTAATTGCAACCCCCGCAACACCCCTGCGCCTGGCTAGCTTGTTACCACCCAGAACCAACCACTGAAATTGCCTCTCTCTGCATCCAAATTTATCCTGTGGCTCCTGGCGGTAACCATCGGGACGCATGGGCAGTGCGGTAACATTAAGCCGCTTATGCGCGGAATCAGCACTGCATCCACCTCTGAATGAGCCCCTGTTATTTCATAGACTGTGCGCGATTAATGGTAGCCAGCAGGCTTAATACATCTCCCCCTTACTCATGTTGAAGACGAGTTTTAATGACACCGTACAATGGCAAAAGGTTGCACCATTCTACAGTCTCTTACAAGCCACCATTACATACCTTAGTGATGTAATAATAGATGCCCGCTCCTGAGGAAGGAGTCCCAATGTGTCTGGCTTTGTAAATCAAGCCGTGTAGATTGTGTGCACACAACACAAGTAGCGATATTAATTATGCATCTGGATTCCAGCTATTACAAAGCCCTCTTTGTTCTGGATTGTGATCCATGCCAACCTGTTTGCGACCTTTATCTCTACGCTTGTGTCGCTGTTATTACATGCTTAGGTTACAGAGAGATGGCGTTATGAGTCCCGGCAATATGACGCTGGGTAACCTGCATAGCGCAGATGTTGCTGAAGTCATTAGGGAGGTGTAACAGCCCTCAGCCTTACATAGTAATACTTGGCCCCACGTTATATTTACCATTTACTTTACATTATGCTAATCTGCCAGCTTACTCCTGCACCTTGTGTCAGGAATCCTGGCAGAGATCTGTATACAACCAACCTGTATGAGTGGAGAATGCATGACTTTTCTTTATATAGAAATTAGTTTTAAATTACAATGTTCCAGAATCAGAAGCCTCACATCACTACTCTGTGCTGCAGGGAGACACTGGGCCTGATTCAGAGCCGCTCGCTCTGAATCAGGGCCGGGCTTTTTTTTTGTTTGGAGCGGCCTAGTGGCCGCTCGCATAGCTGTGGGTGACCACCCACAGCTAATGCGAGCGGCCAGGATGATGGTCGCGATGGTCAAGACCATCGCGACCATCGGGCTTGCGACAAGACCCTTGTGGTAGGGTCTCGCCCATCGCAAGTCCCAGAGAGCTTTCGGCTCTAACAGAGCCGAAAGCTCTCCACTGACATCGACCCCCGGCCCGCCCACCAAACGGGGCGAGCTGTCACTCAACATCGACAGCTCGCCCCCTTTGGTGCGAGACCCGTAGCGACGGAGTGCCCGTCGCTAGCCGGGTCTCGCGCATGCGCACGGCGGAGCCGGCTCCGTCATGCACATGCGCTGTGGGCCACCATCGACCCGGTTGAGAGCGCTCAGCGCTTGCGAGCGGTTTCTGAATCAGGCCCTCTGCTCATCGCACTATATAACTCTCAGTCTGCATTTTTCTGCTGCCTCCATTCCCCTCCTCGGATCTGTCACATGCAGCTCTGTTCGCACTAGTATATTACTCATCTCCTGATATACTCTGTGCTGCTGGGGGGACCATGCTCCTCCCACTTTATAACTCTCAGTATGTGACATCCTGCTGCCTCCATTCCCCTCCTCACATCATGTCACTGCCCCGTCACATGCAGCCCTGTCCTCACTAACAAATCACTCATCTCCTTATATACTCTGTACTGCTGGGGACCATGCTCCTCCCACTTTATAACTCTCAGTATGTGACATCCTGCTGCCTCCATTCCCCTCCTCACATCATGTCACTGCCCCTGTCACATGCAGCCCTGTCCTCACTAACACATCACTCATCTCCTGATATACTCTGTGCTGCTGGGGACCCTGCTCCTCCCACTATATAACTCTCAGTCTGTGGCTTCCTGCTGCCTCCATTCCCCTCCTCACATCATGTCACTGCCCCTGTCACATGCAGCCCTGTCCTCACTAACACATCACTCATCTCCTGATATACTCTGTGCTGCTGGGGACCCTTCTCCTCCCACTATATAACTCTCAGTATGTGACTTCCTGCTGCACCTATCCCCCATTATGTAGCGGTTGTTTACTTGGAAGGGGGGAGGGATCAGATATATATATGTACATTCAAATGGGACCATTAGAATAATTTCCCTGCACTGGTTATAAGGCACAAAGGTTTCTCGTGGGCACTTATATGGAACCCCTTGTAATACACAATACATGAGCAAGGCCTGGAAAGTATCAGTGTGATTTAATCAACAAGTAGGTCTTACTAACTGCTTTAGGGCTCGTTAACATTTGGATGTAAGTCAGTTTATGACACGCCCCTCAGATGTATGACACGCCCCTCAGATGTAGCAGCACACGCCCACTTTACTGCCACACTCATAGGAGCAAGACTCAAATGACGCGATTGTGTGGCTCCGCCCACGAGTGACAGTAAGCTGTTTTGTCCCGTCCCCTTGCGCCAGCCACGCCCCATGCCTTGCCGATCTGGCTGCTCCCTCCTGGAAGGGGCAGCCAGAATATCAGCCACCATTATACAAACCTCATTATGGAACAGATGAGTGCACTTGGGCCTTGTATTATCACGCACGGGAGCACATTGGGTAATGACACTTCATGGTTCAAAATCAGGTCTTTATTATATTCTGAATATGCTCATGCCTTAAATTATGTTATGTCAAATTATTATTGGATCTGTGTTAAATTTGGGTACAGACCCAGCCCCGGGTAAAGTCTTGGACTATTAATATATGTGAATGTACCTTACACTATTAAGCTGTGTTAAGCTTAATGACAAAGAAAGTTTATAACTACGGTCGTTCAGAAAAAGGGTCCGGCTATTTACATTGAGCGCTCCCTCTTTGCGGTCTGTTGACGCCTCTATGTCTGAGCGAGCGAACAAAACATGCGCTCGCTATTTTGTAAAGACGCCCCCTGGCCGCTCGCATCCTACGTCATCTCCGCTATTTATTAGATTAATCGAGTACATCGAAAGGCGTCTGAACTGCTCGCAGTGCTTGTGGTTGGATTTTCCTACCGCAATCATGCGAACAGTTCAGGCTAAGAGACAACCAAGTGACGTGGTCGATGACGCTGCTTTGTGAATTATGCACACCCTTAAAACGCCCGTTTTGACCGTTTGGCACGCCTGCGTTCGGATCTCCATTCCCCGTTTTCAAGCACCTTCCCCTGTTACCACCCACAAACGCCTCATCCTGTCACTCAAATTAGCAGGCACTCGCTATTTTACGAGCGCACAATTTCCGACCGCCATGACTGGTTGGTGCATGCGCATTACGACCCATACGCATGCGTAGATGAGCGAACATCATTCGGAGCGAACGAGCGGCCGCTTACGAGCGGCTCTGAATCAGGCCCTGTATCTTACTGACTATTAGGCTTATTCCTGGAGACAGTTGTATGTGTTAACCTTATTTTGTGCATGTTATATATTGTATGACAATTTTGTGAACAGAACCAACACTGTCACGCTGCGTACACACGGTACGATAAACTGTCAAGATTTTAACGATAACGATCCTATCGTAAATATCTGACACTTTCTGGCCCCTGTAAACGACCATATGATGGTCGATTCGCGGCCACATATGATCGTTATCGACCAGGTTAGCCTGCTTACTATAGGGACCCGCGAACGTAGTTCGTGGGTCGTTATAGTCATTAAGGGGTTACTGCATGTGTTGGACGATCATCTGATCGTTGCCATCATACCGTGTGTACGCAGCATAACAATGCATGATTCAATGTATACTTTATCGTAATGTTGAAAGTTCAATAAAAAGATTTAAAGAAAAAAAATAAAATCAGATCTGTGGGGCCTATTCATCAACCGATCAATGGCCAGGTAACCATGAGGAAACGCTAGTTTTAGTTACCGGGCCATTCATCATGAGGGGTCTGAAAAGGACCCCTGATATTCAGCAGACTCTGAAAACTGAACGTTTTTGGAGTTTGCTTCGCGAGAGCAAGTGACCTGGCATTTGCTGGCCGGGTCACTTCACACTGCTGACTGCCCGTTACCCCTACCAGGGCCGGACTGGCCATCTGACACTTCTGGCAAATGCCAGAAGGGACGATGGCCTGTTGGGCCGGCCTGGATTAAAACCCAAGCCGAGAAGCTCCGCCTCCCGGCGCACTGCTCGGCCAGGATACTGAGAGATGGGGGCGTGCGGCCAAACCACACCATGCCCCCATCTGCAAGCGCGTCTATGGTGCGTGCACAGGGACTCATTGCCAGGGATGTTTTACAGTCCCAGTCCGTCCCTGGCCAATACCCTCCCACGGCCGACGAAACTTAACGCATCTGTAGGCAGTGCTGCGCATGCGCTGGTTTTACAGATGTAACAGCGCATGCGCAGCACTGTTTCCAGACGCGATAAGGTAGTGTAGGCAGGAAAAGTATCTATTTCCCGAAAAGCTGTCATCGCAAAAATGACAGCTTTTCGGAATAGATAGTTATGGAGAGGTGGAATGATGAATTCCACCTATAATTATCTAGAACTCCATGAGAGTTCTAGCTAATTATCTCCATCAAATTTTTAGGTTTAATGAATAGACCCCTAAGCCACTGTAATACATAAGTGTCTCCTTTTGGAAAAGCATGTCAGGGAGAATGTGAAAGCAGCACCTATGAGCGCGGCGGTAAAGTGGGCGTGTCCTGCTACATCTGAGTGGTGTGTCATACATCTGTGGGGCGTGTACTGCTACATCTGAGAGGCGTGTCATACATCAGAGGGGCGTGTACTGCTACATCTGAGAGGCGTGTCATACATCTGAGGGGCGTGTACTGCTACATCTGAGAGGCGTGTCATACATCTGTGGGGCGTGTACTGCTACATCTGAGAGGCGTGTCATACATCTGAGGGGCGTGTACTGCTACATCTGAGAGGCGTGTCATACATCTGAGAGGCGTGTCATACATCAGAGGGGCGTGTACTGCTACATCTGAGAGCCGTGTCATACATCTGAGAGGCGTGTCATACATCTGAGAGGCGTATCATACATCAGAGGGGCGTGTACTGCTACATTTATTATTATTATTATTATTATTATTATTATTATCCTTTATTTATATGGCGCCACAAGTGTTCCGCAGCGCCTTACATAGTACATAGAACTAATAAGTGAACAAGAAACAAGTAACTTACAGTACATTACAGTGCAGGACAGGGACACAACTTATATACATTGCTGAAATAGTGATTAAAGCACTCACAATAAGCTGCCGGGAGTTGGCGGTCCCGTGTTAGGTGCCCTAATGGGGAGTAGAGAGTAGAAGAAAATGTAAAGAGAAGCACATGAGGGAAGAGGTCCCTGCTCATGAGAGCTTACATTCTAAGGGGAGGGGCAGACAGACAGGCGTGACACAGAAGGGGAAGATAGGAAGGAAAGAGCATGAGGTGGGTTAGGAGGAGTGCTGGAAGGCCTTGATGAAGTAGTGGGTCTTGAGAGCCCGTTTGAAGATTTGTAGAGAGGTGGAGAGTCTGATAGGGAGAGGGAGAGCATTCCAAAGGTAGGGAGCAGCACGGGCAAAATCTCGGATGCGGGAGTGGGAGGAAGTAATCAGTTGGCAAGAGAGGCGGCATGCATTAGTTGAGCGAAGTGGGCGGGTGGGAGTGTGAAGGGAGAGAAGGTCAGAAATGTATGCGGGAGAGGATTTGGTGAGGGCTTTGTAGGTGAATGTAAGAACCTTGAATTGGCATCTGAAGGGGAAGGGGAGCCAGTGTAGGGCTTGAAGGAGAGGGGAAGCAGATATAGAACGTCTGGAGAGGAAGATGAGCCGAGCAGCAGCATTGAGAACAGATTGTAGTGGAGAGAGTTGAGAGACTGGGAGGCCAGCTAGGAGAAGGTTACAGTAGTCCAATCTGGATATGACCAGTGAGTGGATGAGGGTTTTAGTGGCATCCTGGGTGAGGAAGGGTCTAATCCTGGAGATATTTTTTAGGTGAAAACGGCAGGACTGCGAGATGTGCTGAATGTGCGGTTTAAAGGAGAGGGAGGAGTCTAGGATAACTCCAAGACAGCGCACTTTGGGGCTAGAGGAGATAGTTGTGCCATCAATAGATAACGAAATTGTGGAAAGTGATGTAGTGGAAGAGGGTGGGAAGATGATCAGCTCAGTCTTAGACATGTTAAGTTTAAGAAAGCGCTGGGACATCCACGAAGAGACAGCAGAGAGACAGTTGGAGATACGGGTAAGGAGCTCAGGGGTGAGCTCAGGGGTGGAAAGGTAAATTTGAGTATCATCTGCATAGAGATGATATTGGAGGTCAAAGGAGTTAATGAGTTCACCTAAAGAGGATGTATATAGGGAGAAAAGGAGAGGTCCAAGAACAGAACCTTGGGGAACTCCTACCTTTAGTGGAAGTGGAGGGGAAGAGGAGTCATGAGAGGACACAGCGAAGGAACGATCAGAGAGGTAGGAGGAAAGCCAGGAGAGGGCAGTTTCACGTAAACCGAGAGAGTAAAGGATTTGCAGGAGGAGAGGGTGGTCTACAGTGTCAAATGCAGCAGAGAGGTCAAGGAGAATGAGCAGAGAGTAGTGACCCTTGGATTTGGCAGCAAGGAGGTCGTTGCTGACTTTCGTGAGGGCAGTTTCCGTGGAGTGGAGAGATCGGAAGCCAGATTGAAATGAGTCAAGGAGGGAGTGGGAGGAAAGAAAGGTGGTAAGGCGGTTGTAGACAATACGCTCAAGGAGTTTGGAAGCAAAAGGGAGAAGAGAGATGGGTCGATAGTTTGAAAGTATGTTAGGATCAAGGGTAGGTTTTTTAAGAATGGGGGAGACAAGAGCATGTTTGAATGCAGAAGGGACAGTGCCAGATGATAGGGAAAGATTAAGGAGGTGAGCCAGATGGGAACAGGCAGAAGGAGACAAGTGGGAGAGGAGACGGGAAGGGATAGGGTCAAGAGGGGAGGTGGAAGGAGGGGAGGACCGGATGAGGGCCAAGACTTCCTCTCCAGAAGCAGGGGAGAAGGATGTCAGAGTTGGTGAGACAGAAGGGGAGGGGTGGTAAGGGCAAGGAGGGAGAGGAGTGCTAAGGGTCTGATGGGATATGATGTCCTCACGTATGGAGTCAATTTTAGATGTAAAGTAGGTGGCAAAGTCGAGGGCAGAGAGCGAGGAGGGAAGGCGAGGAGGGGAAGGGCAGAGTAGGGAGTTGAAAGTGGCAAAGAGACGCCGGGGGTTTGAGGACTGGGAGGAGATGAGGTTCTTGAAATATGTTTGTTTGGAGAGAGACAGGGAAGCACTGTAGGAGGAGAGAATAAATTTGAAATGGAGGAAGTCAGCCTTAGAGCGTGACTTTCTCCACTGACGCTCCGCAATTCTTGAACACTTTTGTAGGTATCTGGTGCATTTGGAATGCCAGGGTTGTGGTGTGGATCTGCGAGGGTGAGTGGTTATTGCTGGAGCAACAGAATCAAGAGCAGAAGCAAGGGAGGAATTGTACAGGGAAGTAGCTTGTTCAGGACAGGAGAGAGAAATGATAGGGGAGAGAAGAGAGTCCAGCAGGGAGGAAAAAGCAACAGTGTCAATAGCCTCAATATTACGCTTAGTAATGGTAGCCTTAGGAGTTAGAGGAGGGCAAGGAGAGAGGGATAGGTTAAAAGAGAGAAGGTGATGGTCAGAGAGGGGGAATGGGCAATTGGAGTAATCAGAAATATCACAACGGTGCGTAAAGACCAGGTCAAGTGAGTGCCCACTCACATGGGAGGGTGAGGAGGTCCATTGGGCGAGACCAAATGAAGAGGTGAGGGTAAGGAGTTTAGCTGCAGAGGATTCTGTGGGAATGTCAATAGGAATATTAAAATCACCTAGGATAATGGAGGGAAGATCTGAGGAGAGAAAGTGAGGGAGCCAGGAAGCGAAGTTGTCAAGGAATTTGGAGGGAGAGCCAGGGGGACGGTAAATGACAGCTACTCTGAGGTTTACTGGTTGGAAGAGTCGTATAGCATGAACCTCAAATGTGGGGAATGTAAGGGATGGTTCAGAGGCGTGTCATACATCAGAGGGGCGTGTACTGCTACATCTGAGAGGCGTGTCATACATCTGTGGGGCGTGTACTGCTACATCTGAGAGGCGTGTCATACATCAGAGGGGCGTGTACTGCTACATCTGAGAGGCGTGTCATACATCTGTGGGGCGTGTACTGCTACATCTGAGAGGCGTGTCATACATCAGAGGGGCGTGTACTGCTACATCTGAGAGGCGTGTCATACATCTGAGGGGCGTGTACTGCTACATCTGAGGGGCGTGTCATAATACTGACTTACATCCAAATGTAAATGATCCCCAAAGTAGTTAGTAAGATCTACTTTTTCTCAGAAAATACATGTAGCCATAGGGATCATTGTGCCTTATTATAACCAATGCAGGAAATTGTACTAAATGATCCCATTATAGGGGCATATTCAATCAGCCGCGAAAAGTCGGAAAGGTTTCGCCTACCGTACTTTTTGCCGACTTTTTGGAGGCAAAAACTTTTTGTGCACGGCCCCGCTTTTCGCCCTATTCAATTCCAAAGGGCGCGAAAACGGGACCCGACGAAACTCAAACAGGCGAAAAGTGCTGTCAGATTTGGGGAAACCAGCCTGGCACCCCCAAAAGATGCACTAACATTGGAGATCAATGTGGTTTCCCCCGAATAGCCCTGCTGAAGCCATTTGTGGTACTTAAATGCTAATTAACAGCTCTCAATAGCTGCTAATTAGCATCTTTGCAAAAGTGGTGAAGAATAGCATTTAGCAGGTTTTTTTGGGAGAAAATAAGTAGTCCCAGCAAATTTGGGGTACATGAAAATGGGTGCTAGCATGGTTAAAAATCGCAAAAGTGACATTTTAAATAACCTTAAAAACGCACCTTCAATCAAAAAAAACACCAACACCTCCCCCATACTTGCAGACCCCCCCAAAAGCTTATTTTGCTAGTTTTTAAGTTTGTACCCCAACTTTGTACTTTTTCGCCCCCTTTTTCAAAGTAATTTTTTGGGGTGTTCTTTAAAAAAAAAATATATTTTTTTTAACACAATTAACCTTTGGGGACCTGTTCCAAGGGTGCAGGGTGGTTTCCCCACCTTTGCACCCCAAAACCGCAATTCTGCACTTTTTCCGCCTGCTTTCATAGGCAAATCTTTTTCGCCTATACCAATGCATTGACTTTCCGGGTAGGCGAAAAGTCTTTGGAATTGAATACGGGGGATGAGTTTTCACCTGGCGAAATTACATCATCAGCAAAACATTGCCGCCCAAAACGGCTTATCGCGGCTAATTGAATATGCCCCATAGTGAATATATCTGTTTTTTTTTTAAATAAAATAGTTTCTAATGGGGGTAAGGTGCAATCAGGGAGATTGTTACTATTTCAGGGAATCTCCTTGACAATCAGGGAGCGTTGGCAAGTACTGTATGCTGTAATGCCACCATTTATTTATCGTTGAGCTGCACAACACCCAGCCCTGACCTCCAGCTCTGCTGTGTGTGTGCTCTGCTTATGCAGCGCTGGAGCCCGACGGTCGTTCCAACACGAAATGTACTTGATACGTTACATTCAGGGCATAGTTACCTACTTTCAACAATCTCTTCCCGGGAGAAGCCCGGGTAAGAGAAGCAGCAAGGGGCCGATGGGGGTGGGGCCTAACGATTCGCGTTATTAAGCCACGCCCCCTCGCGGCAAAACTGCCGCGATTGGGTAAAATTTACATAGGGGGCGGGGCCTAATGCTGTGATTCATGCAGAATCACATCCTAAGCCCCGCCCCCTTCACGGAGACCCGCGATCGCTGCGGTTATTCTCCTCATTCTGCCCACTTCACTAGGAAGTGGGTAGAATGCGGGAGAAATGCCTACCCTTCCGGGGGTGCGGGGGGTTACCCGAAAAATCAGGAGCCTCCCGTGAAAACCGGGAGGGTAGGCATGTATGATTCAGGGACTGAAGTCGGGAATCTGCTTTTCCTCTTTGATGTTTTTGTGCGTGTTGACGGTAGCAGGAAGCAACGTTGGCCACAAACAGTACTTATGTACTAAGCTGTTCCTTAACTCGGCATGCTGCAGAAAATCCCACTGTGTTAAGTAGGGATCCAGAAATACCTCTTGAGCACATTAGCCCATTATGTTCACTCTTTTCACATCATTTCCTTAATGCTAATGAAACGTTCTCAGTGTCATGTTTATGCAGAAATACTCGCAGAGAACCATGTTACCAATCATTTTCCTTTTAAACTTTATATAGCCGGCCGGATCCTGCGAGCTGACGGAATGCCGGAGGCCTGCGCGCTGCACTTGATGCTGAGAAAATAGCTTAATACTGAGACCCAGGACAAGTGTGAACATAACTCTCGGACAGTTGTCGTTCTGGGCCTGATCCAGCAAAGGATCGCGTTTCTTATACGCACGCAATTGGACGATTGTTGCGTTCTGTGCATGCATCGCAGTGCGTGAAGAAGCTATTGCGATCAGGACTACGATCGCAGCGGATACGCAGACCCATGGCAGACTGGTTCACAGGAAGTGCCGTTTATGGGTGGGGACGGGGGACGGGGGGGGGGCGGGTAAACGCAGGCGTGCCATTGCGTTGGGACGGCGTTGCAGGGGCGTGCTTAAATTAGCCACTGCGATACCAGACGCAACCTGAAGCCTCATAGCGTGCGTTTAAGTCAACAGTTCCTGACCTGTCTTAACTGTACGTATGGGTGCGATGTTACCGATTGTTTCGGAATTTTGCCCAAGTATACGGATGTGAATGAGGGGAAGTGGGCATCCTTATGACAGGCTGCGATCGCAATGCAAACATTTACATACCATCGCTGATATTAGCAACCGTGCAGCGTGCGTATAAACAGAATAGCGATCCTTGCTCAATCAAGCCGGATTTCCTTACAGAAATTGGGAAGAGACCTATGCGATGTACAGACACAATCGGGACGCATGCGCGGTGCATCCACCTCTGGGGATTATAATCATAATTATAATTGTAATAAAAAACAATATTATGTCATATATTATAATGTTGGCTGTGTGCAGTCTCATAAACGTGCGCAAATACAGAGGCTACCTAATAAAGCGGTAATGTTAATCTTCCCATGCCGCACTAGTATCCCCCTGGTACCGCAGTACAGTGAAAAATACTCCGATAGCAAAGATCATTGTTTCTCAAAAAAAAAATTTAAAAAAAATTGTGGTGATGAACAAAAATGAGTCTTTATGCAGAGTTAGGAGAGTGAATAATACATAGGGGTCAATAATGCACAGCAGAATTTCTAGCGGAAAAACCACCCCAGTAATGTAAGTAAGAAGTCACTGATGAGTTATGTGACCATGCAAAAACACTT
Source organism: Taudactylus pleione (assembly GCA_031769625.1). Taxonomy (NCBI): domain Eukaryota; kingdom Metazoa; phylum Chordata; class Amphibia; order Anura; family Myobatrachidae; genus Taudactylus; species Taudactylus pleione. The sequence goes on from JAUIMM010001093.1 coordinate 925,213, forward strand.
GGATGTACAGTAGGCAGAGTACTTCTATACTTAGCACAGAAATCCAAAGTAACGTGCATTATTATTTATAATGAATTCAGTGATGACATCACAAGTCACCAATTATAAGCAATGACATCAGAACTCATTGCTTATACAAATATTACTTACAGAAGTCTGTACATACTGTATAAAAAAGGCAGTCCCCTCACTCACTTTGCTCACCATGTATCACAAGCCACACCTCACTTAGGGCCGGATTCATAGATGTACCCTAACCCTATAGTTAGCGTACCTCTCCGATGGTGGTAAGACCGCGCAGGATGTGTACTGTGCATGAGCAGCCCCTCATCTGCGAGTTCACTCGCAGTGTCTCCGGGAGTGACGAGGCCAGATGCAGCAGGGGGCGTGTCTATTTCATACAGACGCTGGACTCGGATTGCAGATGCAGCAGGGGCGTGTCTATTTCATACAGACGCTGGACTCGGATTACAGATACAGCAGGGGGCGTGTCTATTTCATACAGACGCTGGACTCGGATTGCAGATGCAGCAGGGGGCGTGTCTATTTCATACAGACGCTGGACTCGGATAGCAGATGCAGCAGGGGGCGTGTCTATGTCATACAGAGGCTGGACTCGGATTGCAGATACAGCAGGGGGCGTGTCTATTTCATACAGACGCTGGACTCGGATTGCAGATACAGCAGGGGGCGTGTCTATTTCATACAGAGGCTGGACTCGGATTGCAGATACAGCAGGGGGCGTGTCTATTTCATACAGAGGCTGGACTCGGATTGCAGATGCAGCAGGGGGCGTGTCTATTTCATACAGACGCTGGACTCGGATTACAGATACAGCAGGGGGCGTGTCTATTTCATACAGACGCTGGACTCGGATTGCAGATGCAGCAGGGGCGTGTCTATTTCATACAAACGCTGGACTCGGATTGCAGATGCAGCAGGGGGCGTGTCTATTTCATACAGACGCTGGACTCGGATTGCAGATGCAGCAGGGGCGTGTCTATTTCACACAGGTGCTGGACTCGGATTGCAGATGCAGCAGGGGGCGTGTCTATTTCATACAGACGCTGGACTCGGATTGCAGATGCAGCAGGGGCGTGTCTATTTCATACAGACGCTGGACTCGGATTACAGATACAGCAGGGGGCGTGTCTATTTCATACAGACGCTGGACTCGGATTGCAGATGCAGCAGGGGGCGTGTCTATTTCATACAGACGCTGGACTCGGATAGCAGATGCAGCAGGGGGCGTGTCTATGTCATACAGAGGCTGGACTCGGATTGCAGATACAGCAGGGGGCGTGTCTATTTCATACAGACGCTGGACTCGGATTGCAGATACAGCAGGGGGCGTGTCTATTTCATACAGAGGCTGGACTCGGATTGCAGATACAGCAGGGGGCGTGTCTATTTCATACAGAGGCTGGACTCGGATTGCAGATGCAGCAGGGGGCGTGTCTATTTCATACAGACGCTGGACTCGGATTACAGATACAGCAGGGGGCGTGTCTATTTCATACAGACGCTGGACTCGGATTGCAGATGCAGCAGGGGCGTGTCTATTTCATACAAACGCTGGACTCGGATTGCAGATGCAGCAGGGGGCGTGTCTATTTCATACAGACGCTGGACTCGGATTGCAGATGCAGCAGGGGCGTGTCTATTTCACACAGGTGCTGGACTCGGATTGCAGATGCAGCAGGGGGCGTGTCTATTTCATACAGAGGCTGGACTCGGATTGCAGATGCAGCAGGGTCAGATGCAGATGCGGCAGGGGACGTGTCTACTTCATACAGACACTTCCTGCTGCATCTGCATTTCAGTTGGACGGCATTGCACAGACGCTTCCTTGCTGTCCTTCTCTGATTACGGCCTTTAGATTGTAAGCTTATTGGGGGAGGGCCATCTTTACCATCACGTCACTGGGGAGCAGGGCCTGATTCAGAAATTGATACAGTGCCACTGTTTGTGCAATTGGGCGATTATTTACCACTGCGTATGCGCCAAAAGCCCTGGAAACTCCCACGGCCCATGCGTCACCCTGAGTGCATGGCTTGTAGGTTGTTTTGTACGAAATCAGCAGGCATTAGATCTGGCGATGCAAGACCACGGGTGTTCCTGGGGAATCGGTATGTAATGCCGGCTGTCGGGATGCCTCCTGTCAAAATACCGACAGCGTCATCCCAATGGTTGGTATCCTTTATTGTAGCCTAACCCTAACCCTCCCCACCCCGCACCCTAACCCTCCACCTTCATGCCTAAACTTAACCCTTCCCCTTTAATGCCTAACCATAATCCCCCCCAGTGATGTCTAAACATAACCCTCCCCCCTTAGTGCTTAATCCTAACCCCCCCAGTGATGCCTAAACATAACCCTCCCCCGTTAGTGCCTAACCCCCCCAGTGATACCTAACCCTAACCTCCCCCTCCAAAAAACCATGTTCCCCAGACTCAATGTAAAGTGCTACGTAATATATCATGTATATATTTATATTATAGGTTCCCAGGGCCCATTCCTAGCAGTGTTTCCTGTTTGCAGAAGAGATCCTGACCATTATTACTGCACATCAACACTTGGTTCTAGTACCAGCTCTGAGTTCCCGAAGGTCAGGTCCTACGGGGGTTACACAATATTTATGGCAATCGCGGCTCACGGTTGCAGAAGAACAAACAGTACAGTACTATAGTTACAGAGATATTTTCCCTTTTGATGCTGACATGTGTAACCTTAAAAATTCTATTTAACGGCCAGAGATAGAGAAGATCTAAGTAATCCAAAGGTTCCTTTATTATTGCAACCCTGACTGCTGCGATAAGTCGGATATTTATAAAAAAAAATATATGTAAAGTGTGAGGCATTTCTTACATACTTTTCTTCTGTAATCACCATGCCGAGAGGGCGGGTAATGTATCGCTGCCGCACTTGTTCCATAATTTGGGCTTTTGGAAAAGTTGCCAAAACTTACAGTCGTCTGTATTTTATTATAAATGTTAGCAACGTCACTGGTCACTACTCAATATGCGCCTTGAAGACACTGAAATAGCAGACAGGCCGGTTGTGCGTGGTACCGGTGCAGTGGCAAACACAGGATTTCTAGAGGGGGGGTTTCCAAATGCCTGATTTTAGAGGGCATAATTAGCACATCCAGCTTTAATATGCGTCATACAATGTGTATTGTGTGTCATAATTCCAGCATATACAGGATCACAGTAAGGGGGTCATTCATACCCGGTCGTTAGCGCTGATGCGCTCGGACCGGGTCGATGGCCCCCCACAGAGCATGCGCACGACGGCGCCGGGGCGCGCATGCGTGAGACCCGCTACGACCGACAGCGCCGGTCGTAGCGGGTCTCGATCCAAAGGGGGCGAGCTGTTGATGTTGATTGACAGCTCACCCCGTTTGGAAGGCGGGCCGGGGGGGTGGCAGCTCAAACGGAGGCATTCCCATGGGAACGCCTACCGTTTGGGGGCGGCCCCACTGACCATCACTAGTGATGTCAGTGGAGAGCTTCCGGCTCTGACAAATCCAGAAGCTCTCCGGGGCTTACGACAAGGGAGACCCTACCCTAGGGTCTCGTCATAAGCCCCGATGGTCGCGATGGTCTCTGACCATCGCGACCATCACTGGAGCGGTCGTTAGAGCTGTGGGTGTTAACCCATAGCCTAACGACTGCAACAGAGGCGGGCGGTCAGGATGCAAGTGGCCGCCCAGTTTCTGAGCGACCGCTTGCATCCTCCGACCGCCTCTGAATGAGGCCTTAAGCCATTAGATGTGGCAGTAGGGCCATCCTGCCTGAGCTGAATGTTTTTATTTTAGATGTGGGCACCATTCCAGAGCATTGGAGTAAGTCCGGGAGTCTGGAGGAGCAGCAGAAGAACCTAGCACTGCCCTGGACATATATGTACATATTGGGCTCTATAGCAGTGCATCCCTAACAGTGCATGTTTTCCAGATCTCCTACTTGGTGCACAGGTTATTTATTATTGGCTGATACACAGGTGGTGCTAATTATTTCATTTGTGACACTGAGAAGAACATGCAGCGCTAGTAACAATCTATTATATTACTATTTCTACTGTGGTCATGGTATGTGCTGGAGAGGGGAGTTTCCAGGCAGACGGAACTCCCCCCTGCGTTTGCCTATGAGGTGTAATGTATCATGTAATACCCCTAGGCTGTACAATATAATCTAACATAGGTGCAGGGGTAAGTACTGTCCCACAGAACATGAACTCCCAGCGTAATCTATGGGATGTGTCACGCTCTCATTGCTATTCCTGCAAGAACGTCTTACGAGGTTGAAAAGTTCGAGGCTGCTGCTATTGTAAACAAGGGTGAACCCGGCTCTGAGGACAAGGCATCCGAGCAGAGTCCCATCTTGATATATCCTCGCTCTCTCTATAGAATATACAAGTACACATTTTGAAAGCGCACAGAGGGGCCTGGAATTGGGCTGTTAGCTGGGATAATAATAACCGTCTGCTGATGACTCAGACTCTTAGCTCCGAATTTACATTCCCACTCTCGCTAAGAGATTTTAAGTTAAACAATTTTATATAAAAATGCAATAAACAACATTTATATTACCAACGGCATTTCTTTCCACTACGCGTGTGCTAAACATTTCACAATATCCCTCTTGTATTCTCTTCTCCAAAAAGAGCAAATGTCCCGGCTCTCACGGAAGTCAGATTAAAGGAGAGATCCATCTCCCAGCCCAGGGGCCAGGGCCTACAATGTGTCCTTGACGTACAGTTATCTTCACATGACTGGGATCACTACATGAATGGTACAGACCCCCCCCCCCTCCCTTCCAAATCAGTCCAGACCAAGATGGATTTTACCATCTTAACCCACTGCCACCTTCATTCTGACAAATGCAGAGAGTCCTCCTCATCATCATTGTTTCAACGTTTTGGGGTAAATACCCCTTCATCAGGCGTGTACATATATATACTATTATATATAAAATTGTACATTTTAGCTCTTCTGTACAATGAAATGCATGATCCTTATTTTCCATGGGACTGAATATTGTTCATATTATACACTCAGAAGAGATTGTGGCTTTGTGACGTGATTGTTCAATTAAATGAATTATTAAAGAGGTGACGGTATTAATGTCCCAGCTCCCACCGCCTGCTAAACCTCATACTGTAGGTAACCAGCACCTAATCTGCATGCTAGGCCGGAGTTCTATCTATCTATCTATCTATCTATCTATCTATCTATCTATCTATCTATCTATCTATCTCATATCTATCTATCTCATATCTATCTATCTATCTATCTCTCTCATATCTATCTATCTCATATCATATCATATCAATCCATCTATCTCATATCTATCTATTTATAGCTCATATCTATCTATGGGGCCTATTCATCAACACTAAAATAACGTTTTTAAGGACATTTTCCTTAAATAACGTTATTTTGGTATTCATGTAGCCACTTAGCACAGGAGATATCACAGATATCTCCTTGCTAAGTTCCCCTGCATTAATTTCCACACTCCCCATACATTAGTACATTAGTACATTAGTACATTAGTATGGGGATGTGGAAATTGTGGTATTCATCAAATTCCGGAAATTATCAATTTTTGGAATTTGATGCAGTTACTATTCGCCACTGTGAGGTGGCGAATAGCAGAATCGACTTACCTGTATCCGCGTGTGCAGGTCACCCGACGAGTCCCTCCGGCGCTCTGCTCCGTCCTCAGGCTCCGGAGGCTGGTCGGACATGTGTGCTCCCCAGCAGAGCACAAGAAAGTTTAGACAAAAAAAAACAAAAACTTTTTTACAGATGTAACAGCGCATGCGCAGCACTGTTTCCAGATGCGATAAGGTAGTGTAGGCAGGGAAAAGTATCTATTTCCCGAAAATCTGTCATCATAAAAATGACAGCTTTTCGGAATAGATACTTGTGGAGAGGTGGAATGATGAATTCCACCTATAATTAGCTAGAACTCCATGCGAGTTCTAAACCTAATTATCTCTAGAGAATTTTTAGGTTTAATGAATAGGCCCCTATATCTCATATCTATCTATCTCATATCTATCTCTCTCATATGTATCTACAGTCTCTATCTATCTGTCTATCTATATCTTATCCATCTCATATCTATCTATCTCATATCTATCTCATATCTATCTATCTCATATCTATCTCTCTCTCATATTTATCTATCTCATATCTATCTCTCTCTCATATTTATCTATCTATCTCATATCTATCTATCTATCTATCTATCTATCTATCTATCTATCTATCTATCTATCTATCTACAGTCTCTATCTATCTGTCTATCTATCTATATCATATCTATCTCATATCTATCTAGAGAAAAACAAAGAAAGACAGGGGGAGCGCACACAAGCTTTGAAACAATTAAATATCAATCATTGTGCCTCTATTAATCTGTAGACACAATAGAAATTATTAAAAAATTACGATCTAAATCAGCCAATGATAAATACATACAATCTTGTTTAATGAACTGTAATACATAAATTATAAATACAAATCATTGGGCCTGATTCAAAGCCGGACGCTATTTGCGGACGCTCGTTCTTAAAAAGGGGCCGGCTATTTAAATTGAGCGCTCGCTCTTTGCGGTTTGTTGAAGCCTCTATATCTAAGCTCGCTATTTTGTAAAGACGCCCCTTTGCCGTTCGCATCACACGTCATCTCCGGTATTTATTAGATTAATCGGGTACATCGAAAGGCATCTGAACTGCACGCAGTGCTTGTGGTAGCTTTTTCCTACCGCTATCACTGCGAGCAGTTCAGGCTAAAAGACAACCAAGTGACATGGTCGATGACGCTCCTTTACTAATTATGCACTCCCATTAAACGCCCTTTTTACCGTTTGGCGCGCCTGCGTTCAGATCCTCACTCCCCCGTTTTCAAGCACCTCCCCGTTACCACCCACAAACGGTACATTCTGTCAAGCAAATTAGCAGCCCCTCGCTGTTTTGCGAGTGCTCGATTTCCGACCGCAATGACTGGTCTGCGCATGCGTATTACGACCCATACGCATGCGCAGTTGTGCGAACATCGCTCAGAGCGAACGAGCGGCCGCTTACGAGCGGCTCTGAATCAGGCCCACAGTCCCCTGATACCACTGTGTCGGTCAAACATCTAAGCTTATATGAAAAAATTAAAATAACTATGAAACAAAAAAGTAGTGGATTTAAGATGTTGTGTATACCAACAAAATGAAGGGAAAAAATAGCAATTTGAGACAATGAAAAAATTTAGTCTATCTCATAAAAGTAATTGAAAAAGCTTAAAAGTACAGGTAATTAGCACTCCTTGAGAACTGGCACATGTTTTCCAGATGTCTCTTGTTTAGAACTCCACAATTTTCTGTCCAAACAGATATTTGTGTATAACGTAGAGTGAATAACTCCTGTGCTGAATACACCAGTACATAGATTCTTAATAAGGATTGACTGCTCCGGGAGTTGTGACCGGTTCACAGCGTGTTAGGACAGCGTAGCTGGATGTTCTGATGATGCAGATTAGCGGGCTGGGTTCAGGAGAACAGACAGCAACTCCTGACGCGTTTCTCGACTTCAATACCTGGTCGTTTCATCAGAGGATCAAAAAGATAAATGTGACATTTATCTTTTTGATCCTCTGATGAAACGTCCAGCTATTAAGGTCGAGAAACGCATCCGTAGTTGCTGTCTGTTCTACTGAACCACGATCATTCATTGCGGCATTGCAATTGAAAACTAAAAGGCATGCTAATCTGTATAATCAGATGCTGTCCTAACACGCTGTGAAGCGCGCTGTAAACTGGTGGGATACTCACCCTGAAGGAATCCAACCCAGGGTGTGAGGTGGCCGCCGATTGTATTCTCAAATAATTTCACCAGTTCCTGCTACGTTAAAAATAATCTGAATAGATCACACATATCTATCTGGATGTGAGCCGGCTAAACAACGTACAGACACCGCCGTCGGATCTCGACATACCGCTCAGGTCTGTACGCTGCTGCTGCAACAATTATACAGTGCCTTGCAAAAGTATTAACCCCCCTTTGCATTTTTCATGTTTTGTTGCCTCACAACCTAGAATTAAAATCTACTGTGTGAAGGTGTGCATCATTTCATTCACAGAACATGCCTACAACTGTGAAGTTGTGTTTGTTTTTTTTATATTGTGAATCAAACAACATTTAGGACAACATAACAGAAAACATCAGCGTGCATAACTATTCACCCCCCTAAAGTCAGTACTTTGTCGAGCCACCTTTTGTGGCAATTACAGCTGCAAGTCGCTTTGGATAAGTCTCTATGAGCTTGCCACATCTTGCCCCTGGGATTTGTGCCCATTCCTCAAGGCAAAACTGCTCCAGCTCTTTCATGTTGGATGGTTTCCGCTTGTGAACAGCGATCTTCAAGACCACAGATTCTCAATTGGATTGAGATCTGAGCTGTGACTCGGCCATTCCAACACATTTAACTGTTTCCCCTTAAACCACTCGAGTGTTGCTTTAGCAGTATGTTTCAGGTCATTGTGCTGCTGGAAGGTGAACCTCCGTTCCAGTCTCATATCACTGACTGAAACAGGTTCTGCTCAAGAATATCCCTGTATTTAGCACCATCCATCTTTCCCTCAAACTCAAATCAGTTTCGCAGTCGCTGCTGCTGCAAACATCCCCACAGCATGATGCTGCCACCACCATGTGTCACTGTGGGGACGGTGTTCTTGGGGTGATGGGATGTGTTGGGTTTGCGCCAGACATAGCGTTTTCCTTGGTGGCCGAAAATTTCAATTTTAGTCTCATCTGACCAGAGCACCTTCCTCCATACATTTGGGGAGTCGCCCACATGCCTTTTGGCAAACTCAAATCGTGTCTTCTTATTTTTATCACTAAGTAATGGCTTTTTTCTGGCCTCTCTTCCATAAAGCCCAGCTCTATGGAGTGTACGGCTTATTGTGGTCACATGCACAGATACACCAGTCTCTGTTGTGGAACTCTGCAGCTCCTTCAGGGTTACCTTTGGTCTCTGTGCTATCTCTCTGATTAATGCCCTCCTTGCCCGGTCTGTGAGTTTTGGTGGGTGGCCCTGTCTTGGCAGGTTTGTTGTGGTACCATGTTCTTTCCATTTGATGATGGTGGATTTGATGGTGCTCCAGGGGATCATCAAAGATTTGGATTTTTTTTTATAACCCAACCCAGAATTGTACTTCCCAACAACTTTGTCTCTGACTTGTTTGGAGAGCTCATAGGTCTTCATGGTGTGATGCCTCTTGCTTAGTGGTGTTGCAGCCTCTGGGGCCTTTCAGAAAAGGTGTGTTTATACTGACAGATCATGTGACACTTAGATGTCACACAGGTGGACTTTATTTCACTAATTATGTGACTTCTGAAGGTAATTGGTTGCACCAGAATTTTGAGGGGCTTCGTAGCAAAGGGGGTGATTACATATGCACATGCCAATTTTCAGAATTTTATTTATAAAGATTCTTTTTTATATATATTTTTCTAATTTCACTTCACCAAATTAGACTATTTTGTGCAGATCCATCACATAAAATTCAGATAAAAAAAAAAAAATACAGGTTGTAATGTAACAAAAAACGTAAAAAGCCAAGAGGGGTGAATACTTTTGCAAGGCACTGTATATTTATATTTAACACTGCTTTTAAATCCACACGATTTAACAAAAGCACCGAATGGCCACAGCTCCCGGAGCAGTCAATACATATTAAGAATCTATGTACTGGTGTATTCAGCACAGGAGTTATTAACTCTACGTTATACACAAATATCTATTTGGACAGAAAATCGTGGAGTTCTAAACAAGAGACATCTGGAAAACATGTGCCAGTTCTCAAGGAGTACTAATTACCTGTACTTTTAAGCTTTTTCAATTACTTTTACGAGATAGACTACATTTTTTTAATTGTCTCAAATTGCTATTATTTCCCTTCATTTTGTTGGTATACACAACATCTTAAATCCACTACTTTTTTCTTTCATATATATTTTTTATTTTTCATATAAGCTTATATGTTTGACCGACACAGTGGTATCAGGGGACTGTGATTTGTATTTATAATTTATGTATTACAGTTCATTAAACAAGATTGTATGTATTTATCATTGGCTGATTTAGATTGTAATTTTTAATAATTTCTATTGTGTCTACAGATTAATAGAGGCACAATGATTGGTATTTAATTGTTTCAAAGCTTGTGTGCCTGTCTTTCTTTGTTTTTCTCCACATGCTAATTTAGAGGGGCTGAATACCCCTTGTGAGGGAGCAGCATCTAGTTCTTGACACACAAGCAGAGTGTTTGGGGCCTAAATCTATTTTCTTTTTCAAATCTATCTGTCTATCTATCTATCTCATATCTATCTATCTCATATCTATCTATCCATCTATGTATTTATCTATCTATCATCTATCTATCTCATATCTATCTATCTATATATCTCATATCTATCTATCTATGTATTTATCTATCTATCTATCTCATATCTATCTATCTCATATCTATCTTGGAATAACACATAGTGACTGGTCAAGTGCGCACGGTGCTATGCAAAAAAAAACCAATAATTATGGTACTTCCCAAATAATTTCCTGTCGGGGTCCTGTGTGTAGTTGTCAAATCTCACCGATGGAATTTTCATTAATATGAAAAATATAAAAATCGTCCAAACATAGTGTAATATAATCAAAGCTCCAAATTTATTCACAATATTTTCCAAAAACAAAAACAGGTTAATATGTTTTCTTTGTTACAATGTGTACACAGAAATATATACGTCCAGCACAAACAAAAATTGTTTTATAAAAACTAATTCACATATGAGGGTTGCTGCTCCTCATTTCAATAATAAATGGGGAATTACCGGAAGTCCCAAAATTTAGGGCTCGTAGTTTTAAAGGTGGAGGTTTCCGGATGGCCTCTCCCTTTTAAGTCCTTGTTAGGGGAGCTTCCTTCTGCAATTCCACTCAAGTAAATGACCCTGTCACAGCTACCAAAGCGTTTCAGTGGACTACTGCCTTGAGGTAGGGAGCAGTGTTCTCCTGAAACGCTTTGGTAGCTGTGACAGGGTCATTTACTTGAGTGGAATTGCAGAAGGAAGCTCCCCTAACAAGGACTTAAAAGGGAGAGGCCATCCGGAAACCTCCACCTTTAAAACTACGAGCCCTAAATTTTGGGACTTCCGGTAACTCCCCATTTATTATTGAAATGAGGAGCAGCAACCCTCATATGTGAATAATTTTTTATAAAACAATTTTTGTTTGTGCTGGATGTATATATTTCTGTGTACACGTTGTAACACAGAAAACATATTAACCTGTTTTTTTTTTAGGAAAATATTGTGAATAAATTTGGAGCTTTGATTGTATTACACTATGTTTGGACGATTTTTATATTTTTCATATTAATGAAAATTCCATCAGTGAGATTTGACAACTACACACAGGACCCCGACAGGAAATTATTTGGGAAGTACCATAATTATTGGGGGTTTTTTTTGCATAGCACCGTGCGCACTTGACCAGTCACTATGTGTTATTCAAAAATAAATGTTTTAGTACTGAAGGGTGGTACTGTTTGTGACAAGTTTTTTGCAGCAAAGGTAGTGCTAGACGCCCGTAAATACTGTTCATTTAATTGATTATCTATCTCATATCTATCGCTCTCTCTATCTATCTCCTATCTATCTATCTCTCAATCTCTCTATCTCATATCTATATATATCCTATCTATCTCATATCTATATATATATATATATATATATATCTCCTATCTATGTATCTCTCAATCCATCTCATATCTATCTATCTATCTATCTCATATCTGTCTATCTATCTAATATCTATATATCTCATATCTATCTACCTCATATCTGTCTGTCTATCTAATATCTATATATCTCATATCTATCTCCTATCTATCTAATATCTATCTATCTCTTTATCTATCTATCTCATATCTATAAATCTCATATATATGTATCTATCTATCTCATATCTATAGATCTCATATCTATCTCCTACCTATCTCATATCTATATATCTCATATATATATATATATATATATATATATCCTATCTATCTATCTCATATCTATATATATCTCCTATCTATGTATCTCTCAATCTATCTTATATCTATCCATCTCATATCTGTCTGTCTGTCTATCTATCTAATATCTATATATCTCCTATCTATCTATCAATCTATCTAATATCTATATATCTGATATCTTATCTAATATCTATCTATCTCATATCTATCTATCTCTTATCTATCTATCTCATATCTATCTATCTATCTCCTATCTATCTATTATCTATCTAATCTATCTCTCTCTCTACACGGAATCGGTATGAAATACAGATGGACGGGATGCCGGCTGTCAGTACACTGACAGCGGCATCCCAATGGATCAAATCCCGACAGGGGAACGGTGAGTAATGTCCTATTTACCCCGTAACTCTAACCCTCCTTTCCTGCACCCTCACAGTAGCCTTCCCTACTCCGCACCCTAACCCTCCCGGTAAATGCCTAAACCTAACCCTCCCCCCTTAGTGCCTAACCCTAACCTTCCCCCCTAACCTTGTTAATAATAATGTATCAAGTCCCTATTTCATAGCTGCAAACTGTAGCGAAGGAGGTTGGAGTAAGTGCCCAGGACCTATGAAGTACTGTAACACTTTGCTGATAATTCTATTCTCATAACACAGATTTTTATAACGGGGGAAACAGCTGTGAACATGTTTAGACAAAATGACACCATGTTGTACAGTCTAGTCCGTGTGAGCGCTAACTGGTATTACATTGTATACATCTAGAGACAGGACTGCCTTGTGTCTGTAATAATGTGTGATTTATATATATAAATTGTATAGATGTAGTAATAATTTACATGACATATCTCTTATGGAGTACGTGTCATAGGTCGATGACATTTCTATTTACCTGATGTAATAAACATATGAACGATAGAATGTAACTACAGTAAATCACCAGAGAAAAGTTGTGTGATATGACACGTTCATGGTGTATTATCTTGTTGTGGTTGTGTACAGTATGTACGTGGATAAAATATACTATGCAGACAAAAGTGATTGGACACCTCCTGGTTTCAGCTGGTGTGACATGGGGCCGCTAGCTGTAATGCATGGTCACATTACCTCTGAGACGTACAGAAATGATCTCAATAACTCTGTGCTCCCTACTGTACATTGTGGCAGTTCTGTGGAAACAACAAATGTATTTATCAGGACGACAATGCCACCTGTCATGTTTCTAGGGTGACACTGGACTGGTATACAGAGAATTCGGTAACCAGGATGGACTGGCCAGCTCAGAGTCCAGATCTTACCCCCATTGAGAACCTCTGGGATGAATTGGAGCGACGGGTGCGTTCTAGTCCGACTCGACCTTCCTCAGTGTCACAGTCGGTCACTGTACATAAGGCTGAACGGCAGAACATACCGCCTGCTGCTGTCCAGGAACTTGTGGCCAGTTTGCCAAGAAGGGTCAAAGTACTGACGTCACTAACATCTCACTGATCTATTTGCTGACGGCGTCCAATCACTTTTGTCTACATAGTGTAGATGGGATGCAGTTAAGATCCCGACAACCAGGATGCCGTCTGCCGGAACCCAGGCACTGGAATCCCGGTTGCCGGGAGAACACCGACAATGGAATCCCGACATGATTGGGAATGCCAACGCCAGCATCCCGATCTTAAGTATCAGCCGTGGGGGGGGGGGGGAGGGTTAGGTTTAGACATCCCGGGGGGACTTAAGGTTAGACTGCGAGAGGGAGGAGGTTAGGGTTAGACTGCGAGAGGGAGGAGGTTAGGGTTAGACTGCGAGGGGGAGGAGGTTAGGGTTAGACTGCGAGAGGGAGGAGGTTAGGGTTAGACTGCTAGAGGGAGGAGGTTAGGGTTAGACTGCTAGAGGGAGGAGGTTAGGGTTAGACTGCTAGAGGGAGGAGGTTAGGGTTAGACTGCTAGAGGGAGGAGGTTAGGGTTAGACTGCGAGAGTGAGGAGGTTAGGGTTAGACTGAGAGAGGGAGGAGGTTAGGGTTAGACTGCGAGAGGGAGGAGGTTAGGGTTAGACTGCTAGAGGGAGGAGGTTAGGGTTAGACTGCTAGAGGGAGGAGGTTAGGGTTAGACTGCTAGAGGGAGGAGGTTAGGGTTAGACTGCGAGAGGGAGGAGGTTAGGGTTAGGCTCTACACAGGGAGGGTTAGATTCAGGCACCACCAGGGGGGAAGGTTAGGGTTAGGCACTAAGGGGGGAGGGTTAGGTTTAGGCATTTACCGGGAGGGTTAGGGTGCGGAGTAGGGAAGGCTACTGTGAGGGTGCAGGAAAGGAGGGTTAGAGTTACGGGGTAAATAGGACATTACTCACCGTTCCCCTGTCGGGATTTGATCCATTGGGATGCCGCTGTCAGTGTACTGACAGCCGGCATCCCGTCCATCTGTATTTCATACCGATTCCGTGTAGAGAGAGAGATAGATTAGATAGATAATAGATAGATAGGAGATAGATAGATAGATATGAGATAGATAGATAGATAGATAAGAGATAGATAGATATGAGATAGATAGATATTAGATAAGATATCAGATATATAGATATTAGATAGATTGATAGATAGATAGGAGATATATAGATATTAGATAGATAGACAGACAGACAGATATGAGATGGATAGATATAAGATAGATTGAGAGATACATAGATAGGAGATATATATAGATATGAGATAGATAGATAGGATATATATATATATATATATATATATATATATATATGAGATATATAGATATGAGATAGGTAGGAGATAGATATGAGATCTATAGATATGAGATAGATAGATACATATATATGAGATTTATAGATATGAGATAGATAGATAAAGAGATAGATAGATATTAGATAGATAGGAGATAGATATGAGATATATAGATATTAGATAGACAGACAGATATGAGGTAGATAGATATGAGATATATAGATATTAGATAGATAGACAGATATGAGATAGATAGATAGATATGAGATGGATTGAGAGATACATAGATAGGAGATATATATATATATATATATATAGATATGAGATAGATAGGATATATATATGAGATATATAGATATGAGATAGAGAGATTGAGAGATAGATAGATAGGAGATAGATAGAGAGAGCGATAGATATGAGATAGATAATCAATTAAATGAACAGTATTTACGGGCGTCTAGCACTCTACCTTTGCTGCAAAAAACTTGTCACAAACAGTACCACCCTTCAGTACTAAAACATTTATTTTTGAATAACACATAGTGACTGGTCAAGTGCGCACGGTGCTATGCAAAAAAAAACCCCAATAATTATGGTACTTCCCAAATAATTTCCTGTCGGGGTCCTGTGTGTAGTTGTCAAATCTCACTGATGGAATTTTCATTAATATGAAAAATATAAAAATCGTCCAAACATAGTGTAATACAATCAAAGCTCCAAATTTATTCACAATATTTTCCTAAAAAAAAAACAGGTTAATATGTTTTCTGTGTTACAACGTGTACACAGAAATATATACATCCAGCACAAACAAAAATTGTTTTATAAAAAATTATTCACATATGAGGGTTGCTGCTCCTCATTTCAATAATAAATGGGGAGTTACCGGAAGTCCCAAAATTTAGGGCTCGTAGTTTTAAAGGTGGAGGTTTCCGGATGGCCTCTCCCTTTTAAGTCCTTGTTAGGGGAGCTTCCTTCTGCAATTCCACTCAAGTAAATGACCCTGTCACAGCTACCAAAGCGTTTCAGGAGAACACTGCTCCCTACCTCAAGGCAGTATTTTCTATGGCGCACACATATATCACAGTGCATTACAGACAGTATTTAGTCAGTCCCTGCCCCAGTGGAGCTTGCAATCTATATACCCTACAGCAGACACACACACACACACGGGTGTGAGAGGAAACAAGAGCACCTGGAGGAAACCCACGCAAACACAAGGAGAACATACAAACTCCACACAGATGGGTAATGACCAGGAATTCAACGCATGACCTCAGTGCTGTAACACAGTAATGCTAACCACCGCGCCAAGCGCTCTGCATAGTGAATTAATGCCCATCTCCCCACTGCCAATTTACATCTCCTGCACTTCTGATACTGGTAATTAATTGCTGGTTATTGGAAATGTTAATGCTGATTATATGGCTACAAGAGAGGAGAGGAGTTTAGTTACAATAGAAGCACATGAAAGGATGGTTCCAGTGTAACATGACATAAGTAACATCTGAGCGTAAGGAGCAGTCTGCAGGAAGTAACAGCGATGACGGAAAGTTTGCAGAACTATTTTCTCATCGGGAACCTGAGCCAAGTGTTTCGTTATTACTTTGCATATTTCTCCTGCCTGATGTTACACGGAGGTGATTCAGGAGTGTAACAATGGGCGTAGTGTCTGGCTGATCAGCGCAGGTTTTACATTCTCTGAGCTGTAACAATAATGTCACAGTGCACCTACTGTCCCCATCAGTGTGAGGAGGGCACATAGCAAGGGGATACCCTCATTGCTCATCACATCCCCCACCAGGGTCACAATGCTGCAATAAATATGGTAATAAATGGGGCGCTGGATGAACGTGTTTGACCAGCTGGAAATATTCTCCATTGGTAATAAATTTGTTAAATTCGTACAGCAGGAATAAATAATCGGTGACACTTATTAAAACCGATGCAAAGAAAAAAGTTGTGATAATTACTTTATAGTTTTATATTTATCACAAAGTTTACAAACTGACACCGAAAATGTGATTGGTTGCTATCGGCACCACCAGTTTACAGAACGGCCCCCCGTAAATGGAATGACTGGGCAATGTGCTTGTTACTTATCATCATGTGTGCGGTCACCTCTGCCGGAAACTTTCCCGTGTAGTACATCCTGGACACAGGACAATACGACTTGTAACAATCTATCCACAACATGAGCGCCTTACGTTTCATCCTGCCCATCAATATTTCCTTTACAGATGTATTAAATCACTGATTTGTTGTAGAACTGTAAGGAGTGAAGAACGTTTCATTCCATCGCCAAAGCATTATCCTAGTGCTGTAGTGTCAGAGCCTGACCCCGCCAACACTGGAGAGGTAACATTCGTCTAGAAGATAAACCAAACCCCTGGTTCACTGGAACGTGATGGAGATCTATCAAACCTTCGAAAGCAGACAAGTGGAGATTTGATACATCTCCCCGTGTGTCCCAAACTGCCCAGCCACATCCCCGATTCTACTATATGAAAACCCCTCCCCATATGATAAATAGTCCCAGCCCTACACGACTCTAGCCATTCCTTGATACTAGGCAGATTTTCTGTACAAACACAGGGCCTGCTTCAGCTTTGGGAATAGAGTAAAGGTGCGTACACACTGGGCGATTAAAGTGGACGACTGAACGTTAACGATATCGTTATCGTTTAGTCGTCCACTTTATCATCCATTTTTAACACCAAAACGATGAACGATAACGACGATGCGCGTTCCCGCGGGTCGTTCGTCATTATCGTTCATCGGGTAAACATGCAGGCCAACCTGACGATATCGTCAGGTTGCTGAATGTTGGGGAATGGGGGAGAGAGCCCGGCGCTGAATGATATAGTTTATGATATCATTCAGCGGGTGTGCTCAATGTCATGCCGTCTAGTGTGCCTGCCGGGGACACACTAGACGATATCGCTCAGGGAGCTAGTGTGTACGCTCCTTAAGAAATAGCAAGTAACTGTGTACCTGGGCAATGCAATCAGGCGTGCCGACATTCTGCCCCCTCCGGGAGGGAGCAGCCAGGTCAGCATAGCACCGGGGGACGTGACTGGTATTGGGGGGGGGTGCGGCCACGCAATAACTACATTTTGGCCCCGCCCCCGCTACATAATGTCGAGATTACCGGCATTGTAAAGAAGGGGGCAGGCTCATGAAGGTACGCTTTAGCATGAATCACGCCATCGTCCACCCTTGGGGTTTGTGTTGTAACTGCTGGGGGTCTGGAGGGGTCGGCGGTCGCCGGGAGGCTTACCGCTTTGCCGGGAGGGCGGGAGCGGCACCTGATTTTCATGAGGCTCGCGGGAGAGTAGGCGAGTATGGTACATACATATATAGAAGTATACATACATTGTTTTGCATGCAGGGTAAATAACGGCTGCTTTTGCATGTAACCCACAAATGCTGGACAGCTTTATTCTTGCATTAAAATTTAGATTTCGGTTTGGACTCACCCCTCCCATACCTAAGTCTCTCTGCACATGTTACATCTGTCCACCCTGTAGTGCAGCGTGATGTTACCAAGATGCACAGTTACTGGTTGGGGGCCCTGTTCATCAAACGATAAATGGCCCGCTAGTTTCCGCATATTTAAGTTACCAGGCCATTCATCATCAGGGGTCCTATAAGACCCCCTTACTATTCAGCAATCTCTGAAAACTGAAAGCTTTTAGAGTTTGCCGCCGAGCACAAGCGCCATCTTCAGACGGTGCTTCCTCTCGTAGCCCTGCTCCTTCCTACGGCAAAGGAGTTCCGGGGATGCGAAGAGGGATCCGAGCGGATCCCTCCACCGCCTCCTCACTACCTACATCTGTAGCTGCGATAATAACCGAAGGGGACAAATGCTTTTCGGGCAGCTGTCCCCTCACCGGAGCAATGATGAATTGCTCCGGTGTAATCTATCCCCCGCTGTGAGTTCAATACTTCATCATCGGAGGCCATACGGCCTTCGATGATGATGAATAGGCGCCTATATCTTACTCTATTTCCAAATCTGAATCAGGCCCACAGTGCGGAATGGCGAAGTGCTGGAGCGCCGCACCTCCGCGGAGCAGCCTGTTCTGCCACAAAACTAGATTCTTTAACAAAGTCCTGCTCATCTCCAAAGCTGGCAGTAATGTAACAGAAAGAACTATGGCTGCAGGTCTGCGCAGTCTGCAGGGAAGAACATTCCCAGAATTTATCACATGCTGAAAAGGAGTCACTGGGGCTGACTCAGAGGGGGTGCAGTGCAGATGGAGGCGCAGTGCAGCCATTATATGCTATTGTGCATGCGCAAAAAGTCATGCAAAACCCCTACGGTGCGTGCGTTCTCCCAGTGTACGCATAGTGAGGCGCTGACGTTAGAACCGGAGAGGGAAAACCAGGGGCGTTCCTGGGCAGCGGTCTGAAGTGTGAGCAAAAAAAGCCTGTCTCTTGGGCGTGGTATGGGAGTGTCACAGGTGTGTCCGTGAGCGCAGAGCCGCAGTCACAGAGTTCAGGAAGACACTGCGTCAGCCATAGGCTGGTGGAAGTGGCGATTGTGCGCCGATGGTGGGGTGTTTAGAACCACTGGTGGAGTTACACTGTCCACGGACATTTAAAGTGGGCGTCTCAGGGCTGGCACTATCCGGCACAGACTAGTACACAAGGGGACGGCTGAATCTGGCATCTGCATATTACCGCCACTGAGACTCCGCACAAAGCCGCAGGCGTGATTCCGTTAGTGGCCACCTGCGACTCCAGCCCGCTGAGTACATACACTGACACACTGCTCCTATACATCACACTGACATCTGGCAATGAAGTGCTCTGTAACAATATTCTATCTGTCTGGGAAGAAGCGTCAGTGTTGCCAGCCTGTTCCCTGAACCTGTGGTTGTGAAATGAGAATGTAAAGAATGAGCAAAGTACATAGATAAAAACAATGTAAAGACACACAGGTGACGTAACAGGTATTTCCTCTCCAGATTCTACATATGACAACACTCCAGCATGGGCTGTGCGGCAGCTGCCTGTGACTGTCACAGAGAGGGGTCCCGGGTCCCGGATGAAGTTACCCCAAACTCTGACATGTACAGTATAACAAAACACAATATGAAAAGGTCAGACCATTGGCAGGTGTGGGAACTAGGCATCGAATATTAAACCATTAAATCAAAGTACATAAGAATGAACACAAAATGGAACTCTGTGTATTAGTTACAGGATTCCCGCGTGTGCCTGACGAGCGCGGTGATTAGTAATTGATCACCAATGTATTAGTGACCTCAGGCACCTTCACAATACCGAGCCGGATGTGAGTCAGTTTGTTGCTCACAAATTGTGTGCACAGAATAAGTGTGTATATTCACCAGTATGCGGACTTATGGACACCTTCCAATGCACCAACCCTCACGGCTGTGCACTTACAGCGGCCGTATACTGGTGCCGTATACCCCTGCACAGCCGAGTCCCGCCACGTCCCCGCTAAGTGGGAATCGAAGTGCGTTACGACACGTCATCACCCAAAAGTGCCTACGCCCGAGTCAGAAGCAGGCGCAGTGCGACCACACGCAAGATATGCTCCGCCAACAGCTGAACGTACAGGCTCATGATGCACGTTAGACACATATTTCATTAATAAGAATAATACTGTGAGTGATAGATAACATATTACGGTCATACATACTGTACTACATTATGGCCGTCCTATGAAATACACATGGTCCTGTCTGCTTGGCATGCAAGGACAGTCACCTTGTGGGCGATTCAGCTGATTGCAATGTTGAATAGCCCTGGTAAGGGGTTCCCGGTGCAATTCAATTGACCGCACTGTTAAGTCCGACTACAGGATTTCTGCTCAGGTGTGGATTAAAAGATAGGACAGTAAAAAGGTCGACAGTGTCTAGATAGACACCAGATGTTACACAGTTAATAGGTCGACTGGGACAAAAGGTCGACATGTATGAAGGTCGACAAGTATAAACGGTTGACATGGTCAAAAGGTTGACACAAAAGTGGGCGACGCACACAAATGGTCGACGGGTGTTTTTTTTTTTTCTAGCCCTAATCTTCCCCTTGGTGCCTGATAATAACCCTCCCTCCTGGTGCCTAACCCTATCCCTTCGCTAAGTGCCTTACCCTAAAGCTCCCTCCTGGTTTTAACCCTAACCGTTGGTGTAAGTGCCTAACCCTAACCGTTGGTGTAAGTGCCTAACCCTAACTGTTGGTGTAAGTGCCTAACCCTAACTGTTGGTGTAAGTGCCTAACCCTAACTGTTGGTGTAAGTGCCTAATCCTAACTGTTGGTGTAAGTGCCTAACCCTAACTGTTGGTGTAAGTGCCTAACCCTAACTGTTGGTGTAAGTGGCTAACCCTAACTGTTGGTGTAAGTGCCTAACCCTAACTGTTGGTGTAAGTGCCTAACCCTAACTGTTGGTGTAAGTGCCTAACCCTAACTGTTGGTGTAAGTGCCTATCCCTAACTGTTGGTGTAAGTACCTAATCCTAACTGTTGGTGTAAGTGCCTAACCCTAACTGTTGGTGTAAGTGTCTAACCCTAACTGTTGGTGTAAGTGCCTAACCCTAACTGTTGGTGTAAGTGCCTAATCCTAACTGTTGGTGTAAGTGCCTAACCCTAACTGTTGGTGTAAGTGCCTAACCCTAACTGTTGGTGTAAGTACCTAATCCTAACTGTTGGTGTAAGTGCCTAACCCTAACTGTTGGTGTAAGTGCCTAACCCTAACTGTTGGTGTAAGTGCCTAACCCTAACTGTTGGTGTAAGTGCCTAACCCTAACTGTTGGTGTAAGTGCCTATCCCTAACTGTTGGTGTAAGTGCCTAACCCTAACTGTTGGTGTAAGTGCCTATCCCTAACTGTTGGTGTAAGTACCTAATCCTAACTGTTGGTGTAAGTGCCTAACTCTAACTGTTGGTGTAAGTGCCTAACCCTAACTGTTGGTGTAAGTACCTAATCCTAACTGTTGGTGTAAGTGCCTAACCCTAACTGTTGGTGTAAGTGCCTAACCCTAACTGTTGGTGTAAGTGCCTAACCCTAACTGTTGGTGTAAGTGCCTAACCCTAACTGTTGGTGTAAGTGCCTAACCCTAACTGTTGGTGTAAGTGCCTAACCCTAACTGTTGGTGTAAGTGCCTAACTCTAACCATAAAAATCAAAACAAAATATACACATGTCGATCATTTTTGTAACAACCTGTTGGCCTTTTCACCCTGTCGACCTTCTTTCATGTTGACTTTTAGTATGTCGACCTTCTGTTCCAGTCGACCTATTGACTGTCTAACATCTGGCGTCTATCTACTTTTTTACTATCTATCTATAGTCCGGAGCCCTTTCTGCTCACACCCTCCTGAGGTACAAGCAGAAATCCAACTAAAGTGTTTTCGGGTTTAGAGCGGCGCTAACAGCCTCGCGGCCGGCACTTTACTCCGAGAACGCTGGTTCTTACGACTAAACACCCAGGTTAATGGGTAAACAGTGTGGTGAATTGAATAGCTCCGGGACCAACTTCCCAGCGCTATTTACCTCCTGCTTAACTGAATCGCCCCCCCTTTGCGTCCTACTCAGAATGAGCCCCAGAATGAACAATCAGGACCTGTCTCTCAGTTTCTCAGCATGCTATGTTACATCATCTAGTAAATGTAAATCTCTATACAGTATAAATCTATCGCTACCTATATGAGAACAATACAATTTTTTTCTCTTTTTTTTCCTAAAGACGAGAAAGCAAAGCCAAAGCTGAGCGGATTAGGCAACAACCTGCCAGAGAAGAAAGGGAAAATGCATACAGCAAAACAATTAGCCCAGACGCAAGGCAAAAGTCCGTAATGTTATCCAGAATGACAGCACAGCCATTGTTCCAGCTGCCAAGGCTCTGCGTGCT
Organism: Taudactylus pleione; assembly: GCA_031769625.1. Taxonomy (NCBI): domain Eukaryota; kingdom Metazoa; phylum Chordata; class Amphibia; order Anura; family Myobatrachidae; genus Taudactylus; species Taudactylus pleione. The sequence goes on from JAUIMM010001093.1 coordinate 947,894, forward strand.
TGTTGGATCTCAGAAGGGTCCTAGGAGAATAATAATCTAAGGAGATTAGGCTAAGAGCGACGCTTCGGTACCACTTCTACCAATGCACAACTCGCAACACTGCTCAGAGTGTTACAATATGAGCCGGAGATGTAGGTATACCCAGAAAATGGCCGCTCGGCGTTGGCAGGAGGGAGACTGCCAACAAACAGTGCCTGCTTTATTATTTAACAGTTGGTACTGCTGGAGTCCTGGCACTGCAATAGAGCAATCTCTGTCTTAGCGCAAGTAAGCCTGATGCTAGGAGCTTCTGAGCCAAATCATGTTTACTATAGTCTGCGAGAACCTAAATAGCCCCATCAGATGGCCAAATTCCTAAGGTACAACAATTCCTGGCCAAACGAGGACATGAAATATTCATAGGAGAATGGAGAGGTGCAAAGTCGTTTCAGTGCCTGCGCAATTACCCTGCACAGATATAAACGGGCTATAATTACAGCATGATAACGCGTCTCCACCTCCACAAGCATCACACGGGCCTGACACCATAGTCTTCCTCGTTACCCGCAGCCATCGGCTCCTCTGATAAGCGTACGCCGTGCAGCCAACTGCCTGTCATACAAAGGACAATTTCCCATCATTTTCTGGGCACCCTTCGGGCCTATGAGCGAGTATACAGCTCCCTTGCCAGGCCGTGCATCAGTATCATTACGCGCTAACGCCGAAGGATACGACCTTGTTGAAATTTAGTTTTAACGGTTGAATACAAGTTCGTACGATTAGCAGGGATTTGATTTCTCATGGGAACACAGATTGCACTCTGTGAAAGAAGAGTAGAGGCCAAATGCAGGGCAGCGGATGCCCGGGACAGTGCGAGGTCCTGTACATATGTTTGGCAGATAATTGTTGGGCCGTTGGTCCACAAATATAATGTGGGGGCTGACAGAAATATCAATTAGAAGCAAGAACATAGTAAATGGGGACCAGGCAGGAATGGGTTTGGGGAGTGACCTTCCAGGGCAATGCGCCACCGTTTGGAGGAGGCATCACTGTTACTCCCAACAAGATGGAGGTTGGGTGCTGTTTGCCTCTTGGATGAGGTCATACCAAGCTATGCTTAAGGCATACAGTATCTTAGTGCAGCACACTAAGAATCCCAATAATTTCTGTAAGTATTATAACCTTTACCCTAACCCTCCCCATATACCTTCCTGCAGCCTAACTCTAACCCTCCCCATATACCTTCCCACAGCCTAACTCTAACCCTCCCCATATACCTTCCTGCAGCCTAACCCTAACCCTCCCGTCCCACAGCCTATCCCTAACTCTCCCGTCCCACAGCCTAACTCTAACCCTCCCCATATACCTTCTCACAGCCTAACTCTAACCCTCCCCATATACCTTCCTGCAGCCTAACCCTAACCCTCCCGTCCCACAGCCTATCCCTAACTCTCCCGTCCCACAGCCTAACTCTAACCCTCCCCATATACCTTCCCACAGCCTAACTCTAACCCTTCCATCCTGCAGCCTATCTCTAACCCTCCCCATATACCTTCCCACAGCCTAACTCTAACCCTCCCCATATACCTTCCTGCAGCATAACCCTAACCCTCCTGTCCCACAGCTCAACTCTAACCCTCCCATCCTACAGCCTAACTCTAACGCTCCCCATATACCTTCCTGCAGCCTAACCCTAACTCTCCTGTCCCACAGCCCAACTCTAACCCTCCCCATATACCTTCCTGCAGCCTAACCCTAACTCTTCCATCCTGCAGCCTATCCCTAACTCTCCCCATATACCTTCCTGCAGCCTAACCCTAACCCTCCTGTCCCACAGCCCAACTCTAACCCTCCCATCCTACAGCCTATCCCTAACTCTCCCCATATACCTTCCCGCAGCCTAACCCTAACCCTCCCGTCCCACAGCCTAACTCTAACCCTCCCCATATACCTTCCCGCAGCCTAACTCTAACCCTCCCGTCCAACAGCCTAACTCTAACCCTCCCCATATACCTTCCCGCAGCCTAACTCTAACCCTCCCGTCCCACAGCCTAACTCTAACCCTCCCCATATACCTTCCCACAGCCTAACTCTAACCCTTCCATCCTACAGCCTAACCCTAACCCTCCCAATATACCTTCCCACAGCCTAACTCTAACCCTACTGTCCCACAGCGTAACTCTAACCCTCCCCATATACCTTCCCGCAGCCTAACCCTAACCCTCCTGTCCCACAGCCTATCCCTAACCCTCCCCATATACCTTCCTGCAGCCTAACCCTAACCCTCCTGTCCCACAGCCTAACTCTAACCCTCCCATCCTATAGCCTAACTCTAACCCTCCCCATATACCTTCCCGCAGCCTAACCCTAACCCTCCTGTCCCGCAGCATAACTCTAACCCTCCCCATATACCTTCCCGCAGCCTAACCCTAACCCTTCCATCCTGCAGCCTATCCCTAACTCACTCGTCCTACAAACTAACTCTAACCCTCCCCATATACCTTCCCGCAGCCTAACTCTAACCCTCCCCATATACCTTCCTGCAGCCTAACTCTAACCCTCCCCATATACCTTCCCGCAGCCTAACTCTAACCCTCCCCATATACCTTCTCGCAGCCTAACCCTAACCCTCCTGTCCCACAGCCTAACTCTAACCCTCCCCATATACCTTCCAGCAGCTTAACCCTAACCCTTCCATCCTACAGCCTAACTCTAACCCTCCCCATATACCTTCCCGCAGCCTAACCCTAACCCTTCCATCCTACAGCCTAACCCTAACCCTCCTGTCCCACAGCCTAACTCTAACCCTCCCCATATACCTTCCCGCAGCCTAACTCTAACCCTCCTGTCCCACAGCCTAACTCTAACCCTCCCCATATACCTGCCTAACCCTAACCCTCCCGTCCCACAGCCTAACTCTAACCCTCCCAATATACCTTCCCACAGCCTAACTCTAACCCTCCTGTCCCACAGCGTAACTGTAACCCTCCCCATATACCTTCCCGCAGCCTAACCCTAACCCTCCTGTCCCACAGCCTATCCCTAACCCTCCCCATATACCTTCCTGCAGCCTAACCCTAACCCTCCTGTCCCACAGCCTAACTCTAACCCTCCCATCTTATAGCCTAACTCTAACCCTCCCCATATACCTTCCCGCAGCCTAACCCTAACCCTCCTGTCCCGCAGCCTAACTCTAACCCTCCCCATATACCTTCCCTGCAGCCTAACCCTAACCCTTCCATCCTGCAGCCTATCCCTAACTCACTCGTCCTACAAACTAACTCTAACCCTCCCCATATACCTTCCCGCAGCCTAACTCTAACCCTCCCCATATACCTTCCCGCAGCCTAACTCTAACCCTCCCCATATACCTTCTCGCAGCCTAACCCTAACCCTCCTGTCCCACAGCCTAACTCTAACCCTCCCCATATACCTTCCCGCAGCCTAACCCTTCCATCCTACAGCCTAACTCTAACCCTTCCCATATACCTTCCCGCAGCCTAACCCTAACCCTTCCATCCTACAGCCTAACCCTAACCCTCCTGTCCCACAGCCTAACTCTAACCCTCCCCATATACCTTCCCGCAGCCTAACTCTAACCCTCCTGTCCCACAGCCTAACTCTAACCCTTCCCATATACCTTCCCGCAGCCTAACCCTAACCCTTCCATCCTACAGCCTAACCCTAACCCTCCTGTCCCAGAGCCTAACTCTAACCCTCCCCATATACCTTCCCGCAGCCTAACTCTAACCCTCCTGTCCCACAGCCTAACTCTAACCCTCCCCATATACCTTCCCGCAGCCTAACCCTAACCCTCCCGTCCCACAGCCTAACTCTAACCCTCCCAATATACCTTCTCGCAGCCTAACCCTAACCCTTCCATCCTGTAGCATATCCCTAATCCTCCAATCCCACAGCCGAACTCTAACCCTCCCCATATATCTTCCCACAGCCTAACCCTAACTCTTCCATCCTGCAGCCTATCCCTATCCCTCCCCATAAACCTTCCCGCAGCCTAACCATAACCTCTCCATCCCACAACCTAACCCTAACCCACCCATCCCACAGCTTAACTCTAACCCTCCCGTCCCACAACCTAACCCTAACCTTCTCCTCCATTAGCTTAACCCTAACCCATCCGTCCCACGGTCTAACTGTAACCCTCCCCATATACCTCCCGCAGCCTAACCCACCCGTCCCACAGCTTAACTCTAACCCTCCTGTCCCACAGCCTAACCCTAACCCTCCCGTCCTGCAACCTAACCCTAACGCTCCAGTCCCGCAGCCTAACCCTTTCAACCCACAGTCTAACTCTAACCTTCCCGTCCCGCAGCCTAACTCTAACCCTCCCGTCTCACAGTCTAACCCTAACCCTCCCGCAGTCTAACCCTCCTGTGCCGCAGCCTTACCCTAACTTTCCTCCTAACCCTAAAACTTACCTCCGCAATCTGTCTGCATCCTGTCGGGATGCTGACTATATCCCCTTTTTTACTGTATATCGAGCTGCAAGTAGAAGTTTTATCCAATATATGAGGTTGCAGTACTAGGAAGTGTGGTGTGCTATACTTACACACATACACGCTTACACGCATACATCATTACTGGCGTAACTAGGGCCTGCACGCCCCTGATACGGCACTCCACCAGGTATACGGGCAACAAGTGTAACTTGAAGTATTACAGCACATACAATATAAACCAAAGCGCAGTTCTGCGACAGAGTTGGACTTACTTCAAACCCTAATTCAGGCGTCCCCATGCTTGTATTAGTTGCAGATAATCAATATCCCTTTTTATTTTTTTAAACTGTGTCTACATTTGACGACAGAACAATAAAAATACAGAATTGATTTACTCCCACCCACAGAAATAGAGGAAGGGGCAGCTGCATGCATAATACATGGGCCAGTTTATGCACTGCCTGCTGAGACTAAAGTCTTAAAACATCTTCATTGTTCTCAGACAATCAATATACATTGCAGTGAATTATAGATGTACAGTCACTGCTATGCCATAAAGGAGGATTCCTCAATGCTTCATAACTCACACTGGCTGGTTATTTACAGCAAATGTACACAGGACAGAGGAGCCTGCAATACATTAACGTTATGTAACCGCTAGAAAGTACTACAAGTATATACGGAGGCGGATTTTGTTTGTAGAGGCACTTAGCCCTGTTAATATGGAGACACTATAGAGACAAACAGCCCTGTGTATAAGGAGACACTGCAGAGACATACAGCCCTGTGTATAAGGAGACACTGCAGAGACATACAGCCCTGTGTATAAGGAGACACTGCAGAGACATACAGCCCTGTGTATAAGGAGACACTGCAGAGACATACAGCCCTGTGTATAAGGAGACACTGCAGAGACATACAGCCCTGTGTATAAGGAGACACTGCAGAGACATACAGCCCTGTGTATAAGGAGACACTGCAGAGACATACAGCCCTGTGTATAAGGAGACATTGTGGAGACATACAGCCCTGTGTATAAGGAGACACTGCAGAGACATACAGCCCTGTGTATAAGGAGACACTGCAGAGACATACAGCCCTGTGTATAAGGAGACACTCTAGAGACATACAGCCCTGTGTATAAGGAGACACTGTAGAGACATACAGCCCTGTGTATAAGGAGACACTGCAGAGACATACAGCCCTGTGTATAAGGAGACACTGCAGAGACATACAGCCCTGTGTATAAGGAAACACTGTAGAGACATACAGCCCTGTGTATAAGGAGACACTGTAGAGACATACAGCCCTGTGTATAAGGAGACACTGAAGAGACATACAGCCCTGTGTATAAGGAGACACTGTGGAGACATACAGCCCTGTGTATAAGGAGACACTGTAGATACATACAGCCCTGTGTATAAGGGAACACTGTGGAGACATACAGCCCTGTGTATAAGGAAACACTGTAGATACATACAGCCCTGTGTATAAGGGAACACTGTGGAGACATACAGCCCTGTGTATAAGGAGACACTGTAGAGACATACTGCCCTGTGTATAAGGAGACACTGTGGAGACATACAGCCCTGTGTATAAGGAGACACTGTAGAGACATACTGCCCTGTGTATAAGGAGACACTGCAGACATACAGCCCTGTGTATAAGGAGACTCAGTGGAGACATACAGCCCTGTGTATAAGGAGACACTGCAGAGACATACAGCCCTGTGTATAAGGGAACACTGTGGAGACATACAGCCCTGTGTATAAGGAGACACTGTAGAGACATACTGCCCTGTGTATAAGGAGACACTGCAGACATACAGCCCTGTGTATAAGGAGACACAGTGGAGACATACAGCCCTGTGTATAAGGAGACACTGCAGAGACATACAGCCCTGTGTATAAGGAGACATTGTGGAGACATACAGCCCTGTGTATAAGGAGACACTGCAGACATACAGCCCTGTGTATACTGAGACATATACAGTAAGAAGCAATTTCAGCGACTGAAAAGAAAACAAGTAAAGATACAATAACTGTTGTACACCCTAATGAATCATTGATGTGCACAGTTCCTACAGAAAAAAAAAGTAATATTATACTCGGCTTATGTTTTAATTGATTTATTAATATTTTATCATAGGAATGTAATTTAAGCTTCTCGTGATTTAGCTCTCATAAACCTTTAGCATTTTGCAAATTCAAATTCCAATTTGAAGCCAGGGCGAGCAATTAACTTTTCTATCATCTTGTCAGGGGAGAAGGTTCGTGTTTAATTTGAGACAAAGTGACAGAAATATATACAGTCTGTATTACTGCATCATCTGCCTTCATTACACAGATAGGAAGACCCCCATCTGTGGGCTGTATACTCTGCTCTCAGTCTATGTATTACTGCATCATCTGCCTTCATTACTCAGATAGGAAGACCCCCATCTGTGGGCTGTATACTCTGCTCTCAGTCTATGTATTACTGCATCATCTGCCTTCATTACTCAGATAGGAAGACCCCCGTCAGCGGGCTGTATACTCTGCTCTCAGTCTATGTATTACTGCATCATCTGCCTTCATTACTCAGATAGGAAGACCCCCATCTGCGGGCTGTATACTCTGCTCTCAGTCTGTATTACTGCATCATCTGCCTTCATTACTCAGATAGGAAGACCCCCGTCAGCGGGCTGTACACTCTGCTCTCAGTCTATGTATTACTGCATCATCTGCCTTCATTACTCAGATAGGAAGACGCCCATCTGCGGGCTGTATACTCTGCTCTCAGTCTATGTATTACTGCATCATCTGCCTTCATTACTCAGATAGGAAGACCCCCGTCAGCGGGCTGTACACTCTGCTCTCAGTCTATGTATTACTGCATCATCTGCCTTCATTACTCAGATAGGAAGACCCCCATCTGCGGGCTGTATACTCTGCTCTCAGTCTATGTATTACTGCATCATCTGCTCAGATAGGAAGACCCCCATCTGCGGGCTGTATACTCTGCTCTCAGTCTATGTACTACTGCATCATATGCCTTCATTACTCAGATGGGAAGACCCCCATCTGCGGGCTGTATACTCTGCTCTCAGTCTATGTATTACTGCATCATCTGCCTTCATTACTCAGATAGGAAGACCCCCGTCTGCGGGCTGTATACTCTGCTCTCAGTCTATGTATTACTGCATCATCTGCCTTCATTACTCAGATAGGAAGACCCCCATCTGTGGGCTGTATACTCTGCTCTCAGTCTATGTATTACTGCATCATCTGCCTTCATTACTCAGAAAGGAAGACCCCCATCTGTGGGCTGTATACTCTGCTCTCAGTCTGTATTACTGCATCATCTGCCTTCATTACTCAGATAGGAAGACCCCCGTCTGCGGGCTGTATACTCTGCTCTCAGTCTATGTATTACTGCATCATCTGCCTTCATTACTCCGATAGGAAGACCCCCGTCACCTGGCTGTATACTCTGCTCTCAGTCTATGTATTACTGCATCATCTGCTCAGATAGGAAGACCCCCATCTGTGGGCTGTATACTCTGCTCTCAGTCTATGTATTACTGCATCATCTGCCTTCATTACTCAGATAGGAAGACCCCCATCTGCGGGCTGTATACTCTGCTCTCAGTCTGTATTACTGCATCATCTGCCTTCATTACTCAGATAGGAAGACCCCCATCTGTGGGCTGTATGCTCTGCTCTCAGTCTGTATTACTGCATCATCTGCCTTCATTACTCAGATAGGAAGACCCCCATCTGTGGGCTGTATGCTCTGCTCTCAGTCTGTATTACTGCATAATCTGCCTTCATTACTCAGATAGGAAGACCCCCATCTGTGGGCTGTATACTCTGCTCTCAGTCTATGTATTACTGCATCATCTGCCTTCATTACTCAGATAGGAAGACCCCCATCTGCGGGCTGTATACTCTGCTCTCAGTCTACGTATTACTGCATCATCTGCCTTCATTACTCAGATAGGAAGACCCCCATCTGCGGGCTGTATACTCTGCTCTCAGTCTACGTATTACTGCATCATCCGCCTTTATTACTCAGATAGGAAGACCCCCATCTGCGGGCTGTATACTCTGCTCTCAGTCTATGTATTACTGCATCATCCGCCTTCATTACTCAGATAGGAAGACCCCCGTCTGCGGGCTGTATACTCTGCTCTCAGTCTATGTATTACTGCATCATCCGCCTTCATTACTCAGATAGGAAGACCCCCGTCTGCGGGCTGTATACTCTGCTCTCAGTCTATGTATTACTGCATCATCTGCCTTCATTACTCAGATAGGAAGACCCCCGTCTGCGGGCTGTATACTCTGCTCTCAGTCTATGTATTACTGCATCATCTGCTCAGATAGGAAGACCCCCATCTGTGGGCTGTATACTCTGCTCTCAGTCTATGTATTACTGCATCATCTGCCTTCATTACTCAGATAGGAAGACCCCCATCTGCGGGCTGTATACTCTGCTCTCAGTCTATGTATTGCTGCATCATCTGCCTTCATTACTCAGATAGGAAGACCCCTATCTGTGGGTTGTATACTCTGCTCTCAGTCTATGTATTACTGCAACATCTGCCTTCATTACTCAGATAGGAAGACCCCCGTCTGCGGGCTGTATACTCTGCTCTCAGTCTATGTATTACTGCATCATCTGCCTTCATTACTCAGATAGGAAGACCCCCGTCTGCGGGCTGTATACTCTGCTCTCAGTCTATGTATTACTGCATCATCTGCCTTCATTACTCAGATAGGAAGACCCCCGTCTGCGGGCTGTATACTCTGCTCTCAGTCTTTGTATTACTGCATCATCTGCCTTCATTACTCAGATAGGAAGACCCCCGTCTGCGGGCTGTATGCTCTGCTCTCAGTCTTTGTATTACTGCATCATCTGCCTTCATTACTCCGATAGGAAGACCCCCGTCACCGGGCTGTATACTCTGCTCTCAGTCTATGTATTACTGCATCATCTGCTTAGATAGGAAGACCCCCATCTGTGGGCTGTATACTCTGCTCTCAGTCTATGTATTACTGCATCATCTGCCTTCATTACTCAGATAGGAAGACCCCCATCTGTGGGCTGTATGCTCTGCTCTCAGTCTATGTATTACTGTATCATCTGCCTTCATTACTCAGATAGTAAGACCCCCGTCTGCGGGCTGTATACTCTGCTCTCAGTCTATGTATTACTGCATCATCTGCTCAGATAGGAAGACCCCCGTCTGCGGGCTGTATACTCTGCTCTCAGTCTATGTATTACTGCATCATCTGCTCAGATAGGAAGACCCCCATCTGCGGGCTGTATACTCTGCTCTCAGTCTATGTACTACTGCATCATATGCCTTCATTACTCAGATGGGAAGACCCCCATCTGCGGGCTGTATACTCTGCTCTCAGTCTATGTATTACTGCATCATCTGCCTTCATTACTCAGATAGGAAGACCCCCGTCTGCGGGCTGTATACTCTGCTCTCTGTCTATGTACTACTGCATCATCTGCCTTCATTACTCAGATAGGAAGACCCCTATCTGTGGGTTGTATACTCTGCTCTCAGTCTATGTATTACTGCAACATCTGCCTTCATTACTCAGATAGGAAGACCCCCATCTGCGGGCTGTATACTCTGCTCTCAGTCTATGTATTACTGCATCATCTGCCTTCATTACTCCGATAGGAAGACCCCCGTCACCGGGCTGTATACTCTGCTCTCAGTCTATGTATTACTGCATCATCTGCTGAGAAAGGAAGACTCCCATCTGCGGGCTGTATACTCTGCTCTCAGTCTATGTATTACTGCATCATCTGCCTTCATTACTCAGATAGGAAGACCCCCGTCTGCGGGCTGTATACTCTGCTCTCAGTCTATGTATTACTGCATCATCTGCTCAGATAGGAAGACCCCCATCTGCGGCTGTATACTCTGCTCTCAGTCTATGTATTACTGCATCATCTGCCTTCATTACTCAGATAGGAAGACCCCCGTCTGCGGGCTGTATACTCTGCTCTCAGTCTATGTATTACTGCATCATCTGCCTTCATTACTCAGATAGGAAGACCCTTATCTGCGGGCTGTATACTCTGCTCTCAGTCTATGTATTACTGCAACATCTGCCTTCATTACTCAGATAGGAAGACGCCCATCTGCGGGCTGTATACTCTGCTCTCAGTCTATGTATTACTGCATCATCTGCCTTCATTACTCAGATAGGAAGACCCTCATCTGCGGGCTGTATACTCTGCTCTCAGTCTATGTATTACTGCATCATCTGCCTTCATTACTCAGATAGGAAGACCCCCATCTGCGGGCTGTATACTCTGCTCTCAGTCTATGTATTACTGCATCATCTGCTCAGATAGGAAGACCCCCATCTGCGGGCTGTATACTCTGCTCTCAGTCTATGTATTACTGCATCATCTGCCTTCATTACTCAGATAGGAAGACCCCCATCTGCGGGCTTTATACTCTGCTCTCAGTCTATGTATTACTGCATCATCTGCTCAGATAGGAAGACCCCCATCTGTGGGCTGTATACTCTGCTCTCAGTCTATGTATTACTGCATCATCTGCCTTCATTACTCAGATAGGAAGACCCCCATCTGTGGGCTGTATGCTCTGCTCTCAGTCTATGTATTACTGCATCATCTGCCTTCATTACTCAGATAGGAACACCCCCGTCTGTGGGCTGTGTACTCTGCTCTCAGGCTATGTATTACTGCATTATCTGCTCAGATAGGAAGACCCCCGTCTGCGGGCTGCCGTTGTACACAATGTAACTGACATTTTGCTGTAATACTTGTAATGGATTCATAATAACTAAATTAACATATGAATAGCTCCTTTCTTTAAAAAGAACATACAGTGCAAAGTTAATAACAGTCCCACTTACAGGTAAAAATTTGGGGTCTATTTGTCATTGTGGATTTGTTCCAAAAATCATGTGTAAACAGTAGTTTATGGGAGCCCCTAAGTATTAGGGGCATGTATGAAAGCTGTAATGCAGCAGGAGGTGACAGTGATGTCCTGCGCTACCTAGAGACCATGAGAATGACGCCACTGCTCCAGACCTCTATGGGAACAGCAATGTAGTCTAATACCCCTATTACACCAGAGCTAAAACCTAGGTTATTGCAGGGTAACACTGGCTGCTTCTAGGTGTATAAACAGCAAGGCTTGGATTCTCGGGTCCAGTGACCCAGCAATCCAATCCAGGTGACTTGCAGGGTTTAACCCAGGAACGACCAATGAAACCCTGAAGTGTAAACGGGTAACCCGGGTCGTCCGACAGCATGGAGACTTCCTGGTTTCTCAGCGCTTGGAGATGATGTCATCTCCATGCGTCGGGAGAAGTGTTCCACTGCACCCATGTGCAGAGTGAACGGCACCGATCCAGGAATAACCCAGATCGGCGCCGTAGTAGAAAAGGCATTATGTCCACGGTCTGACCTGTTTTGGAGCTGTGGGTCTGATTCAGACGCAGTCGCAAGCGCTGTGCGCTCGCCAGCAGCGCGATATTCTGCGTACGCGCATGTGTACGTATAGCTCTGCGCGTGCGCAAACTACTCTGTGCGACTGCAAACCGCTCGCTCACTCAGCAAAGCCAGCCCAGTGTAATGAGTGACAGGAGAGGCCGTTTGTGGGTGGTAACAGGGGCAGGACACTAATAACGGGGGGTTGGAGATGAGAACGCAGGCGTGCCTGAGTGTTTCAACGTCATTTTAGAGGCGTGCATAATTAACAGGCAGCGTCATAGTACACGTCACTTGCCATTTTTTTACACTGATTTCCTCGCAATGCTTGCGGTAGGATAAAGCCCTCAAGCACTGCGTTCACATCCGATGGTGCTCGATGTACCAATGTTTTAATACACTTCCTGGAGATGACGTGTTGCTGGTGGGCGGCTCTGCCTGTGCGATTGGGCGTACGCATACACAAAGTGGCCGCTCGCTAAGACATGGTGGGTGTGCTTATGTCTTGGCGAGCGATCGCTTCCAATGCCGTCACTTTGAAAAATTTGCATACGCATCTAGCGAGCGTACGCAGATAGCGACCGGGTCTGAATCAGGCCCTGTGTTCCAAATCTCAGGTCAGACGCTAGACTAAGGTGGAAAAACAGTATAATTTAGCAAGGGCCCAGAAGGGTGCTGTAGCTTTCCGGAGCTTGTCCCCCATAGCTAACACCCCATTGTAGCGTATAGGATACCTTTTTCCTGGAGAGGAGTATTGGGATCCCTCCCTGGCAGCCTACGCTGCGCCAATACATGGCTGGGTAGGTATGCGCAGTAGGTGGGTGTGGTGTAAGAGATAGACAGTAATTAGACAATGTCTGGATAGACACCAGATGTTAGACAGTGAATAGTTAGACAAGGATAAAAGATCGCCACAGACAAAAGTCAGACACACTAAAGTTAGACATGTAAAAGGTTCAACAGGTACAAAAGGTCGACCGGGTCAAAATTTCGACATGCAAATGATCGACAATTTATTTTTTTATAGCACTAATCTTCATCCTAACCCTCCCTCCTGCTGCCTACCCCTAATAACAAAAAAAAAAAAATGTTGACCATTTTTGTGTCGATCATTTTCATGTCGAACTTTTGACCCTGTCGACCTTTTTTTACAGGTCTGACTTTAGTGTGTCTGACTTTTGTCCGTGTCGAACTTTTATCCTTGTCTAACTATTGACTGTCTAACTATCTGGTGTCTATCTAGACATTGTCCAACTAATTACTGTCTATCTATAGGACCCGTCAGTAAAGGAATAGGCCCAACACAGAGGATATTTATACAATTCCCCAAAATGACATTGGGTATTACACCTTTGTATAAGGAAGCCATTGCCAGACATCCGGTAATGCTCAGTGATACTTAGATCACCAGCTGTAATAAATAGAGAGAAGCCCTCCGCAAAACACACCATCTATAGAAATGGGTCTACTCCCTTCAGTCAATAAACCCATAACCCAAGTTGTTTGTACTCAATAACGGTATTAATCTGACATGTTCATCGTGTATACACCTGATGTAGACGCTTATAGCGTATACATTCATGTCAGTGATTGGAGCTGTACGCGCGTTCTGACGAGTGCTCGCTCTGCTCCGGCACGATGTAATGCAGCTTATCAGGATGCAGGCACTGAGTATATAGCACGATGTAATACAGCTTATCAGGATGCAAGCACTGAGTATATAGCACGATGTAATACAGCTTATCAGGATGCAGGCACTGAGTATATAGCACGATGTAATACAGCTTATCAGGATGCAGGCACTGAGTATATAGCACGATGTAATACAGCTTATCAGGATGCAGGCACTGAGTATATAGCACGATGTAATGCAGCTTATCAGGATGCAGGCACTGAGTATATAGCACGATGTAATGCAGCTTATCAGGATGCAGGCACTGAGTATATAGCACGATGTAATACAGCTTATCAGGATGCAGGCACTGAGTATATAGCACGATGTAATGCAGCTTATCAGGATGCAGGCACTGAGTATATAGCACGATGTAATGCCGCTTATCAGGATGCAGGCACCGAGTATATAGCACGATGTAATGCAGCTTATCAGGATGCAGGCACTGAGTATATAGCACGATGTAATACAGCTTATCAGGATGCAGGCACTGAGTATATAGCACGATGTAATGCAGCTTATCAGGATGCAGGCACTGAGTATATAGCACGATGTAATGCAGCTTATCAGGATGCAGGCACTGAGTATATAGCACGATGTAATGCAGCTTATCAGGATGCAGGCACTGAGTATATAGCACGATGTAATGCAGCTTATCAGGATGCAGCTATATAGCACGATGTAATGCAGCTTATCAGGATGCAGGCACTGAGTATATAGCACGATGTAATGCAGCTTATCAGGATGCAGGCACTGAGTATATAGCTCGATGTAATGCAGCTTATCAGAATGCAGGCACTGAGTATATAGCACGATGTAATGCAGCTTATCAGGATGCAGGCACTGAGTATATAGCACGATGTAATGCAGCTTATCAGGATGCAGGCACTGAGTATATAGCACGATGTAATGCAGTTTATCAGGATGCAGGCACTGAGTATATAGCACGATGTAATACAGCTTATCAGGATGCAGGCACTGAGTATATAGCACGATGTAGTGCAGCTTATCAGGATGCAGGCACTGAGTATATAGCACGATGTAATGCAGCTTATCAGGATGCAGGCACTGAGTATATAGCACGATGTAATGCAGCTTATCAGGATGCAGGCACTGAGTATATAGCACGATGTAATGCAGCTTATCAGGATGCAGGCACTGAGTATATAGCACGATGTAATGCAGCTTATCAGGATGCAGGCACTGAGTATATAGCTCGATGTAATACAGCTTATCAGGATGCAGGCACTGAGTATATAGCACGATGTAATGCAGCTTATCAGGATGCAGGCACTGAGTATATAGCACGATGTAATGCAGCTTATCAGGATGCAGGCACTGAGTATATAGCACGATGTAATGCAGCTTATCAGGATGCAGGCACTGAGTATATAGCACGATGTAATGCAGCTTATCAGGATGCAGGCACTGAGTATATAGCACGATGTAATGCAGCTTATCAGGATGCAGGCACTGAGTATATAGCATGATGTAATACAGCTTATCAGGATGCAGGCACTGAGTATATAGCACGATGTAGTGCAGCTTATCAGGATGCAGGCACTGAGTATATAGCTCGATGTAATACAGCTCATCAGGATGCAGGCACTGAGTATACAGCACGATGTATTACATCGTGCTGTATTACATCGTGCTGAGTATACAGCACGATGTAATACAGCTTATCAGGATGCAGGCACTGAGTATATAGCACGATGTAATACAGCTTATCAGGATGCAGGCACTGAGTATATAGCACGATGTAATGCAGCTTATCAGGATGCAGGCACTGAGTATATAGCACGATGTAATACAGCTTATCAGGATGCAGGCACTGAGTATATAGCACGATGTAATACAGCTTATCAGGATGCAGGCACTGAGTATATAGCACAATGTAATGCAGCTTATCAGGATGCAGGCACTGAGTATATAGCTCGATGTAATACAGCTTATCAGGATGCAGGCACTGAGTATATAGCACGATGTAATACAGCTTATCAGGATGCAGGCACTGAGTATATAGCACGATGTAATGCAGCTTATCAGGATGCAGGCACTGAGTATATAGCACGATGTAATGCAGCTTATCAGGATGCAGGCACTGAGTATATAGCACGATGTAATGCAGCTTATCAGGATGCAGGCACTGAGTATATAGCACGATGTAGTGCAGCTTATCAGGATGCAGGCACTGAGTATATAGCACGATGTAATGCAGCTTATCAGGATGCAGGCACTGAGTATATAGCTCTATGCTGCTGGGGGCACAGACGTACAAGGCCTAGTAATTAGGGCTAAGCCTGGACTCCCATGTATTGCATTACCTGGTAAAGAATCACACATTAGGGTCCACAGGTCTAAATGTATCCACAATTCTCTGGTTCTCATCCGAATCTTTCACTTTCAGTTATTTCCTTTTGCTGTAGCCCGGTCCGGACAGAGCACAACTATATTTAATTGCTTTGTCTGTTTTAGACAACCCAGCTTAACATAAAGTGCCCTGCATATAGAAAATAGGGGGTTCCTACCCCAAACTTCATCCCTATGATGACCTCAGTGGGTCACATATGACGTTCCGTGCAGTTTATGGTCCTCCGGACCCAGTGGGACTCATGCAGACCTATGGCAGTCTGAGTAACAATTGCTCTGCAGGACATTACTGCTGGCTGTCGTGTAGTAAGCTCGGCCAAGCCGCAGATCAGCTACTGAGCTGGCATTTCTCCCTTCTATGGCCGCTTGTCGTCTTCCACGCCGTGCCTGCGTCTGAGCCTCCCCCTGCACTGGGCTTTAAATAACAGAGGAACTGGGCTGACCTCCACCAGACAGAATTCAATATGGCATCCGCTGCGCCCTCGAAGCTCCTTCCCCAGGTACCACTGACTCTTATATCACTTATAGGGGAGGTTGAGAAAACCATAAAGGAAGCCATGGGCCCCATGCTACAAGAGCAAGTTGCTGCTTTTATCTAGACCTTGATAGAAATTAAAAATGAAATACATCAGTCGTCCCAGCGTGTCGCAGACACGGAACACACAGTGGGGAATCAATTTCAAGATATTACTGTTTTTTGAAGGACAATTATGACAAACTACAGAAATCTCTCTTACATCTGATAAATAAAGTAGATGACCTGGAAAACAGCTCCATGCTAAATAATTTGCGTAGTCGGTTTACCGGAATCTCTTAAAGGGCCAGCTGATTCTCTGCACCCGCCCTCCCTGAAATACCGGATACCTGTGACAGCTTTGATTTTATCCACAAAGAATCTATTTGGGCTGCCTTTCGAAAGGAGAGCACCGCACCTGGACACGGGGATGAGCATGAGATAGATTTTCTTCTAGGATTATTCCGCAGAGGTCACGAAGGCCGCAAGGAGTTCTACTCAGTGTGTCAAGGTCTTATCGCGCCAGGCCACCAGTTTGCTTTGTTATTCCCTGCTCGCCTCCGGCTATATGGCGGCTCCTCTTACAGTGGCGTTACCAATGCCGCTGATGCTGCTGTCTATTTACGGTGTCTCCAAGAATCTGGATTAGCTACAGATGCTTCCACCTCTGGCTCCACAGCGGACTAACCCATACGTTCCTCCCTTTCAATAGCCATTCTATTTTTCTATTTCGAGCCTTATCCGTGTTATGTGTATTCTAGTTGGGCCCTGCTCAGACAATGAGCACTAACGTATGGGAACTTTACTACACAGCGCTGGGTTCGATTAGGAGATACGCTGCTGTGTCTCCAATTTGGTAACTTACAGAAGTCACAATTATGTTTGTTCTTCTTGTCGTCGGTTCTTTGTTTGTAGTTTCCCTTGTGTTTTCCTTACCCCCCCCCTGATTCATTCTGCATTGGATAATTGTTTATATTTTCCCTTCATGTGCTGTTGTGGTCTTTCTTTTTATTGCACCTTTACCCTTATTTCATTTATTTCCTGGTTATCGCTGAACCATGTCGGAATGGCAGATTAGGACATAGAACTTTGGGGGTATTAACTCCCCCATAAAACTCTAGAAAATGTTACTATACCTGAATAAGATGCATATAGACCTAGTCTTTTTACAAGAGACTCACTTCATACAGTCTGAGTCTCTAAACTTTATATGCTGGGTTGGAAAGTAGTTTCTTCTGCTCCTTGTAACTCTAAATCTTTTCTAGAGGTGTGTTGTTGGTCAGACGATCACTTCCCGTGACTGTTATGTCCTCCGTGGCTGACCCTGAGGGAAGATACCTTGTCTCGGAAGTTGCTCTTTTTTGATGTATCTCATCTCGGAAGTTGCTCTTTTTTGATGTATCTCATCTCAGAAGTTGCTCTTTTTGATGCATCTCAACTCGGAAGTTGCTCTGTTTGATGTATGTCATCTCGGAAGTTGCTCTTTTTGATGTATCTCATCTCAGAAGTTTCTCTGTTTGATGTACAGTATGTCATCTCGGAAGTTGCTCTGTTTGATGTATCTCATCTCGGAAGTTGCTCTGTTTGATGTATCTCATCTCGGAAGTTGCTCTTTTTGATGTATCTCACCTCGGAAGTTGCTCTGTTTGATGTATTTCATCTCGGAAGTTGCTCTTTTTGATGTATCTCATCTCGGAAGTTGCTCTTTTTGATGTATCTCACCTCGGAAGTTGCTCTGTTTGATGTATGTCATCTCGGAAGTTGCTCTTTTTGATGTATCTCACCTCAGAAGTTGCTCTGTTTGATGTATCTCACCTCGGAAGTTGCTCTGTTTGATGTATCTCATCCCGGAAGTTGCTCTGTTTGATGTATCTCATCTCGGAAGTTGCTCTTTTTGATGTATCTCACCTCGGAAGTTGCTCTGTTTGATGTATGTCATCTCGGAAGTTGCTCTTTTTGATGTATCTCACCTCGGAAGTTGCTCTGTTTGATGTATGTCATCTCGGAAGTTGCTCTTTTTGATGTATCTCATCTCGGAAGTTGCTCTTTTTGATGTATCTCACCTCGGAAGTTGCTCTGTTTGATGTATGTCATCTCGGAAGTTGCTCTTTTTGATGTATCTCACCTCGGAAGTTGCTCTGTTTGATGTATCTCATCTCGGATGTTGCTGTTTGATGTATCTCATCTCGGAAGTTGCTCTGTTTGATGTATCTCATCTCGGAAGTTGCTCTGTTTGATGTATCTCATCCCGGAAGTTGCTCTTTTTGATGCATCTCACCTCGGAAGTTGCTCTTTTTGATGTATCTCACCTCGGAAGTTGCTCTGTTTGATGTATGTCATCTCGGAAGTTGCTCTTTTTGATGTATCTCACCTCGGAAGTTGCTCTGTTTGATGTATCTCATCCCGGAAGTTGCTCTTTTTGATGTATCTCATCTCGGAAGTTGCTCTGTTTGATGTATGTCATCTTGGAAGTTGCTCTTATTGATGTATCTTATCTCGGAAGTTGCTCTGTTTGATGTATCTCATCTCGGAAGTTGCTCTTTTTGATGCATCTCATCTCGGAAGTTGCTCTCTTTGATGCATCTCATCTCGGAAGTTGCTCTTTTTGATGCATCTCATCTCGGAAGTTGCTCTTTTTGATGTATCTCATCTCGGAAGTTGCTCTCTTTGATGCATCTCATCTCGGAAGTTGCTCTTTTTGATGCATCTCATCTCGGAAGTTGCTCTTTTTGATGCATCTCATCTCGGAAGTTGCTCTTTTTGATGCATCTCATCTCGTAAGTTGCTCTTTTTGATGTACCTCATCTCGGAAGTTGCTCTTTTTGATGCATCTTATGTGTTATGCACCTAATCGCTACCATACACTGTTTGGTCTTTTTTTCTGAAAGCTCCTTCCTAAACTATATGTTTTTGTAGGCGCCCATCTCCTTATTGTGGTGACTTTAATCTGGTGGCCTCCTAGATGGTGGATAAACAGACTCCCACCAAAACTACTATTATCCTCCAAAACTAGGTATACTCTATATCTCCAGACAACTACATCTAACCGATGTCTGGAGAGCCAGACGTCTAACTGACTCAGTATACACGTGTTTATCGGCCCCTCAAGGTCTCTCTCTAGACTCAATTACATTTTACTGCCTGACTCTCACTTTCCAATTATTGTTACCATTGAAGACTGAGTTGATGAGCTTATCCCTTATGGGTATCTATGGCCCCCGCTGCTGACAAAGGTCCAGATTCATAGATGGACGGTAAAGCACGGCCGCACACAAGCGACTGTGCAATGACATCCAACAAAATGCAAATGCAGCGGGAGGTGTGTGTAGGAAACAGGCATTTGCGATCTGAGCGTGCCGCGTCCGTACACGCTGCCTCCGATCACCATTGTTTTTATAACAAATGGGGACTTTACATTGAACATCTGCCCGCACAGACTCGAACTCGCATTATCCAACGTTTCGAGTCTACTAACTGGTTTTACGCCAGCTCTAAGGCTCCCGCTGACCAGTTTGCTGATAGAAATAAATAAATCACCAGTGAGTAACCGATGTTCCACGGTACCGAGCAGACCCTAGTTTATAGAGTAGTTCCCTTTCCTTACGTTCATCTCTTGTGTTGATGTCCATTATGTGTATATGATCCCCTACCCTGTTTTTTCTTCAATGTTCATCATTCCCTGAATGTTATATACCATGATGTTCACTTGACAGATGTGATCATATTGTTCTTTACTTGACAGAATGCCTCTATTCCTGTTATTACGTGTATGTTTTTTTTATATGCCATTGTACCCTGTACCAATTGCTTACTTTGCAGAGTGTCCTTTGCTGACTTCTCACCCTGCCATTACTGAGGCCTAGATATCACCGTCTTTATATGTCATCGCCATTTCTTGTTGTCTGATTGCTGAAAAATGTTATGAAAAGATTTGTAATAATAAAAAATAAAAAAAAAAGTTCTGCAGATCCCCAGAAAACACCCTGACACATACCGAAGAGTCCTCATACCTCATGGGCCGACGTATCAAGCTGCATTTCCTATTTAAAATGCGCTTAAATTCAATATCGCATGATAAATGAGATAATCTAGTACAGGTTGAGTCTCCCATATCCAAATATTCCGAAATACGGAATATTCCGAATTACGGAATAATTTTGGCATGACTGAGATAATAAAACCTTTGATTTTTGATGGTTTAATGTACACAAACTTTGTCTAAGGCACAAATTATTAAAAATATGGTATAAAGTTACCTTCAGGCTGTGTATAGGGTGTAAATGAAACATAAATTTATTTCATTTCTGTACACAAACTTTGCTTGAGCCACAAAATTATTGAAAATATTGTATAAAATGAGCTGCAGGCTGTGTGTATAAGGTGCATATAACACATATATGCATTCTGTGTGTATATTGGGGTCCCATTCCCAAGATATTTCATTAAGATATGCAATTATTCCAAAATACGGAATATTCCGTTATCCAAAATACCCCTGGTCCCAAGCATTTTGGATATGGGAGACTCAACCTGTATCAGTCTTATATATTAAGCAGAAAAAATATTTTTTTTTTCCCTGAACGATGAATGTGATCATTTTCTAATACTTGAATATCACACAATCTCTGTCTTGCAATTGAAAAATAGAAATGTGATTATTTCCAAATGTACCATTCAAATTTCGCAAATATTTATCAGATTTTCTTGCTCCTTTTTATTGCAGGTCTCAGATGGCATAGATATAGCGTTATCATAAGAGGATGGTTTAGGAGAGGGGGATCTGAGAGTCCATCCATTTGTGTGCTGACCCCCTCCCCATGTAAGAGAGCACACCCATGTATGAGAAGACCTCCCAAGTATACAGTGGCGTAACTAGGGCAGGGCCGCTGGGGCTCGTGCCCTGGGCGCCGTGGGAACGGCAGCGCGCGGTGGGGGGTACCATCGGCCACGGTACATGTGCCGGAGGTTCGCCCTAGTCAGTCAGTGTAGTCATGACGTCTCTCATAGTACCGAGCAGGAGGACGGAGGAGCAAATAGCGGCGGCCGTGGTAGTAGCGGGGATTCAGGTATGGCAGTGTCTTGTGTATGTACAGTATGTCTGTATGTGTCATGTAAGGGGCACTACTGGCACTGTATCATCACTGGGGGCACTGAATAGGGATATACCGCTATGGGTCTATAGTATATAAGTATGTATGTATGTCATACTTACCGACTTTTTGTAAATCCTTTCCGGGAGCAGCACGGAGACCTAATGCTGCAGGCCGGTTCAGGGGGCGGGGCTGTTGGCAGAATTGGGCCCCTTTCTCGGTAAAGACCAAGCTTTGCGTGTCAACGGGGCGGGGCTAAATTACCCCTTTTAGCCCAGCCCCCACCTCGTGGACCTGCAAATTCCCCATTAAATTCCCCCATGCTGCTCGCTTCACTACGGAGATCTGCCTACACTTCCAGTGGGTGCGGGAGGCGACCCAAAAAATGGGGAGCCTCCCGCGACTTCCAAGAGTGTAGGCAAGTATGACTGATGTATGTATATACAGTACATAAATACACACAGTACTGCATAGTAAGGACTATGGGATATAAGGAACCATCAGTAAGATATATTGGGTTTAGCATGAACTCTCTCTCTCCTGCAAATAGACCACTTTCCTCCACATGTCCCAGACAGAAAACGACACGGCGTTCTGTGTGTGACTCTCGCATGCTTCCTGGATGGCGTCCAGCTCGCAGCCTCTTACAAAGCGTTCCCAGTCCCCTCTCGGGTGCTTTGTAGTGTGTGCACCCTACCATCAGATGCAGGGATAGGTAACCTTTCCCACAGTCTATCAGCTGCTGGCTTTGTTGTGCTTTGTCTGGGAGATTACCTGAAGTAACTCTGCATTGGGCCTCGTGGGGATAGGTTTGGGGACGACAAAAGGTTTGATCTGAGAACAAGTACATTCAGGGGGGGTTGGACAAAATTAGGAAATTACTGACAGTTACAAAGAGAAAGTCTGGTCCCACTTTTACCATCTGTCCTCAGCGCGGGTATATAATACCCTATTCTGTCTGTCGTTTTACTGTAATTAGTCAGGTATAATTCTTACGTTATCTATATAACATCACCCTGACAACACTCTACCCGTTGTCTCCTGAGTGCCACAGTCAGTGATTATTATACACACATATTATATACAGCTATCGCAGGGCATTCATATACATTTTCCATAGCAAGTTGCAATAAGAACACAAGTTTATTTGCAAGAAATGTAACTTTTCGGGTAAATGTGACCCTCGCCCACGCTAATCTGAGGAAACTGAAACATAAGGGTCAATATAAAGGCTAAATTGCACACAAAAAAATGTGACATGATTACGAAAATACAAATATAAGTATAATATAAATTAAAATTCATACCGAAAACAATGAAAGAAAAAAACAAACAGAAATAGGTCATAGAAAGAGTACGTAGTGCAAGTAAAACCACTGTACGACTAATAACAAACCTGTCACTGTTTTTTTTTTTAGTTTTGTAGTGTTTATGTTAGTGTAGGCAAGGGTCACACTGACCCGAAACGTTACATTTGTTCCATATAAACCCGCCAGACTGCCGTTCTTACACAAGATCTGTGATAGTTTTATTTATTACCAGTTATTGATATAGCGCAGCGCTTTACAGAGAATATTTGGTCATTCACATCAGTCCCTGCCCCAGTGGAGCTTACACTCTATGGGCCTGATTCAGAGCCGCTCGTAAGCGGCAGCTCGTTCGCTCCGAGCGATGTTTGCCCAACTGCGCATGCGTATGGATCGTTATACGCATGCGCGAACCAGTCAGTGCGGCCGAAATTCATGTGCTCGCAAAATAGCGAATGCCTGATAATATGAGTGACAGGAGGAGGCGTATGTGGGTGGTAACAGGGGAAGGTGCTTGAAAACGGGGAGTGGAGATCCGAACGCAGGCGTGCTTAAAGGTCAAAACGGGCGTTTTATGGGTGTGCATAATTAATACAGCAGCGTCATTGACCATGTCACTGGGTTATTTTATAGCCAGAACTGCTCGCAAGATTGTGGTAGCAAAAACCAACCACAAGAATAGCGAGCAGTTCATACGCTGGTCGATGTACTCAATTAATCTAATAAATAGCGGACATGACGTAGGATGCGAGCGGCCAGGGGGCGTAGTTTCCCAAAAAACGACCGCAAGTTTTGTTCGCTCGTTCACACCTAGAGGCGTGAACAGACCGCAAACAGCGAACGGTTCATTTGAATAGCCACCCCTATTTTCTGGACGAGCGAGCGCAAATGGCGACCGGCTCTGAATCAGGCCCTATATTCCCCATCACATGGTCACACACATACACACTAGGGTTAATTTTGTTGGGAGCCAATTAACCTTCCGGTATATTTTTGGAGTGTGGATGGAAACCGGACAACCCAGAGAAAACCCACGCAAGCATGGGGAGAACATACAAACTCCACACAGATAGGGCCGTAGTGGGATATACACACACGTACAGTGCACACATCGACACACGTGGGCCAGAACATTCTCCCATATGAAGCGAAGAACGATAACTCTCTAACAACAGTCATGTACATATTACTTACTGACGCAATCACTTTACTTCCGAATTTAGATCCAGCTGAGCTGCTACGTGTGTGCTACCATCAAGCCACCTATGTACAAGTGTCAATTACCAAAGATAGATCGGAAATGCTTTAGTATCACCTATAGGTTACAATGGCTAGTGCCATATAAATAAAGCATTATTTAAAAGGGTCACGTTAAGCTTTTCAGAGATTGGTAAATGGAGCATTATCGCAGTCTCCATAGAAATCTAATGGGACTGCCGCTGCAATTGTTAACGAGAGGGACCGTGGCAGATCTCAGATATCAGCTGTGGTGCCCCCTTCTTAAAAGGAAGGGTTAAAGGTAGGTAGGGTAGGGTTAGGATGCTAACTGACAGGTGTCGATATTATAACCTGTTGGGATGTCGGCCTCGGGATTCTGACCGCTGGAATCCTGTACCCAACCCAACCCAAAAAACACCCCTATGGTGCTAATTAATTTTTCCTCCACATCAGACATTTAGGGGTCAATCCAATTAGGTGCGAGTTGGCCTTTGCGAGCAGCTCCCATGGGGAAGTCGCACTATAGCTGCATACACGCACGGTTTTGTTACCAACGATTTTCTGTCAAGATTATATGTCAGATTTTTTTTAAAGTGTAATGAACGATTTTTTGAACTACAAACGATTTTTGTAACTTCCCTTAATGAAAATCGTTCGGTTGGTCAGTCAGAATGAACTACAAACGGGAAGGCGCATGAACGATAATCGTTCATCGTTATAACTCAGAAACTGAACGATTTTTTCAACGATTGAACGATAACGATAAAATCGTTACGTATTTATGCACCTTAAGAAGTGCAGTTGTAATCCAATTCCAAACTTGCATTTTTCTTTTCAGAAGAAAATTGTGTCTTTCTGTGTACACCCAACTGAGGGTGTGGGGTGATAGGGAAAATCTTTATTTTACGGTAATGTCGGGACACAGTGCAGATTGTCTTGGGAGACCTACCTTGATGACTAATTAGGCATTTGGAAGTTTACAATTAGCTTCATTGGCCCAATAATTGCATGTAATTTGTGTGTGCTAAAATAAGTAGCCTCAACTTACCCAAAAATAAACTTTTCCATTAGTTTGGGCACCCAAGTTTAATGAAAGTAATTTTATTTATTTTTTTAAATGAAAAATAATTGCATTTTATAATTTTTTTTACATTTCTTTTCATTTAAAGTGACCTCAAATTAATTAAAAAAAAAAAATCACCTTTTTTTTGTTGCAATTTTTTGATTATTTTGTTAGAGATTAAACGAAAAAGTTTGCTTTTTTATCATTTTTAAATAAAGAAAAATAAAATAAAAAAAATGCACAAATCAGCCGTTTGACACTGTTTAAAAACCTGCAGTACTTTCCTTATGCCCACTAACAGCCTTCTACTGTATATGATTCTGCTAACATAGGTGTCACTAATTTGGGCTCCAGGATGGTTTCCCCACTTTTTCATGCCCTACTTCCAAGTTGTATGCTGTAGAAAATTTGCACACCTTTGCCAAACGTAGCGCAAATAGGTATTTCTAATTGGATCTCGCCTTTCTCGAGAGTACGCATTCGTGCGATGTTGGTGAGAATTCATAAAACAAAGCCGCTTTTACAAACTTGCACCTAACTCAGGCGCTATGTCTCACGCCACGCATCGTTGTGCTTAACCTGCAACTTTATATTAATTCCTCTGCGACAAAAATAATCATCTTAAATGCGCAGGACGCTATAAGATACTCTATATGTATCTATGATGCAAATAAGACGCTAAATTCAGGGAAAAATACAAAACTCCAGAAACTGCAACTGTTGGCGCAACATTTGTATCGCGGCTTGCGTTTCGCACCATATGGCACAAGACGGATAGGCGTAGGAACATCTGTCATTAAAAATATTCACCAGAAATAAACAAATGTTCCGGTCACATCTCCTCCAGGCTCCAAAAACCTGGACAAAATGAAATCCTAGGAACCTGGATGTGAGAGAGATGGATTTTTGGCAAGACGAGATCCGCAGATGACACAGAGAAGAACCAGGGATTCTTTCATGATAATAAAACTGTACAGTACATGATTTCACTTCATAAAAATATGGCAACAGGTTTCCAGCAAACAAACATATATTCTCTGTGTCTTTTCGCCTATCAAAGTCAACAGTTAAGAGGGAAACTGCGGGGAACAGACCGTTTTGTTCTTTATTGAACGCTGACTGTGCCGCAGAGTGTACATAGAGAACAGTAAGTGTAGGGAGCACAAACACCCCGTTCTGTAATAGGTAGGTGGTGGGGACAGAGGGACAATACGTTATAAGGAGTTACAAGATATAAGCCGCCTTTAGTAAATATACACAAGGCATGAGAAAGATACAGCAGCAAATAAATAGCATAAGACCCTAATTGCAGCCTTTCTCTCCGCAGTTAGGGTTTGATAAATGGACCCGTTAGTATACTACGTCCCCTTACTGCTGCTCTATTAGTTGTTGCGTTTCTCTGCCACCTCCAGTGTTATATGTAATGGTGATTACAGGACACAGTTTTACATGCAAGGTAACGGTTTAATATAGCTAGAAAGTATAATCATGAATTACTTTTATGTAATATAATATCAAGCCCACGTAACCAGAATATACTGCCATCACGCGGTGCCTCGCGCCTCAGTGATGTCACAGGCTGCATTCTGCCCACAAGACCGCCGCTACCATGGCGGATAAATGATGACTGAGGAAGGTGGGGCTCCATATAAGAGTTACTAATGCAGCTTCTTCTATACTGCCTAGAAGGTGCCCATCCACAGTCTGTCCTTATGACCAGCCTCCATACTGTCCTTATGACCTGCCTCCATACTGTCCTTATGACCTGCCTCCATACTGTCTTTATGACCAGCCTCCATACTGTCCTTATGACCAGCCTCCATACTGTCCTTATGACCTGCCTCCATACTGTCCTTATGACCAGCCTCCATACTGTCCTTATGACCTGCCTCCATACTGTCCTTATGACAGCCTCCATACTGTCCTTATGACCAGCCTCCATACTGTCCTTATGACCAGCCTCCATACTGTCCTTATGACCAGCCTCCATACTATCCTTATGACCAGCCTCCATACTGTCCTTATGACCAGCCTCCATACTGTCCTTATGACCAGCCACCATACTGTCTTTATGACCTGCCTCCATACTGTCCTTATGACCAGCCTCCATACTGTCCTTATGACCAGCCTCCATACTGTCCTTATGACCTGCCTCCATACTGTCCTTATGACCAGCCACCATACTGTCCTTATGACCTGCCTCCATATTGTCCTTATGACCAGCCTCCATACTGTCCTTATGACCAGCCTCCATACTGTCCTTATGACCAGCCACCATACTGTCCTTATGACCTGCCTCCATACTGTCCTTATGACCAGCCTCCATACTGTCCTTATGACCTGCCTCCATACTGTCCTTATGACCAGCCTCCATACTGTCCTTATGACCAGCCACCATACTGTCCTTATGACCTGCCTCCATACTGTCCTTATGACCAGCCTCCATACTGTCCTTATGACCTGCCTCCATACTGTCCTTATGACCAGCCTCCATACTGTACTTATGACCAGCCTCCATACTGTCCTTATGACCAGCCTCCATACTGTCCTTATGACCAGCCTCCATACTGTCCTTATGACCTGCCTCCATACTGTCCTTATGACCAGCCACCATACTGTCCTTATGACCTGCCTCCATAAACATTCATTTATTTCCAAAGTTTATTTCAAAGTCCGGCCACTAGGATTAGCAATAACCCTTCAGTAATAGTAATTAATCCCATTTTTTTTCTCAAGTCACCACTTGGTAAAACTTCATTTATGCCTCAAAACAGCCGTAGCACTGTGGTCCCACAACATGGCAGCTTTTCCTGTGTAGATCCCTTCAATTGTCAGATATACTGTACAGCACATTCTATAGAGAATTACTTTTTTGGGGGGGTCTAAGATAATTATAATCTGTGGCAATAAGAGATAAAATGAATTCTCCTCCAGGAGCCGCTCGGCTGACCAGGCCTGCACTAGTGGCGGGTGCAGGATCCTACAGATCCCTCTCTGCTAATTTTTGCAAAAAGTAGCCCGTAGGCTGCAACGGCTAATGCCATCTGGAATAAGGCGTTAGCTACTGGGTCCAAGCTCTGGAATTGCATCACATACCGGAGTTTGGTAAAATTTGGCAAAAATGCAGCACCCATAGAAACCTAAAGGTGCGCAACCACTTGCCGATAGAGGAACGACAGTACGATTACAACATTGTAATCGTACAGTTGTTCCTCATCCCTGTGTGTGCCTACAGTAAGCGATATGTCGTTCAGTGCCGGCAGCCTCCCTCATCCCCGAACATGCACAACCTTGTCATTATCAGCAGACTGACCGTCATGTTCAGGCGATGATTGATGCCGAAAACGACCAGCGGGAGCGCGCATCGCTGGTCGTTTTCGAAATTTTAATGCCCAATTTGTGAATGATTAATGAGCGATTGAACGATAACGATGTCGTTATCGTTCAATCGCTCATTTTAATCGCCTAGTGGATACGCGGCTTAAGACAGCTGCTTTTTTCTCCCAAGTGTAAATGGGAGACTCCGATATCTGCTACGGCCCCTGTACATAAATGCTGGGGATACTTAATATCTGAGGGTGTATACGGGGGATATCCCGCTAATATTAATTGGTAAATACGACAATATGGGACCTATCAGGCCTAAAAAAAATAAATATATTTCTGCAGAAGTGCACATGGTAAATACTGGCTGATAGCGTATATATAAAGCTGCCCAGTATTTGTGCCCAGACATTTAGCATTGAGCTGGGTGGGAGTCGTACACGGACTCCCCGACTCTACACCTGCATGCTCATGATACATTCTCCCACCTGCAGAGCAACATGTCCATACGTGCTCCTTTCTATATGAATGCAGGGCTGGAGTGCTGGGCAGGTCCGTGCCTGAAAGCCTGGCTGAGCAGCTCACTCTTTTTGTTTTTGTAATGTAAACATTCTTTATGAACAGTCTAAGCCCGGGGGCCAGGTGAGAGAGGGTCTGCAAATTCTGACTGTGCCCCGATTCAGCACCTAAAGGGGTAATAGCGGTGTGAAGACGCTGTAACGAGAGAACAGCGGGGGCTGGTATTCCTGCTGCATGGGTCTTTCTATTGGCTCAGCCTCAATCCCAGGCAGAGCATCAGGGGTTTAGAGGAGCTGGTGCTGAGCCCTGATTGGAGGGAATTATTACCTCTGTAGTCTAAGCAAGGGGTCCTTAAAACTGCACCAGATTTTTTGAGCCGTACAAATTGTGTAGATCCGCGCACGCTCTACTATGCCCTGGGACCTACTGTATATATCTGTAATGTCCGAGCTTCTGGTATAGCCACTGCTGAAATGTGTAAATGCAATAAGAACATTGAGAACAGTATAAAAGTGTTAGACTGACTGCCATTCCCTTCACGTGCACCTGTCAGTATGAATTAATATATTCTGGTTCTGTATTATATAACCGGCTAATTGCATAGCCAATGTGACTGCTGATGGGAGTAATTGGAGCCCTCACCTGGGACCTGAGCCATAGAGCAGTGCGAAGCCTGGCGAGATTCAGTTCCAGAGTAATCCAGAATGGGAGGAGGGGGGGGGGGGGGGTCGTAGGCAGGTGATCCGCATTACTCTGGGGGGGGAAAGTGATTCTATCTGCGTCCTCTGTCCCTTTCTCTGTAGCTGGTTGTATACCATGAAATAGGGAGCTATATCCCGCCCTCTGATTGGTCTCCTGCCTTTCCTGCTGGTAAGTTCTACTAAGTGCCAGTGGCTGCAGTATGTAAATGAGAGGAATTATGCACAAGTCATAGATAGTCCATTAGCTTAAAAAGAAACAGCCAGTGATTTTGGGAGGAGGTAGAGACGCCGATTATGATTACGACATTGGGGCGTGTTCAAGACAAGTAGAAGCGAAAAGCCGTTTTCCGCAAAAAGGTATCGCCGACTGGGGATTCTCACGTGGTCGGAACGTATCTCCAAATCCAATTCCAGCCGGTTATCGCCTACGCGGAGAGTCACTGCAATGTAACAGGCGAAAAAGAGTCACCTAAGAATAGCAGGAGAGAAGGGCAACATTTAATTTTGGGGTGCAAACGTGGGGAAACCTCTCAGTACCCTTGGGACAGCCCCCAAAGGGCAACTGTGTCACATAATCCGAGAAAAAAAACATAAGAACACCCCCAAAAAAGTGCTTTGATTTTGGGGGTGAAAAAGTACAAAGTGGGGGGACAAGCATAAAAACTAGTGAAACAGCCGTCTTAGGGGTCTGCTAGGATGGGTCAGGGGTATTAGGATTACAGGTGCATGTAACAGGTGTGTTATTCACGTTTTTTAAACTTCACTTTAGGGACTATAAAAGATGCTAGCCCCCATTTTCATGTACCCCAAATATGACAGGACTACTTATTTACACCCAATAAATACAGCTTAGTGCCATTCTTCACCACTTTTACAAGGACGCTAACAACAAGGATTTTAAACAACTTCAGTACCACAAATAGTTGTATTCGGGCTAGTGGAACACTTCTACATTCATCCCCAATGTTAGTGCATCTTTTTTGGGGGGTTCAGACTGATTTCCCCTATTCTGACTACTTGCCGCCTGTTCTGCATTCGCAGCTTACCGCTTTCTCCTGGCTAGTAATTGAATAGGGCGAAAAGCGGGGACGTGCACGATAAGTTTTCACGTCCAAAACAAGCGATGTAGGCGAAAAGTCGGGTAAGCAGAACTTTTTCGCCGAGGTGAAACTAATTGAATACGGCCCATTGTTGGATGCTTGTGTAGTGGTTTCAGACACCTAGACAGTTCCCTGGGGAAAGAGCTAAGCCCCAACAATATAGTTAGGTTTGTTGTAAAGAGGGCTGTACTGTGGGCCTGATTCAGAGCAGGACGCTCTTCAAGACGCTCTTTTTTTTTTTGAGAGCCAGCCTCCTGGCCGCTCACTAAGCTGTGGGTGACCACCCACAGCTTTTGCGAGCGGCCAGATGATGGTCGCGACCATCGGGCTTGCGACGAGACCCTTGTGGTAGGGTCTCGTCCATCGCAAGCCCAAGTGAGCTTCCGGCTCTAATAGAGCCGGAAGCTCATTACTGATGCCGCCCCCAAATGGCAGGCGTTCCTTTGGGAACGCCTCCGTTTGACCAGCCACCCCCCCTGCCCGCCTCCAAAATGGGGCGAGCTGTCAATCACAATCGACAGCCGCCCCGTTTTAGTGCGAGACCCGTAGCGACGGACCGCCCGTCGCTGGCCGGGTCTCGCGCATCCTCAGTGCGTTCGCGACCTATCTGAATCAGGCCCAGTGTTTCATCTCCGTCTTTTACTAGTTGCCCAGTGAGCGCTGCCATATAAGCGCTTAAAATCAGTTCCACGGGCAGCCATTGTCTTGGATCAATGAATACACAGCCAGGTTGTAGGATGTAAAAGGATTATTTTGCCTTTATAGACAATTTGATCTATTTACTATTAAGTTGATTGCAGCAATTGAACATTTACTAACGCAGGAGCAGCTCTTTGGCTTGTACTGTAAGAACGGTCCCTCGCGGAGTATCAGCAAAAACCCCGCACCTGCGCAGAGGTTTGCTCCCTCTCACCTGTAGCATCAGTCTTAGCAAATCGCTTTTTTTGCAATGTCGTTTAAAACCAAGAGCACCTGGCGCAGCTACTGTATACAAAGGAACACGCTCGGATGCCGCCAAAATCCTGCCGCCGGCCACTGCAAACTGCTAGGGATTCGCACATACTACCATGCCGCCATCTTGCTCAGCAAACTCGTTATCTAAAGAGGATATCTAGAGGCACATGCGTAAATTGAGGCGCACACCAAGAGGAATTTGCATGGTGCCTCGGTGGGACAAAAATCCCCAGCCCGCCACATTTGGGGGATCAGTAAATCATACTGTCCCGACAAAAGGACAATTAGGAGATATGTAGCATTGCTTGCCATGGAGACGCTACACTTGTGCCATGTGAGGGACAGGGCAGTTAGAGGCGCTAGTCTGTGACGGAAGACCTCTGTTATCTTGCTCAGTGTAACTTGTCTATCGTATTTACGTGTAAACAGAATGAGAGCGAGTTTATCTGTCTTACAGACCATACCCGGCAGGGCGAGTACAAAGAGACTATTCATACATCTGCCAGAGCACAGGCCGCGCAGGTCCTTCTGATCTCACATCCAATCGTCTAAATCGCAGTATTGTATATACACATGAATTCATTGCGTCACACCAGAGACAGACTGTAAGAGCCCTGGTGGGATGATATTCATTTCATGTACTATAGGTACTGTATTATTTACCCTATGTTGGCTTAATTGTTTAGTAAGCCCTGATTGCGGCGATAAGGCTGATAGTTATTTTTTTCATGCCCAGGCTTCCGCAGTAAATTAACAAAGAAACTATTTTTGTCTAATTAGAATGGCGCGGGGCCAGGCAGGGTTACTGTACCGCTTTGCACCGTGAATCGCGTCATCAGTTGCCTGTGCCGACCACTTTGCTGTGAAAGTGGGCGTCCGCATCCGATTGTCTCCCCAGTCTCTGGGAGACTTGTCCACCTTTCTGGGCAGCTGGGAGCACCACCTGATTTTTCGGGAGCCTCCCGGCCGTGCCGGGAGGGTAGGCAAGAGTGCCCCTCCCTACAGACTGGCGATTCCCAGTATTATCTCCCCATCCTGCCCACTTCACTAGGAAGTGGTCGGGATCCATATCCGTGAGACCATAACATTTAATGTGCTGTATTACGGGCATGACTGCGTCTCACGCCCCGTCGTCGCCACGCTGGGGGGCTTACTAGAGCTCTGGGAGCTGCTGGGAAGCCCCCCAGCTTCTCCCATCACTGCTATCGACGCTGCTTGGTGACACCATCCGAGGGGACGACACCAAAATAGCAAAGCGGCCAAGGGCACATTGGGTGTCACCCCCCTCGGATGGTGTCACCCAATGCGCCATTGTGCCAAGTGATCTTAGGGCGTGCCATGGGCATGTTGAGAGGTCAGCGTAGACGGAGATCGGTCTGGCTGTATGCAGATGGGGCTGGTGCAAATGATGATGGCTACTTCCACGAGAGGGGGAAGAGGGGCAGTGTGATCAGACTGATGCAATTAGATGCACATTTATTTACGAGCGCGCCATGTGACTGACTAATGTGCGATTCTGAGTCCGGCCCAATAAGACACATTTCATAGTGAGTGTGAATGTGTGGAGACTCTGCTGATTAATGTGACCCTCGTACATCTGTGTGTGACTGAGTCTCTCAATCTGTGTATGAAGTGCTACAATGTAGCGGCCGCAGCTTTTAACATTTCAAATTCCGTTGTGCTTCATATACAGAACCAGGGCCTGACTCAGCAAGGAACGCACGCTAGCAGACGCACGCACCCAGCCGCTGTGAGAATATGCTAATCAATGCATACGCATAGGAGACTGCAGCACAAGAAGCAGACGCCCAGCAAACAATAAAGCCGCCCACCCATGTCGTGATTGACAGCGCAAACATCACGAACATCGATTGCCATGGAAGCTGCGTGTAAGCTAAGGGTAGACCTGACCCTGCCGTAGGACTTCAGAGATTCCTACACGCAGAGAGGCACCCAGGTGCGTGCGGCGCCGCTGAGATAAATTTATGCACGCCTGCGTTCGGCCGACCACCCCCAACGGCACGTCCTGTCAATCAACATGGAAGGTCTCTGCGGGCTCCCTGCGTACTCTGAGAGAGCCCTTACCGTACTCAGCAACCTGTTTGCGCATGCGCAATGCATACGCAGAGCAAAAACATTGGCCAAGTGCGTGCGTTCTCTCCTGCGCGTTCCTTGCTGAATCAGGCCCTCAGTCACACACAGATATACAAGTGTTGCATATCAAAATAACCAGCGCAGCCTGCTGGTGCGTCCTAGTCACATCGCATTGCGACAGAAAGACCCCCGAAGCTAGCAGAGCAGCATGGGACCTGGGCGGCTCACTCACGCCAGGCAAGTCGCGCTGCGTGGCGTACTGAGGCTAGATGCATGAGGACGCTGCTGTATAGATATTACCGTGAGTGCTGTGAATACTGCGCGGAATAATCTGGTCACACCATGCACTGGCACGTCCTCCCTTCTGGTTATACTCACTGGGCAGGCTCCGTGCCCACAGCCTAGCCCTGCTAATGTATACATTACAAATACATATACAGGCCGGCTGTTTACAGGCAACAACAGAAACACAAACATTGGGGAATGCATAAACACCGTGACGCTGGCTACCACCCACAGTCTGTTTATTTACAGCGTATCATCCGTATACCATCAATGGGCTGCGACATCCAAACACAGCGTCGTCTTGCATCAGTTACCGTACACAGGGGCTTCTTCCAACAATTCCATCTATAATGAGATTTGCATGTGTTTATATCTGTTGGACTCCTCTCTTGTGCTGTTATTGTTAGTGAGAACGTAGAGGACCAGCTTAAAGGGACTGCGCTGTCTAATGACTTGCAGGTGAGCGAAACTACATCTCCAGTCATCTGTGCACAATGCACTGTCCAGCCCAGGGTAGAGCCACTAATGGGGATCAGGGTAGAGCCACTAATGGGGATCAGAGCAGTTATGTATCTGGACCAGTGGCTGATGACCTACGTGACTCTCTACGTGTTGTGGGACCGGCCACTGGTGGGTCTCACAGGTCCACAACAGCTGCCAGACATAGGTCACTTATCTCTGATCTAGACCATGCAAAGTTTCTTCTCCAATGTGCTCATTACATAGAATAAAACATATCTCAGACATTTCACAAGAAGCCTCATCAGTTATCACAGAGTATTTACATGGCAAAGGTTAGGGGGTGTATTTATGAAGTTGAGAAAAGCCCTGTCTCCGTTTACTCAGTTTAAAAAAAGGTTTTGCGCTTTCTTACCTCCATCCCCATTACATGCGCTGAGCCACGTGAAAGGACAATGGCCCTGATTCAGAGCCGCTCGCTAGATGCGATCGCTCGCCTCCAGCGTATGCAAATTCGGCAAAGTGACGGCATGGCAGGCGCTCGCTCAGAAAGGCATAAGCACGCCCACTTTGTCTGGGCGAGCCATCACTTTGTGTATGCAGACGCCCATTAGCGTATGTAGAGACGCCCACTAGCACACGTCATCTCCAGGAAGTGTCTTAAAACATTGGTACATCCAGGACCATCGGAAGAGCTTGCAGTGCTTGTGGTTGCCTTACCTTACCGGCAGCACTGCGAGGATTTCAGTGTAAAAAAAAGGTTGGTGACGTGTACTATGACGCTGTCTGTTAATTATGCACGCCTCTGATACGGCGTTGCAACACTCAGGCACGCCTGCGTTCGCACCTCCACTCCCCCGTTATTAGTGTCCTGCCCCTGTTACCACCCACAAACGGCTTCTCCTGTCACTAATTACACTGGGCTGTCTTTGCTTGGCGAGTGATCGGATTCCGATCGCTCTGAGTAGTTCGTGCACGCGCAGTATGAAGCGAGTGCATGCACAGTCGCTTAACATCGACCGCGTACGAGCGAGCAGCCGCTTGCGACCGGGTCTGAATGTGCTCCTATGACCCAATGAGCTATTCACCTAATTCCTCAGTCTGATCCTAACGTAGCCACTAAGTCACTACTGGTAAATACAGGACTCTGCATAAAAGCATAAAAGCACCACCCTTACCACCACCAAGTACCGGTCCCATCATCCCAGCACCTCTGGCAATTCTGTTACATGAGACGGGGGCCCAGGGCTTACCTATAATCACTAATGTCACACTATGCAACCAATGTGATACCTCTACTATAAATGAATACATTACAATGGAATTAGTATATGAAATGCAGACAGATTCTGATCACAGTTAGGGCATTTGCCAGTTTGAATATAATTCACCAATATTTTCGCTGTCCAGAGCTTGATGGGGCTTTGCGGACTCTACAAGGCAGAAGACTGATTAGACAAATGTCTGTAAGTGCAGAATGTATTTCCCCTTACTCATAACTTCATGGTGGCTGCATCTGCTCAGTAGTGGTATTATTGCTAAAATAAAAGGGATTAATAGTTTTATTTTGGGACGCTGGAGGTGACAAACCCTTTGGCGTTCGCACCGCCCTTGATGTCCGACATGGCTAGTTTGTATGATAAGCTGAGGAAAGTCTTGTTCGGTAGTGTACCATGAATCCTCCTCTTTAATCATGATAAATGATTTGGCAGCAGCTGACAGCACTTAGACAGCAGGCATAATATTTTGGGTGTAAACAGTGAAGGGGTTTATAAAGGACATCATCAAAGCAATAAGATCCCCGAACGGAATCTGCTTCCTGCCAGTACGCACATAAAATGTGGAGTAGAAGGTAAAGCGGGGTAAAAAAATGGGAAAAGAGCCAGATCTTCAACATTATAAGACTGCACTGAATTCATGTTTCATTCCATCGTCATATATGTTTCCATGTTGTGACATATTTGGCAGCCCTGTCAGAGAGCAGCCAGAAGCAATTAGGTCTGGGGTCTTTGAGCTGATCACCCCGGCTGCCATATTCATGAATGCAAAAAGTAGGACGGTCCTCAGTCTCCTTATTCCCCATTATCTGGGACAAGATCTGTGAATCGCGGGGAATGCAGATACGGCATTTGGAAGGTGGTCCATGAACCTCACACCTGTCACCATGACCTTCTCATTGGTGGCGGGGAACAGACATCTGCCCATATATATATCATTTCTTGCCCAAAGCCGAGACGCATTTCGCACAGGAAAGCGAATTTGTAGGTGTACACATAAATTGTAATCAAAACATTAAAATGCACAAAAGTGGCACATGCAAAACTAATGGCCCCTGATTACATAACGCACCAGTTCCCAAACGTTTCTCACGGCACCCTAGAGTATCAGCATTTTTTTCACAGCACCCCATGCCAAACGTTTCTTACTGAGAAATTCTGCAAAAATTAAGCAAATTGTGCTTATATGTGATTCTTAGGGTCAGTTATGTGGTGGGGGACAGGGATGTGCTGACCGGTCTTTCTTAGGGTCAGTTATGTGGTGGGGACAGGGATGTGCTGACCTGTCATCCTTAGGCTCAGTTATGTGGTTGGGACAGGGATGTGCTGACCTGTCACCCTTAGGGTCAGTTATGTGGTGGGGTCAGGGATGTACTGACCTGTCCTCCTTAGGTCAGTTATGTGGTTGGGACAGGGATGTGCTGACCTGTCATCCTTAGGTCAGTTATGTGGTGGGGACAGGGATGTGCTGACCTGTCATCCTTAGGCCCAGTTATGTGGTTGGGACAGGGATGTGCTGACCTGTCATCCTTAGGGTCAGTTATGTGGTGAGGACAGGGATCTGCTGACCTGTCCCCCTTAGGGTCAGTTATGTGGTGGGGTCAGGCATGTACTGACCTGTCATCCTTAGGTCAGTTATGTGGTGGGGATAGGGATGTGCTGATCGGTCTTCCTTAGGCTCAGTTATGTGGTGGGGTCAGGGATGTACTGATCGGTCTTCCTTAGGGTCAGTTATGTGGTGGGGACCGGGATGTGCTGATCGGTCTTCCTTAGGGTCAGTTATGTGGAGGGGGACAGGGATTTGCTGATCGGTCTTCCTTAGGGTCAGTTATGTGGTGGGGGTCAGTACATCAACTCTGGGCTTGCTTATCACATGGACCATAATTACATTTATTTGGGTCACCAACCTATGGCACCCCTGCAAGTGCCCCGCAGCACCCCAGGGTGTCACGGCACGGCATTCAGTTTGTAACCATTGTTTAGAGGCACAAGTGAGCATGAGATTAGCAGTTTTTTTTCCCCACAAACATGTAATAGTTCATATTTATTAAGGGGCTTGTCCATTAGCTGATAGTAATGGACTTGTCCTCAGCTGATAGTAAGGGACTTGTCCTCAGCTGATAGTAAGGGACTTGTCCTAAGCTGATAGTAAGGGGCTTGTCCTCAGCTGATAGTAAGGGGCTTGTCCTAAGATGACAGTAAGGGGCTTGTCCTCAGCTGATAGTAAGGGACTTGTCCTAAGCTGATAGTAAGGGGCTTGTCCTCAGCTGATAGTAAGGGACTTGTCCTAAGATGATAGTAAGGGCTTGTCCTCAGCTGATAGTAAGGGACTTATCCTAAGCTGATAGTAAGGGGCAAGTCCTAAGCTGATAGTAAGGGACTTGTCCTAACCTGATTGTTAGGGGCTTGTCCTAAGATGATAGTAAGGGGCTTGTCGACTTGTCCTAAGCTGACAGTAAGGGGCTTGTCCTAAGCTGACAGTAAGGGGCTTGTCCTAAGATGACAGTAAGGGGCTTGTCCTCAGCTGATAGTAAGGGACTTGTCCTAAGCTGATGGTAAGCGACTTGTCCTAAGCTGATAGTAAGGGGCTTGTCCTAAGCTGATGGTAAGGGGCTTGCCCTAAGCTGACAGTAAGGGGCTTGTCCTAAGATGACGGTAAGGGGCTTGTCCTAAACTGACAGTAAGGGGCTTGTCCTAAGCTGACGGTAAGGGACTTGTCCTAAGCTGATGGTAAGGGGCTTGTCGGCTTGTCCTAAGCTGACAGTAAGGGGCTTGTCCTAAGCTGACAGTAAGGGGCTTGTCCTTAGCTGATAGTAAGGGGCTTGTCCTAAGCTGATAGTAAGGGGCTTGTCCTAAGCTGATAGTAAGGGGGGGCTTGTCCTAAGCTGACGGTAAGGGACTGGTCCTAAGATGATGGTAAGGGGCTTGTCGGCTTGTCCTAAGCTGACAGTAAGGGGCTTGTCCTTAGCTGATAGTAAGGGGCTTGTCCTAAGCTGACAGTAAGGGGCTTGTCCTAAGCTGATAGTAAGGGGCTTGTCCTAAGCTGATAGTAAGTGGCTTGTCCTAAGCTGACAGTAAGGGGCTTGTCCTAAGCTGATAGTAAGTGGCTTGTCCTAAGCTGATAGTAAGGGGCTTGTCCTAAGCTGATAGTAAGTGGCTTGTCCTAAGCTGACAGTAAGGGGCTTGTCCTAAGCTGATAGTAAGTGGCTTGTCCTAAGCTGACAGTAAGGGGCTTGTCCTAAGCTGATAGTATGGGGGGCTTGTCCTAAGCTGACAG
Organism: Taudactylus pleione; assembly: GCA_031769625.1. NCBI lineage: Eukaryota > Metazoa > Chordata > Amphibia > Anura > Myobatrachidae > Taudactylus > Taudactylus pleione. The sequence goes on from JAUIMM010001093.1 coordinate 987,036, forward strand.
TAAGGGACTTGTCCTAAGCTGATAGTAAGGGGCTTGTCCTAAGCTGATAGTTGGTCGGATCATATAGTGTCATCTCAGCTGTCTCTAATACAGGTCCTGGGATGCAGTGGTGTATCTAGGGGGGTCGATCAGGTCACGTGCCCTGGGCGCCATCGGACTGGCGGTGTGGGGGGCGCCGTCGGCTGCGGTCCAGGACACTGGTTTCAAGTCAGTGTAGTGCGGACTCCATTCAGGCAAGTGTTGTGTTTTTTTTGTTTGTGTCTTTGTCCTATATATGTAAGGGGCACCAGAACTGCATGGGGGGGGCACTACTGGGGACTCTGCATAAGGGGGACTACTACTGGGAGCGCTGTATAAGGGGCACTGCATAGGGGGGACCACTACTGGGGGCACTATATAAGGGGCACTGCATAGGGGGGACCACTACTGGGGACACTGTATAAGGGGCACTGCATAGGGGGGACCACTACTGGGGACACTGTATAAGGGGCACTGCATACGGGGGACCACTACTGGGGACACTGTATAAGGGGCACTGCATACGGGGGACCACTACTGGGGACACTGTATAAGGGGCACTGCATAGGGGGGACCACTACTGGGGGCACTGCATACGGGGGACACTGTATAAGGGGCACTGCATAGGGGGGACCACTACTGAGTACACTGTATAAGGGGCACTACTGGGAGCACTGCATAGGGGGGACCACTACTGGGGGCACTCTATAAGGGGCACTGCATAGGGGGACCACTACTAGCGGCACTGTACAAGGGGCACTACTGGGGGAACTATATATGTGGCACTCCTGGGGACACTGTATAAGTGGCACTACTGGGGGTCACTGCATAAGGGGCACTGTATAAGGGTGCACTACTACAGGGGGCACGGCTACTGGGGACATTGCATAACGGGCACTACTGCAGTGGGCATTGCAAGAGGGGCACTACTACTGGGGGAATTAAGGTGCATATGGAATGGAAAGGAATGTTCTCAGAGTGACGAGAAACGGTGGTGTTGACACGCCCCCATTTTCCAGTGGCCACACCCCTTGTGGCATGTGATCACGTCCACTTTTTCGCACACACATACTTGTGGGGGGGGGGCTCCATTTTTTAACTTGCCCTGGGCTCCAAATACCCTAGTTACGCCACTGCTGGGCAGCAAGGGATATCTCATAGCATTGCCGGGCCAGTCTCAGCAGATATGTACATGCCACGGCAACAAACACAAACATACACACACACATACACACACATACACACATAATTGCTTTGTACAAAAATGAAAGTTTTTTCTTTGTAATGAATTCTAACTATTATCACAGTGGAATGTTACGTCCCCATGCACAGGCAATATTAGCGCCATTGAGTGGAAAGTGTCACTGACAGTAGCACTTTTCGCCCATTGTTAGCGTGCCGGAGAAAGCAGTTGCATACACAGACGCGGTGTGGCCGATGGTGACATCCAAGGACGCACCAATCAGTATTACAGCATGTACGGACGCTGACAGCGAGTGTCTCAGTCCTTGCACATTCGAACACACGCATGTACACCTGGGAAGGACTCTGTAGCGGCACGTGCGTGAAGTCACAAATGGGCGACCGCCAATAGACGCTGCTGGGGGAGCCTCTGCCTCCTCCCACGAATCAGACCCAATAACTGTGCTACTTTGTGCACAGACATAAACACTAAACAAAACTAGAGCTCCCCGAGATCTCATGAGACCCCTAATCAACAGGATTTCAGCGCCCAAATAAGTTTTACTAACTACGTTCTAAACATTTGCTGGCGGCAGAAAAATTAATACTGCCACCATGACACAGAACAGAGAGGGCGATGTGATTGCAGCAAGAAGACGGGATCAGCAGGGACGGAAGCAGGGGCCTGTATCTGATGATTAGGAGATGAGCAGCTTCTCAGGTCAGGTCATCAGTACTTCTGTAACAGATGTCATAAAGCATTACAGCAGAGGAACCACATGACGACACGGACTGGAGCGCAGTTTGGCACCTTTGTCTGGGAAGCCCAGGGAACTTGTCCCAACAGTCCTGGTATACCCTCTAGTCTTGTTGCGGAGACTAATGATGAAAAAAAACAACACACACCATCAAAGCTGCTGGCATAAACATAGAAACCAGATGATATATATCCTATGGTTTCAATGGAGTCTGTTCCACTTAAGAAAATAATAATTCCTCACATCATCAAGTAGGCTGAGAAGACCCCAAGGCTGATGCAGAAGACTGGAGGACGGCCAGCACTCTCCCTGCAGGCCAGGCATGGGAAGACTTCTGAGATTTCACTGTATCAATGTGAAAACTGGGGATGGGTTGGTAAGTTTGTGAGCACTATTTATTCCTAAAATGCTTAGAAGTCAGGGAACTCACCACCCTCTCACCATCACCCTCCCCACAAGGCTCAATTCCACTCATCTTTGTCATGATCAGATATTGTTTTGCTTGGACAGATGGGTGTAGACAATCTGCATCATGCAAGGGGCCTATTCATCATCCCTTAATTTCTACAAAAGTGGGTGAAAATTAACATTTTCCTCTACTTTTGTAAAAATGAAGGATCTGAGCTATTCATTAAGCATGTAATACAGGAGTTATAATTTCCAAAGTCAGGGGTCAGACACCAGCGGCGGGTTACAGAGGGAGGGGGTCGGCGGTGATCAGCAGCAGCGGTGGCCTTGGGGGGAGGGGGTCAGACACCGGCAGCGGGTTACAGGGGGAGGGGGTTGGCGGTGATCAGCATCAATGGCGGCAGTGGAGGGGGGGTGGGTCGGACACCAGTGGCGGGTTACGGGGGGGGGAGGAAGGGGTCAGACATCGATGGTGGTGATCAGCAGCAGCGGTGGCCGTGGCGGAGCTGTGACTGACATTGGTGGCTGCGCAGGGGAGGGGGGTCCGGGACGGACAACAGCGGCTGCGGGGGACCAAGATGGATGCCGATGGCCGCCGAAGGAGGGTGGTCAGGACAGACACCAATGGATTCGAGGGGAGGGGGTTAATGACAGATAGGGGGCACAGTACAGAGAAGCCGACAGGAGAAATAGAATCTTTTCAGAAGTTAAACTTTTGTAATGCGGGAATGATGAATAGGCTTAAATTTAACAATGAGCTCGTGGAGAGTTCAAACTACAATATCACTCATTCCTTTTTTGCAATGATGAATAGGGCCCTAAGAAAGTCTGGAGGTGAAAGTTTACATACAAAGGGCTCTATTTATATAGTGATGAAGAGACCTATAATAGCCAAATAGCCCTATCTCTGGTGAAAATGGGTGTTCATCCTATCTATCAAAAGGTTACCACCGGTAGAGATAACCCCTGCTGGTGACATGATTACTTGGCTTTGTTTATTGAGCAATCATCGTGTACCACTGCAATCTATCTTCTGCTATCGCAATCTCCTGGCTCTCTTTAGATGGAGGGTTCCACTTGTTTATCATCTATGCAAAAGATCTCGGCTCCAAGCAGCTTCTGTATCCCCAAAATTTGCAAACCACTGCTGACCTTGGAATGGCAGAGACTGAGCTCAGTGCCAATTGTTACGATCCCCTACCAGGATTTCTGAAAGCCTGAGCAGTTTCTAGTCCTGGCTGTTGCTAGGTAGCAGGGAACCTATCAATGTTGCGGAAGCATTCAGCTGCAGCCAGTCTGCAATCTAGCTCTCAGTGTGTATGCAGTTCAGCTGTATTGCAATTAGGAGGATGGTTGCATTGGTTCCTCCTCCTGTTATATTGCAATCACTCCCAGCAATCCCTGCCGGTGGTAGCTTTTACCTTGTTTTGCTACCTGGTCCGTTCCATGTGTATAATTATTATGGTCTCCTGCTCTGCATATGCCCAGAAGTGCCTGTTCCCTTAATTATTGTTTCTACCAACTGCAAGTATTACCAAACCTACACATTTAATATCAACTCTGCTGTTGTGTTTCTGAATATTGAAATATTTGCCTTACATAAGTGCTGCTACTCAGGGCTGGCGCTAGGCTGTGCTGTGCCCGGCGCCGTCCTGTGTTGCCACCTCTTCCCTCCTCCTGAGCTTAAATATGTCCCATAGCACTGGGAGGGAGGTGGGCGCTCTGGGCGACAGACCGGCTTGCCCGTGCCTGGAGCCGCTACTGCTGCTACTACATCTGCAAGTCTTGCTGTGTGGATTATTATTGCCGTCTGCTAAATCACCTGTTTGCAATCTGGACTAACTGTCCTGCTATTAACCCTGTGGATGCTGGTTCTGATTCTGCTATTAACCTGACCATTTTAAGTATCTGTTTCTACTCCAGCCAATAGAACTAGTGATCTCCTGTCAGTTGCATAATTCCCTAGTGTTCGGAGGTATAAGACCTGGCGGCCTCCTAAGTACCGGTGTGTGCGTCCAACACTAAGGGAACAGCGGTTGCTTGTTATAGAGTAGACAGAAGACCCTCCATAGAGGGACTCTAGGGGTCTTATGTAACAGTGTAGGAGTTTCATAACACCGATACAATGACCGCTTGGTAGTGGAAATGACTGGACTGGTGCTTGGGCTAAACCAGAGGTTACAAAACTCGGTCCAAAAGGCACCCTAACGGTCCAGGTTTTAAGAATAATCATGGTTGGGCACAGGTGACAATCTGTGTCAATTTGATTTAACCACCTGTGCTCAACCATGGATATCCTTAAAATCTGGACCGTTAGGGTGCCTTGAGGACCGAGTTTTGGGAGCCTCTAGGCTAAACCATCAACTGACTATCGTCTGATAGGGGCGTCCCTCATGTCAATCACATATATTAATATGATAACATTAACATAACTTACTCTAAAAATAAACTCACGGACATAAACATTTTAATTACTAGGTTAACTATTTATTTTAAGAAGAACAATTCAACTTGAATATTAGAGGTTTAAAGAAATTGTATAGTGGCCAAGAAATGACAGTCTATAACGCAACAAAATAGAAAACCTACAATGCATTACTATCCTAATAAACCTGCATTGTAAGCCAATGCCAACAAGGTGCACAAAAACACGACCATCACATGGGTAGACCAGAAGCAGTGAAGATCCGGACAGCTAAAAAGGTTAAGTATTTACTAACCCTACACACCCCCTAACCCTCCTTTAGGGGTGCCTAACGCTAACCTCCCCCCCTAGTGCCTAACCCCCCCAAGTGCCTAAACTTAACCGCACGTCCCCGCAACCTAAACCTAAGTCTCCCGGGGGGATGCCTAACCCTAACCCCCCCTTCGCCTAACCTAACCCTAAGTCCCCCCCGGGAGCCCCTAACCTAACCGTCCCCACCGCGGCTGTCCGCTCCCGACGCCCGGTTTACCTTCGTTCAGTATGCCAGGCGTCGGGCTCCCGGCATAGGTATAATGACAGGCGTCGGGATTTCGACGCCTGTCATTAGTACCCTGCTGGGGTTCGACAGTCGGCATTTCGACCGTCGGCTTCCTGACTGCTTCCCCTTCTAAACTTGACTCCTTTTCCATTAAGGGAGGTGTTTGCTGAACCCGTAAAAGTGGTGAAGCTACAAAATAGTCACAAAGGTAGGTGCACCAGAAATCAAATAAATATAACTTTGAACTTAGAACTTTAGACTTGCACCCAGTCAGCTGTTCTATTGTGCTCACCCGCACACCCAAAATGGCTAACGTCCAAGAAACCAACAAGAATAGGAAAAGAAAGACAAGAAAAACTGGATGGGGAAGATCACGGACAAAGTGCTTATGCCCAGTAGGGCTCCAGATCTAAAAGCCTCTGTTAGCCCACCCCTTAATCTAATACACTAATTTGTGTGATTGACACTTTGGGCCACCCCCTTAAGCCTTGCTGTTTAAGCCACTTCCGTCATAGTCAGGCCTCAGTTCTTCGTCTGATATAAGAATGTTTGGGACTCTGCTGTCTACAATTAGTTTTACAATGAATGTAAAAAGTGTTAACACTGCAAATACAGGTAATTTAGGAGATTTTGAAATAAAAATGAATAAATAAATATACGTGTGGTTGAATAAGTGAGGTAACAAGACATCTCACGTGTGCAATGTTCTCTATCCGATTGTAATTTCCCGCCAGGCCAGAGCAGGTAGACCCTTGCTTCCCCCCACGGCCATTAGACTGTGCTTAATATCAGTGATACTGTCCCAACATCATCTGCAAGATAGCGGGGCTAGCGGACATATGCTCAAGCATTGAGGTGCGTAGTATGATCAGATTTCTGCGTCTAAAGGGCACATCAGCAGCTGAAATTCATCGCCAACTTGTCAAGGCGTATGGTGATAACGTCATGTCACTGAAACTCCTACTTACCTTCCTCTCGCAGAATGGCCCGCTGGCCCCATACACTAGTATGGGGACAGTATTAATCAATCTCCGAAAATATAATATTTTCGTAGCTTCACTGAGAAAGCATTTGCCATCTTCAGATGGCGAATGCTCCTGCCCCGGGATCGCAACCCGCTCATTCCCTTCCGCTGGACGTCAGGGCTAAAGAGCGCATGCGCACTCCCGTGATGCCGGTCGCGGGGGCAGCTGATTTTGCATCAGCTGTCACCACGCCGGAGCAATGATGAATTGCTCCGGCGAGTTAGGATGTTACTTATCGGGGTCCGTTCCAATAAATGACATGATGAATAGGCCCCATAATGTTTTGCAATGGAGGGTGGAATTACCAAGGGACGAAGAGGGTGGCATAGTAGCATTTCTGAGGTGCATTGCTTGAGAAATTGTTTCATTTGAGGTCAGATAGTAGGCCAAAGTCCAAATACAGTTCAAACCCCAATTACAACCCCATACGTTATCTGACATGCTTAAGCTGCAGGCATGAAGATGGCAGGAGAAGCCTGTGTGAGCAGGCCTCTAAGATTATGTGCATATACGCAACATCCCAGAATTTGAAAAAAAAAGTACAATCCTGGCAGTACAGTTGGTATGTGTGGAGTTTGTATGTTCTCCCATTATTTGCGTGAGTTTCCTCCAGGTGCTCTGGTTTCCTTCCGCATTCCAATAACATAGTGGTAGGTTCATTGGCTTATGACAAAATATTAAGCACAGAGTATATGTGATAGGGAATATAGAGTGTAAGCTCCACTGGGGCAGGGACTGATGAGAGTGACTGAAGTATTCTCTGTTCAGCAATGTGGAAACCGTATGCGCTATATACATAACTGACAGTAAATCATGAATAATGATCTGCCCTTCGAACTGTTGATGTCCCATTAGGCCTCTTTCAGACAGGCGTCACGTGGCACAATGTGCCCCTCACGTGGCGGGGTATACTGTGGCTCACATAACACAGGCATTCAGGATTCTGTGCTACATACGACAGATGTTCTGATAAACATTTTAAGTGGATGCGTCAATTATCATCTTATTTTGGAAGGGGCTCATTACTTGGGCTCACTTTTCTATTCTACAGTACATACAGTATGTGTCTCCAAATCGAACGCCGAGCCTCCTCCCTTGTCGGCGTCAGGTAGCAGGGCCTTGATGCGGTGCAGCTTTTTGATAAGATATTCTTCCTTCCAGAGTGAGCTGACAATACCCCAGCACTCTGAGGAATTCACATCTGAGAGCCGCTCCACGATGTTCCGCTAACTCATCTGGCTGAGTCACTCCTCTTCCTCTCGCTGGCTTTCTTCCCTCTCTTTCTCTTTGGATCTGAGTCAGTGCTCTTACCACAAAGGGCGCTGCACTGAGCCAGCCGGCGCAGAAAAGACATTTTCTCACACTGAGACTGGATATTGCTTTTCTGAAGCATCCAAAAGCTTCTGCCTTCTCCTCCGAGATGAATGCGTCTCCCCCCCCTTGCTGCACTGTCTCTTCTCGAGACTCCTGTCTTAATAAGCGATGACTGCCGTGACTGCTTGCATCCAGCGATGCCATTCACCGCCGGCACCTCTGCTCTCCTCCTGTGGCTCCAGGAGAACTGATTAGCACTTTGCATAATTAACCTGATTAGCACTGTGCATAATCAAACTGATTAGCACTTTGCATAATTAAAAAGAAATAATAACAACAACAATAAGCAGCACTAGGTAATATCAAAAGCCGCTAGTTCCAAAAATCCCTTTTGGCCTCTGCCGGGGCTAGTCTAACATAAGGCCCATTATTCCTTTAATGGAAAGAGGCTAAGTGATCTGCACGCTGGTTTTCGGAATAGGCGAGAGGGGGAGCGCGACGTCTGCGTCTGTACCCTCACACGGAGACAGACGGGGAGATGAGTGCCATAAATCAGCTAGACTCTCCTGAGTGCAATACAAGTGTTACGTTTCCTTATGTATAATAAATATGCTGCGCTACGAGGACTATAAACATATAAAAAACGTATACAGAAACTTTTTAGGCTCCCTTGTGGACGATAGACTCTCTGCCGTATAATAAAAGTTATGGGTTAGTGCGTCCATTGTGTAATAAATGTGGGAGAGATCAGATGGATAGAATGCCTGCTCTAGAATCTAATAGTATAATAAGTATGCTAGAGACTAGAGAGGATATTATATGTTCTAGACTCATTGCCGTTTAATAAATAGGTTTGACCTATTGAGATAATTATGTATAATATATATATAATATATATACATAATTACAAGTCAGGAATATTTATAGCATATACAATTGTCTATTGAGATAAGAGGACCTAAGGAGCGGAATGAACCTACAGGTGGAAGGGCCCTGCTCGCAAAAACTTACATTTGAAAAGGGAAGAGAGGTAAGGAAATTAGGATATAAGAGGGAAGACCGGATCAGACAGACAACCAGCCTAGGGTGAGAGAACTGGGGGAGCGTTTGAAGCAAGGGATGTCGGGGGGGGGGGGGGGCGGGGGATCTGACCGATAGAACGAGGGAGAGTGTTAAATGAGTTACAGGCAGTGGGTCACCGGCTAACCGGAGAGGGCAGGAGGGAGAGTGGAGGGAAATGAGGTTAGAGATATAATAGTAGTAGATACAACACAGTTTCTGTGTTACAGCCTCCATAACATAATCAATATGGTAGATCATGGATAGAGGGCCTGATTCAGAGCCGCTCGTAAGCGGCCGCTCGTTCGCACTGAGCGATATTCGCACAACTGCGCTAGCGGTTTGTAATACGCATGCGCGAACCAGTCAGTGCGGCCGAAAATCGTTTGTTCGCTAAATAGCGAATGCCTGCTACTTTGAGTGACAGGAGGAGGCGTATGTGGGTGCTAACAGGGGAAGGTGCTTGAAAACGGGGAGTGGAATTCAGAACGCAGGCGTGCTTAAAGGTCAAAACGGGCGTTTTAAGGGAGTGCATAATTAATACAGCAGCGTCATTGACCACGTCACTTGGTTTTTTTAAAGTCAGAACTGCTCGCAAAATAGCGGTTGAAAAAAACAACTACAAGAATAGCGAGCAGTTCATACGCGGTACGATGTAATCGATTAATCTAATAAATAGCGGACATGTCGTATGGTGCGAGCGGCAAGGGGGCGTATTTTTCAAAATTTCGATCGCAAGTTTTGCTCGCTCGTTCAGACTTAGAGGCGTGAACAGACCGCAAAGTGCGAACGGTTCATTTGAATAGCCACCCCTTTTTTTAAAACGAACGACCGCAAATAGAGAGCGGCTCTGAATGAGGTCCAGAGTCATTATTGTTCTAAACTAATTTTCATATAATAAATAAACAACTAGACTCTGCATAGTATAATTATGTAGAATGGCTCAGATACTATAATAAATATTCTAGACTCATTTTAATCCAAAAACAAAATATTATAACCTACATAGTACAATAAATATGGTAAGTTCGGAATAATAAATGTATAGAATATTTAAAAAAAATGTGTCCTAGAGCTTCCATGGTATAATAAATGTTCTACTGTAGTAAATATGTGAGAGTATACATATGTTAGATTCATTATAGTATAATTAATATACTATAGCCTACATAGTATAATAAATGTTTTCTCTATACTTCCCATAACATATCAAAATGTGGTAGAGTAAAGCCTAATTAGTAATAAAACTGTTCTAGACCCTCGATAGTTTAATAAATGTGGTAGAGCCTCCGTCGTATAATAAATGTGGTAGAGCCTTCGTCGTATAATAAATGTGGTAGAGCCTTCGTCGCATAATAAATGTGGTAGAGCCTTTGTCGTATAATAAATGTGGTAGAGCCTTCGTCGTATAATAAATGTGGTAGAGCCTTCGTCGTATAATAAATGTGGTAGAGCCTTTGTCGTATAATAAATGTGGTAGAGCCTTCGTCATATAATAAATGTGGTATAGCCATCGTCGTATAATAAATGTGGTAGAGTCTTCGTCATATAATAAATGTGGTATAGCCTTCGTCATATAATAAATGTGGTAGAGCCTTCATCGTATAATAAACTAGCTGCAGTATCTGGCGTTGCCCGTGTTTAAATCTTCAAGTTATTCAGTTAGTTCTGTATAGTTTGGAGCAGAGAAGGGAAAGGGGGGGACATGATAGAAATGTTCAAATATATAAAGGGTTTTAACAAGGTAATGGAAGGAGATATTCTTTAAAAAAAGAGAAGTATTAGAACAAGACATGTTCTGAAACTGGAGGGTGGTAGGTTCAGGGGAAATACTAAATAAAATTACTTCAAAGAAAGGGTAGTGGACGAGTGGAATAGCCTCCCATCAGAGGTGGTAGAGGCTAAGACAGTAGAGCAGTTTAAACTTGCATGGGATAGACATAAGGATATCCTTCAGAAGAAGTAAGGATCAATAAGGGTTGAGGTCAACAATCTGTTTAAAAATGGGGCAGACTAGATGGGCCAAGTGGTTTTTATCTGCAGTCAAATTCTATGTTTCTAGGTATTCCAGACCAATTGACACCCCTCTGTGAAGTTTTCATCCAAATCCGTCCAGTGGAAGGCCCAGAACAGGCTCCACGAGTCAAAGTTCTGTCAAGCGTACACCAACGGGAGGTCCGACCGGAACCTAATCTTCAAGTTATTAAGTAAGGCATCCAAGACCAACTGACAGGCATCCCAGACAAATTTAAATAAAGTACTTGCGTTATGTACGCACCCTCCGGGGTATAGAAATCAGTCACTCAGAACAAGTTCCAAAAATAAGAAAAAGGAGATGTTTCTTCTCACTAGAAGGATTTTCCTGATGATAAAACACTTTCTATCCTAGGATAACTTCTCCTCCATAAGGGTATAGAGAAAAAAACATATATACATAGATTGTATATAGTGAAGTATAGTTTAATGTTTACACACAAATATATAAAAAAAAAAACACCACACAAATATATAGCAGCGTACCAGATAATGGGGGGTGTAGATCTCTCACACCCACAATAGTATATAGGTAGATTCACCCCAGATACCTCCCAGGTATAGGTGCCTGGATCACTCCCAATATGTCCACCCTTCACTTGTACTACTGCTTTTCTTTCTCCACCAACACGTTTCGGCTATTTTATGGCCTTTACAAAGGTGTGCGTTTCTAGTGGACTTGTATCCTATATATACCCTTACAACTCTTCCCATTGGCTACTGGTCAATTTATTCCTATTTCATATGAGAAAACATCCTTTTCGGTTATATATCGTGTCTTCAACCTATATACCCAATTCATACCTCCTTCTCCTCCATTAATTTAATTTAAAAAGTATATATAAATAGTTGAAAACATACACAATTCATTAGAAACGCTGCGTGTGTTCCACTTGTGGGACGCACGTTGCTTCCGGTTCCAGTGTAACCTGGGATTTGTAGTCAAAGACTCTTCTTAGATTTTTTACCGGAAGTGATGTGTACATTCGCGTTATAAACAACACTGGGTCTTTTCCTCAGCGCATTTGGAAGACGCACTTTTGACTTGAAGCACTTGTATCTCTTTATATTCATTATCCCAGACAATTTGCCACCCCTCTGAAATTTTCAACAAAATCCATCCATTGGAAGGCCTAGAACAGCCTCCCCGGGTCAAGGTACTGCCCAGCATACACCAATGGGAGGTCTGACCGAGACCTAATATACATATTATTAAGTTAGACAACCCAGATCAATTGGCAGGCATCCCAGACCAATTGCCACCCCTCTGTGAAGTTTTCATCAAAATCCATCCAGTAGAAGGCCCAGAACAGCCTGTCCAGGTCAAAGTTCTGCCTAGCGTACGCCAACAGGAGGTTCAACTGGGGCCTCAACCCCCTAGAATGTAAATGTTACTACTCTGTGAAATTTTCGTCCAAATCCATCCAGTGGAAGGCTCAGTATAGGCTCCCCATGTCAAAGTTCTGCCCATCGTACAACAATGGGAGGTCCGACCGGAACCCTAACCTCAATAAAACCTGACCAGGATCCATCTGGACCACATCCCGTTGGTTTCATCCCAATCGGTGCAGGGGTGTTTGAATGCAGACCAGTGAATTTTATATATAGGTTGTGTTAGAACCTTCATTGTACAGTATAATAAATGTGGTAGAGCCTTCATTGTATAATAAATGTGGTAGAACATTCATGGTATAAAAAATGTGGTAGAGCCTTCATCATATAATAAATATGGTAGAGCATCTATCTTATAATAAATGTGGTAAAGCCTTCATCGTATAATAAATGTGGTAGTGCCTTCATCGTATAATAAATTTGGTTTGCCTCCATTGTATAATTAATATGGTATCATTGTATAATGAATGTAGATCACAATATAGCCTAATTAGTGATAAAACTGTTCTAGACCCTCAGTAGTTAAATAAATGTGGTAGAACCTTCATTGTATAATAATAAATGTGGTAGAGACTTCATCGTATAATAATAAATGTGGTAGAGCCTCCATCGTATAATAAATATGGGAGAGTCTTCATCATATAATACATGTGGTTGGGCCTTCATCATATATTAAATGTGGCAGAGTCTTCAACGTATAATAATTGTGGTAGAGCCACCATCATATAATACATGTGGTAGAGCTTTCATCGTATAATAAATGTTCAGGTTTCATTGTATTAAAAAGACTATTGCAGAGCCCATATGTAAATGTCCTAATGTATCTGTAGTATTATAAAAATGTGATAAGTTACATAAAGATTTAGCAAAACACTGACATAAAAAGGCAAGCATGGTCAAGTCACATATTTATCTATTTATTGAGCACAGGAAAGCCCTATCTCTGGCGAAAGGAGACATGTTCACCAGAGACTGTGATTCTCACTACATATCAAATTGTTACCGCTGACAGAGATCAGCTTCATCGGATTTCTCCAGCAAAAACATATTTAACAAGGTCGTGGTGATTCTCTTTTAGCAGAGGATAGCAATGGAAAAAATAAAAAACAAAGTATTTTTTTCTTATCAGAATTACAGTCAATTTTTTTTATACTTTGTAGATATAATTTTTTATTCTGTGTAGATATTTTACTTTTTTTAACTAGTGGATCTGGATGCACAAGCAGCTTGCTTTGGAGGAAAAAAAATTCCCAATTAAAAAAACCACAGGAACCCACGTGGCTCACCAAAATAAGGAGGGGTATAAGCTGTGTAGCAAAATATTTTTCTGGCTGGGACTCTTTATTTTACCACATGTTGTCTGTAACTGTGAAGAATGTTAGTGGTATTTTTAGCCAAAAATTTACTATATATATTTTTTTTTATTTCTTTTTGTTTTTTAATTAACAAAACTCGTGCCACGTTTCTGAGCTGCTCACCGTAAACTTTTAGTTGACAGAAAGGATAGGAAATGGCAGGATCTTCTCCAATAAGGCAATAACAGTCATCCACAACCAATAGGATCCTACAGTATCTTCCTCAATTTGGGGAGTGGGGGGTGTTCACTAGACTTTGCTACAACTTTGCTGTAAAACACAGGAAATGCAATATTTTACCAAAAACCTTCCATGCCCTTTGTATTGTAGCACTTAATTCTCTCTGGGGGAAGGGGGGGGGGGGAATAAGGGTGTTTAAAAAAAGAGATCAGAAAAAAAAAGTGCTCCCCATACATTACATTTTCATGTAATTAAATATAAAAAAATAAATAAAAATCTTTTTAAGGTGTGATATTTGCTGGTTTAAGATAAGTCTCTTTATTTGCATCATATCGCTCTGGTAATAAAAAAAAAAAAAAAAAAACACCTGCTTATTTTTCTATACTAAATATTTCTTCCATCTAATGATTCCCTTTATTAAACGGCATCTCATTTGCATACATTTACATACAATTTAACTGCTAGTATGTGAGAACAAAGGCGCAGCGAAGGACAATGCAGGCAGCAGATAGGTACGAGGCAGATAACTGGCTGCCTTTGTCTTACAAAATATCAGATTTTCTTTTTTTTTTTTTTCCACACATCACTTAAGAAGTAAAGCAGATGACTTCATCGCAGAGTGAAAAATGATATATCCCACAAGTTGGTGTAATTTCAATCAGAATACCGGAGCTGTGTATCCTGATACGCTTCCAAGCCATTAGAGATCATGACTATTAAATAACAGAATCCTGACACAAACCAAAAATCTGTCTCAAGGCGAAATCTCCTTCTCTGGCCGGTTCTGCTCCCAAGCGTCACTTGCGGAGGGAACATGAGCTGTGCGCAATACAGTTGTTTTCAGGCGCTATACAGGAGAAGATTGGTGGGCCTGGGACATTAACATTACATGAAGAGACTACAGGTGTCAGAGAGAGATTAAAGAGGTGATTATACTGCCCAATTATCATACTGTCTGCTAATCTTATTTATTCAACCCTTAGGCAAAGGGCAATCATCATATCAATTCATATTAGATTAACATTTACAGATCCTCACATGTGTGGCTGAGGATAACTATTAGCTGTCAGGCTAAGTACACCTGTGAGAAAAAAAAAAAAATATATATATATATATATATATATATATATATATATATATACACACACACACACATATATATATATATATATATATATATATATATATATATATATATATATATATATATTAGGCCTTATGGGTCATATTTGTAAAAAAACAAAACAGAATATAATTACTGTGTAGGACCAGCGTATTTGTTTCCTGATGCGTCATCCTGCTGAGGTCATTGCAAGGCGCCCCCAGTGATGTCACAGGAATGACGCAGTGGCAGGTAGGTGCCCCTGTCTGTTCCAATGGTTTCCGATAGATGACAATTACGTCATACACAAATTATGATTGTTTTTCCTTCTAAAAGCGGATTTTGGCTTTAAACGCCAGTGTACGCATTTTGCGTTTTGGGGCTAATTCAGCAGAGGATGGAATCGCAGAGCTGTGAGCAAGCAGCTTTGCAATTCTGTCCTTGCAAATAAGCAAATGCAGCGAGAGGTGTATGACACCCCCTGCTGCATTTGCAATCCCAGCACCGCGACCAACGAAACTGCGTCCTTGGATGCAGCACCTGGCCTTGCCACTCCCGGAAAATGGGATAGACGCCCCTGTTTCCGGGAAGTACGGCCGTCCACGCCCCCTCACATGCCTCTGTCTGTCAATCAGGCAGAGGCATAGCAGGGGCTGCGCGCGATCACGCAGGACCCGTTCTGCAAATTCGCAGTATGGGTCCAATCGGGAATCTGCGTTAAGCATTGCACGTAACTGACTCAGCCCCTTAGTGCAGGTTTAAATATAGAATCATGAATTATTTGTGTTTATAAATGTGTGTAACATGGTATGTGTTGACATTCAGTTGTAACCTTGGTAAATGTCAACATTTATTAGTTCCAAGGGGGTTTGCAAAGAGAATACTTATTAGAGCTGAAGGAATGTCAGTTTAAAACATTCCTATTTTACTTGGATGCAAATTTTTTTTATTTAATTGTAAATAATATAATTTATATCAGAAATCTGGACAGTATCATCTGGAGACGAGCGAAGCTGGCGTGATACACAGTGAGATCTGCTGGAGAGCAGGAGATTTTGTTGAGGTGCAAGGTTTCGAGTTCTGCTTTTTTTCTGTCCCCGTTCCCCTGGTACCATACAGAACTGTAGCTGTACATTTGCAGAATGCATATGCTACGAGGAGCTTGGGCGCTGTATTCTGCTTTTTGGTGAGATTCGGCCGGAGCTGGGAAAACTTAAAAGACAAATTCTGCAGCCACAATTGTGATCTATTCCTTTGTTTCCAGTGTCATCATTTACCGCACAGCTCGAGTGTATCTTCGGCCTGATTCTGAGTCACATGGCATTGTCCAAATGCGGTTGCCACTCGCGAGTTTTACCAAACTGCGCATGCCCCGTGGCAAACAAATGCATCTGCAGGTATCTCCAAGCGAATCTGAGATGGACGGATCTCGCCTATTTATTTTCGTCTGCGAAATGGGCATTTCTGGGTGTCAACTGTGCAGCGACTAGGGCGGTGCTGGGAAAGAGATCTGAGAATACAGGCGGAAACCTCACATTAGACTTCAGACCGTGGACGGAAGCTTAGCAGCAGAGTCCTTCCCTCTATGAGAACTTAGCTGGTGACAGTCACCAAATGAGCTTTACATACAGTGCTGGCCACCAGGCTGAAATTCTCTTCTAGATAAAAACAAAGGCCCTCATTCAGAGCCGTACGCTCTGAGCAGAGCGCACGCTCTGAATGAGGGCCGCCCTCCATGAAAATGGAGCGTCCTCCTGGACGCTCGTATAGCTGTGGGTCACCACCCACAGGCTATACGAGCGTGCAATTTGATGGCTGCGATGGTCTTGACCATCGCGACCATCGAAACTGCGAGCCGGAGCCTGCGGTTGAGGTTTTCAACTGCAAGCTCCGGAGTGATTTTGGCTCTATCAGAGCCAAAATCACTCCCACTGACATCACTAGTGATGTCAGTGGGCCGGCTTCTGACGGGAGGCGTTCCCGTGGGAACGCCCCCGTCAGGGAGGCACGCCCCCGGCACGCCCACCAAAGGGGGCGTGCTGTCAATCAACATCGACAGCACGCCCCCTTTGATCAGACACAACGAGCGAAGGACTTTCCTTCGCTCGTCGCATCTGTCGCATTCGCACGACGGAGCTCCCTCGGTCGTGCGCATGCTCAGTGCAGAACATCGACCCACTTGCGAGCGGACAGCCGCTCGTGAGTGGGTCTGAATCAGACCCAATATCTTTAACTATTTTGTTTAGTACATATTTAGGGGTCTATTTATTATGTGGCATATTTTGCTGTTAATCCTGAAAGCGTTGGAAATGCTGCTCTCTTTTCTGTCAAATAATTTGCAACAATTACTCATCGTTGCTGGGTCTCCAGGGATGCTGGGTTATTTGGAAACTACAAATGAGGGATCAGGCGATTCTCCCTAAAGCCTAATGAAGAGTGGGTGGGGTTGCGTCAACAAGACCCGCCCACCTCACTGGACACCAATTGAGCAGGGGATTGATGGCGTAATATGTGACATCATTTTACCCTGGCCACCGCCAGTAGACTCCGGGCACACTCTAGTGCCCGGAGTCTACTAATGCTCCGGTGGCTGGCCAGCCGCGTCAGTCGGCTGCCAGCCACCAGGGAGAGAGGAGGTGGCCCCGCACAAGGAGTGCACATGTGGCCCCTCCTCTCTTAAAACCCCCTGCCACCACCATTCTAAATACATCTCCATTACCCATTTTCAGTTTTGCCCCCAAACATGAAGGAAGGACTATTATCCCCTGGCACAAAACCCAGACAGACATCTACGGTAATCTATCAATGGTCATTGCAGAAGCTCCTTCTTCTTGTCTAGTCTTATAGCAGATCGACATGTTCTGGAAATAATCCTACAAAAGGACCAGAGAGGCACCGGAACCCATTCCAGAGTGAGCTACTCCTTCCCTGAGAAAGCTGGCCGAGGTACGAGTCACTGCTGCCAATCTGAAGCATGAAGAGCAGAACCTGATGGTCACAAACAAAACTGGGTGTATTTATTTCTTTCTTTTTAAAAAGACTTTGATCCTGAAATCCATTTTTGCGGTGGAACCAGCCATTTCTCAGGAGGTGCAAAGTCTTGCTTTGCCGTTCTGCAGGCATACTGTATTAGACATGCAGTGCTTTGACGTTTATGCTTTTTGTCCTATATCTACACCACTTCAGGACGTATTTTAAGAGGAGCAGGATAGTGACGTTTACAGAGCCGCTGCGGCTGTCTATGGAAGCGTTTTACATGAATTGCTCTTCTGAGGTGGAATGGAAGGAGCTGCTCCCCTCGCACTATTACCGCCCACATGTGTAGTATATGTTTTTGTGGGTGCAATGATATTTCATATTGTATCCTACATCAAACAAAATCCGACATGTGCTGGGTCTGCAGGATTTGGGTCAGTGTAACTGGATCGCACAGAAGTCTGTGAAGGCTTTCTTATATAAAATCCTTATAACACAGAGCAGAAGTACAGGCAGCCAGCCAGCTAATCAATTTTTTAGAAGTACATATATAAAAATTTAAAGCAGGCTAGACAGACAGCGGCTGGAAAAACAAGTCCGCAGCGCCGAGGACAGTGGTTAAGCAAAGAAGTGTTAGTTAAAGTGGGTCACTCACCAGCAAAGGAAGTTACACAGTCTGGACCCACGAGAAAATAAACCTCACGTTATTAGGCACAGCGGTTACATTCGTGTCCACAAGACAGCCATTACTGTGTACCCGTTCCCCCATTGGCCGAATCTCCATCACATCCGCTCTATGCAAAGAATTAAATGTATTTTTACTGCTAACTAAAATGACGATGAGGTTTTTGTATGCTGTGCTGTATGGCGAGATACTGGTGGAGGCTGCCACATCGGACCGGAAACTGTGGCCTTCTTCTCACCTATTCTGGTCTGTGACGGAACAACAGGTGTGTTTGGCTACTTCCCGACATAGAACACAGACCACGTTACTGATCCCACTGAGCGTACCCTTATGACTGTGGTTATGTGGCCCCCGTGCCCGCATGAAGCGGTACAGTACTGTTGGGCATAAGTAATTGGTCTGGACCAAATAAGCTCTTGTGCACAGCTGGTTACCAGAAAAGCCTCTGGTGGTTTCCAGTCTGCCCCTTTCTGGAAATGGAAAAAAAACATGGCTGGAATAAAATAGTGTGATTCCAAATTCTAAATGTGTCTCCCGAACAGATTATCTACCAATCTACAATTTGACGCAACTGAGTTATCAATAAAACACCAGAGCGACCGTACTTCCAATGTTCTTTTACGGAAAAAGTCACAATTTGCATGTAGACAGGAATCAATAACATCTTATTGGAGTTATACACAAACTACACTATAAAGGAGGGACCCTGAAATAAATAGGATGACAATATATTCCCTATGGGTCGCTATATTGCACCCTAAGAAACAGTAAGCCACAATAAAGGTGAAAAAAAAGTGTATTTTTTTTCTTTTTTATTATTGTATTGATGGCAATTGCTGTGCTCTGCGAAAATTTCCTATACAGCAGATACAGTATTAGGGGTCTAGTTACTAAGCAGTGTTAGGAGACAAAGTGAAAAGTGATAAGAAAGTGATAAGGTGCCAGCCAATCAGCTCCCAACAGAGTTGCCTACCTTTTAAGATCTCTTCCCGGGAGAAGCCCGGGTAAAAGAACCAGGAGGGGGGTGATGG
This sequence comes from Taudactylus pleione, assembly GCA_031769625.1. Lineage (NCBI taxonomy): Eukaryota > Metazoa > Chordata > Amphibia > Anura > Myobatrachidae > Taudactylus > Taudactylus pleione. Next base: position 1,006,518 of record JAUIMM010001093.1, read on the forward strand.
GGGTGGGGCCTGACGATTCACGTCATTAAGCCCCGCCCCCTTGCGGTAAAATTGCCGCGATAGGCTAGAATTTGCATATGGGGCGGGGCCAAATGACATGATTCATGTAGAATCATGTTTTAAACCCTGCCCCCTACACGGAGACCCGTGATCGCCGCGGGTATTCTCCTCATTCTGCCCACTTCACTAGGAAGTGGGCAGAATGCGGGAGAATTGCCTACCCTTCCGGGGGTGCGGGGGGTTACCCGAAAAATCGTGAGCCTCCCGCGAAAACCGGGAGGGTAGGCATGTATGGCTCCCAACTGTCATTTTTCAAACACAGCCTGTGAGATGACAGTTGGGAGCTGATTGGCTGGTACCTTATCACTTTCTTATCACTTTTCACTCTGTCCTAACACTGTTTAGTAAATAGACTCCATAGTATTAGGGGTAAATTTACTAAAGTGCAGGTTTTTAGAAGTGGAGATATTGCCCATAGCAACCAATAAGATTCTAGCTATTATCTTCCAGAATGTGCTAGATAAATGTTAAGTAGAAATTGATTGGCTGCTATGGGCAACATCTCCACTTCTAAAAACCCGCACTTCACTTTAGTAAATACAGTATACCACTTAAAGCAGGGGAAACACAGGGTTTTTACGTGGGGGTTTCCATATATATATATGTGTGTGTGTGTGCATACACCTACATATATACATACACACGCACATATATACACACACATATGTCACATATACATTCCGCACATACATATGTCACATATACATTGCACACACACATACACACATATATATATATACACACACACACATCACATATACATTACACACACACACATATATATATATACACACACACATGTCACATATACATTACACACACACACACACACGTCACATATACATTACACACTCACACACTTATATATATACACACACACGTCACATATACATTACACATACACACACACACACATATATATATACACACACACATATGTCACATATTCATTACACACACGTCACATATACATTACACACACACACACATATATATATATATATATATATACACACACACATGTCACATATATATTACACATACACACACACACACATATATATATATATATACACACACACATATGTCACATATACATTACACATACATACACACATATATATATATATATACGCACACATAGGTCACATATACATTACAAACAAACTTACCTTGCAGCAGATCTGCTTGGTACAGGACTAAAGCCCCTCCCCCTCACGGCAAAATGCCGCGATTCACTGGTCAATCGGGAGGGTGGCAAATTACTCAATGCTAATTAAATTGTGACAAACTGGCTCCTCCTCCTCCATACTGACCTGCGAATCGAGGCAATTTGCCACGAGGGAGGCGGGGCTTAGGAACATGGTTCCTGCACTCCAGTCTGTCAGTGGGGGTATCTGGGTACGCAGAAACCCCCCCTGCGTGCGCTACTGTAAAGTACAGTGCTCTTACTAATGGCGGAGATAATATCATTACACAAAGATACAGTGGACACAGTCAAACGTGATAATGAAGGAATAATAAAACTTTTTCACAACAGAATCCTCTTCTGATTGATCATTGCTCTGACCCAATTTATTTGCAAAGTGATATAATGTGATATCACCATATAATGAGAGAGATAACGGACAGTAGGGCTCCTATATCAGGACACTGCGTCCGATAACCGGGGGGGATTTCCACACCATTCCTTGTGTGCCAAACGCTTCATTTCCTGCCTCCTATCTCTATAGCTGTGTGTTTATAGGAAGGGTAGGAAATATGCTGCATATATTACATTTTTCAGGAGGACGTGAATTAGCATTTTACGGTCTAGTTCCCCTTTATTTACTATGGAAGAGAAAGCAACGGTGGAGTCACGTCGGGTCACCCCGGAGGGAATCTGCTTATGCCAGGAAATGTATCAGCCATTCAGTCAATAAGATCAGTTATGATTCTCAGTATAAAGTAGAGTCTATAAATCAATTCTAATAATAAAGTAAAAGTGATAAAACTGCTGAATAAAATGACCCCCCCCCCCCCCCCCCCCCCCCGAGCTGGAGAACTGTGCTTGGCACCCCCGGAGCCCAGGCCTCGCGGCCCCATTGATGACATTGCCAATGAGTGAGGAATGGATCAGCAATGCACTCAATGTGCAACAGGTTATGCGCAATGGATTGTTAATGAATGAACAAGGTATTATAGACTATAACATGTGAATCCAATTGATTAACAGAGTATGTGACACTGTGAGACATTTCTTACTTGGCTGAGTACGTTCTCTTCATTAATAAGCTGAAGTTTTTTTCAATCACAAGTGTTCGCTGCCAAATCACTGTAATAAAGTGAGCATTAAACGTGAAGTGGAATATACTATGGGCGCTGGATCCCGGCGACTTGGCGTCTTTTGTTGCTGCCTTTATACCCCCAGCTTACATTACACAGGAATTATGTTATTCTTTATAAGGTCTTCGGAGCCGGCCAACGACGGTGATACATACGCAGTGTCGACCTTCATGCTCTGTGTCATTATGTCGACGGGTCAATTGTCAAACGGGTAAAATTGTCTTTTAATTCGGCGCATTTAAAGAACTGCCGCTTAATAAAAAAAAAAAGTATGTACGAACACGTATTTTCCTATAGAACGCAAGCTTGCGAGCAAGGCCCTCTGACCTCATTGTGTGTCTGTTAACACCCATCACTATTTCTGTATTTATTCCCAATTATAAATCATTATGAAATACACTGGTGCTATATAAGTAAATGTTAATAAATAAAATAATTATTTGGTCTCCCTGAATTGAAAAAAACAAATGTGTTGAAAGGGCAAAAAAGTTACTAAACATCCTACAGCTTAGCAGAGCGTTTAGGATTAACCCCGTAAATGAAAACTTTTCCAAGGGCTTCCTTGGTCCAACCCTCGAAAAAAAAAAGCAAACCTGCTGCTTAGGAAGCCGAAGTTTGTGTCGCTGACTTGCGGTCTCCTATGTAACATGTGCTATGGACAGACTGCAGATTTTCATACACAATGGCATGGATAACTGCTGTACATCATAGGGGGAAGGAAATCCTTAATTAAACTTATAAAAAGTAGCAGAACTAATACAGCTGCAGTCATAAGTCATGGTAAGACTGTACAATCTATGTTATCGTCTTTCCAACATTTTAAAATGTCAGCATCTGGATTTACTATGCTTTATAGGTCTAAGGAGCCATATAAATCTCCTATAGAGTCCTTCCTTGTAACTAGCTCTTAAAGGATTGTCCTGTTTTGCAATACCACCCACATCTGGTGATCCTGCTTTACCTAATCATGCGTCAGATCGCAGAGTGAGGTGGTGCTGGCCTACATGCTGCATCTGGACAGGGACGTGCAGTCAGAGTAGGCAGAGCCTCCCCTGTCATATGCCTGAGATTTGATATAAATATTAGAATAATACAAATAAGATATTTAGAACTTATAAACATCTTCTTTGTTTATTATAATCATTTTAATAGTTAACACTCACCAGCTTTGTGGAGCACCCTGCCTGGGACTGCAGGGAGACGAGAGATGAGGCAGCAACAGCTCAGCCTCGCTTCTGTATAGTCAGACACTGCTTACAAAGCTGGGGGCGGGGCCACACCATGGGCAGTAAGCTGCACAGAAATAGAGCTCATAGAGGCATGCCTCTAAGTATGAGGGATGTGGCTTGAGCACTGATGGACGCCTTGGATGTGTCATGTGACCAGGAAGTGCAGTGTTTAGAGATCGGAGCTCAGCAGCAAGAGAAGACATAGTATGAGAATCAATGGACACTGAAGCTTAGTGTAGTGATGGAATAGTTACAGTAGGGGATAAGATAGACTCCCAGAACTCAGACCCATCTCCATGTGTGCCTCCCCAGCCATTGACTTCACCGCACGTCACTGCATCTGAATGGATTGGTACTAACAATGTTGACATTCAAAATGCCGACAGTTATGATGTTGACTTTGTTGAAATGTCAACATTGAACATGTCGGCATCTGCAGAATTTCAAAATGTTCACGATGTCAACATGCAAAATGTTGACATTCTGCACAGACAAGGAAGCAGAGGGTTAGGCTGCAGGAGGGGAGATTAGTGCTAAGCATTAAGGGGAGGGTTAGGTTGCAGGAGGGGAGGATTAGGGGTAGGCTACAGGAGGGGAGTTTTAGAGCAATTTTGCAGGAGGGGAGGGTTAGACACTAGGTGGGGAGGGTTAGGCACTAGGGGGAGGGTTAGGGATTTTGCGGAGGGATAGGCTGCAGGAGAGGATGGTTAAGATTAGGCTGTAGGAGGGGAGGGTTAGACACTAGGTGGGGAGGGTTAGGCACTAGAGGGAGGGGAGGGTTAAGCTGCAAGAGGAGAGTGTTAAGGATTAGGCGGAGGGATAGGCTGCAGGAGGGGAGGGTTAGACACAAAGTGAGGGTTAGGCACTAGGGGGAGGGTTATCCTGCAGGAGGGGAATGTTAGGCTACAGGAGGGGAGGGTTAGGTTACAGGAGGGGAGGGCTAGGCTACAGGAGGTGAGGGTTAGGTTACAGGAGGAGAGTGTTAGGTTACAGGAGGGGAGGGTTAGGTTACAGGAGGTGAGGGTTAGGTTACAGGAGGGGAGGGTTAGGCTACAGGAGGGGAGGGTTAGACACAAAGTGAGGGTTAGGCACTAGGGGGAGGGTTATCCTGCAGGAGGTGAGGGTTAGGCTACAGGAGGGAAGGGTTAGACACAAAGTGAGGGTTAGGGTTGGGCACTAGGGGAAGAGTTATCCTGCAGGAGGGGAGTGTTAGGCTACAGGAGGGAAGGGTTAGACACAAAGTGAGGGTTAGGGTTAGGCACTAGGGGAAGAGATATCCTGCAGGAGGGGAGTGTTAGGCTACAGGAGGTGAGGGTTAGGTTACAGGAGGGGAGGGTTAGGCTACAGGAGGGGAGGGTTAGACACAAAGTGAGGGTTAGGCACTAGGGGGAGGGTTATCCTGCAGGAGGTGAGGGTTAGGCTACAGGAGGGGAGGGTTAGACACAAAGTGAGGGTTAGGGTTAGGCACTAGGGGAAGGGTTATCCTGCAGGAGGGGAGTGTTAGGCTACAGGAGGGAAGGGTTAGGCACTAGGGGGAGGATTAGGGTTAGGCTGCAGGAGAGGAAGGTAAGGCACTAGGTGAGGGTTAGTGTTAAGCACTAGGGGGATGGTTAGGATGCAGGAGGAGAGGATTAGGGTTAGGTTACAGTAGGGGAAGGTAAGACCACAGGAGGAGAGGGTTAGGGTACAGGAGGGGAGGTACTATGAGGAGGGTTAGGGGTTAGAGGTTAGCCATATTTACCGCCAGAATTGCCATCAAAGATGGACCTGGAAGACACCAGTGGAGCAACTGCACCAGGGACGTTTTGCAGATATTCAAGTCATGTCGACATTTAGTCAGTGTTGAAAGTCAACTTGTTCAATGTCAACATGCCAATCATGTCGACATGCTGCACGTCAACATTATGAATGTCGAAAAAATATACCTCACCCTTCATAAAGTGGATAACCGCTTTACTATAAATCTTTCTCTGACCAATTTAAAAAAAATCAATAAATTCTGTAGCAGTATAATCATAAATAAGCCTTAAGTTTTCTGATCACAGCCTGTTCTCTTTGTGACAACGTTTTCACTATATAAAGTCATATTAAAAGAATATACTCCTGCCCCAAAATAAGTTACTGTCATAAAAAAACCAAAGTCACATACAGTATGTGTCACTGGATGATTGTTTGAGCTTAAATAGATGGTCAGTACATCCTGAGGAGTACAGATGGTGGTTTAAGGTCAGGAAGAAACTGAATTCCTCTTTCATGAGAATATTTGTGCAAATATGTTGAAAGACTCAGGAATGTTAGTAATGCAGCAAAGTATGTTAATTACACAGACATTCTACAGAAAGGCAGCGTCACGTGCGCACACTTAAAATGATTTTGCTTTATATAGATTTATGATGAGTAGGATAGAAGGTCATATATCTACACAGGAGACAGAGGAGCCCGTGTCATGTGTGGCGAGTGTACTAGAGAGGCAGCGCTGGAGTTCTCTTCACTATGTAGGAGCATTTAAATGAAATGAGAATTACAAGTCAAGTCCTTTCTCAATTGCTCACTGCACTAGTATTGTGACGGAGAACCACAGGGGGAAAGGGAAGGATCTTACATACACATTAGCTTACAAAGAAGTGAGACGTTACATAAAGGAGAAATATATATTCAGGTTGGAGCTTGCCGTGAAAGGTCTTCGCCCCCAGGTTAAGGAATCGCCTGTGACAATTATATATTTTTTTCTAATGACAAGAGGGAAGATGATCTCAGATAGCCAGGTTAGTGTATCTCAGTCTCATCTCATTGGAAATCATGGCGACTACACTACAGACTAAAGGTGGGATTTACATATGGCAAAATGCAGTAAAACCCTCAAAAATGCCGATGCATTCTGGTGCTTCGTCCCAGCGGATAACTCCATCTTCACGTGGCGTTACCCAATAGAAGCCTATGGGCTTCTTCCTGGGATATTCCCCCTGAGAGGGATCTAATCAGATCCCTCCCATCTCCCCCCGCAACCCGCATCCTTCTGGGTGTTAAGAAGTGCCTCTATCCAGTGGCATCGCAAAGGACAGCTATCAGGAGAGCTGTCCTTCGTGATATTCTAAGCACATACTGCAGTAATCAACCACGATATGTACCCGAAGAGAGGAGGGATATACCGTATCCCGGATATGATGCTTAGTACATCCCGCCCTTAATGGCTATAATACTGTTCTTTCCACTACTCTTCCATTATAATATGACATAGTCTCTCTACAATGTTCTCCTCCATTATAATAAGACACGGTCTCTGTAATAATCTCTCCATGATGACACTGCATGGTCTCTCTATAATAATCTCTTCCATGATGATACGCCATGGTCTCTCTATAATAATCTACTCCATGATGACACTCCATGGTCTCTCTATAATAATATACTCCATGAGGATACTCCATGGTCTCTCTATAATAATCTTCTGCATGATGATACGCCATGGTCTCTCTATAATAATCTCCTCCATTATGACACTCCATGGTCTCTCTATAATAATCTCCTCCATGATGATATGCCATGGTTTCTCTATAATATGCTCGTCTATGATGACACGCCAGTCTGTCTATAATAATCTCCTTCATGATGATACACCATGGTCTTTCTCCTCCATAATGACACGCCATGGTCTCTCTATAATAATCTCCTCCATATATACCATGGTTTCTCTATAATATTCTCGTCTATGATGACACGCCACAGTCTCTCTATAATAATCTTCTCCATGAGGATACTCCATGGTCTCTCTATAATAATCTTCTTCATGATGATACGCCATGGTCTCTATAATAATCTCTTCCATTATGACATGCCATGGTCTCTCTATAATAATCTCTTCCATGAGGACACTCCATGGTCTCTCTATAATAATGTCCTCCATGATGACACTCCATGGTCTCTCTATAATAATCTCCTTCATGATGATACGCCATGGTCTCTCTATAATAATCTACTCCATGATGACACTCCATGGTCTCTCTATAATAATATACTCCATAATGACAGGCCATGGTCTCTCTATAATAATCTCCTCCATGATGATATGCCATGGTTTCTCTAAAATATTCTCGTCTATGATGACACGCCAGTCTCTCTATAATAATCTCCTCCATTATGACACTCCATGGTCTCTCTATAATAATCTACTCCATGATGACACTCCATGGTCTCTCTATAATAATCTCTTCCATGAGGACACTCCATGGTCTCTCTATTATAATCTCCTCCATGATGACACTCCATGGTCTCTCTATAATAATCTCCTTCATGAGGATATGCCATGGTCTCTATAATAAGTTCCTACATGATGACACTCCATGGTCTCATTGTAATAATCTCCACCATGATGATACAACATGGTCTATCTATAATAATCTCCTCCATGATGACACTCCATTGTCTCTCTATAATAATCTCCTTCTTGATGATACGCCATGGTCTCTCTATAATAATCTCCTTCATGATGATACACCATGGTCTCTCTCCTCCATGATGATACTCCATGGTCTCTCTATAATAATCTCTTCTATGATGACATGCCATGGTCTCTCTATAATAAACTCCTCCATTATGACACTCCATAGTCTCTCTATAATAATCTCCTTCATGAGGATATGCCATGGTCTCTATAATAATTTCCTACATGATTACACTCCATGGTCTCATTGTAATAATCTCCACCATGATGATGCACCATGGTCTATCTATAATGATCTCCTCCATGATGACACTCCATTGTCTCTCAATAGTAATCTCTTCCATGATGACACTCCATGGTCTCTCTATTAAAATCTCCTTCATGGTGACACTCCATGGTCTCTCTATAATAATCTCCTTCATGATGACACTCCACTGTATCTCTATAATAATATCTTCCATGATTACACTCCATGGTCTTTCTATAATAAAATCCTCCATGATAACACTACATATTCTCTCTATAATAATCTCCTCCATGATGATACGCCATGGTCTCTCTATAATAATCTTCTGCATGATGATACGCCATGGTCTCTCTATAATAATCTCCTCCATGATGACACTCCATAGTCTCTCTATAATAATCTCCTTCATGAGGATATGCCATGGTCTCTATAATAATTTCCTACATGATTACACTCCATGGTCTCATTGTAATAAACTCCACCATGATGATACAACATGGTCTATCTATAATAATCTCCTCCATGATGACACTCCATTGTCTCTCAATAGTAATCTCTTCCATGATGACACTCCATGGTCTCTCTATAATAATCTCCTTCATAGTGACACTCCATGGTCTCTCTATAATAATCTCCTTCATGATGACACTCCACTGTATCTCTATAATAATCTTTTCCATGATGACACTCCATGGTCTTTCTAGAAAAAAATCCTCCATGATAACACTACAAATTCTCTCTATAATAATCTCCTCCATGATGATACGCCATGGTGTCTCTATAATAATCTCCTCCATGATCATACACCACAGTCTCTCTATAAAAATCTCCTCCGTGATGATACGCCAGAAGTTCATCAAGTTCCGAAAACACAATATTTTCGGAGCTCGACTGCGGGAGCATTCACCATCTACAGATATATATTCCCTATGGGAAGAAGTCCCGGGTTGCGAAGAGGGATCCCTTCGGATCCCTCTACCCCTGTCTAGCTCCTTCTGATGGACACCGAGGCTTTTGTGCGCCTGCGTTCATACAGGCACACCAGCACTACTGAGTCAGACTCGGCAGTAGTACATTTCACTGCTCCAAAAGGAACAATGAATAGATTCGGGGAGACAGCTGATTTTCAGATCAGCTGTCTCTGTGCCGAAGCAATGACTAATTGCTCCGGCCATAGCAACGAGCTGTAATATTAATTATTGGGGTAAACTTGGATCATTAACATAATGAATAGAGCCCTAAGTATTTAATGTCAGGGCTGTTTAGCAAGAAATAGGTTTCTGTCTTAACTGTAAATGCCAGTTATTTAAAGTCAGAGCTGTTTGGGGGGGGAATACGTCTATTTATTGAAAGGTAGGGAGACCTAACTTTAACTTAGTGGATAACACTCATTGCTAGGCTGTCAATGTTTCATTTGCCTATTCTATCTTTCCATATAGGGTCCCAATATTCCAGGATCTAAACAATTACTAAAAGAACTTAAGAGTGCCTGCAGGTAGAGAAAGGTTCAAGAACAGGCAGCAGAGAGCAAAACATTCTGGGGCTGATGCAGAGTTGGGAGAAAATCTAATTTTACTTTGCACCTTAGTAAAGACAAGTTGCCCGGCAGGTGGGGCAGATGTGAGATGTGCACATAGATTTAGATTTGGGAGGGCCTTGCCCAAACACTTATATAGTAGCACATCTGGTCTGCCAGTTACCCTAGTCACTGAGAGCAGGGACACATCACACTGTATCTAATCACTAATATAGCAGCAAGTCAGGTCTACCTGTTACCCAGTCACTCTCTACATGTTATTCCTGGCAGAGTTACATGGTGCTAGGGGCACAGTACAGCAGGTGACGTACTACCAGAGCCTCTGACTATTCACCAAATCATCTCTCAATGGGGATGAGGGATCGGGAGAAATGGGGCAACACATTGTCACACAGAACTAGGGATGGCCATCAATGTTTTCAAAATATCGATGGTGACTGGCTGATGGCAGAGAACCAATGGTTCGATGGCTCTCTGAAGGTTCTCTGCCATCGATGGATGGCTGGTAGCCGGTGATTTTTTTTCTATTTACAGGACAGAGCTTAGCCCCGTCTCTGGCTCCCGCTAAGCCCCGTCCTCATTTTGATTAGCCTGTGGCCCAGCATCTGCCAGCAGCAGTGGCCATCGAGGGGGTGCAGGCCATCTATGGTTCACCATAGATGGTTTGTGTGCCATCAATGGCAATCACTGATGGGCCCATTGATGGTAACCATCGACGGACACTCCACTGATGGCCGTCCCTACACAGCACCTCCACTACCAGAGTTAAACAGAATATATATATATATATATATCCCAGAGTGCCCCATACCCTGCTGCTCTGGCCGCTGATGGGCTGGTGACAGACAAGGAGCGGGCAGAACAGGGAGAAGGCAGGAGTACAGTAGTCTTCGCTGCTCTTCTCCCGTCAGGAGGCTCATTACGCCATCCTGAGGTGGCAATTTTTTTTTGAGAAGTGAAACAGAAAGCAGAGATTCTAGGAATCGCTCTCCCCATACTAGTGTATGGGGAAGCGATATCTACACTGATCAGGGGCCCCCGCTTCTGCGTCCTCCTCTGAAACAGAGCCACTATGCTTTAAATGACTTCTCACTCTAAGGATGCCTTTACCATGAGGGAGCCGATCTGAAAACAAAACGTAACTCTTTTTGTTTTGTTTTTTTGAATCCTCCAAAAACTGCCTCACTATTAAATAGTAACTTTTCCGCACTTGTTAGTTAAAATGGGAGAAAAAAAAAATAAAAGCTCTTTTTGTCTTACGATTCTGAAACCCAGAAGAGGTGAGACTCAGCCACTCTACAAAAAAAGGTGACAGCCGCCTCATTAGAACTAAGGTGGCATAGCCAAAAAAAAAAAGTGTCAAAAAAAGACAAAAAAAACCAAAAAAAGATAAAAAAAATGTAAGTAATCCAAAGTGAGTGCGCAGCGGAAAAAGTCCATAAATATGTATTTTGCTGCGCGTTTGCCTCACATTTGCCAGGTACCTGAATGTGTTTAGCAGCCCTTAGCATATGGAAGGAGTGTTGTCTGTCACGTACGGTGAGTAGAATCTAATGGCTTGGAGACAAGCTGGGGAAGCATGAATGCAGGGGAAGGTCGCACCTCTTTGAGATGTAAATTGGATATCAGACTTTGTAGCATAAAGTTGTAGAGCTGATCTCACTAGCAAAGTGTAAACCAAGTAATCACAGTCCTGACTCAGAGAGGGCTACGTCTGCCGCACAGTGCATCTAATTAGTAAAGTAAAACTTGCACAGACAAGCTGTATTGGATCGCCCCATTCTCTTTGTGTGTGGCTGGTTAGAATTAGGACAATCGTCTCTTATTATACTACAATAAGGCAACAGGAGAGAACACTGCCTTACACCTGTTCCAGCTTCAGTAACATCTGGCCTAATGTAAAACATCTGTCCCCTTGTTAAAAAAAAAAAAAAAAAAAAAATGACCACGAGATAAAGAAATGCTTTTCTATCGTACAGTCATTGTAATGGACTGCGAGTATGAATAGCACTAAGTGGGTGAGGATTAAGCGCAGCGTAGAGCAAATGAAAGTGAATTCCCTACAGGTATGAAAGCAGCTTTGCAGTATAAGAGCCATTCAGAGAATAAATACTAACTACCGTCCTAAAACACTAAGGAAATGGCCGGAATTACAGGTCTCTCAATGGTTAGCGCAATAGACTGTTGTACCCTCTGCCCAAGGCTACGAGGCTCATTTACTAAATGCAGAATGTACATTTAATTAGCTGCAATGTGTCTGTGTGTCCGCCCAGCACATAACAGGTACACACCACCCACTTCTCAGTTTAGGAATTGCCCCATGGAAACATTTTAATTGAGAATTAATTTGTGCACAGAAAAATACAATTTCCTGCAGCAAATGAGCCGGAAAAGTGGCAGATTACAGTATAGGTACAAGTATGATCTAAGCCACCTCCAAAGACATACCCCTGTGTGCTACCATTAGTGTGCACCCTACACCCCTGAGTACTGCTACCAGTGTGCACTCTACACCCCTGTGTGCTGCCATTAGTGTCCAACCTACATCCTAGTGCTACCATAAGTGTCCACCCTACACCCCTGAGTACTGCTACCAGTGTGCACTCTACACCCCAGTGTGCTGCCATTAGTGTGCACCCTACACCCTAGTGCTACCATAAATGTCCACCCAACACCCCTAAGTACTGCTACCAGTGTGCACCCTACACCCTAGTGCTACCATAAGTGTGCACCCTACACCCGAGTGCTACCATAATTAATGAGGCACAGAACATACTACATTCCAGATGTGGCCACTGAGTGTGGAGGATGCATTTATAATAAGGTCACGCTTGCTGGTTTTGTAGTTACTGTACATGTGTTGTACACCTGATCAACTCCACATACAGTAGCTTCCACTGGGTTTACTGACTGGATGGACACTTACACTAAAGTAATGGGGGACACACTGATAAGACAGACAGACGCTGACACTGATAAGACAGACACTGACACTGATAAGGTAGATAGACGCTGGCAGCTTTGACAGGTCTGGGAGGTGCACTGACATCTCTGGGAGATGCACTGACACCTCTGGGAGATGCACTGACAGCTCTAACATATCTGTAAGGTGCACTGACAGCTCTGATAGGTCTAACAGCACTGTGAGATGCACTAATATCTCTGGGAGATGCAATGGCAGCTCTGACATATCTGTGAGGTGCACTGACAGGTCTGGGAGATGCACTGAAAGCTCTGAAGGGCTGGGAAATGAACTGACAGTTCTGACATGTATAGGATATGCACTGACAGCTCTGACAGGTATAGGATATGTACTGACAGCTCTGACATGTATAGGATATGTACTGACAGCTCTGACATGTATAGGATATGCACTGACAGCTCAGACAGGTATAGGATATGTACTGACAGCTCTGACATGTATAGGATATGTACTGACAGCTCTGACATGTATAGGATATGCACTGACAGCTCAGACAGGTATAGGATATGTACTGACAGCTCTGACATGTATAGGATATGTACTGACAGCTCTGACATGTATAGGATATGCACTGACAGCTCTGACAGGTATAGGATATGTACTGACAGCTCTGACATGTATAGGATATGTATTGACAGCTCTGACAGGTATAGGATATGCACTGACAGCTCTGACATGTATAGGATATGTACTGACAGCTCTGACAGGTATAGGATATGTACTGACAGCTCTGACAAGCATAGGATATGTACTGACAGCTCTGACAGGTATAGGATATGCACTGACAGCTCTGACATGTATAGGATATGTACTGACAGTTCTGACATGTATAGGATATGCACTGACAGCTCTGACAGGTATAGGATATGTACTGACAGCTCTGACATGTATAGGATATGTACTGACAGCTCTGACATGTATAGGATATGCACTGACAGCTCAGACAGGTATAGGATATGTACTGACAGCTCTGACATGTATAGGATATGTACTGACAGCTCTGACATGTATAGGATATGCACTGACAGCTCAGACAGGTATAGGATATGTACTGACAGCTCTGACATGTATAGGATATGTACTGACAGCTCTGACATGTATAGGATATGCACTGACAGCTCTGACAGGTATAGGATATGTACTGACAGCTCTGACATGTATAGGATATGTATTGACAGCTCTGACAGGTATAGGATATGCACTGACAGCTCTGACATGTATAGGATATGTACTGACAGCTCTGACAGGTATAGGATATGTACTGACAGCTCTGACAAGCATAGGATATGTACTGACAGCTCTGACAGGTATAGGATATGCACTGACAGCTCTGACATGTATAGGATATGTACTGACAGCTCTGACAGGTATAGGATATGCACTGACAGCTCTGACATGTATAGGATATGTACTGACAGCTCTGACAGGTATAGGATATGCACTGACAGCTCTGACATGTATAGGATAAGCACTGACAGCTCTGACAGGTATAGGATATGCACTGACAGCTCTGACAGGTATAGGATAAGCACTGACAGGCATAAGATATGTACTGACAGCTCTGACAGGTATAGGATATGTACTGACAGCTCTGACAGATGCACTGACAGCTGTGATAGGTCTGGGATATGCACTGACAGGTCTGGGGGATACACTGATGGCTCAGACAGGTCTGGGGGATACACTGATAGCTCTGACAGGCACAAAGTAATACAATCCCGAGTTCCACTTCTGATTGGCCGTTGAGCACTATGTTAGTCCGCACCGTATCTGAAGATTTCTATGTTGCTGTATTTACACTCTGAATATACACTAAATACAGCTGAATGCTATCAATCACTTCATTCTGCTGTGAGGTGCAGTGAGCAGGCGACAAAGAACACTTAAGGTCAAGTTTCTACCAGCAAAAAAGTGAGGAATGAAGCAAATATTTGGCGGAACATTTCTGGAAATGTTTCTCGTGTCAAACAGACGCCTCCATACAGTACTTACCCAATGACACAGGAGCACTCACATGCACATATTACTCATTGTCTTGCCATTGGCTCTCACCACTCCCATTCCTTGCTCTCTGCATTTACAGTATTCTTGTACTATGTATATGTGTATATATATGTACTAGTAATAACCTCAGCCTGGCCCCTGTCCTGCTATACTTACCCCTCTCCTGCTCTGTCTGTCTATGGGAGGGATTAAATTGTTGTTGCTTGCCCTCTCGCGCCTGATCTCCCGTAAAGTGACAATTGTCATGCCAAGCAGCCGTGAGTAACTGGGCGTCCATTACTTTTTGTGCATGTTGCACCCAAATGCACTAGGTTTAGACGCTAATGGGTGGGCTGAGGAACATTTCTGCTCGTCACCTCAGGCACCCAAAACAATTGAATTGCCCCCTATGTCACAGCAGTGAGAGTTGTTGGTGGAGAGGGGTGAGCTCATTATCTTCTCAGGACATGCAATCCGTACTACTGCCGGAGGGTCACCTGTGAAGCGCTTTGCAGCGTCTTCTAAGTGAGAATTAAATATTTTACATTTTATGGCTTTTATTTGTTTTAAAACATCTTTTGTTTTTTGTTTTTATGCCAGTTATATTTTATGTTACTGTTTTTATACATTTTTCCATACTGTGTATTAATTGTGAGATTTATTCTCCAAAACAATAGTACAATGTGTTTAACATGGGGTATTTATTAATAACCCCCCCCCCCCCGTATTACAGTTTTATTAAAACAAATCAGTAATTAATTAATCCACTGGATGGACATTATTTTACAGCTCATTTAGGGGCCTACTCATCATCGGCGGCTATAAGTATTCAGCTCGCCACGGGGTATACGTAAGAATCCACCTCGCTGCAGGTGATACTTAACACCGAAACAATTCCTCATTGCTCCGGTGCGGAGACAGCTGCTTCGAAAACGTGAAGCCGCCGGGGGAGCAGACAGGAGGCAGAAAAGGGATCCTCTCGGAGGCCTCTTTCGCATCCCCGGTACTCCTTCCCATAGGAGATGCAGATGGCGTTTGTTCTCGCAGGCAAAAACTAAGTTTACGGGGTTTGCTGAATATCAGGTGATCCTATCGGACCCCTGTTAATGAATGGCCCTTTACCATAAATATGCGGAAACTAGTGTTTTTGCATGTGTAACGGGCCATTTACTCAGGGTTCTCCTTTGACTAATAGACTGAGGGCCTGATTCAGCACGGATCGCAAGGCTGCGTCACGCTCGCTGCGAAAATATGCTAATGAATTTGATGGCACGGCAGCCGCAGCACTACACCAAGACGCCCGCCACTGTATAACGCTGCCCACTTCTCATTACATACATCTGCAGCGAAGACATAGGTAACATCGGACCCATACGCACAGTTGTGGGTGACCTGACCCTACCTCCCAAACTACTAACCTTCCTGTTGCCATCTAGACCTCCAGCTGTGTATGCATTCGCAATGGCTTAATTATGCCCATCCCTGTTCAAACTGCGTTCAAACGCACAGGCACGCATGCCTTCCGCCGACCACCCCCCATGTCAGCACCCCCAAATGGACACTCCTGTCAATAGCTGTGACTGCGTGCTCTCCGTGACCGCTTCCCGATCACAGCGGCCGGTTTACGCAGAACGCAAACATTGACCGGGTGAGTGCGAACGCAGCTTTGCAATTCGCGCTGAATCAAGCCCTGAATCCGCACTATTATAAGAGTTCACCCAAAATCCAATAATCTCTTCTCCCTAATTTACACTTGTGCCTATAAGGGCATATTACCCGCAAGGGCACAGCTACAGAAATGGATGCTCACAACTTTGGGCCAGTACCACTCGGGTGAGTATCACACCGCTGATTTGGCAAATATTTTATTATGTTAAATTATGGTGGATAATTAATCAGATTACAGGCACAAAAAAGTAAACTGCAATATAAAGTAACGCCAGCTGAAATCAGCCCCACAGACATATGGAGATGTTATGTCTCTGGCTTCTGTCATTACATTATAACACTACACCTAGCACGTGATACAGTAGGCTGCCTACTTTATGCATCCTGCCAAACTAGAACAACCCACAGCAAAACGCACAGGTATTAAAGTCGCGTTAGGGCTGTTGTAAATGGACCTGCTCTCCGGACTCTGACATTTGCTGTGGCCAGCCCTTCATACATCCTGGGAAGGAATCATTTTTATTTTCGGAGGATTTCCTGAAAAAAATACCTTGATAAATATGCTCCTGTAGACTGTTACCAGGGCACTTTCAGAAAGGAAGGGGAATACTTTTAAGCATACTTACCTACTCTCACGATTCGGCTGGGATCCTCCAGAAAATTGGGAGGCGCTACCGACCCTCCAGAAAAGTAGGCAAGCCTCAACATGTAGAGGGGGTGGGGACAAATTGACGCAATTGTGCTGCATCCGCCCCCATTTCCGAGTAATATCCCCAGCCGCGCCCCCCTATGCCGCGCCATGCCACCTGCTTGGGCGACCAGGCGTGCAGTTTTAGGCCTATACATGACATATATAAACAAATAATTGCACAGTATATTTGTGTATTAGAGATGGAATGAGTAGTGCATACATCTATATATATTTGTGTATTAGAGATGGAATGAATAGTGCATACATCTATATATTTGTGTATTAGAGATAGAATGAATAGTGCATATATCTATATATTTGTGAATTAGAGATAGAATGAATAGTGCATACATCTAGAAATTTGTGTATTAGAGATGGAATGAATAGTGCATACATCTAGAAATTTGTGTATTAGAGATGGAATGAATAGTGCATACATCTATATATTTGTGTATTAGAGATGGAATGAATAGTGCATACATCTAGAAATTTGTGTATTAGAGATGGAATGAATAGTGCATACATCTATATATTTGTGCATTAGAGATGGAATGAATAGTGCATACATCTATATATATTTGTGCATTAGAGATGGAATGAATAGTGCATACATCTATATATATTTGTGTATTAGAGATAGAATGAATAGTGCATACATCTATATATATATGTGTATTAGAGATGGATTGAATAGTGCATACATCTATATATTTGTGTATTAGAGATAGAATGAATAGTGCATACATCTATATATTTGTGTATTAGAGATGGAATGAATAGTGCATACATCTATATATATTTGTGTATTAGAGATGGAATGAATAGTGCATACATCTATATATTTGTGTATTAGAGATCGAATGAATAGTGCATACATCTATATATATGTGTGTGTGTATTAGAGATGGAATGAATAGTGCATACATCTATATATATTTGTGTATTAGAGATGGAATGAATAGTGCATACATCTGTATATTTGTGTATTAGAGATGGAATGAATAGTGCATACATCTATATATTTGTGTATTAGAGATCGAATGAATAGTGCATACATCTGTATATTTGTGTATTAGAGATAGAATGATTAGTGCATACATCTATATATTTGTGTATTAGAGATGGAATGAATAGTGCATACATCTATATATATTTGTGTATTAGAGATGGAATGAATAGTGCATACATCTATATATATGTGTGTGTGTATTAGAGATGGAATGAATAGTGCATACATCTATATATTTGTGTATTAGAGATCGAATGAATAGTGCATACATCTATATATATGTGTGTGTGTATTAGAGATGGAATGAATAGTGCATACATCTATATATATTTGTGTATTAGAGATGGAATGAATAGTGCATACATCTGTATATTTGTGTATTAGAGATGGAATGAATAGTGCATACATCTATATATTTGTGTATTAGAGATCGAATGAATAGTGCATACATCTGTATATTTGTGTATTAGAGATAGAATGATTAGTGCATACATCTATATATTTGTGTATTAGAGATGGAATGAATAGTGCATACATCTATATATATTTGTGTATTAGAGATGGAATGAATAGTGCATACATCTATATATATTTGTGTATTAGAGATGGAATGAATAGTGCATACATCTGTATATTTGTGTATTAGAGATGGAATGAATAGTGCATACATCTATATATTTGTGTATTAGAGATCGAATGAATAGTGCATACATCTGTATATTTGTGTATTAGAGATAGAATGATTAGTGCATACATCTATATATTTGTGTATTAGAGATGGAATGAATAGTGCATACATCTATATATATTTGTGTATTAGAGATGGAATGAATAGTGCATACATCTATATATTTGTGTATTAGAGATCGAATGAATAGTGCATACATCTGTATATTTGTGTATTAGAGATAGAATGATTAGTGCATACGTCTATCCTATCCAAATAACCAATTAGAGAAAATAACTGGATGGGAAATGCTGCTTTCTCCCCTCTGATCTTTTATTATCTGTCTTTGAATGACCCCCAGAATACATTAGACAGAAAGGCTGAAAGAGAAAGCAAAATATGGCCCAAATCTAAACTTATTTTATTGACAGTATTATCAATTGGAAGCTAAAAGGTGCGTACACACAAGACCGGGCATGTCAAACTGCATAAGGGGTACTACTAGGGACATTACTGGGGGCTCTGCATTAGGGGCACTACTAGGGCACTGCATAAGGGGCATTGCATAATAGGCACAAATTCATGGGGCACTGTATAAGGGGCACTACTACAGGTGGCACTGCAATGGCTTTTATTAATAATAAACCTTTCAAAAATGGATAGAAGACTTTTTTATGTTGCGGCTCACACTGTTAAGACTTTGAATATTCGGCCCGGTTGGTATTGGAGTCTGACATGCCTACACTAGACGATGTGCTCACGATGCGATATCGTGAGCGATTTACCTTAAACTCTCCCCTGCACTCCAGGACACGATATGGTGCTAAAAAGTGTCCAATCTGACCAACGACCTATCGTGCATCCTTAACGGTTTCCAGTGCGTCGTGTACGAGATTGGCAGATCTTGCCAGCTGTAGGTAAGATCTGAAGATACAACGGACGAACCACGGGTACGGGTACGCGCACGCGCATCGTTATCGTGAGTGGATACTCACGGTTTGGACATATTTTACATCATTTTTCGTTCCGATGCGTGGTTATCAGGCGAATCGTTCAAAATATCGTCTAGTGTGTACGCACCTAAACAGTCATTTATTATTCTCTTACTTATACTCTTGAGGGGGGGGATCCACTAGGCGATTTTGACAGGCGATTGCACGATAACGACGTCGTTATCGTGCAATCGCCCGCAAATCTGGCATGTAAATGACAAAAACGACCAGCGATGCGCATGCCCGCTGGTCGTTTTTGCCATCTATCATCGCCCGTACATGCTGGTCAACCTGACAATCCCGTCAGGTTCAGCATGTATGGGGCGCAATAGAGAGCACTTACTGTTCTAATGCTGCCGCCGGACCTCTCTGCAATACACGGGAAACAAACAGTCACAGCCTGATGACAACATGTGACTGTCCAGCGTCATCAGCCTGTGACTGTTTGTTTCCCTTCCCGTGTATTGCAGAGAGGTAACCGGCGGCAGCAAGAGCGGCAGAGAGGTAACCGGCGGCAGCAAGAGCGGCAGAGAGGTCCGTGTCTTCATCTGCCTAGACTGAACGGGTGAACGTTCAGTGTAGGCACATCACTAGATATACAAAGGAGAGCACGGTTGCAATGTCGTAATCGTTTGTATATCTAGTGGTGGATACCCGCCTTTACATTATATATTAATACATTTGTAAGAGAACTTTGCTATAAAATTAATACTCGCTCAGGAGATAAATCAAATGTGATCACGGTACACCGAAAAAGCAGGATGAGTTCAGTAGGTCGACGATAATAATGTCGGCATTCGACAGCTATTATGTCAACAGGCAGCATGTTTGGCTGCTGGAGGGCAATGTCCCGCAGTGAGGGGAAGTTGGGGGAGAGCACTCTCAGCACTTCACTGTGCGGGGAGACCCTGGGCAGCCACTCACACCTAAAGTGATGAAAACGCGGGTGTGCCACGAGGCCACATCCCATTCAAAGGATGGACACGCCCTCTTTTCGGGCAAAAGGTAATTATGAATGACATGAGGGTTCATGAGGCACAGGCTGGCATAATTGTGCATAACATGGGGGTGCAGGAGGCACAGACTAGTATAATTGTGCATGACATTGGGGTGCAGGAGGCACAGGCTGGTATAATTGTGCATGACATGGTGCAGGAGGCACAGGCTGGCATAATTGTGCATGACATGGGGGTGCAGGAGGCACAGGCTGGTATAATTGTGCATGACATGGTGCAGGAGGCACAGGCTGGCATAATTGTGCATGACATGGGGGTGCAGGAGGCACAGACTAGTATAATTGTGCATGACATTGGGGTGCAGGAGGCACAGGCTGGTATAATTGTGCATGCATGGTGCAGGAGGCACAGGCTGGCATAATTGTGCATGACATGGGGGTGCAGGAGGCACAGGTTGGTATAATTGTGCATGACATGGTGCAGGAGGCACAGGCTGGCATAATTGTGCATGACATGGGGGTGCAGGAGGCACATACTAGTATAATTGTGCATGACATGGGGGTGCAGGAGGCAAAGACTAGTATAATTGTGCATGACATGGGGATGCAGGAGGCACATACTAGTATAATTGTGCATGACATGGGGGTGCAGGAGGCACATACTAGTATAATTGTGCATGACATGGGGGTGCAGGAGGCACATACTAGTATAATTGTGCATGACATGGGGGTGCAGGAGGCAAAGACTAGTATAATTGTGCATGACATGGGGGTACAGGAAGCACATACTAGTATAATTGTGCATGATATGGGGGTGCAGGAGGCACAGGCTGGTATAATTGTGCATGACATGGGGGTGCAGGAGGCACAGACTGGTATAATTGTGCATGACATGGGGGTGCAGGAGGCACAGGCTGGTATAATTGTGCATGACATGGTGCAGGAGGCACAGGCTGGCATAATTGTGCATGACATGGGGGTGCAGGAGGCACAGACTAGTATAATTGTGCATGACATTGGGGTGCAGGAGGCCCAGGCTGGTATAATTGTGCATGACATGGGGGTGCAGGAGGCACAGGCTGGCATAATTGTGCATGTCATGGGGGTGCAGGGAGCACATACTAGTATAATTGTGCATGACATAGGGTGCAGGAGGCACAGGCTGGTATAATTGTGCATGACATGGGGTGAAGGAGGCACAGACTAGTATAATTGTGCATGACATGGGGGTGCAGGAAGCACAGACTAGTATAATTGTGCATAACGTAGGAATGCAGGAGGCACAGACTAGTATAATTGTGGATGACATGGGGGTGCAGGAAGCACAGACTAGTATAATTGTGCATGACATGGGAGTGCAGGAGGCACAGACTAGTATAATTGTGAATGATATGGGGGTGAAGGAGGCACAGACTAGTATAATTGTGAATGACATGGGGGTGCAGGAAGCACAGACTAGTATAATTGTGCATGACATGGGGGTGCAGGAGGCACAGACTAGCATAATTGTGCATGACATGGGGGTGCAGGAGGCACAGACTAGTATAATTGTGCATGATATGGGGGTGAAGGAGGCACAGACTAGTATAATTGTGCATGACATGGGGTGAAGGAGGCACAGACTAGTATAATTGTGCATGACATGGGGGTGCAGGAGGCACAGGCTGGTATAATTGTGCATGACATGGGGGTGCAGAAAGCACATACTAGTCTGTGCCTCCTTCACCCCCATGTCATGCACAGACTAGTATAATTGTACATGACATGGGGGTGCAGAAAGCACAGACTAGTATAATTTTGCATGACATTGGGGTGCAGGAGGCACAGGCTGGTATAATTGTGCATGACATGTGGGTGCAGGAGGCACAGGCTGGCATAATTGTGCATGTCATGGGGGTGCAGGGAGCACATACTAGTATAATTGTGCATGACATGGGGTGAAGGAGGCACAGACTAGTATAATTGTGCATGACATGGGGGTGCAGGAGGCACAGACTAGTATAATTGTGCATGACATGGGGGTGCAGGAGGCACAAACTAGTATAATTGTGAATGACATGGGGGTGCAGGAAGCACAGACTAGTATAATTGTGAATGACATGGGGGTGCAGGAGGCACAGGCTGGTATAATTGTGCATAACGTAGGAATGCAGGAGGCACATACTAGTATAATTGTGCATGACATGGGGGTGCTGGAGGCACAGACTAGTATAATTGTGAATGATATGGGGGTGAAGGAGGCACAGACTAGTATAATTGTGAATGACATGGGGGTGCAGGAAGCACAGACTAGTATAATTGTGCATGACATGGGGGTGCAGGAGGCACAGACTAGTATAATTGTGCATGACATGGGGGTGCAGGAGGCACAGACTAGTATAATTGTGCATGACATGGGGGTGCAGGAGGCACAGGCTGGTATAATTGTGCATGACATGGGGGTGCAGGAGGCACAGGCTGGTATAATTGTGCATGACATGGGGGTGCAGGAGGCACAGACTAGTATAATTGTGCATGACATGGGGTGAAGGAGGCACAGACTAGTATAATTCTGCATGACATGGGGGTGCAGGAGGCACAGACTAGTATAATTGTGCATGCCATGGGGGTGCAGGAGGCACAGATAGTATAATTGTGCATGACATGGGGGTGCAGGAGGCACAGGCTGGTATAATTGTGCATGATATGGGGGTGAAGGAGGCACAGACTAGTATAATTGTGCATGACATGGGGTGAAGGAGGCACAGACTAGTATAATTGTGCATGACATGGGGGTGCAGGAGGCACATACTAGTATAATTGTGCATGACATGGGGGAGCAGGAAGCACATACTAGTATAATTGTGCATGACATGGGGGTGCAGGAGGCACAGACTAGTATAATTGTGAATGATATGGAGGTGAAGGAGGCACAGACTAGTATAATTGTGAATGACAAGGGGGAGCAGGAGGCACAGGCTGGTATAATTGTGCATAACGTAGGCATGCAGGAGGCACAGACTAGTATAATTGTGCATGACATGGGGTGAAGGAGGCACAGACTAGTATAATTGTGCATGACATGGGGGTGCAGGAGGCACAGGCTGGTATAATTGTGCATGACATGGGGGAGCAGGAAGCACATACTAGTATAATTGTGCATGACATGGGGGAGCAGGAAGCACATACTAGTATAATTGTGCATGACATGGGGGTGCAGGAGGCGCAGACTAGTATAATTGTGCATGACATGGGGGTGCAGGAGGCACAGGCTGGTATAATTGTGCATGACATGGGGGTGCAGGAGGCACAGGCTGGTATAATTGTGCATGACATGGGGGTGCAGGAAGCACATACTAGTATAATTGTGCATGACATGGGGGTGCAGGAGGCACAGGCTGGTATAATTGTGCATGACATGCAGTGGTAACCAGTACTTGCACTTGTGGTCATGTAGTGTTAATGGAGTATATATCAGCGACCTTACTGTGCGTAAAGGGCCTAAAACATATTTTGGTGCCTAGAACTCAACAATTTCTCAGTGTTGCCAGATAATGAGTCATTGGATACAGCTGGAGCTTGAGACTCTTGCTCTAATCCTGCCAAAACAAAACAGGGTCATATGGAAAAAGCAGTATGGATGAAAAACTGTCCGTGTAACTTGAAGGCATCAGAATTGTAATAGTCTAACAGCATTGTGAGAGTACCTCTACCTACTACTGTATATGAGACAGCAACATAAAATCAGGACATTAAACATGTGCTTATTGGATGAGAAAGGGTTAAGAGGACCCAGCGCACTTTCAGCTATCTGTCCGAGAGCCTGACGGCCTGTTTAAAGTCTCTGTGCAGCTCCTAGGACTGCACAGAGAGCAGCTTTTGAGGCACACGCTGTGCTATTTTCTGCACATGACATTATCAGTCAATTACCAACTGACTGATGATGTGAAGAGCAAAGAGAGCAGAAGCCTGGGCTTTAACAATCCCTTTCCACTGTGCATTAAATGAGAGGGTAGAACGCTCAGTTCTAACTAGGAAAGTCAGCTGAGCCGGCTCTGAAGTCTGAGAACAGGGATAGAGAGAAGAGGCAAAGTGCTCATTTCCCGAGCCTTCGGCAGTCCTGAGATGCTCTGAACAGCACATAATAGACGCGATACATGAGATGCAGGAGGGAGCTTAAAAGGTAACTAGTGCCGAGTTGTAAGGAAATGACTGAAGGGAAATGTCTCGCGCTGAATTACATTTTCATTTAGTAACGCCGACTCTCGCTGACGTACAAGGTCTAGCGACGCAGGACTGAGACGAGGAGCTGACAATCATCCAGGATGTAATAACTGCTAAAGAACACTTACAACATGGGATTTTCATTTTGGAGTAAATAATTTGCACATCTCTATGTGATCGTAACCCCAACCTATTAAAGCATCAATAAAAAAAAAAATGAATCCACCATTAATATGACCACTTACAACCGTAGTGTAAATCCACTTACTGCGAACATTGATAGTTGCCAATCACTGGTTTCCGATTGCAATCCCAGTCCAAAAGCATGATAGGGATGGCCATTGCATAGGCAAACGCAGGGGGGGTTTCCATCTGCCTGGAAACCCCCCTCCCTAGCTCACACCATAACCATAATAGAAATAGTAATATAATGGAATTTTAATAGCGCTGCACGTTCTTCTCAGTATCATACAGTAAATGAAATAAATAGCACCACCTGTGGATTTTTTAACATGTATCAGCCAGTAATAAATAACCTGTGCACCAATTAGGGATGCACTGCTATAGAGCCCAATATGTACATATATGTCCAGGGCAGTGCTAGGTTCTTCTGCTGCTCCCCCAGACTCCCATGCCCTGGAATGGTGCCCACATCTAAAATAAAAACATTCAGCTCAGGCAGGATGGCCCTACTGCCACATATAATGGGTTACTATGATCACTGGTCCTGTATATGCTGGAATTATGTAACACAATACACTATGTATGACACATATAATGGGTTACTATGATCACTGGTCCTGTATATGCTGGAATTATGATACACAATACACTATGTATGACACATATAATGGGTTACTATGATCACTGGTCCTGTATATGCTGGAATTATGACACACAATACACTATGTATGACACATATAATGGGTTACTATGATCACTGGTCCTGTATATGCTGGAATTATGACACACAATACACTATGTATGACACATATAATGGGTTACTGTGATCACTGGTCCTGTATATGCTGGAATTATGACACACAATACACTATGAATGACACATATAATGGGTTACTGTGATCGCTGGTCCTGTATATGCTGGAATTATGACACACAATACACTATGCATGACACATATAATGGGTTACTGTGATCGTTGGTCCTGTATATGCTGGAATTATGACACACAATACACTATGCATGACACATATAATGGGTTACTGTGATCGCTGGTCTGGTATATGATGGAATTATGACACAATACACTATGTATGACACATATAATGGGTTACTGTGATCGCTGGTCCTGTATATGCTGGAATTATGACACACAATACACTATGTATGACACATATAATGGGTTACTGTGATCGCTGGCCCTGTATATGCTGGAATTATGACACACAATACACTATGTATGACACATATAATGGGTTACTGTGATCACTGGTCCTGTATATGCTGGAATTATCACACAATACAATATGTATGGCACATATAATGGGTTACTGTGATCACTGGTCCTGTATATGCTGGAATTATGACACACAATACACTATGTATGACACATATAATGGGTTACTGTGATCGCTGGTCCTGTATATGCTGGAATTATGACACACAATACACTATGTATGACACATATAATGGGTTACTGTGATCACTGGTCCTGTATATGCTGGAATTATGACACACAATACACTATGAATGACACATATAATGGGTTACTGTGATCGCTGGTCCTGTATATGCTGGAATTATGACACACAATACACTATGTATGACACATATAATGGGTTACTGTGATCACTGGCCCTGTATATGCTGGAATTATGACACACAATACACTATGCATGACACATATAATGGGTTACTGTGATCGTTGGTCCTGTATATGCTGGAATTATGACACACAATACACTATGCATGACACATATAATGGGTTACTGTGATCGCTGGTCTGGTATATGATGGAATTATGACACAATACACTATGTATGACACATATAATGGGTTACTGTGATCGCTGGTCCTGTATATGCTGGAATTATGACACACAATACACTATGTATGACACATATAATGGGTTACTGTGATCGCTGGCCCTGTATATGCTGGAATTATGACACACAATACACTATGTATGACACATATAATGGGTTACTGTGATCACTGGTCCTGTATATGCTGGAATTATCACACAATACAATATGTATGGCACATATAATGGGTTACTGTGATCACTGGTCCTGTATATGCTGAAATTATGACACACAATACACTATGTATGACACATATAATGGGTTACTGTGATCACTGGTCCTGTATATGCTGAAATTATGACACACAATACACTATGTATGACACATATAATGGGTTACTGTGATCGCTGGTCCTGTGTATGCTGGAATTATGACACAATACACTATGTATGACACATATAATGGGTTACTGTGATCGCTGGTCCTGTGTATGCTGGAATTATGACACAATACACTATGTATGGCACATATAATGGGTTACTGTGATCACTGGTCCTGTATATGCTGAAATTATGACACACAATACACTATGTATGACACATATAATGGGTTACTGTGATCGCTGGTCCTGTGTATGCTGGAATTATGACACAATACACTATGTATGACACATATAATGGGTTACTGTGATCGCTGGTCCTGTATATGCTGGAATTATGACACACAATACACTATGTATGACACATATAATGGGTTACTGTGATCACTGGTCCTGTGTATGCTGGAATTATGACACAGAATACACTATGTATGACACATATAATGGCTTATTGTGATCGCTGGTCCTGTATATGCTGGGATTATGACACACAATACACTATGTATGACACATATAATGGGTTACTGTGATCGCTGGTCCTGTATATGCTGGAATTATGACACACAATACACTATGTATGACACATATAATGGGTTACTGTGATCACTGGTCCTGTATATGCTGGAATTATGACACACAATACACTATGTATGACACATATAATGGGTTACTGTGATCACTGGTCCTGTATATGCTGGAATTATGACACACAATACACTATGTATGACACATATAATGGGTTACTGTGATCGCTGGTCCTGTATATGCTGGAATTATGACACACAAAACACTATGTATGACACATATAATGGGTTACTGTGATCACTGGTCCTGTGTATGCTGGAATTATGACACACAATACACTATGTATGACACACATAATGGCTTATTGTGATCGCTGGTCCTGTATATGCTGGGATTATGACACACAATACACTATGTATGACACATATAATGGGTTACTGTGATCGCTGGTCCTGTATATGCTGGAATTATGACACACAATACACTATGTATGACACACATAATGGCTTATTGTGATCGCTGGTCCTGTATATGCTGGGATTATGACACACAATACACTATGTATGACACATATAATGGGTTACTGTGATCGCTGGTCCTGTGTATGCTGGAATTATGACACACAATACACTATGTATGACACATATAATGGCTTATTGTGATCGCTGGTCCTGTATATGCTGGGATTATGACACACAATACACTATGTATGACACATATAATGGGTTACTGTGATCGCTGGTCCTGTATATGATGGAATTATGACACACAATACACTATGTATGACACATATAATGGGTTACTGTGATCGCTGGTCCTGTATATGCTGGAATTATGACACACAATACACTATGTATGACACATATAATTGGTTACTGTGATCACTGGTCCTGTATATGCTGGAATTATGACACACAATACACTATGTATGACACATATAATGGGTTACTGTGATCCTGTATATGCTGGAATTATGACACACAATACACTTCGTATGATGCTTATTAAAGCGGGATAAGTGGTAATTATGCCCTTTTCATGGACTGGCCACACTCGCTCTAAAGTCAGGCATATGGAAACCCCCCTCTAGAAATCCTGCATTTGCCACTGCATTGAAAATCAATAGTTGTCAACCATCAGTATTCCCAATTTGATGGAAATGCTTCTATCATTCGATGTCGGAATTGGATTGGTTACCATCATTGTATACTAATTTCCAATGGCTTATCCAATGCTTCATTAGTTACGTCCATTCAGCTGCGCTCCCCTGGAAGCAGTACCCACAGCACAGCTCCTTTCCACCTGCATGAATTTCCAGGTGCCATAGCGCATGCGCACTAAACAAACGTTGATGGCTAAGCGACTGAATGGTTACCTTGTGATAGCTACATGCCCTCGTAAGGTATTGTGGCATTACAGTGTTGGCAATCTTGTTATCAAGTTCCACCCACTGGAGTACAAACTGAGGGTGCTGGACGTGATGTCATATTTGCATCAGCATACCCCTGACACTAGGGGCCTGATTCAGAGCCGGACGCTCTGACCAGAGCGCTCGCTCTGAATCAGGGCCCTCCTCCATTAAAATGGAGCGTCGTCCTGGACGCTCGTATAGCTGTGGGTCACCACCCACAGCATATACGAGCGTCCAAAAAGATGGTCGCGATGGTCTTGACCATCGCAACCATCGGACTTGCGAGGGAAACCCTGCGGTCGGGTTTCCCAGCCACAAGCCCAGGAGTGATTTTGGCTCTATCAGAGCCAAAATCACTCCCACTGACATCACTAGTGATGTCAGTGGGGCCGGCTTCAGACGGTAGGCGTACCCATAGGAACGCCTCCGTCTGGCAGGCACGCCCACCAAAGGGGGCGTGCTGTCAATCAACATCAACAGCACGTCCCCTTTGGTGCGAGACCCGGAGCGATGGAAAGCCCGTCGCTCGCCGGGTCTCGCGCATGCGCACGACGGAGCTCCCTCCGTCGTGCGCATGCGCAGTGGGGAACATCGACCCACTTGCGAGCGTACTGCCGCTCGCGAGTGGGTCTGAATGACCCCCTAGGTGTTTATAGGAGCAGAGGGGACTCGATGATGTAATTTGCGCCATGGCCCCCAACCACCTTGCATCATTTAAATGCTTCTGGGAGATTTACGTGCTCCTTTGGAAGGGTCAGGAAGTCTCCCCTGAGTAAGACTTCAGCATGGATTACCATGATCACCTACATACCCAGACACATTCCATATATAGAACAGCCCAGGTCTCCAGTAGACAGAAGGTGAGTGGTCTAACCAGTTTGCTTTGCAGAAATGCTCTATGTTGACTGGTTGCATCATACAAAGGGACATTAAGCCTCATCTCCAAACTCTGCACTCATTCACCCAAACCTTGCCTGACACTTCCTAGAAATTCCCACCGCGGATCAATCTCCGCCCATTTCCGGGGTCAGCCAATCAGGACAGGTAGGAAAATCATGCAGATGAGCAAGAAGGGTAAAGTGTCCGCAATGCAGAAAGGAGCTTATACTAGTTGTTCACAGATTTGCTGCGGAAAAATGTGTTTTCACTTCATGGTTCATATCTGAAAAATTCAATTTAAGAATATAGGGGTCTATTTATCAAGTAATATTTATGAGATATTCACAAATATTAAGTATCCCCCGAATGTACCATGAGAAACAGCAGCATAGGTCTCTATGGGGGCTGCAAAGCGGGCCATTCCGGGAGAGGAAGGTAAGCAGGAGATATCTGTGATACTAGTGTATGGGGACAGTGGGCCATCCGGGAAGGGAAGGTAAGCAGGAGATATCTGTGATACTAGTGTATGGGGACAGCGGGCCATTCCGGGAGAGGAAGGTAAGCAGGAGATATCTGTGATACTAGTGTATGGGGACAGTGGGCCATCCGGGAGGGGAAGGTAAGCAGGAGATATCTGTGATACTAGTGTATGGGGATAGCGGGCCATTCCGGTAGAGAAAGGTAAGCAGGAGATATCTGTGATACTAGTGTATGGGGACAGCGGGCCATTCCGGGAGAGGAAGGTAAGCAGGAGATATCTGTGATACTAGTGTATGGGGACAGCGGGCCATTCCGGGAGAGGAAGGTAAGCAGGAGATATCTGTGATACTAGTGTATGGGGACAGCGGGCCATTCCGGGAGAGGAAGGTAAGCAGGAGATATCTGTGATACTAGTTTATGGGGACAGCGGGCCATTCCGGGAGAGGAAGGTAAGCAGGAGATATCTGTGATACTAGTGTATGGGGACAATGGGCCATTCCGGGAGAGAAAGGTAAGCAGGAGATATCTGTGATACTAGTGTATGGGGACAGCAGGCCATTCCGGGAGAGAAAGGTAAGCAGGAGATATCTGTGATACTAGTGTATGGGGACAGCAGGCCATACCGGGAGAGGAAGGTAAGCAGGAGATATCTGTGATACTAGTGTATGGGGACAGCGGGCCATTCCGGGAGAGGAAGGTAAGCAGGAGATATCTGTGATACTAGTGTATGGGGACAGCGGCCATTCCGGGAGAGAAAAGTAAGCAGGAGATATCTGTGATACTAGTGTATGGGGACAGCGGGCCATTCCGGGAGAGGAAGGTAAGCAGGGGATATCTGTGATACTAGTGTATGGGGACAGCGGGCCATTCCGGGAGAGGAAGGTAAGCAGGAGATATCTGTGATACTAGTGTATGGGGACAGCGGGCCATTCCGGGAGAGAAAGGTAAGTAGGAGATATCTGTGATACTAGTGTATGGTGTGGCCATAAATAGGGATAATGTCATTGGAGTCCCATCTGTCCACACCGTCTTTTCCACCACCCGATGGAGGCCTATGTACTTGAAACCCCCTCTTGGCACTTGAGATATGATATCTTGATGTATACACAGAACAGTTGAGAATAGGGAAATAACATTGTATATGTACGTACAATATATTGCCTTACTATCATTTAGTTTTCACCATACCCGGAATAATTATCCTCTTCATTTGTAAAGGAAAAAAAAAAAGTTAGTATCAAAAATATGACGTAATAAGACAATAATCCGCTTTAATTATTACCCTATTACAGTTACTTGTACAGTCAGAAAATTCTACAGCAGTAACACTGGGCATCATCGATAGACAACCGGGCTGACGCTACCAAATGGAAAAACATTTATTTGACTGCCTATGGTCAGGGGGCACAAAAAACACTAAAGGAGCAATCTAACGCCACTGTTTTTAATGCCACCACTGTGCTGCCACCCAGGCCGGTGCCCGCTGACATGGAGGAGAAGATGCCAACAGCTTTTCAGCGATGCTCTTTCAGTCCTAACTGCTATCCCATGGGGACGAATATAAATTTTTTTTTAAAAAGATACAAAGCAATTTTTTCCTCCAACAAATTACTGTCCCACGTAAATTGGGGTACGTTAAAATGGGTGCAAGTATATTTTCATGTAATAAAAACGTCATTTTAAAAACCGTTAAAAAAAACACTTGCTGCGACCACGTACAATGTTTAAAACACTTGAAACATCCATACCGCCCCCCGAAAAATCAGACCCAATACGTTAAAATAATTTTCAACAATATATTTTTTTTTTCACCCAAAATTTGTGCGGCCGTTGCCAAAGTACGCAAGTTTCAGAATTTTTGGAGGTAATTTATCATTAGGTGGGGGAAGGGGGTGTCCAAAGGGTTCTGAAAAAAGATACTCACATTTTTAGCCAAAAATAGGAATTTTGCATTTTCTTTTCTCCAGTTAATTTTTCTCCATTTTCGCCTGTTTGGCGTTTTCGCATTTTTTGGGGGGCGATAAACGTCCGTTTTCGTCAATGGCGAAAAACATGGACGTTTTCGCCAATGGCGAAAAAACTCTAATTGAAATGGCCCCATGTCTGTGATGGTTCGGGAGTAAACTCAACTAAGTAAAGGAACGTGCTTGGATAAATAGCCACCACCAATCTGTGAGTTAGCAAAGCGATAGCACGCTACTGTAGGTGGGTATATACCAGGCAAACAAGGACTTTGGGGCCTATTTATTCAATAATATTTGCGTGATAATCCCCTAAAACGCCCATTTTGGGAGGATACCCGCAAATGTTCCATGTAGGGTCCGCAGCAGAACTTCACGCTGAACACATCACAGTGACAAGCTCATTTCGGAGCCTCTGTATCTGCGCACTCCTTGCATGCACAGATCATTAACAATCAGAGATGTATGCAAGCCATTGGGTGTGTGTGAGGCCCTATATTGCCGGAATTGTGGGTGTATATGTCTTATTACTGTATTATTGGGAATCTGCAGCACTGTTGTGCGTTATTCACACCTTTCTGAGATTTACCCTGATTGCACTGAAGTCCAATACGCCTGCTTCTCTCTCCTATAAGAGAACATCAAGTATAAAATCCTTTATCATACTTTTTGGTGATTAACCAAAGCATCATTTTGCTGCCACTAAAACGATATGTAATTTGCTCCTAATTTGAATGAATTTTCATATATTTCAGGCTCGCACACACTACAATGTTTAATTTATGAGACTAACCCTTCCAGACGGTACCTTTATTGTGAAAGATAGTAATTAATGTCCCAATTCACTTGGTTAATGCTCTTCTGCGTACACTGCAGGGAAGTTGAAGGTAAGAAACAGTTTACAGTCGCTATTAGGTTTAATTATGCTTAATGACAGTTCGAGCCTCTGTTCACTAACGGCTTGTAGTCATTCCGCTCCTAGCTGCGTTTTCCCAGACTCCTCGTTTTCTACGCTTGATGGTGCCACCGTGTACTATCCTTGCGTTTGTTTCACTCTACAAAGCCATCGCTGCAAGGCTGCACTAATGAGACACCTGTTTCCGTGGAGATGTGAGAACCGTGGCTACAGAGAAGTAACACGCCGGCTATCGAAACACTTAACCCTTGAGGTTCCTTGTGTATCCTAGGTCATACCATATGCTATAATCATATAATACAGCAACATATCATGTACAGTATCACCAGAATACCTAATCTATCATACATGACACTCAGTTAGGTTTAGGCACTTGGGGGGGGGGGGGGTTAGGGTTAGACACTAGGGCGGGAAGTTAGGGTTGGGCACCCCTAAAGGAGGGTTAGGGTTGGGGGGGGGCACGGTTAGTAGTACTTACCAAAAAGCCCTGTCGGGATCTCCACCCCTGCCAGGTTTCTCTCGTCGGCCGGCGGTAATACATACTGATTCTTATCTGCATTCCCCAGATACAGAGATAGAAAACCAAAATCAGTCAGAAAGTCTTAATGGGTGCGATGGCCGTTTCCAAATTCCAACTCTTTATTTTGGGGGTCAAACGTTGATTTTTTTTTTTTTTTCCTTTTTAGTTTTTACAACCAAACCTGATTCACAGGTGGAAGTAAATACCAATGTTTGCAGAGATGAGCGATTGTTTTTGTACTGTGCATTCGTCTTGAGTCACATTGCGCTTGCGTACCGATGGATTACCATCGATGGCTCCGGAGGCTGACTTCCGACGGACATTCTGATGCTTGGAGGATCGATGAAGCGACCAATGGTGCGTCTTTGTAACCGGCAGCTGAGAGATTGACATCATTTCACGGAACCGCCGCTGCCTACGGAATCCCAGTCGCATGCAATCAGCCCCAGAGTCATTTTCAGGGGCTCATTACTAAGAGCAGGTAACTCATGAACGCAACATGTGGACACGAGTTATGCATTAAATACGTTCCCAACCAAGCATACACCAGTCAGGTGCATTTTTCCAACTGACGGGGGCTGAGGCATATTTGCGCCGGATGCACGTGTACGTTATAGTTTCACTAGTATCGTAAGATCAATCTTATATTAAAATACAGATGTGCAGACACAACTATGCAAAGGCATAGGGTCCTTATTTTGGGGCCTATTTATTAACCCCGCAATACTAAGCATGGATCTGAACATTTTTCATATTTGCAAATAAAACAAATAAACAATTAAAAAAAAATAAAACTAATATCTGCAGTACTTTACTATAATATTAGGTCTATATCGTCCATAGCCATATAAAAATTTTGGGAATGTTGATAGAGAATATAGAGATACAGGTCTCTCAAGGTGCCCATCCAATAGCAGACCTCAAAACGACTGCACTGTTACAACATT
Source organism: Taudactylus pleione (assembly GCA_031769625.1). NCBI lineage: Eukaryota > Metazoa > Chordata > Amphibia > Anura > Myobatrachidae > Taudactylus > Taudactylus pleione. The sequence goes on from JAUIMM010001093.1 coordinate 1,041,511, forward strand.
GTCATTTGTCAGTCTGTGCTGAGCCTACACTGAGCGAGCAGTCGTTCAGGGCAGGCTCATCAATCATCTGCAAACATGCTCAACTTGACGTTATCGTCAGGTTGCAAACGATTGAACGATAATCATATTGCTATCGTTCAATCGCTCGATTTAATCTTCTAGTGGATGGGCACCTTCAGACCTATGGTTAGCGATAGTGCGGTAACATTTTCAGTTTCACTTTGCGTTTTCTTATTTCAGATTGAGGATGTAGGTGTTCTACAGTGAGAACACCATCAGACAAAACAAAACTGTGGGGCTGATTCACTACCGATCGCAACTGCGATTGCAATAGCAATTACGCACGCAGTTCACCTGCGATAGAATGCTAATCCATTGCGATCGCTATGCCGTTGAAGCACTACATAAGGACGCCCACTTTACCTTACACACATCCGTAATGTCTAGCAAGACTGCAAAACCATCAGTACAATCGATACCATCGCAGCCTCACGCACACTTGCACAAGGTATAACCTAGAAATGTCTAACCTCATCGCACACTCCACAAGCTGCGTACAGCATCGCAGTGGATAATTTTTGCAGGCCCATGCAACGGCATTCAAACGTATTGGCATGCCTGCGTTTCCCCGACGGTTCCCCCCCCATCACCCCCCACGCACGGCACTTTTTGTTAACTACTCTGCGATGGGTCTGCGTATTCACTGCGATCGCAGTGGCCGGGCCACGCACTGTGATGCGTTCAAGTGTACACGCTGTGAAAGGCATTTCTGTATGGCTCACCGAGCAAAGTTGTGCTCCGACTGTCTGTGATTTTTTATCGTTACCTCTATGTGGATAATTCCCTTGCGTTCTAAAACATGGACGTTATTAGAATAAATATTATTTGATTAGTGTCTGAACAGTGGCCCTGATTCAGAGCCGGACGCTCTGACAGAGCGCTCGCTCTGAATCAGGGCCGTCCCTGCTCCTTTTTGGAGCGGCCACAGCTATAGCGAGTGGCCAAAATGAAGGTCGCGATGGTCTTGCGACGAGACCCTGCGGTAGGGTCTCGCTGCCGCAAGCCCTGGAGTGCTTTTGGCTCTATCAGAGCCAAAAGCACTCCCACTGACATCACTAGAGATGTCAGTGGGGCCGGCCCCAGACGGTAGGCGTTCCCATGGGAACGCCTCCGTCTGGGCAGCCACGCCTCCGGCACACCCACCAAAGGGGGCGTGCTGTCAATCACCATCGACAGCACGCCCCCTTTGGTGCTAGACCCATAATGACGGCTTGGCCGTCGTTATTCGGGTCTCGCGCATGCGCACGACGGAGCCGGCTCCCTCGTGCGCATGCACACTTGGGCAACATCGACCCGCTTGCGAGCGCTCACGAGCCGGTCTGTATTAGGCCCTGTGTGCGTCTAAATAGTTGGGCCTCTCAGACCCATTGCTAGCGATAACGTTATTTTTTATTTTTTTAAGGTTAGTGTTTTAGTGTTCAAAGCTGTTGATTGGGATAGAATCTATCAGCATTATTTATTAGTAAAATACTGATGTGGTAGTTGAGTGATACTGGCTGACGGCAGTGAGGGTAGACTTACCGCTTTGTGTCTAAGTACCCAGGAACATGCAAAGGCGTGACACAGCTATCCAGCTCATACATGTGCAATGCAGTCCTGACTTGGGTTTTCAGCTCCACTTGTACGTGTAATGAGACATTTTTTTCATTCAATATCTCCTCCAGTTGTGATAACAGAAGAAAGGTTAGGGAGCTACTGGGACCGCCAAGATCCTTGTTATATAGGGTTAGGGAGCTACTGGGACCGCCAAGATCCTTGTTATATAGGGTTAGGAAGCTACTGGGACCACCAAGATCCTTGTTATATAGGGTTAGGGAGCTACTTGGACCACCAAGATCCTTGTTATATAGGGTTAGGGAGCTACTGGGACTGCCAAGATCCTTGTTATATAGGGTTAGGGAGCCACCGGGACCACCAAGATCCTTGTTATATAGGGTTAGGGAGCTACTTGGACCACCAAGATCCTGGTTATATATACTTGCCGTGCTCTACGATATTGAGGGAAGAGCCCTCAATTAACAGAGCTCTTAGTGTTAAGAGCAAATCCATCTTATGGGGGTAAATTTGACACTGAAAAAGCCATGTTGCAATGCGATCGGTAATATTTGCATGATATGGAAAATATGGCAGAATCAGCTGCAGGAACTGAATGGTTAATAGGGAAGTAAAGCCTTTTATTCTGCTTGTTGATGGATAATAAATATGTCTAGTAAATTTAAGAGAAAGCCAGGAGAGTATCTCAGCGGCGGAACGTAGCGACATTATCATATATTGCAAATGCTGGTGAGGCCTATGTAGCACAACTGCTAGATTTGGTCACTATAAGCTAATACACATTCAAGCCTATAGACAAAGTGCAAATAGCAGCGCTGGACTCGCCACGTTCCTCGATTTCGCAGTAAGCACATCTACAGTAGATTCCTGTTGGGATGGACAGGTTTGTGGAACAGGACGGTAGCCATTCAGAGTTGTTGTAGATGGAATATAGCCCTTTATGTTTAAGCAGACAAAAAAACGGTTCCCATACCCAGTAATTCCTTATAAATTCCAGATTTTCTCTACCCAAATCCTCAACCAGCCCCAGCACTAGACAGCTCGGACAGGATTCCATTATAACAGTCAGACCACAAGAGTAGGGTCATCCAGCCATAGTGAAAATCAGCGCAGGGACATTTTGGTGGTAGAAGGTTGCACAGAAAAACAGTATGGCCATCCAGAGACTACCAGGCCTGGGCTGAAAGAGCATCGGACTCTTCCAAACCTAGGCTGTGGGGAACAGGGTAATTGATAAGATCGGGTCACAGAATGAGATCCCTTTATAATAGATAGGAATCTGTTGATAAGTGTTCACAACGTTGTTTCTGTCCTTGTAACGGCTAGCATTGTGCCTTATTTACTTTAGAAGGGAAATAAGTAAATGATGTGGTCAGCTGTACACAAAATCACCTCCCACACTCAGTATGCGATGCACAGTAATTACTTTAAGTCCTGGAGCAGAAAAATGTAGAACTGGAAGACCATACGCATCCAGCTTCCAAAAGAGCGAAATGTACATTCTGATCTGAGGATACAAAACAGCCAACAATGATAAACATACCGTGCTCTACAGCTTTCAGCCAGGCAAGCGGGTGTCACCTCTCCAGGACTCTCTACAGAGTACACGAGAATAACTGACATAATAGCGTATAGGAAACGATAGATGTACAGGGAGGACTGTCAGTATTGTGCGTACATGGGACCTGTCTGGGCTGCTAGACTATTGAGCTCTGCTTCACAAGCTCTGATTTCATTAGAAGACCCGTAATCTTTTTTAATGAGGCGGCCATCCAATAAGCGGATGCTGGTGTCTGCAAATGTCGCTGTTTTCACCTGAAGTTTCTGATGTCGATAGGTCGCGCAGTTGCATTAAAAGCCATTTGCAAGCCACAAAGTAATAGTGACCTGGTATATTGTAGAAAGCTTGGCCAACTCCTACCCAACCTCCCACCGTTCAGATGTGAAATCGGAACAAAATAAACTCCACCGCCGGTCTTCCCCAAACCCCACCCGATCCACATGGTACCACCTTGGGTGAAATGTCACCCCTTTCCATGTAAAATCAGGGCTGCACTGCCGTAATTTGAACTGTTGGATGGGAAGCTACAGATACATATTACTATGAAATGCTACAGTATGTTACAGTGTGACAGGCACTGACACTGTAACACAGCAGTGTGCATGCAGATACACCCGTAGTCACACACAGAATATAGGCATTGCCGCATATCATATTAATCAGCAGAAACTTTACAGTCCTATTCGCGCCGTTTTGCAAATATCATGCATTTTGAAGGTAAAAAGCCACACGAAAAGACGCTCGGGCCTACCGAGACGCACAGCACTTACGTGTTATGTGGACACATCTGTATCTAAGGAGAGCGGCTGTGTGTCGTCCAGGGGTTAGTCTGACCAAGGAGCAGTTTGTTAATGTCACTGACCATCATCAGCAATGTCTGAAATAAATGCTAAGCCAGGAAGCCAGGCTTACAGTATTTATTGTTATTATCGTTTTAAAACTATTGGGTCAAAAATGCCGAAGATCGGAGGCATTGACAAGCCGTGTGTTAGTAGATCTACCCCCTGGTCCGTGTATCTACTGTAATAGAAGAGGGATAAGCCTACTTTTCCAGGTTTTGCAGATACACCTGACAACGTCTATGATGGGAGTAGTGAAATCATCTATCAGGTTTGGCCTTTACCGCTTTACCTCCTACATTTACTGATGTCTTCCGTTTAACTCTTAAAATACTGTGCGGATTAGTCTCTTTTATGTCTTCTGAACGGAATTATGAGAGTGAAGAAACTAGTCTTTATTGCATGTGTCACATTTAGCCAGGTTTTTGTGATTGTGGAAAATGTGTCCCATTGAACAGTATAAGACAAATTCAGGTTTAGGCCACCTCTGAGTGGAGACGAATGCTGTGCTCCATACCTGCCGACTTTCTGGCTGCTCCTTCCGGGGGGGGGGGGGGGGCGGGACAAGGGGAAGTAGCCGGGTAGGTGACTGGCACTTGTGGGCATGGTGGGGGTGGGACAACGGGAGTTTGGCCCCGCCCCACAATGCCGATAATATAGGCATCGTAAAGCAGGGAGCCGGGCCAAAATGACGCGAATCGGGACGGGAGCGGCACCCGATTTTCGGGAGGCTCCCGACCAAAGCGGGAGGGTAGGCAAGTATGCTGTGTACCCAGGATCCGGGGGATGCCACCGAGTCTGCCCATCACAATATTATGGATGTGTCTGAGAGATGCAGGTGGCGGCTGTGGAACTAAGATGATGCCTTCTCATTTTCACCTGATGGGTTGAAAAGTGAGTATTGGTGGCTGCGGTGGGGGACGGCTCAGTAAGCTGCAGTTTTGCCTAAGGTGCCGAGAAACCATGCACCGGCCCTGTGTGCACCCACTTACAGACAACACAGGGAACAACCCCCCTGAATGTGGCTCCTCCCCCTCCCGCCAGCTCATTTGCATAATCCCGCCTTGCAAAGCAAAAATCACATTTTTCTGCCTGAGCGCAAGTCTATGTGCGTTTCCATATATGTAAATGAGCTTTGTGAACATACATTACTTATGGAGAACATAACTATATAAAAGAGCAAGTAACCGTGATATAACAGGTTATTACACAGCCACATAATAACATATACCGACATTATGTAGCCACACGGAACCTGCGCACAGGACGTGTGAGAGACAAAATCCTCCTCTAACGTTAATCACTGCCTTAAGGTCACTCTCGGCGGCTCACAAGCTGAATGTGTGTCTGCTTTGTGTTTCCATCGAGCAGTGCTTTCTGGCATAGGAGACGCTGCATGTTCCATGTAAACGTAACCTAAGCCCAGAACGTGCTGTCCTTGCTTATAGCATTCTTCTGGACACAGGAATGTGCATAGCAGAAATTTCCACTGTACCATAATTAATAAGGAATGACTAATTAGCTGAGAAATAAAGCACAATTCAAAACAATGTGAGCAATATGGAATAACAGAAACACAGCAGATGATCAAAGGCAAAACGAAGGGAGAAATATATATGGTTTAAAATTAAATAGCTTCACTTTAACCTCTGCACCTCTGAGACATAAGGACTGATATCAGGGACCATAACACTGAAGGGCTGATTCATTACTTGCGGGTGACAAGTGAAGTGGGCGGTCTGAGGGCGTTAACGACAGGATTCGAGCTGAATCGCTTCATTGTGGCCAGGTCACTCACTTTACCAAGCTGGTAATCGCGGCTTTGTATAGGCGTGACCACAGTGACGCGATCATAGCCCCGCAGCCCCGTACCGCACGCCCGGCTGTCCCCCCTCTCCTGAGACCCCTGCTGAGAAGTCGGCAAGTATGGTTTATTATCTACAGTAGTTCACTGGTTCTCAACTCCAGTCCTCAAGTACCCCCCCCAAACAAGTCATGTTTTCAGGATTTCTGCCTGCGAAAGCAGGCGGAATGATTACTGACCCAGCAAAATAGATCAACTCACCTCAAATCCTGAAAACATGACCTGTTGGGGTTATTTGAGGACTGGAGTTGAAATCCCCTGATCAAGGTGAATGTACATTCTTAATTCTGTCACTAAGACATTTCAGGGTGTATGTATAATAGGGTGTTTTCGCTAGAGATAGAACCTTGCCCTATATATGAAAAGGTCACCACCCTCGATAGATTCCCCATGTAAAACAAACCCGATACATCAAGCGGTCACTGCCGGAAATAGCAAGGGGCAAAGTGCTTCGCAACAACCCTTGGGGAACCTTATTACCACCATCTTAAGACAATGGGGCTTATGTAATAGGGTGCAATCTGCAGCCACTGCGGGAACTCCTGGCCAGGCTTCCCATATTTTTAAAGAGGCAATCATAATAAAGTCTGCGCTGTTCCCTTCCTGTGTAGAACTGTAGTATATGGTGCTGATTTGCTGAATATTAATAGTGAAAACACAGATACTTAAAGGATGCCGTCACATCTGATAATGGGGGGCTTCATAGGTATCAGCACCCCGACATCTGATGTCAGCAGCGAGGACACACCCCCTGACAGTGGCAGAAGCCGTCATTGCGGTAAATGAAGTGGAATGTCACCATAGCAGGACTTTATATTGGCAAGGCATTGGACTTTAGGGGATAATCCCTACAAAAACAGAATAATCAGTTTTGTGTGAAGTTTATTAAGTTAATTAATATTCAGTAATATGTTTTATCAGAGGTACGGCGTTCTTCCTGTCCTTAAAAGTTGGCTGCGTAACTCATTAGCATAAGTAATAATAATGAATGTAATCCCGTCATGATAGCTAGTTAGGCAGTTTACCCTCTACAAAACGAGGGGCCTATTTATTAAGACGGGAAAAAGAATGTTGTCTCTTATCGCCCTCTGTAGCACAGCAGAAGAAACTCGTGTACCGAAAAAAGTTTTACTAAACACGCACATAAAAGCGTAATATATGTCCGAGAGACTAAAAAAAGACCAATCGGCATCAGTGCAGGCGATCGTCATTATCACCATTCGTCATTTTCCACCTGCATCTAACCAGGCGTAAATGCATCATTTACAGGTCTGCGTGTGTTCACCATTGTGTGTACACATCCTTACTATGTATATTAGAAAGCCCGTTCCCACCTATGCAGAACCAGAATCACGCATATCTCCATGGGCTATATATATATATATATATATATATATTTATATATATATATATATATACACACACACATACTTTTATACAGATATATATATATATATACACACACACACGTGCATCCAATTTTCAGGATACGGCTACATAAACTAGCCTAGAAATACACTTGGCATCAGGTCCTTAATGTGTAAGTCCCCTCCTAGGCAGGCCCCTTCCCTGTCCCCATGCATGTGCCAGGCAGGTGAGGGAGCTGTACTCGGAATCTCAACCTATTCCTAATCATGGCCCAGTAGACTCCAGCAATCATTCCATTAACAGTCTTTATTGTTCCCTCCTCCTCCAGTGCTCAGACTGACTGATGAGGCTGAGAAAATTCGGAGGGAACATTAAACTTTGGGCACGGCCATGAACAGTGGTAGGGCCGTACCCTCCAGGAATGCTGTTCTCAATTAACGTTTATAAATGTCCTCTAAGCACAGGTGATCAGGTCTAGAGAGGTGCGGCTGTCCCGCGCCTAATATATACGCACACAGGAAAATAAGAGCGATGTGAAAACCCATAACCCACAGCTGTATATGAACCTTAGATATTAAGCTTCCCCTTTCATAACCAAATCTGCGATAAGAGAGCAATGTTCCGCGTTTAATGAGTAACTTGTTTAATGCATTTACCATACAGATCAAGCACGCTGTGGTGGCCTCTCCCAGCCTGGCACCGAGATGTGAGGAACGGCATCAGATTATAGATAGGCTCTCCTATTTGATGACTTGGCCGCTCCTGCAGAAATCTGTCCTTGCATTAAGTTATATGATGTTTACTAACAGTTTATCGTTATTTATCTTGCTATATATAACTGCGTTACTGATACCACCAATCTGGGATGACTCACTACATTGAAGCAGCCGATGCCATGCTGGCGGGCATGTATCAATGTCGAGGGGCGTGGTCCTAAGCAGCCCACACAGACGGAGCTGCCAAGTGGTGCCTCCTTATCAGGGAACATGTTCTGGGAGACTATCTGCCCCTCTCTAGGTTACAACATATGGACAGAACAAACAAAAATAGATGAGTGTTAAAAGCTTTGCCAAGCTCTAATAAAAGTATCCACGTATTGCAGAGTACATTATACCTATGAGATGGGAGAGATGATTCATTTCTTCTGATAAAAAATGTTGCACAGTGCACACAAATCTGATTTATGCCTTTAAAAAAAAATAAACCGTATGCCATGCAAATTCTCCCCGGACGCTATCACCCTCCGCGGGTTGCTGTAGCTCGGAGTTCATTTCAGGACACTGGAAAGGAATAAGGCAATTTCTTTGCATCGGGCGCGTGAACCAGAGCTAACAATGATAAAGTGATTGGATTTCATGGCAGGTAATGAAGAGCAAAACGGTTTCTGTATATTATTAATAAATGAGCTGCAGGAATTTCATTTTAGCACTGACACTGTAAGACGTGAAGGGCCTGAGTGAGAGCCCCAAGCCGGCGCCATGACGTCACAGCCTGGGTTATAACGTCTGCTGCGTGCACAATAGCAGACTAGAATTGCACAGGAGGGCTCTGTGATATCCCAGCAGCATGGCACCAGACCATAACATCTGAGCATTACACCAGGCCATAATATCTGAGCATTACACCAGGCCATAATATCCCAGCATTGCACCAGACCATAACATCTGAGCATTGCACCAGGCCATAATATCCCAGCATTGCACCAGGCTATAATATCTCAGCATTGCACCAGGCCATAACATCCGAGCCTTGCACCAGGCCATAACATCCGAGCATTGCACCAGGCCATAACATCCGAGCATTGCACCAGGCCATAACATCCGAGCATTGCACCAATCCATAGCATCCGAGCATTGCACCAATCCATAGCATCTGAGCATTGCACCAGGCCATAGCACCTGAGAATTACACCAGGCCATAACATCTGAGCATTGCACCAGGCCATAACATCTGAGCATTGCACCAGGCCATAACATCTGAGCATTGCACCAGGCCATAACATCTGAGCATTGCACCAGGCCATAGCACCTGAGAATTGCACCAGGCCATAACATCTGAGCATTGCACCAGGCCATAACATCTGAGCATTGCACCAGGCCATAGCACCTGAGATTTGCACCAGGCCATAACATCTGAACATTGCACCAGGCCATAATATCCCAGCATTGCACCAGACCATAACATCTGAGCATTGCACCAGACCATAACATCTGAGCATTGCACCAGGCCATAACATCTGAGCATTGCACCAGCTGGTAATATATGAATGCTGCACTGGGCTGTGACATCTGAACACTGCAGTGGGCTAATCCATCCAAGCATAACAAATGCTACAGCAGTCAATTATAACATTGTTCTGGGCCATGACCGGTGTTTCCACTTTGATATTTCATATTTCCCCGTCACTACCAGATGTTTCTTGGTCAAAATCTCAAATCTCAAAGCAAATGTAACCGACAGGTGATGGTGTTTGCTTGTGGTTGTGCGACGTCTCTCCTCCGCAAACCGGCCTGCTCTCTCCCAGTTGGCGCTATAGCAGGAAGAGCAGAAAGGGCCATTTATATATGAGCGGCATCGGACGCGCCCTCACGCCTGCGCATGCACAGAATGAAGAAGCTGGGCCAGGAGACACCAGCCCTCTCCTCTTACTATGGGCAAGTGCAAGACACACGTTCACGGTCTTTACAGGCACTATGGCAGTGGTCCTGAAAGGGTCATTATTGCCAGGTTTACAAGTGTCCCAGGGACTAGAGCAGCTGACTGCTGCCTTGGGACAGTAACACCCCGACATCTCATAGGTTAGACACAGTGATGTCCTTCCATGAGGGGAGATGGTCTCATCCAGGCAGTAGTAAGGATGGCTGACTGTTCTAATCCCGACAGCGGAAGCCCGGCAAGGGTGAAGATCCCGAAGCTACAAAAGGTAAGTATAAACTAACGTTTTTTTACCCCCTAACCCTACCCTAACCCCCCTCTAAGTGCCTAACCCTAACTCACCCTTCCACGCAGCCTTAACCTAAGTCTCCCGAAGGTGTGCCTAACCCTAACCTCCCCCGGGGGTGCCTAACCCTCCCTCCCCCTAGCCTAACCCTAAGTCCCCCCCAGGAGCCCCTAACCTAACCTAACCCCCCCCTGCGGCTATCTGTACCCGGCTTACCTTCGCTCGGTAAGCCGGGCTCCTGGCGTAGGTGTAACGACAGGCGTCGGGATTTCGACACCTGTCATTTGTACCTTGCCAGGATTAGACAGTCGGGAAGCTGGCGGTCGGGTTTTCGTCTGTCTTCTTCCCTACTGCTTCCCAGTAGTAATGGTTCCTAGGGTTGTATTTGGGGCCATGAGAGGCACTACGGTGCCAATCTAATTAATTGATGTTCTTCTAGATGGTGCTTATTAAATGTTAAGTATAATCTGATTAGTTGCTATGAGCAACATCTCCACTTCCGAAAAAACTCTCACTATAGTAAATATACCCCATAGCCTCCAACCCCCCCCCCACCCCCTGCCCAGTGGTACCATATGTCGCTGAATTCATAGCCACACCTGTAATTTCCAGAATCTTCAGGTATTTCTAAAAACTAAAATAACAATAAATGCGACGCGGCTTCTGGCAGATATCTCACACACCAGAAATGTATTGTTACGATTTGTCCTTCACACCATCAACTCCTGTGTCACAAAATCAGCCTCTTTAGAGAAAAAAAACAACACAATGGGCCCGTGTATGAGGCGTAGGTGACGTATACAACAAAACTCCAGGGGACGTTTTACTACACTACATGTGTGTCAGGGTTACAGGCAACTACTGCTCTGCGCAAAAGTGACTCACGTGTCTCCGGGCACTTTAGAAGAACCCCATTCATTTAGTGGAATGTTTCTACATTCTCCTCACAGGCTGTTATTTCATGGCTTATATTACTCAGGGGAATGAGGGACATCGGAACTAATTTTACTACATGTTAATGTTTTGCGCTAAGCTATTTATTACATTCCATAGAGCGTAAGTGCACATAGAGGCGCAAAATGTGTCTTATAGTAATTGCATACCCGTTAACAAACCCAATTTGCAGGGTCCCGTTATCTTAAAGAACTGCACCTTTGGCCCAAATTTTGGAAGGTTGGGAGGTACTGTATGACCTGTTCACAGATACTCTGGACAGAACTGAGCAGCGCTGGCTCCCAGGTGGCCATATTGCCTTTGTGGAGTGATTATACCGTCCTTGTGGCACCATTACAGCTGCTTTCATGGGCAACACTAGATAAGTGTGCAGATTAGCGACTTCCAACGTTGGGAAGTATGAAGACTTTTTGCAGAGTAGAAATGACCATACACTCCTCTGTAAGGAACAGATATCCCCATACACTAGTATCACAGATATCCCCATACACTAGTATCACAGATATCCCCATACACTAGTATCACAGATATCTCCTGCTTACCTTCCTCTCCAGGAATGGCCGCTGTCCCCATACACTAGTATCACAGATATCTCCTGCTTACCTTTCTCCCCAGGAATGGCCCGCTGTCCCCATACACTAGTATCACATATATCTCCTGCCTACCTTCCTCTCCTGGAATGGCCGCTGTCCCCATACACTAGTATCACATATATCTCCTGCCTACCTTCCTCTCCTGGAATGGCCCGCTGTCCCCATACACTAGTATCACAGATATCTCCTGCTTACCTTTCTCCCCCGGAATGGCCGCTGTCCCCATACACTAGTATCACAGATATCTCCTGCTTACCTTCCTCTCCTGGAATGGCCGCTGTCCCCATACACTAGTATCACAGATATCTCCTGCTTACCTTCCTCTCCCGGAATGGCCCGCTGTCCCCATACACTAGTATCACAGATATCTCCTGCTTACATACCTCTCCCAGAATGGTCCGCTGTCCCCATACACTAGTATCACAGATATCCCCTCCCTACCTTTCTCTCCCGGAATGGCCCACTGTCTCCATACACTGGTATCACAGATATCTCCTGCTTACCTTTCTCTCCCGGAATGGCCCGCTGTCCCCATACACTGGCATAACAGATATCTCCTGCTTACCTCTCTCTCCCGGAATGGCCCGCTGTCCCCATACACTAGTATCACAGATATCTCCTGCTTACCTTCCTCTTGCAAAATGGCCCGCTGTCCCCATACACTAGTATCACAGATATTTCCTGCTTACCTTCCTCTCCAGGAATGGCCCGCTGTCCCCATACACTGGTATCACAGATATCTCCTGCTTACCTTCCTCTCCCGGAATGGCCCGCTGTCCCCATACACTGGTATCACAGATATCTCCTGCTTACCATTCTCTCCCGGAATGGCCCGCTGTCCCCATACACTAGTATCACAGATATCTCCTGCTTACCTTCCTCTCCCGGAATGGCCCGCTGTCCCCATACACTAGTATCACAGATATCTCCTGCTTACATACCTCTCCCGGAAAGGTCCGCTGTCCCCATACATTAGTATCACAGATATCCCCTGCCTACCTTCATCTCCCGGAATGTCCCGCTGTCCCCATACACTAGTATCACAGATACCTCCTCCCTACCTTTCTCTCCCGGAATGGCCCACTGTCCCCATACACTAGTATCACAGATATCTCCTGCTTACTTTCCTCTCCCGGAATGGCCCGCTGTCCCCATACACTGGCATAACAGATATCTCCTGCTTACCTCTCTCCCGGAATGGCCCGCTGTCCCCATACACTAGTATCACAGATATCTCCTGCTTACCCAACTCTCCCGGAATGGCCGCTGTTCCCATACACTAGTATCACAGATATCTCCTGCTTACCTCTCTCTCCCGGAATGGCCGCTGTCCCCATACACTTGTATCACAGATATCTCCTGCTTACCTACCTCTCCCGGAATGGCCCGCTGTCCCCATACACTAGTATCACAGATATCTCCTGCTTACCTTCCTCTCCCGGAATGGCCGCTGTCCCCATACACTAGTATCACAGATATCCCCTGCTTACCTTCCTCTCCCGGAATGGCCCGCTGTCCCCATACACTAGTATCACAGATATCCCCTGCCTACCTTCCTCTCCCGGAATGGCCGCTGTCCCCATACACTAGTATCACAGATATCTCCTGCTTACCTTCCTCTTGCGGAATGGCTGCTGTCCCCATACACTAGTATCACAGATATCTCCTGCTTACCTTCCTCTTGCGGAATGGCCCGCTGTCCCCATACACTAGTATCACAGATATCTCCTGCTTACCTTCCTCTTGCGGAATGGCCCGCTGTCCCCATACACTAGTATCACAGATATCTCCTGCTTACCTTCCTCTTGCGGAATGACCGCTGTCCCCATACACTAGTATCACAGATATCTCCTGCTTACCTTCCTCTTGCGGAATGGCCCGATGTCCCCATACACTAGTATCACAGATATCTCCTGCTTACCTTCCTCTTGCGGAATGGCCCGCTGTCCCCATACACTGGTATCACAGATATCTCCTGCTTACCATTCTCTCCCGGAATGGCCCGCTGTCCCCATACACTAGTATCACAGATATCTCCTGCTTACCTTCCTCTCCCGGAATGGCCCGCTGTCCCCATACACTAGTATCACAGATATCTCCTGCTTACATACCTCTCCCGGAAAGGTCCGCTGTCCCCATACATTAGTATCACAGATATCCCCTGCCTACCTTCATCTCCCGGAATGTCCCGCTGTCCCCATACACTAGTATCACAGATACCTCCTCCCTACCTTTCTCTCCCGGAATGGCCCACTGTCCCCATACACTAGTATCACAGATATCTCCTGCTTACTTTCCTCTCCCGGAATGGCCCGCTGTCCCCATACACTGGCATAACAGATATCTCCTGCTTACCTCTCTCCCGGAATGGCCCGCTGTCCCCATACACTAGTATCACAGATATCTCCTGCTTACCCAACTCTCCCGGAATGGCCGCTGTTCCCATACACTAGTATCACAGATATCTCCTGCTTACCTCTCTCTCCCGGAATGGCCGCTGTCCCCATACACTTGTATCACAGATATCTCCTGCTTACCTACCTCTCCCGGAATGGCCCGCTGTCCCCATACACTAGTATCACAGATATCTCCTGCTTACCTTCCTCTCCCGGAATGGCCGCTGTCCCCATACACTAGTATCACAGATATCCCCTGCTTACCTTCCTCTCCCGGAATGGCCCGCTGTCCCCATACACTAGTATCACAGATATCCCCTGCCTACCTTCCTCTCCCGGAATGGCCGCTGTCCCCATACACTAGTATCACAGATATCTCCTGCTTACCTTCCTCTTGCGGAATGGCTGCTGTCCCCATACACTAGTATCACAGATATCTCCTGCTTACCTTCCTCTTGCGGAATGGCCCGCTGTCCCCATACACTAGTATCACAGATATCTCCTGCTTACCTTCCTCTTGCGGAATGGCCCGCTGTCCCCATACACTAGTATCACAGATATCTCCTGCTTACCTTCCTCTTGCGGAATGACCGCTGTCCCCATACACTAGTATCACAGATATCTCCTGCTTACCTTCCTCTTGCGGAATGGCCCGATGTCCCCATACACTAGTATCACAGATATCTCCTGCTTACCTTCCTCTTGCGGAATGGCCCGCTGTCCCCATACACTAGTATCACATATATCTCCTGCCTACCTTCCTCTCCTGGAATGGCCCGCTGTCCCCATACACTAGTATCACAGATATCTCCTGCTTACCTTTCTCCCCCGGAATGGCCGCTGTCCCCATACACTAGTATCACAGATATCTCCTGCTTACCTTCCTCTCCTGGAATGGCCGCTGTCCCCATACACTAGTATCACAGATATCTCCTGCTTACCTTCCTCTCCAGGAATGGCCCGCTGTCCCCATACACTAGTATCACAGATATCTCCTGCTTACATACCTCTCCCAGAATGGTCCGCTGTCCCCATACACTAGTATCACAGATATCCCCTCCCTACCTTTCTCTCCCGGAATGGCCCACTGTCCCCATACACTGGTATCACAGATATCTCCTGCTTACCTTTCTCTCCCGGAATGGCCCGCTGTCCCCATACACTGGCATAACAGATATCTCCTGCTTACCTCTCTCTCCCGGAATGGCCCGCTGTCCCCATACACTAGTATCACAGATATCTCCTGCTTACCTTCCTCTTGCAAAATGGCCCGCTGTCCCCATACACTAGTATCACAGATATTTCCTGCTTACCTTCCTCTCCAGGAATGGCCCGCTGTCCCCATACACTGGTATCACAGATATCTCCTGCTTACCTTCCTCTCCCGGAATGGCCCGCTGTCCCCATACACTGGTATCACAGATATCTCCTGCTTACCATTCTCTCCCGGAATGGCCCGCTGTCCCCATACACTAGTATCACAGATATCTCCTGCTTACCTTCCTCTCCCGGAATGGCCCGCTGTCCCCATACACTAGTATCACAGATATCTCCTGCTTACATACCTCTCCCGGAAAGGTCCGCTGTCCCCATACATTAGTATCACAGATATCCCCTGCCTACCTTCCTCTCCCGGAATGTCCCGCTGTCCCCATACACTAGTATCACAGATACCTCCTCCCTACCTTTCTCTCCCGGAATGGCCCACTGTCCCCATACACTAGTATCACAGATATCTCCTGCTTACTTTCCTCTCCCGGAATGGCCCGCTGTCCCCATACACTGGCATAACAGATATCTCCTGCTTACCTCTCTCTCCCGGAATGGCCCGCTGTCCCCATACACTAGTATCACAGATATCTCCTGCTTACCCAACTCTCCCGGAATGGCCGCTGTTCCCATACACTAGTATCACAGATATCTCCTGCTTACCTCTCTCTCCCGGAATGGCCGCTGTCCCCATACACTTGTATCACAGATATCTCCTGCTTACCTACCTCTCCCGGAATGGCCCGCTGTCCCCATACACTAGTATCACAGATATCTCCTGCTTACCTTCCTCTCCCGGAATGGCCTGCTGTCCCCATACACTAGTATCACAGATATCTCCTGCTTACCTTCCTCTCCCGGAATGGTCCGCTGTCCCCATACACTAGTATCACAGATATCCCCTGCTTACCTTCCTCTCCCGGAATGGCCCGCTGTCCCCATACACTAGTATCACAGATATCCCCTGCCTACCTTCCTCTCCCGGAATGGCCGCTGTCCCCATACACTAGTATCACAGATATCTCCTGCTTACCTTCCTCTTGCGGAATGGCTGCTGTCCCCATACACTAGTATCACAGATATCTCCTGCTTACCTTCCTCTTGCGGAATGGCCCGCTGTCCCCATACACTAGTATCACAGATATCTCCTGCTTACCTTCCTCTTGCGGAATGGCCCGCTGTCCCCATACACTAGTATCACAGATATCTCCTGCTTACCTTCCTCTTGCGGAATGACCGCTGTCCCCATACACTAGTATCACAGATATCTCCTGCTTACCTTCCTCTTGCGGAATGGCCCGATGTCCCCATACACTAGTATCACAGATATCTCCTGCTTACCTTCCTCTTGCGGAATGGCCCGCTGTCCCCATACACTAGTATGGGGACAGAATTCATCAAGCTCCGAAAATATAATATTTTTGGAGCTTGAGTGCGGGAGCATTCACCATCTTCCGATGGCGATTGCTCCCAATACCCGCTCCTTCCCTATGGGAAGGAGTCCCGTCAGGATCCCTCCGCCCATCCGGCTTCTTCTGCCGGGGCTCTTATGCACACCCGTAACCTATAGGTTGCGCATGCGCACTCCAATTCACTGCTCCAAAAAGGAGAAGGTAACCCGCTGGCGGTACAGCTGATTCTCGCGTCAGCTGTCACCGCACTGGAGCAATGATGTATTGCTCCGGATTCAATGGCGATTTAGAATGTTAATTGTCGGGGTCCGATAATTAACATCATGAATAAGCCTTGTAGTGTGTACCCAGCCTAAGAGCTTTTTTATGAACTGAGGTGCGCGGCTGGTCCTAAGTTGACTGCACGCTGCAAGGCAGACATTTTGAATCTCATGAATGACCTCCAATGTCTTCTCTCTCTGATAGTGTAACTTTATTACAGAGATGTGGAATTGTACAAATCCGGCAAAGGGCTAATGCTGAAGTCTCCCTACATGTTAACTTAGCCAGGAGCAGATTTTTTTAGTTTGAAATATTTGTTCTGATTCCAGACTTCATCCTCCAAGAAAGGCTGTGATTGAAACCAACAGTTAGCGAGTAGAACAGGGAAGTAAGCACAGTGTGCCTGACACATCAAGAGGAAGAAAGCTTGAAGCCATGTTGTTCTGTGATGCTTACATGCAAATATATTAGCATTATAAAGCACAGTAGGAGCTCTGTGTCTCTTTCTCTAAGTGTTTTGTCCTCTAGAAAGGAAACACTGGTGAGCTGTTTTGTGACACGGAGGTTGCAACATATCCATTGAACATGAAAGAGTAATACCGTAGAGGAAACTCGGAGACTTGCTGCTCGAGAGCTCATCCTCAACAATAAAGCAAATCCCCTTATACGTTTACTTGTTAGCACTTGGACTTAGTGATCGCCTGGATTCTAGTATTATTAAAAGTATCCTGTACTTCTATGTATAACTACCATATTCAGTCGCTCTGTATATCGGGGACCAGTAAGCACTACAGTCTTATTAGCAGACAAACTGAGGGGGAGGCAATCGGGAAGCCGACTGCCTAAATACCGGCAGCCGGCTTCCCGACTGTCTTATCCCGGCAAGGGTGAAATGCCGGGCGTCTACATGTAGACGCCCGCATTTCCCGGACGCCGGGAGACCGGCGCCCGGCATCTCGATCGTAGTGATGCCGGGCGCCGCGAGCGGACAGCCGCGGGGGGGAGGGTTAGGTTTAGGGCCCCGGGGGGGGGACTTAGGGTTAGGCACCCCCCCGGGGGGGGGGACTTAGGGTTAGGCACCCCCCCGGGGGGGGGGGACTTAGGGTTAGGCACCCCCTCGGGGGGGGGGACTTAGGGTTAGGCACCCCCTCGGGGGGGGGGACTTAGGGTTAGGCACCCCCTCGGGGGGGGGGGACTTAGGGTTAGGCACCCCCTCGGGGGGGACGACTTAGGGTTAGGCACCCCCTCGGGGGGGGGACTTAGGGTTAGGCACCCCCTCGGGGGGGGGGGACTTAGGGTTAGGCACCCCCCCGGGGGGGGGCTTAGGGTTAGGCACCCCCCCGGGGGGGGGAACTTAGGGTTAGGCACCCCCCCGGGGGGGGGGGACTTAGTGTTAGGCAGCGGGGAAGGGGGTGGTTAGGGTTAGGCACTTAGAGGGGGGATTAGGGTTAGGCACTTGGGGGGGAAGTTAGGGTTAGGCACCCCTAAGGAGGGTTAGGTTAGTGGATACTTACCTATCCACGATCGAGATTTCCAGCGCTGTCGGGCTTCCGCTGCGTCGCACTCTGCTCCTGTCGGGCTGCCGCTGACGGGAATCGAACCGCTGGCCATGCGGCCGACGGTATTTAATACCAATTCCAGCTGAGGCACCCAGTGTCATTTTCTGCTACAAATCCATACACATATATATATATATATATATATTTGTACTCACTTAGGGGTAAATTTACTAAAGTGAGAGTTTTTAGAAGTGAGTTTGAAAAGTGATGTTGCCCATAGCAACCAATCAGATTCTAGCTATTATCTTCTAGAAGGTGCTAGTTAAATGTAAAGTAGAATCTGATTGGTTGCCATGGTCAACATCACTTTTAAGACTCACTTCTAAAAACTCTCACTTTAGTAACTGTACCCCTTAGAGACCTATCATCATGCGTTATGGGCTCATTATGGGCCAATGCATTATCATAGGGCCGCCTAGTGTTCAGCAAACTCTAAAAACTGAATGTTTTCAGAGATGCCGGCAGAAACCAACAACACATTTAGATGATGCTGGTGCCCGGGGACCTCCGCACTGTTGTCGTGTGCTTGCGTGTACTCAGGTCATGCATGTGCGCAGTCAGTAGGAATGGCAATAGTTAGTACCACCAGGTATTGTGGGGACAGCGGCTTTTCCTAGCAGATGGTCCTACGCAGGAGCAATACTAAATCACTCCGGTGGTTAAGTATCCACCGCAGCAGCTTGAGGTGAGCTGGATACTTATTTATCTGTGGCCATTATTAGGACCCTTGGCCACCTCTGTTCTTACTAAAATACCACAAACAGAGGGTGCCACTCTTCTACTGCTATATATATATATATATATATATATATATATATATATATAAATAGTGACTATCTGGGGTATGTAGTCCAGTAGAATAGTTATTGGTGCAGCAATGGGTGCTCAAATAAGGGTCACCATACATACAATTTGCCCGGCTTTAAACAAATAAATGATGCTTTACTGTTGTCGGCATAAATGAACAAGAAATCAATTAAATAGCATAGTCCCCATCCAGGGCACTGCCTCCATTCTTAGTCCCCATCCAGGGCACTGCCTCCATTCTTAGTCCCCATCCAGGGCACTGCCTCCATTCTTAGTCCCCATCCAGGGCACTGCCTCCATTCTTCAGCCCTAACTATCAGGGGCAGCTTGTCTGTGCACAACTCACACAGAGTCACGTCTGTTTCTAGCAGTTACGGCCCACTGGCCTCCTCTAGCCTCCTGGCCTCCGCTAGCCTCCTGGCCTGGCTTGGCTGTCACAGCTGCACCTGGGCTGTACCCTCTGGGTAGTAAATAGGTGGAGTTAAACCATTTTTTATTTTTTTAAACCTACCCTCACAGCATACAAGCAGTGGCTCACCAGCGCCACCTAGCCTCATTCTACCAATATATATATACATATATATATATACACACATACATATATATACACACATACATATATATACACATATACATATATATACACATATACATATATATATACACATATACATATATATATACACATATACATATATATATACACATATACATATATATATATACACATATACATATATATATATACACATATACATATATATATACACATATATATATACACATATACATATATATATATACACATATACATATATATATATACACATATACATATATATATACACATATACATATACACACACACACAAACAGCAAAAGTATCAAAAAAGGGTTATTAATGCAACAATTAACCAAACCTCAAAAAGAAAAGAACCGATACAACAATACTGTTACAATAATAGTTTTTTAGATTTGTTGTAAAAGACTCTAATGTAGCAGAAAAAAAAAAAACACATACACAAAATGGCAATTTTCTAAGGGGATATTTTTGACAAGACAAACTTGTAGTTTGTACATATGACTCTCGTCCAGGTCAGTTGGTTATCAGAGGAAATGTGTAAGCTTGACACTCTAAATTAGGAACAGAGAAGCAAAGAATATCAGTTCTTAGGTTTAGTGGCAAAAATTTGGCAATGAAAGCAAACACTTAGGGGTCTACTCATGATGTTAATTATCGAGGTCCGAATGGACCCAGATAATTAACATTCAAACTCGCCGCAGATGCCGGAGCAATACATAATTTTTCCTGCGCGGAGACAGCTGATCCGAAAATCAGCTGTTCCCAAGAGCGACTTCACTACTCCTTTCCGAGTGCGCATGTGTGATCTACAGGTCACGCATGCACACTATAGCCCCGATGTCCAGCGAAGGCACTGGACAGGCGCGGAGGGACCCGAAAGAATCTCTCTACGCAACCCAGGACTGCTTATCATAGAGAAGGAGCGGGTAGCTGGAGAACTCGCCATCTGATGATGGCAAGTGCTCACGCATCCAAGCTCCCAGAATATTGTATTTTCTGAGCTTGATGAATTTTGTTACCATACTAGTATATGGGGACAGCAGGCCATTCCGGGAGAGGAAGGTAAGCAGGAGATATCTGTGATACTAGTGTATGGGGACAGCGGGCCATTCCGGGAGAGGAAGGTAAGCAGGAGATATGTGTGATACTAGTGTATGGGGACAGAGGGCCATTCATGGAGAGGAAGGTAAGCAGATGATATCTGTGATACTAGTGTATGAGGACAGCAGGCCATTCCAAGAGAGGAAGGTAAGCAGGAGATATCTGTGATACTAGTGTATGGGACAGAGGGACATTCCGGGAGAGGAAGGTAAGCAGGAGATATCTGTGATACTAGTGTATGGGGACAGCGGGACATTCCGGGAGAGGAAGGTAAGCAGGCGATATCTGTGATACTAGTATATTGGACAGAGGGCCATTCCGGGAGAGAAAGGTAAGCAGGAGATATCTGTGATACTAGTGTATGGGGACAGCGGGCCATTCCAGTAGAGGAAGGTAAGCAGGAGATATCTGTGATACTAGTGTATGGGACAGAGGGCCATTCCGGGAGAGGAAGGTAAGCAGGAGATATCTGTGATACTAGTGTATGGGGACAGCGGCCATTCCGGGAGAGGAAGGTAGGCAGGGGATGTCTTCTTAATGAATGACCCGATACAGTAACTTAATTTCTATAATTGCAGGTGAAAATTGCTATTGTAGAAATTAAGTGATGATGCTAAGCCCATAAAAGTGTTGCTGGGTTTATATAATTGTTAAGTCTACTCACAAAAGTCAGAATTTGCATTATTTATCTATTTTAATAGCTCTAAAAGAGCTTCTCCCAGCACAATCCCTTCCTTTATGTCTCCACATTCATACACTCATGAGAGGGCGGAACGCGTGACTGCAGAACTGGCCCAACATAACGTAGATGCAGAACCTCAGGACAGTTCTGCAGTAGATTAGAATCTAAGCATCAAAGTGCTGACACCATATGCAACAAATATCAATAAAATACATTCTTACTTATTGTACTGATGTACAGAACCGGAAAATAACATTACATTCAATCTATTGGCCAAGATAGGAAACTCGTGACTAATGCATCAGATAGGCTGAATTACTAAGAGCACCAAAATCATTTCATGTCACTTATGGGAGATGCTGGGAGAGAATCTATGAGGGGGTCAGTATTTGGAGTTACGTCAGTGCCTCACTGTAGCCCGATCGTGTCACAGACTGTGGGGTGTAAATGGTTAATGCATATAGTTCATTAGAAAGATTTCTGGTTAACCTGCACTTTATTGCATGAACGTGAGACTCTATCCCAAAATAAAACCCTTTGCAGATGTGGCTGTAAAGAGAAGAGTTGTCTCTTGTTAACGTGTCACTTGACGGGAGAGATGTTGTGCGTTTACACGCAGTCCCTATTGTTATGTGCTGTACATTGCAATAAGCAATATTCACAGTAAGGATGTTACTCGCATCTTCTCCTCCTTCCTGTCAAGACCTGTTGGAGAACTGTTAATCCCTGAGAAAGAAAAGCCGCTAATTATCACCTTCTGCACACTACTGAAATAGAAATACGAGTTCTGAGTAAACGGGCAGATTTAAGACTTCACTGTGGCATTAGCTATGTGGTCACAAATAACTAAATAGCGGTTAATTAATTAATGTAAATGATGGCTTTTCTAACAGGATAAAGCAATGGGGCCACATACCTCCAGTAATGTATAGCAATGAGCAATGAGAAAACAATGGGGCCACATTCCGCCAGTAATGTCCCTGGACAATGAGAAAACAATGGGGCCACATACTGCCAGTAATGTCCCTGGACAATGGAGACAACAATGGGGCCACATACCGCCAGTAATGTCCCTGAACAATGAAAAAACAATGGGCCACATACCGCCAGTAATGTCCCTGGACAATGAGAAAACAATGGGGCCACATACTGCCAGTAATGTCCCTGGACAATGGAGACAACAATGGGGCCACATACCGCCAGTAATGTCCCTGAACAATGAAAAAACAATGGGCCACATACCGCCAGTTATGTCCCTGGACAATGAGAAAATAATGGGGCCACATACTGCCAGTAATGTCCCTGGGCAATGAGAAGACAATGGAGACACATACCACCAGTAATATCCTTGGGCAATGAGAAGACAATGGAGACACTTACCGCCAGTAATATCCCTGGGCAATGAGAAGACAATGGAGACACATACCGCCAGTAATATCCTTGGGCAATGAGAGGACAATGGAGACACATACCGCCAGTAATGTAAAGCAATGAGCAATGAGAAAACAATGGGCCCACATACTGCCAGTAATGTCCTTGGACAATGAGAAAACAATGGGGTCACATACAGCCAGTAATGTCCCTGGACAATGAGAAAACAATGGGGCCACATACTGCCAGTAATGTCCCTGGACAATGAGAAAACAATGGGGCCACATACCGCCAGTAATGTCCCTGGACAATGAGAAAACAATGAGGCCACATACCGCCAGTAATGTCCCTGGACAATGAGAAAACAATGAGGCCACATACCGCCAGTAATGTCCCTGGACAATGAGAAAACAATGAGGCCACATACCGCCAGTAATATCCCTGGGCAATGAGAAAACAATGGGGCACATACCGCCAGTAATATACCTGGACAATGAGAAAACAATGAGGCCACATACCGCCAGTAATGTCCCTGGACAATGAGAAAACAATGAGGCCACATACCGCCAGTAATGTCCCTGGACAATGAGAAAACAATGAGGCCACATACCGCCAGTAATATCCCTGGGCAATGAGAAAACAATGGGGCACATACCGCCAGTAATATACCTGGACAATGAGAAAACAATGAAGCCACATACCGCCAGTAATGTCCCTGGACAATGAGAAAACAATGAGGCCACATACCGCCAGTAATATCCCTGGGCAATGAGAAAACAATGGGTCACATACCGCCAGTAATGTCCCTGGACAATGAGCAAACAATGGAGACACATACTGCCAGTAATGTCCCTGGACAATGAGAAAACAATGGGGTCACATACTGCCAGTAATATACCTAGACAATAAGAAGACAATGGGGACACATACTGCCAGTAATGTCTCCGGACAATGAGAAAACAATGGGTGCAGACAATGCCAACAATGGTTGTAGAAGAAAACAACAGATGAACACAATGTCAGTAATGGCTCTGGAATGGACAAAGAAAACAATGCCATTAATGGATCTATAATGAATAATGATATAACTATGGGTGTAAACAATGCCACCCAATAACAAATAGTTATTGGGTGGACAATGAGATAACAATGTGTATACACAATGCCAGTAATAGTTATTGGATGGACAATGAGATAACAATGAGTATACACAATGCCAGTAAAAGTTCTTGGATGGACAATGAGTATACACAATGCCAGTAATAGTTATTGGATGGACAATGAGTATACACAATGCCAGTAATAGTTCTTGGATGGGCATTGAGATAACAATGAGTATACACAATGCCAGTAATAGTTATTGGATGGACAATGAGATAACAATGAGTATACACAATGCCAGTAATAGTTTTTGGATGGACAATGAGAAGACGGTGGTGAAAGACAATGCCAGTAATGGCTAATTAGATAACAATGGGTATACACATTGCCATTCTGATATATTATATATATTTTCTGAGATAACAATGGGTGTTCACAATGATAGTTATGGTTATTGGATGAACAATGATAGAACAATGGGTATATACAGATGTATCCATATACATCAGGCCTCCTTGCGCATTAAACAGCCTTGCTAGTAGTCGCTGACACTGTAACGTAGCATTTTGCATGCAGATATAACCACAGTTGTACACAGAATATAGGCACGCAGCATGTCATTTTAATCAGCAGAAGCTGCTTGCGCAACCTATTTGCTTGGCGCTATTGAGACGCACGTCGCTCATGCGTTACGTGTAAAGCGACTTGTAGCACACGGAGGATAGATGTATGTGGACACATCTGTACAATGCCAGTAATGCCTCTGGAATGAACAATGATAGAACAATGGGTATTCACAATGCCAGTAACAGTTATTGGATGAACAATGATAGAACAATTGCTATATACAATACCAGTAATGGCTCTGGAATGAACAAAAAGATAACGATGGGTATACACAGTGCCAGTATCAGTTATTGGATGAACAATGAGATAACAATGGGTATACACAATGCCAGTATCAGTTATTGGATGAACTATGAGATAACAATGGAGATACACAATGCCAGTACCAATTATTGGATGGACAATGAGATAACAATGAGTATACACAATGCCAGTAATAGTTCTTGGATGGACAATGAGATACCAATGAGTATACACAATGCCAGTAATAGTTCTTGGATGGACAATGAGATACCAATGAGTATACACAATGCCAGTAATAGTTCTTGGATGGACAATGAGATAACAATGAGTATACACAATGCCAGTAAAAGTTTGTGGATGGACAAGGAGATAACAATGAGTATACACAATGCCAGTAATAGTTATTGGATGGACAATGAGATACCAATGAGTATACACAATGCCAGTAATAGTTCTTGGATGGACAATGAGATAACAATGAGTATACACAATGCCAGTAAAAGTTCTTGGATGAACAATGAGTATACACAATGCCAGTAATAGTTATTGGATGGACAATGAGATAACAATGAGTATACACAATGCCAGTAAAAGTTCTTGGATGGACAATGAGATAACAATGAGTATACACAATGCCAGTAATAGTTCTTGGATGGACAATGAGATAACAATGAGTATACACAATGCCAGTAATAGTTCTTGGATGGACAATGAGTATACACAGTGCCAGTAATAGTTCTTGGATGGGCATTGAGATAACAATGAGTATACACAATGCCAGTAATAGTTCTTGGATGGACAATGAGATAACAATGAGTATACACAAAATGCCAGTAAAAGTTCTTGGATGGACAATGAGTATACACAATGCCAGTAATAGTTCTTGGATGGACAATGAGATAACAATGAGTATACACAATGCCAGTAAAAGTTCTTGGATGGACAATGAGTATACACAATGCCAGTAATAGTTCTTGGATGGACAATGAGATAACAATGAGTATACACAGTGCCAGTAAGTTATTGGATGGACAATGAGATAACAATGAGTATACACAGTGCCAGTAACAGTTATTGGATGAACAATGAGATAACAATGAGTATACACAATGCCAGTACCAATTATAGGATGAACAATGAGATAACGATGGGTATACACAATGCCAGTAACAGTTTTTGGATGAACAATGAGTATACACAATGCCAATAAGTTATTGGATGAACAATGAGATAACAATGAGTATACACAGTGCCAATAAGTTATTGGATGGACAATGAGATAACAATGAGTATACACAGTGCCAATAATAGTTATTGGATGGACAATGAGATAACAATGAGTATACACAATGCCAGTACCAATTATAGGATGAACAATGAGATAACGATGGGTATACACAATGCCAGTAACAGTTTTTGGATGAACAATGAGTATACACAATGCCAATAAGTTATTGGATGAACAATGAGATAACAATGAGTATACACAGTGCCAATAAGTTATTGGATGAACAATGAGATAACAATGGGTATACACAGTGCCAGTAACAGTTATTGGATGAACAATGAGATAACGATGAGTATACACAGTGCCAGTAACAGTTTTTGGATGAACAATGAGATAACAATGAGTATACACAATGCCAGTAATAGTTTTTGGATGAACAATGAGTATACACAATGCCAGTAATAGTTTTTGGATGAACAATGAGTATACACAGTGCCAGTAAAAGTTCTTGGATGAACAATGAGTATACACAATGCCAGTAATAGTTATTGGATGGACAATGAGATAACAATGAGTATACACAATGCCAGTAATAGTTCTTGGATGGACAATGAGATAACAATGTGTATACACAATGCCAGTAATAGTTATTGGATGGACAATGAGATAACAATGAGTATACACAATGCCAGTAAAAGTTCTTGGATGGACAATGAGTATACACAATGCCAGTAATAGTTCTTGGATGGACAATGAGTATACACAATGCCAGTAATAGTTCTTGGATGGGCATTGAGATAACAATGAGTATACACAATGCCAGTAATAGTTATTGGATGGACAATGAGATAACAATGAGTATACACAATGCCAGTAATAGTTTTTGGATGGACAATGAGAAGACGGTGGTGAAAGACAATGCCAGTAATGGCTAATTAGATAACAATGGGTATACACATTGCCATTCTGATATATTATATATATTTTCTGAGATAACAATGGGTGTTCACAATGATAGTTATGGTTATTGGATGAACAATGATAGAACAATGGGTATATACAGATGTATCCATATACATCAGGCCTCCTTGCGCATTAAACAGCCTTGCTAGTAGTCGCTGACACTGTAACGTAGCATTTTGCATGCAGATATAACCACAGTTGTACACAGAATATAGGCACGCAGCATGTCATTTTAATCAGCAGAAGCTGCTTGCGCAACCTATTTGCTTGGCGCTATTGAGACGCACGTCGCTCATGCGTTACGTGTAAAGCGACTTGTAGCACACGGAGGATAGATGTATGTGGACACATCTGTACAATGCCAGTAATGCCTCTGGAATGAACAATGATAGAACAATGGGTATTCACAATGCCAGTAACAGTTATTGGATGAACAATGATAGAACAATTGCTATATACAATACCAGTAATGGCTCTGGAATGAACAAAAAGATAACGATGGGTATACACAGTGCCAGTATCAGTTATTGGATGAACAATGAGATAACAATGGGTATACACAATGCCAGTATCAGTTATTGGATGAACTATGAGATAACAATGGAGATACACAATGCCAGTACCAATTATTGGATGGACAATGAGATAACAATGAGTATACACAATGCCAGTAATAGTTCTTGGATGGACAATGAGATACCAATGAGTATACACAATGCCAGTAATAGTTCTTGGATGGACAATGAGATACCAATGAGTATACACAATGCCAGTAATAGTTCTTGGATGGACAATGAGATAACAATGAGTATACACAATGCCAGTAAAAGTTTGTGGATGGACAAGGAGATAACAATGAGTATACACAATGCCAGTAATAGTTATTGGATGGACAATGAGATACCAATGAGTATACACAATGCCAGTAATAGTTCTTGGATGGACAATGAGATAACAATGAGTATACACAATGCCAGTAAAAGTTCTTGGATGAACAATGAGTATACACAATGCCAGTAATAGTTATTGGATGGACAATGAGATAACAATGAGTATACACAATGCCAGTAAAAGTTCTTGGATGGACAATGAGATAACAATGAGTATACACAATGCCAGTAATAGTTCTTGGATGGACAATGAGATAACAATGAGTATACACAATGCCAGTAATAGTTCTTGGATGGACAATGAGTATACACAGTGCCAGTAATAGTTCTTGGATGGGCATTGAGATAACAATGAGTATACACAATGCCAGTAATAGTTCTTGGATGGACAATGAGATAACAATGAGTATACACAAAATGCCAGTAAAAGTTCTTGGATGGACAATGAGTATACACAATGCCAGTAATAGTTCTTGGATGGACAATGAGATAACAATGAGTATACACAATGCCAGTAAAAGTTCTTGGATGGACAATGAGTATACACAATGCCAGTAATAGTTCTTGGATGGACAATGAGATAACAATGAGTATACACAGTGCCAGTAAGTTATTGGATGGACAATGAGATAACAATGAGTATACACAGTGCCAGTAACAGTTATTGGATGAACAATGAGATAACAATGAGTATACACAATGCCAGTACCAATTATAGGATGAACAATGAGATAACGATGGGTATACACAATGCCAGTAACAGTTTTTGGATGAACAATGAGTATACACAATGCCAATAAGTTATTGGATGAACAATGAGATAACAATGAGTATACACAGTGCCAATAAGTTATTGGATGGACAATGAGATAACAATGAGTATACACAGTGCCAATAATAGTTATTGGATGGACAATGAGATAACAATGAGTATACACAATGCCAGTACCAATGATAGGATGAACAATGAGATAACGATGGGTATACACAATGCCAGTAACAGTTTTTGGATGAACAATGAGTATACACAATGCCAATAAGTTATTGGATGAACAATGAGATAACAATGAGTATACACAGTGCCAATAAGTTATTGGATGAACAATGAGATAACAATGGGTATACACAGTGCCAGTAACAGTTATTGGATGAACAATGAGATAACGATGAGTATACACAGTGCCAGTAACAGTTTTTGGATGAACAATGAGATAACAATGAGTATACACAATGCCAGTAATAGTTTTTGGATGAACAATGAGTATACACAATGCCAGTAATAGTTTTTGGATGAACAATGAGTATACACAGTGCCAGTAAAAGTTCTTGGATGAACAATGAGTATACACAATGCCAGTAATAGTTATTGGATGGACAATGAGATAACAATGAGTATACACAATGCCAGTAATAGTTCTTGGATGGACAATGAGATAACAATGAGTATACACAATGCCAGTAAAAGTTCTTGGATGAACAATGAGTATACACAATGCCAGTAATAGTTATTGGATGGACAATGAGATAACAATGAGTATACACAATGCCAGTAATAGTTCTTGGATGGACAATGAGATAACAATGAGTATACACAATGCCAGTAAAAGTTCTTGGATGAACAATGAGTATACACAATGCCAGTAATAGTTATTGGATGGACAATGAGATAACAATGAGTATACACAATGCCAGTAATAGTTCTTGGATGGACAATGAGTATACACAGTGCCAATAATAGTTATTGGATGGACAATGAGATAACAATGAGTATACACAATGCCAGTACCAATTATAGGATGAACAATGAGATAACAATGGGTATACACAATGCCAGTAACAGTTTTTGGATGAACAATGAGTATACACAATGCCAATAAGTTATTGGATGAACAATGAGATAACAATGAGTATACACAGTGCCAATAAGTTATTGGATGAACAATGAGATAACGATGAGTATACACAGTGCCAGTAACAGTTCTTGGATGGACAATGAGTATACACAGTGCCAGTAATAGTTCTTGGATGGGCATTGAGATAACAATGAGTATACACAATGCCAGTAATAGTTCTTGGATGGACAATGAGATAACAATGAGTATACACAATGCCAGTAAAAGTTCTTGGATGGACAATGAGTATACACAATGCCAGTAATAGTTCTTGGATGGACAATGAGATAACAATGAGTATACACAGTGCCAGTAAGTTATTGGA
The DNA here is from genome assembly GCA_031769625.1 of Taudactylus pleione. Lineage (NCBI taxonomy): Eukaryota > Metazoa > Chordata > Amphibia > Anura > Myobatrachidae > Taudactylus > Taudactylus pleione. The sequence goes on from JAUIMM010001093.1 coordinate 1,071,955, forward strand.
TGGACAATGAGATAACAATGAGTATACACAGTGCCAGTAACAGTTATTGGATGAACAATGAGTATACACAGTGCCAATAAGTTATTGGATGAATTATGAGATAACAATGGGTATACACAATGCCAGTAACAGTTTTTGGATGAACAATGAGTATACACAATGCCAGTAATAGTTCTTGGATGGACAATGAGATAACAATGAGTATACACAATGCCAGTAATAGTTCTTGGATGGACAATGAGATAACAATGAGTGTACACAATGCCAGTAACAGTTTTTGGATGAACAATGAGTATACACAATGCCAGTAATAGTTCTTGGATGGACAATGAGATAACAATGAGTATACACAATGCCAGTAAAAGTTCTTGGATGGACAATGAGATAACAATGGGTATATACAGTACCAGTAACAGTTATTGGATGAACAATGAGATTACAATGGGTATACACAATGCCAGTAACAGTTTTTGGATGAACAATGAGTATACACAATGCCAGTAATAGTTCTTGGATGGACAATGAGATAACAATGAGTATACACAATGCCAGTAATAGTTCTTGGATGGACAATGAGATAACAATGAGTATACACAATGCCAGTAAAAGTTCTTGGATGGACAATGAGTATACACAATGCCAGTAATAGTTCTTGGATGGACAATGAGATAACAATGAGTATACACAATGCCAGTAATAGTTCTTGGATGGACAATGAGATAACAATGAGTATACACAATGCCAGTAAAAGTTCTTGGATGGACAATGAGTATACACAATGCCAGTAATAGTTCTTGGATGGACAATGAGATAACAATGGGTATACACAATGCCAGTAACAGTTTTTGGATGAACAATGAGTATACACAATGCCAGTAATAGTTCTTGGATGGACAATGAGATAACAATGAGTATACACAATGCCAGTAATAGTTCTTGGATGGACAATGAGATAACAATGAGTATACACAGTGCCAGTAATAGTTTTGGATGGACAATGAGATAACAATGGGTATACACAGTGCCAGTAAGTTATTGGATGAACAATGAGATAACAATGAGTATACACAGTGCCAGTACCAGTTATTGTATGAACTATGAGATAACAATGGGTATACACAATAACACAGGGCCAGAACAGGGCTTTATGCTACTGACTGCAGTGTGCCGTTCCAGCAATGGTGCCAACCTCCAGTCTCTGCACCCGGGCACCGCTCGCACACTCCTAGTTATGTCTCTGTCCTAAAATAAAAGGGGTTTATTTATGACCCTTCGCAATTTAGCCCTGAAAAGTGTAATTGCTTTTTGTCGCATATTGAGGCAATAGACAATGTCTTTGTGGGGCTATTTACTAAAATTATCTTGCTGGGCCAGAGGAGTGAAAAGGCAGCCTACGGGTGACAATGGCTAGCGTCATCTTTTAAGGTAAGCTTTCAGAGCTTGGTATATTGCCCATTTCCGCAGTCTACATAGAAAAAGTTGGAAACCGCTTATGCAACTGAAAATAGAGCTGATCCCACCGATGTATCTGATAACTGCCTGACAGTGTTAGAAATAAATGCTAAAGTCACATTACCCAATTTGTACACAATATAATAATATAATGAAGCAGGGGGGTATTAACACAAAGAGGGAGCCCATGTGCAGTGTGCCCCCTCCTCTGAGCAGTGCCCCCTCCTCTGAGCAGTGCCCCCTCCTCTGAGCAGTACCCCTTTGGCCGGCAAGCGGGTCTCTCCTCCTTCACGGCACCATCGTCCCAGTGATATCCGGGAAGATGGAGCATTCGCACAAGAGAGCAAAGAGACAGGCCCAGCGCTTTCACTGTGCGGCACCATCTACCCAAAGTTTTCACTGGGAAGATGGCGCCGCGGAGGGACCCGCTTGCCGGCACAAAGCAATTATAATCTTGGTGCAGGGTGTGCAGTGCGGTGCCCACCCATTATAAATACGCCTATTCAACAGAGAATATTGTTTGCAATGACAACAAATGTTCCATATAAACATCCCTGCCTACTCTGCCGGAACACCAAGGAGACTCACGTATTACAGGTGTTACTCCTGACCGCCCGGAAGAGTATTCAAGTCTCCCAGTCCAGAGCTGCTGTGGCCCGCGCCCGCAGGTGCGGGATGCCGATGATGCGATTTGTGCTGAATTGCGTGATCGCAGCCCCGCCCCCACCTTTACAACGCCGGTAACATTGCCACACCACGCCCCTTGCTGTGCTTACCTGCCTGCCCATTCCCGGATGGGGCAGCTAGAAGGTTGCCAAGTATGCATATAATATGTGGTGAAATACAAACACGAATACAAATTAAACATCTGTTGTTTACCCTTTAAAAATCAATTTTATTCATTAATCTTTCCTGCATTGATCAAAATGGAGAAGTCAATAAAAAATGTGAATATACGATCGCAACTTCATATCATGCTGATGCGATTCTACTTCATTCAATTACTGTCAACTGGAGGAGACGATATGCAAACAGCCAATCAGATTTTCTGATAGTTGTAAGCCATAAGGTATAGCCCACAGCAGCCACAAGGTATAGCCCACAGACCCTGCAGCAACCACAAGGTATAGCCCACAGACCCTGCAGCAACCACAAGGTATAGCCCACAGACCCTGCAGCAACCACAAGGTTTAGCCCACAGCCCCTGCAGCAACCACAAGGTATAGCCCACAGACCCTGCAGCAACCACAAGGTATAGCCCACAGCCCCTGCAGCAACCACAAGGTATAGCCCACAGACCCTGCAGCAGCCACAAGGTATAGCCCACAGACCCTGCAGCAGCCACAAGGTATAGCCCACAGATCCTGCAGCAGCCACAAGGTATAGCCCACAGACCCTGCAGCAACCACAAGGTATAGCCCACAGATCCTGCAGCAACCATAAGGTATAGCCCACAGCCCCCACAAGGTATAGCCCACAGCCCCTGCAGCAACCACAAGGTATAGCCCACAGTCCTGCTGCAACCACAAGGTATATCCCACAGACCCTGCAGCAGTCACAAGGTATAGTCCACAGTCCTGCAGCAGCCACAAGGTATAGCCCACAGCCTTGCAGCAGCCACAAGGTATAGCCCACAGACCCTGCAGCAACCACAAGGTATAGCCCACAGACCCTGCAGCAACCACAAGGTATAGCCCACAGACCCTGCAGCAACCACAAGGTATAGCCCACAGCCCTGCAGCAACCACAAGGTATAGCCCACAGACCCTGCAGCAGCCACAAGTTATAGCCCACAGCCCTGCAGCAACCACAACGTATAGCACATAACCCTGCAGCAACCACAAGGTATAGCCCACAGACCCTGCAGTAGTTACAAGGTATAGCCCACAGACCCTGCAGTAGTTACAAGGTTTGTAGCCTCCTACAATGCATTCACATCTAACTGTCGCTATAATGTGTACACGGCCTGCACTTGCCCACCCGTCCATCCTCGTTCTGCGGCCATAGATCTAGTGAGACACATGTCCAATATATGCTAAAATGTTTATATACAGACATATGTGTGCACATTTTTGTTGTGCATGTATGGTACACAAATGAGTATTCCACTTCTAGTTGAGGCCTCGTATGGGTTGAATACAATGACATTTGTGCTGATCTTCCCATAATGAAATCCACCCAATCGTCCCCATTTTGGCAGGAAGGTTCTGAATTTGGAGGACCATCCGTCGTCCTATGATCAAGACCAGGTTGGTTTTGCCTTTGAAATTTCTGATGCTTTAAAAATTTGGGCTAACTCACCAGAATAGCAACAGTCCCTGTATCTCACAGGCTAGTACTTAAGGCCCACGGGGGCCGATTAATCAGCTATTATATACAGGATATCTCCCCCCCAAAAAACACATGTTTTTAGGGGGGTTCCTGCAAACAATAACAATAATGACAGGCGTCTAGATTTAGACGCCTGTCATTCGTCCCTAGTCGGGATAAAGCAGTCTGGAAGCCGGCGGTCGGCATTTAGACCGTCGGGTTCCAGACTACATTCCTATTTCAATACATTCGGACGATTCTTAATTTCCTATTGTCGCAATAAATTAGAATTATCGGGTCTAGAACCCGATAATTAATAAAACTTCCCCACTGTGGGTCTGCAAAACCCTTATATCTGAGCATGCAGGCCAGCCTCAGGTAAGGGATGGCTGAGGGAAGAGAGCGGGTACAAGGGCAGGATATTATAATACATTGTGATCATTATAGCAATTCAGAACTCTAAATAAATAAGAAGCTTCAAAACCCAAAAGTATAGGGAGCCCGACGACTGTAATAAAGCAAATACAAGCACTGCTAGTAACATCCAGATATCTACAGTAACCAGAAGCTTTAAGAGAACAGAACTAAAGATGTCTGACGGGGGAATTGTTTCTCCTCTGCATATCCTCATTCTTTATCTATGTAGCGCCACCATGTTACGCAATGCTGTGCAGAGAACATCAGAGCTTACACTCTAAATTCATCAACATAGACGGGGCGGACGTAAAGTGCCCGAGTCTGAGCAATGCCGCCGAAGCAGGGCCGGTTCTAAGGCCATACAAGCGGAGCTGGGGCACAAGGGCGCCACCTTGCAAGGGGTGCAGTGTGGCTGCCATTGGGGCCCTGGACAGATCAAGACTGGGGGCCTGGCATCAACCGCAGCGCCAGTTTTGACTTTGTGCTGCAACGAGTTCGTCTGGGCGGCTCAGACACAGCCCGGACCGCGAACTACAGAGGCGATGCTGTGACGCAGCCACCCGCCACCCCCGCCTGCACACTGCTCTGTAGTGACAGTCACTGAGGCTGCTGCAACTCCCAGGTGCCGGTGCCATCCGCAGCTGAGAGCAGAAAGGCACCGAGAGCTGTTCTCTTATGCTACCCACAGGCAAGGCCAGATCAAGCCTTCGGGCGGCCCTCTCTCTAGTCAGCACCGTCCACATCTGGTGGTGGCACAGTGGGTGGACGGAAAGGAGAGGAAGATGTGAGGGATGGAGAGGGGATGGAGAGGGTAAGGCGCGGCAGGGACGGAGAGGCATACAAAGCTGGCTGCCACGCATGCTTAGAAGGTGCATGTAGGATTTGCGCCTTTGTGGAGAGCCGCTGGGTCCCAAAGCCAGATTATAACCTCATTGGGCCCTAGGCAATATACTAGTTTGGGGCTGGGCAATCCCTGTGCGTCTGTCTAAAAATACCACTAGCGCATTTGTAAGTGGGATTTTGATCTTGAGGAATAGTGTATCAATAGGTTCCTATTCTGTAACTCAGCAAAATTAGTAACGTCAAAAGATTACGCTGACCTGCCATTATCAGATTCAGTAATGTGGTGTCGGACACAGTTGTACTGTACATCCGCTTGTCCAGGTCGCTTCTGGTCAGCAGCCAAAGAGACACCAACATCTTCAGAAGAAGAGGAGGAGACAGGTAAGGGGTGAGGAGAAGAGGAATAAGAGCTGAGAAGCACAAGGGAAAAGCTGGCATCGGGGAAAATTAGAGAAGGACGGGGACAAACAGATGGGGAAAGATAGGGGCAGCCACACACATAAATGAGACAGAGGCACAGACACACAAAGTGGGGGGGGGGGGGCGAGGCACACATGGGGATGAAAGACAAATATAGTAATTGAAGACAAGGAAAACAGAAAGGGGAAACAGACAGATGAAGACATACACACAGATGAGGGACAGAATGCAGACAGGGGAACGATAGATGGAGACATACACACAGATGAGGGACAGAATGCAGACAGGGGAGCGATAGATGGAGACATACACACAGATGAGGGACAGAATGCAGACAGGGGAGCGATAGATGGAGACATACACACAGATGAGGGACAGAATGCAGACAGGAGAGTGATAGATGAGGACATACACACAGATGAGGGACAGAATGCAGACAGGAGAGCGATAGATGGGGACATACACAGATGAGGGACAGAATGCAGACAGGGGAGCGATAGATGGGGACATACACACAGATGAGGGACAGAATGCAGACAGGAGAGCGATAGATGGGGACATACACACAGATGAGGGACAGAATGCAGACAGGAGTGATAGATGGGGACATACACACAGATGAGGGACAGAATGCAGACATGCGAATGATAGATGGGGACATACACACAGACATGCGAGTGATAGATGAGGACATACACACAGATGAGGGACAGAATGCAGACAGGAGAGTGATAGATGGGGACATACACACAGATGAGGGACAGAATGCAGACAGGAGTGATAGATGGGGACATACACACAGATGAGGGACAGAATGCAGACATGCGAATGATAGTTGGGGACATACACACAGACATGCGAGTGATAGATGAGGACATACACACAGATGAGGGACAGAATGCAGACAGGAGAGTGATAGATGGGGACATACACACAGATGGGGGACAGAATGCAGACAGGAGCGCGATAGATGTAGACAAACACAGAGATGAGGGACAGAATGCAGACAGGGGAGCGATAGATGGAGACATACACACAGATGAGGGACAGAATGCAGACAGGAGAGCGATAGATGGGGACATACACACAGATAGGGGACAGAATGCAGGCAGGAGAGTGATAGATGGGGACATACACACATGAGGGACAGAATGCAGACAGGAGAGTGATAGATGGGGACATAGACACAGATGAGGGACAGAATGCAGACAGGAGAGCGATAGATGGGGACATACACATAGATGAGGGACAGAATGCAGACAGGAGAGCGATATATGGAGACATACACACAGATGAGGGACAGAATGCAGAAATGCGAGTGATAGATGGGGACATACACACAGATGAGGGACAGAATGCAGACAGGAGAGCGATAGATGGGGACATACACACAGATGAGGGACAGAATGCAGACAGGAGAGCGATAGATGGGGATATACACACAGATGGGGGACAGAATGCAGACAGGAGAGCGATAGATGGGGGCATACACACAGATGGGGGAGAGAGAGCAGACAGGGGAGCGATAGATGGGGACATACACACACATTGGGGACAGAATGCAGACAGGGGAGCGATAGATGGGGACATACACAAAGATGGGGTAGAGAAAGCAGACAGGGTATCTGTATCTGCATTCTGCCAATTGTGATGATCACATTGGCAAATGCTCTGCAGAGAAAGACTGGCATAAGCTGGGCAGAGTGGGGAGACACATTCGGGAAATGGAATGGGGGGGAAGGGACAGGCAGGAGATGGACTGAGAGGGGATGACATTTAGGAGATTGCCTGAGAGACGGGGAGACATACTGTACATGCAGGAGATGGACTCCGACAGGAAAGTGGGAGACACATGCAGGAGCTGTGTAGGGAGGCTGGGAGACACATGCAGGAGCTGTGTAGGGAGGCTGGGAGACACATGCAGGAGCTGTGCAGGGAGGCTGGGAGACACATGCAGGAGCTGTGCAGGGAGGCTGGGAGACACATGCAGGAGCTGTGCAGGGAGGCTGGGAGACACATGCAGGAGCTGTGCAGGGAGGCTGGGAGACACATGCAGGAGCTGTGCAGGGAGGCTGGGAGACACATGCAGGAGCTGTGCAGGGAGGCTGGGAGACACATGCAGGAGCTGTGCAGGGAGGCTGGGAGACACATGCAGGGAGGCTGGGAAACACATGCAGGAGCTGTGCAGGGAGGCCGGGAGACACATGCAGGAGCTGTGCAGGTGGGCTGGGAGACACATGCAGGGAGGCTGGGAGACACATGCAGGAGCTGTGCAGGGAGGCTGGGAGACAAATGCTGGAGCTGTGGAGATAGGAGACAAATGCAGGGAGGCTGGGTGACACATGCTGGAGCTGTGCAGGGAGGCCGGGAGACACATGCAGGAGCTGTGCAGGGAGGCTGGGAGACACATGCAGGGAGGCTGGGAGACACATGCAGGAGCTGTGCAGGGAGGCTATGAGACACATGCAGGGAGGCTGGGAGACACATGCAGGGAGGCTGGGAGACACATACAGGGAGGCTGGGAGACACATACAGGGAGGCTGGGAGACACATGCAGGGAGGCTGGGAGACACATGCAGGGAGGCTGGGAGACACATGCAGGGAGGCTGGGAGACACATGCAGGAGCTGTGCAGGGAAACACATGCAGGAGTTGTGCAGGGAGGCCGGGAGACACATGCAGGAGCTGTGCAGGGAGGCCGGGAGACACATGCAGGAGCTGTGCAGGGAGGCTGGGAGACACATGCAGGGAGGCTGGGAGACACATGCAGGAGCTGTGCAGGGAGGCTGGGAGCCACATGCAGGAGTTGTGCAGGGAGGCCGGGAGACACATGCAGGAGCTGTGCAGGGAGGCTGGGAGACACATGCAGGAGCTGTGCAGGGAGGCTGGGAGACACATGCAGGGAGGCTGGGAGACACATGCAGGGAGGCTGGGAGACACATGCAGGAGCTGTGCAGGGAGACACATGCAGGAGCTGTGCAGGGAGGCTGGGAGACACATGCAGGAGCTGTGCAGGGAGGCTGGGAGACACATGCAGGGAGGCCGGGAGACACATGCAGGAGCTGTGCAGGGAGGCTGGGAGACACATGCAGGGAGGCTGCAGACACATGCAGGACCTGTGTAGGGAGGCTGGGAGACACATGCAGGGAGGCTGGGAGACACATGCAGGGAGGCTGGGAGACACATGCAGGAGCTGTGCAGGGAGACACATGCAGGAGCTGTGCAGGGAGGCCGGGAGACACATGCAGGAGCTGTGCAGGGAGCCGGGAGACACATGCAGGAGCTGTGCAGGGAGGCTGGGAGACACATGCAGGGAGGCTGGCAGACACATGCAGGAGCTGTGTAGGGAGGCTGGGAGACATGCAGGGAGGCTGGGAGACACATGCAGGGAGGCTGGGAGACACATGCAGGAGCTGTGCAGGGAGACACATGCAGGAGCTGTGCAGGGAGGCCGGGAGACACATGCAGGAGCTGTGCAGGGAGGCTGGGAGACACATGCAGGGAGGCTGGCAGACACATGCAGGACCTGTGTAGGGAGGCTGGGAGACACATGCAGGGAGGCTGGGAGACACATGCAGGGAGGCTGGGAGACACATGCAGGAGCTGTGCAGGGAGACACATGCAGGAGTTGTGCAGGGAGGCCGGGAGACACATGCAGGAGCTGTGCAGGGAGGCTGGGAGACACATGCAGGAGCTGTGCAGGGAGGCTGGGAGACACATGCAGGGAGGCTGGCAGACACATGCAGGACCTGTGTAGGGAGGCTGGGAGACACATGCAGGGAGGCTGGGAGACACATGCAGGGAGGCTGGGAGACACATGCAGGGAGGCTGGGAGACACATGCAGGAGCTGTGCAGGGAGACACATGCAGGAGTTGTGCAGGGAGGCCGGGAGACACATGCAGGAGCTGTGCAGGGAGGCTGGGAGACACATGCAGGGAGGCTGGCAGACACATGCAGGACCTGTGTAGGGAGGCTGGGAGACACATGCAGGGAGGCTGGGAGACACATGCAGGGAGGCTGGGAGACACATGCAGGAGCTGTGCAGGGAGACACATGCAGGAGCTGTGCAGGGAGGCCGGAAGACACATGCAGGAGCTGTGCAGGGAGGCCGGGAGACACATGCAGGAGCTGTGCAGGGAGGCTGGCAGACACATGCAGGAGCTGTGCAGGGAGGCTGGCAGACACATGCAGGAGCTGTGCAGGGAGGCTGGCAGACACATGCAGGAGCTGTGCAGGGAGGCTGGGAGACACATGCAGGGAGGCTGGGAGACACATGCAGGAGCTGTGCAGGGAGACACATGCAGGAGTTGTGCAGGGAGGCCGGGAGACACATGCAGGAGCTGTGCAGGGAGGCCGGGAGACACATGCAGGAGCTGTGCAGGGAGGCTGGGAGACACATGCAGGGAGGCTGGCAGACACATGCAGGAGCTGTGTAGGGAGGCTGGGAGACACATGCAGGGAGGCTGGGAGACACATGCAGGGAGGCTGGGAGACACATGCAGGGAGGCTGGGAGACACATGCAGGAGCTGTGCAGGGAGACACATGCAGGAGCTGTGCAGGGAGACACATGCAGGAGTTGTGCAGGGAGGCCGGGAGACACATGCAGGAGCTGTGCAGGGAGGCTGGCAGACACATGCAGGAGCTGTGCAGGGAGGCTGGCAGACACATGCAGGAGCTGTGCAGGGAGGCTGGCAGACACATGCAGGAGCTGTGCAGGGAGGCTGGCAGACACATGCAGGAGCTGTGTAGGGAGGCTGGGAGACACATGCAGGGAGGCTGGGAGACACATGCTGGAGCTGTGGAGATAGAGTAGACACACAGGATACTTACTGGCAGGGACCATGCTCATGCTGAGAGACTGGAGTTGGGTGAGTCCATCTCTCACAGTTCCAGGGGTCAGAGAGCAGCTCCACCAATCAGGGACTCTTCCAAACAGCATGTGCTGAGCTCTTCCAATTAGAGCCAGCACAGGCCATAGTGCAGAGACTCATGGGAGTGTAAGAGGGACGTCCCCTGCTGCTCTCTCTTTTCCATCCTTACTGAGTGCAGCACAGTACACCTGACCACTTCCCCCTTTAACCGTCTCGGGAAAGTCTCCTGTGTGTGGCTGGGGCAATCATTAATGTCTTTTATTGTTTTTCCTGTGGGGGCCCATGCGCGGAAGCCTGATATACTGACTTATGGGGCCCAAACTTCAGCAATCACATCGGGCAATTTCCTGTTTTGCAGACAATTTTGTACAAATATCTGCAAAAATTAGGGTTCACTCATTTCTAAATCCGACTAAAAAGTGATCGGAATCGGGAGAGGTGTAGCAAACCTATGGGGGCCCGTAATTTCCACAGGACCCTCCCTCTGCAAATTATTTTGCAGTTATCCGTTTTGATTATCAATTATATTTGCACTATCTGCCTACTTAGCTAACATGCAGGAGTTAATGTATATTGAATAGCATATAGCAGTGATTCTAAAACTCGGTCCTCAGGACCCCACACAGGTCATATTTCCCAGGTCTCCTGGCAGGTGCACAGGTGTACTCATTACTCACCCACACATTTCAAAAAAATCCACAGGTAGAGATAATTATTTCACCTGTGATCCTATGAGGAGACCTGGAAAACACGCACTGAGGATCGAGTTTGAGAACCTGTGGCATATATTATAAATGAAAAAATATCTAAAAAATAAATACGATCCTGTTCACCTCTAAATACGGTCATGTTCACCCACTACACCCAGCACAGCATCACCTCTAAATACTGTTCTGTTCACACACTACACCCAGCACAGTGTCACCTCTAAATACTGTCCTGTTCACCTATTACACCCAGCACAGCGTCACCTCTAAATACTGTCCTGCTCACCTATTACACCCAGCACAGTGTCACCTCTAAATACTGTCCTGTTCACCTACTACACCCAGCACAGCGTCACCTCTAAATACAGTCCTGTTCATCCACTACACCCAGCACAGCGTCACCTCTAAATACTGTCCTGTTAATCCACTACACTCAGCACAGCGTCACCTCTAAATACTGTCCTGTTCACCCGCTACACCCAGCACAGCGTCACCTCTAAATACTGTCCTGTTCATCCACTACACCCAGCACAGCGCCACCTCTAAATACTGTCCTGTTCACCCACTACACCCAGCAGTGTCACCTCTAAATACTGTCCTGTTCATCCACTACACCCAGCACAGCGCCACCTCTAAATACTGTCCAGTTCATCCACTACACCCAGCACAGCGTCACCTCTAAATACTGTCCTGTTCACCCACTACACCCAGCAGTGTCACCTCTAAATACTGTCCTGTTCATCCACTACACCCAGCACAGCGCCACCTCTAAATACTGTCCTGTTCATCCACTACACCCAGCACAGCGTCACCTCTAAATACTGTCCTGTTCACCCACTACACCCAGCAGTGTCACCTCTAAATACTGTCCTGTTCATCCACTACACCCAGCACAGCGCCACCTCTAAATACTGTCCAGTTCATCCACTACACCCAGCACAGCGTCACCTCTAAATACTGTCCTGTTCATCCACTACACCCAGCACAGCGTCACCTCTAAATACTGTCCTGTTCATCCACTACACCCAGCACAGTGTCACCTCTAAATACTGTCCTGTTCATCCACTACACCCAGCACAGCGTCACCTCTAAATACTGTCCTGTTCACCCACTACACCCAGCAGTGTCACCTCTAAATACTGTCCTGTTCATCCACTACACCCAGCACAGCGCCACCTCTAAATACTGTCCTGTTCATCCACTACACCCAGCACAGCGTCACCTCTAAATACTGTCCTGTTCATCCACTACACCCAGCACAGCGTCACCTCTAAATACTGTCTATAAAGGAGTTACCTTTGTTTCATTTCACCCACCAATCTTGATAAAAGGATGCTGTGGCTCCCGCCCCTACGTTAATGGCATTTTTAGCTTGAGGATCTCTTAAATACAATCTGCATTTCCCAGCATCTAAACATAATCCAGATCGCCAAACTCCGGCACATCCTGAACAGGCACCAGCAAGGTGCAGCGAGCATGATGCGTGCGGTTTCGGCTTTGCGCGAATGTAAAGCAGCTAATAATAATCATGCCCTGAATAGATAATGAATCTTGTCCATTTACAGCACTTTCCCCGTGATTAAATGCCTCGGGGGACACAGAGAGCATGCTCATTTTAATTTGAAAATCTGTTACGAGATATATTCGTCTTACAATTATAGGTTATACTAATAAGTAATCAGGCCAATTTCCAAACAGAATCGTTTCCCCAGATTGTAATATCCAGAGACAGATTAACATGCTGGCATCAGACCGAGGCCCCCCCCCCCCCCCTCACCAAACACACACACACACACACACACACACAAAACAGACATCTAACTACAAGACAAAGGTCGGGTGCAGCATCCTCAAATCCACGGCAAGTGTATGACGGGGTGTTACTGTACATGGGCTGTGTGTGTAGCATCAGCCACTGCACTGGAAAGAGTTAAGGATCTGCATCTGACTAGTAACACCCTCTTGTAACTGGCAATGTTTATATTACAGATTCCAACCAAAGTAAAGTACAACCTGTCTCCTTCTAAAGTGTATTAATATTAATGTATGCATCCAGAGCACACCAAGTGCAAATAAATTATTTCAAGTCTTTTTTTATTTTTTTTTTAACGAAAAGAAAATTATTGCTTAAAACATCAAGAAATGGCTACAATATGTCCACAGACGCAAGTAACACAAGTAACCAGCCCCAACTGGCAGGATGCACGTAGCACAATGTTTGCATATTTTAATATGTATTCTGGCCTCATGGACTTCTATAACGAGAAAGAAATATAAAGGGCCTATATACTAAGCAGCGATTATACTATTAGTATAGTATAGTACTAACAGTATACCAATACTATTAGTATAGTATATCAGCAACGTAGATCCGAGTGCTGCGCCCGACGAAACAGTATCGGATCAGTCATCGCCCATCTGAGTAAGTCTAAGCTTACTCGGAATGGGCGACGGAACTTGTCTGCCGGGGCCAGGAAATCTGCGTTGGAACACGCAAATCCTGGTCTCGGCACTCTCACAAAACGTAGACGACATGCCACCATTTTGAGGAATGGTCAACGTCACCTCCCATTTCCAGGCTGCGGTGTCCTAGGTACTGCAGCCGCGGTCACAGTGGCATCGCAGCACATGCGCACTGCGTCCCCGGCGCAGGCACAGTCCCCGCCATTATCGGACTTGTACGCAAACCGTGATCTCCTCTGTGCCTCATCTGTGAATTACACCCTTCCATGCACAATCTTTAGTAGAGATGCGGCACTGTGGCGCGGTGACAACGCTTTCCTCTGTCCTGTTTACATTTACATCCTTCAGCCACGACGGTGGCTCATTGTTACTCATTATTAGGCTTTATTGAAAACAAGACATAAAGTGATTGATTTCTGTGCAGCCCTAACTGATCGACCACACGCACCCGCTGGATAAGTGGCTATTAACGCACGACAACCAAAACAAGCTTTGATAACACTTTTTACACACTTTCTATAAGCTTTCCATACATTTAACTTTTAACAGTGCAATCTATCATACTGGTGGCATGCATAATTAAGTAAGTTGAACATAAGAAGCTGTTATTCCTTTTGTTAATGCACTTTGTAGGCGTTCGTTAGGAGGCTGAAAAGTGCACCAACAGCAGATTGTTGTGATAGAGCTTAAAGGGTTAATAGTTTTATAGAGCAACATTGTTTCACCAAAAACAACAATGGTCTATTGGCTTCCTGACAGGTTCTGTTGTGATGTACAGGGAAGGGAATGGGATGTGATAGCTCACATTACTATTTGTCACACACAAGTTTAGCATATGTTTATGTTTCCATTGTGTCACTTTTGTAGCTGCGGCACAGTTAGAAGTGCAGCCCTGGCCTATTACAGATAAAAAACATTCACAGAATACAGTACCGGTAAGTGGTATATTTGCAGCAAAAATAACATACTATGCAACATGGATTGCAACACACAGTGAGCAAAATGGCATTTACTAGGCTCCTTACTTCTATTTAATGAACTACAATTTATCAATATTATACGATAAAGCGTATAAACACTACCTGACAGGGAAGTATAAATACTATCCGATAAAGAAGTGCTAATACTATCTGACGTGTAAAAAATATCTAATAAAGAAATATAAATATCTAAAAAAAAAATGTTACATTATAAGTATGAATAATAAACAATAAATACATTTGAATAATACAAGTAAAGTACAAATATTGGATAAAGTATAAATACTATATGATAAAGAATTAGAAATATTATCAGATATAGCATAAATAATCGATAAAGTATAAATGGTATACAATAAAGAAGTATAAATACATGATAAAGAAGTACAGGTTGAGTCTCCCATATCCAAAGTGCTTGGGACCAGGAGTATTTTGGATAACGGAATATTCCGTATTTTGGAATATTTGCATATCATAATGAGATATCTTGGGAATGGGACCCCAATATACACACAGAATGCATTTATGTGTTATATACACCTTATACACACAGCCTGCAGGTAATTTTATACAATATTTTCAATAATTTTGTGGCTCAAGCAAAGTTTGTGTACAGAAATGAAATTAATTTATGTTTCATATACACACAGCCTGGAGGTAATTTTATACAATATTTTTGTACATTGAACCAACAAAAAATCAAAGGTTTCATTATCTCAGTCATGCCAAAATTGTTCCGTATTTCTGAATATTTGGATATGGGAGACTCAAACTGTATACATATTAACCAATAAGAAAAGTGTAAACACTAAACAATAAAGTATGAATAATCGATAAAGTAGTATAAATACTATATTGTAAAAAAATATAAATTCTACATGATAAAGAAGTACAAATACTATAAGATAAAGTATAAATATTTGTTAAATAACTAAAAAGACTAAATTACTGTATAAAGAAACATAGGCCCTCATTCAGAGCCACTCGCTAGCGGCAGTACGCTCGTTCCGAGCGATGTTCGCACATCTGCGCATGCGTACGGATCGTTATACGCATGCTCGAACGAGTCAGTGCGGCCGAAATTCATGTGCTCGCAATATAGCGAATGCCTGCTATTTTGAGTGACAGAATGAGGCGTATGTGGGTGGTAACAGGGGAAGGTGCTTGAAAATGGGGAGTGGAGATCCGAACGCAGGCGTGCTTAAAGGTCAAAACGGGCGTTTTATGGGTGTGCATAATTAATACAGCAGCGTCATTGACCACGTCACTGGGTTATTTTATAGCCAGAACTGCTCGCAAGATTGTGGTAGCAAAAACCAACCACAAGAATAGCGAGCAGTTCATACGCTGGTCGATGTACTCGATTAATCTAATAAATAGCGGACATGACGTATGGTGCGTGCGGCCAGGGGGCGTTTTTAACAAATAAACGAGCGTATGTTTTGCTCGCTCATTCAGACTTAGAGGTGGGAACAGACTGCAATTTGCGAACTGATCATTTGAATAGCCACCCCTTGTTTTTGAACGAACGACCGCAAATAGCGAACGGCTCTGAATCAGGCCCATAATTACTATCTGATAAAGAAGTACAAAGACTAAATGACAGATAAATATAAATACTATATGATAAAGCATAACTTTATGATACAGTACAAATAAATCTAAATGCTATATGAAAAAAAGACGTATACATTCTATATGATAAAGTATAATAATCCGCTAAAGAAGTATAAATACCATCTGATAAAGAAGTGTATACTGTATACTATAGAAATGATGTAATACAGAAGGGAACGACTGGCCTTACCTGCAGAAGTGCTGAGGGTCCGAGCAGCCGTCTCTAACGCTCCTTTCTGATGCTACAAAGTAGAGATGATATTTACATTTAATCTGTGTGCACAGGACACATTGAGTTATCATAACATTTGAATGACTAGATATGGATTTGGGTGTGGAAATAGTCTTATGTATACATATCAACATATATTTATTTGGCAGCCACAGTTCAAACAAAGCACTGAACAGACAGCTTTGCAGGTGATGTATACACAAAATACACTTGCCATTGATGCTAAAGCACGGGGGGATTTTACATGTACAGGCTGAAAGAAAGGAATCTGTGTGATCTCAGGGAAGACTTCCCATATATTATGTGGAACTATTAAATGTTTAAGTGAAGTGAGAGAGCACAAAAGGCAGCCAGGTGTCTGACGGAGGGATGTAACAGCAGCACAGGTAGAAGGAAACGCAGCTAGTGTACACAGACAGATTACTCGCTCATTGTTCTAGGTTGGCGATGTTGGTCAAGCTACATTTTGTGTAGGTGGACTGAGCTTTAGAGGACCAGAGCCCATTCCAAATTCTTGCAACAGGCATTGCTTCCACCACTAATACATCTAGTAAGCACTCTGATTATGACACCCAGCGTTAGGAACACTAAATGAAGAGAAAATAAAGTTCAGAAAATAATACTTGTGGTTGGAGAGGCGCTTTATATTGCCAGGCGGGGCTGTGCAGCGCATGAAGAGTTAACTTGTGCCATCCCCACCACTATGACTGAGGATATATTTGATCTGATAAATGTCAGCGCGAGATAAACATCCGGCGGGCTGCACACAGGTCCATACTGTTTGTAATTGGCGCAGGTCCTCAATAATAACGGAGGGGGTTATAAGAAGAGAGTTGTGTATTTGTGACTATTTTGGAAGCTTCATTGCTAGAAGCATATCAGAATAAATATATTTTCTGGTCATTAAACAGGGAAAAACAGCCAAACAGTAGTTTACTGGTAGTGAGCAGCAGACGTCATGTTTCGGTGTCGAATCGCAAAACGAGACCTTTATAAAGGCCATTTTATGTGACTAGGCTGAGGACAGGATGGTACAGGATGAACATCTATAAAGGTCTCCCCCTCGGATGCTGGTATACACTGTATGTGACTTCCGCATACTGGAAGCCATTTGTCAAATTAAGTTCTACTTGCTATTTTGTTCTGTCATCATAACATCTAGGGGTCTATTTACTAAGCAGTGTTAGGAGACAGAGTGAAAAGTGATAAAAAAGTGATAAGGTACCAGCCAATCAGCTCCTAACTCTCATCTCACAGGCTGTGTTTGAAAAATGACAGTTGGGAGCTGATTGGCTGGCACCTTATCACTTTTCACTCTGTCTCCTAACACTGTTTAGTAACTAGACCCCTAAGTGTTTTTCAAATATCTCAGAAGAGGGTAGTGTTAAGTTTGAGGCTTGTGTGATGATGCAGTTCTGGTCACTGACCCCCCTCCCCCCCAAACACACACACACACACACTGGGCCTGATTCAGACCCACTCACGCTGAGCGCTCGCAAGCGGTCGATATTGGGCCAGTGTGCATGCGCACGACGGACCCGGCTCCATCTTGCGCATGTGCGAGACCCGGATAGCGACGGGCAAGCCGTCTCTATGGCTCTTGCTACAAAGGGGGCGTGCTGTCGATGTTGAGTGACAGCACGCCCCCTTTGGTGGGCGTGCCGGGTGGCGTGCCTGGCCATGCGGAGGCGTTCCCACGGGAACACCTACCGTCTGGGGCCGGCCCCACTAACATCACTAGTGATGTCAGTGGGAGTGCTTTTGGCTCTGATAGAGCCAAAAGCACTCCAGGGCTTGTGGCAGACGAGACCCTACCGCAGGGTCTCGTCGCAAGCCCGATGGTCGCGATGGTCTTGACCATCGCGACCATCTTTTTGGCCGCTCGCTATAGCTGTGGGTTGTTATCCACAGCTATGCGGGCGGCCAGGAGGCCGCTCTAAAATTAGGAAGGAAGGTCCTGATTCAGAGCGCGCGCTATGTCAGAGCGTCCGGCTCTGAATCAGGGCCACTGTGCAATGCTTCATTCATTCATCATGTATTGGATCATTCCTACCACACAGAGGGGTGAAGCCTTTGCGCTATAATACCAATGAATGATAACACTGAAATCTGTGCCCCAGCGTCCTGTACTCAGCGCCCTGGGTCATCTCTCTGCCGACTTCCCTACAGTCCTGAAATAAGCGATCAGGAGGAGCCAGCCACACAGCAGAAGTAAGCGGCTATAGGAGGCGGTGAAGGTGGCAGCGATTATTCTCCAACTTGGGCGCAGTTGGCACTTGTAATGGGTGAATGTCTGGTGGGCAGGTAATACCAGTAGGAGTGAGGAGTAACAACAGGTTACTGATGGTAAAGAGGCCCTGAGACAATAAACTGATCAGAGACACATAGGGCGGCAGACTGAGGGCATCTTGTCACAGCTCACACGCTATTAGCAGGAAAGGGGTCTAATAACTACAGGCTTACCATCTATTAAAGGGAAAGAGAGAGAGAGGCTTGTCCATGGATTTCCACTACCAGTGAAGAGATCATGGCTGGCAACTTGATATTGAGGTGCCCATTCATTAAGGTGAAGAGGCCCGCATGTTTTAGTAACAGGCCCATACATCATTAGTGATGTATGGGCCTATCGTCAGGTCAAGAAGTTTAGCAGCATAAGGGCAGAAAGTTTATGAAGCTGCTGTATGAGAGGAATCAGTATGAAATACCGCCGGCCGGCGGTTCGATTTCCGACAGCGCCTGGCCGACAGATGCAGAGTTCCCGGCAGCGGAAGCCCGACAGCGCTGGAAATCCTGATCGTCCGAAGGTAAGTATCTACTAACCTAACCTAACCCCCTAACCCTCCCTAGGGGTGCCTAACCCTAACCTCCCCCCAAGTGCCTAACCCTAACCCCACCTTTCCCGCTGCCTGAACCTAAGTCCCCCGGGGGGTGCCTAACCCTAAGTCCCCCCCGGGGTGCCTAACCCTCCCTCCCCCTAGCCTAACCCTAACCTTCCTGGGAGGTGCCTAACCCTAAGTCCCCCCCGAGTGCCCTAAACCTAACCCTCCCCCCCGCGCGGCTGTCCGCTCGCGGCGCCTGGCGTCGGGTAAATGACAGGCGTCTACATGTAGACGCCCGGCATTTCATCCCTCGCCGGGATATGACAGTCAGGAAGCCGGCTGCCGGTATTAAGGCAGCCGGCCTCCCGATTGTATACCGTATGAGAAACAGATTTTATCATTATTATATTTTGCAGGTAAAACATTTAAATCTGTATAATATTGTTATAATCACATATTAAATCACTGTTATAAAAATAATCTTTTTAAGATAGGATTATAAGAAATATATATATATATATATATATATATATATATATAATATGACACATTGATATAATACGCAAGTACAGTCGTTTTATCAGCTGAGGTTATATTTCCATAAATGATGTGAGCACCATGTCCGTCATTCATGAACGTTGGAAAACCATTGAATGAAACTGATCAACATAATTTAAGCACATTTCAAATGAAAGCTTTGATTCAGCAAAATTCATGAAAAAAAAGGAAATAGTTAGAGATGAGCGAAATTTTCAAACCTATTCTTCACAATTTGCTGCAAGATTTTGTAATTTTGTTTTTTATTTGCACGAATTCCCGTCACCGGTGTTCTGCACAGACGTCTCCCGGTAATTATATATTTTTTTCTGTCTCTTTAAGCCATTCTAAATGATTTTTATTATGTAAACATTGGGTGGAGTCTTAGGGCCGCTTTTAAAGTTAGCCCTATTATGCCTGGGGAGTCGGGGACACACGTAAGCTGTGTAAAGTAAAGGGACGTGTTCACAAAGGGGCGACATAAATGAGACGTGGACGCACCCCCAGATTTAAGCCTTTTGGTAGGTGTATGAATTGTGAGTATTGGAGGGATGGTGCAAAGATATGATGACAAAAACAGCAGTAGCGCTATTTACTTGCCTTTGATTGTATTAGGTGTAAGTGGCGATAACCGCCGGGGGGCGTTGCAGTCACAGACATCTGGGTGGCGCAGAATACGGGCTGACAAGTGCAATATATTCTGTAGGTGGACAATGCATGGAATAACGGCAAAGTCAGGACCTCAGAGTGCAAATGCATCCAACTCTATTGACAGATTTTGGCTATTAATCCAACAGTAATTCGCAACAACAACAAAAAAGCTGCCCTGTATATCTATGCCACAGTGCCAATATGTTTCTTGCATGCATTTTTATCTACATATTAGAATGGGTACTATTATAAGTTAGTCATTGATAAATTGACATAATGTGTTAGTATTAGGGATATTAGGACCCATCAGATGGATGGTATTTCTGAGACACACTTTCCGATATAAATATAAACTATATCAAATACACAACTTTTATTATGTCACTTAAAGCAAATAGTATATCAAACGGGCAGGGGCACCAAGAGGAAGCGGGTACTAATTACCTGGGCCCCCCACGCTGGGCTGCAGTGGGGTTAGGGAGGCTGATGCCAGTGCAGGGGGTGTGGGGGGGGGGGAGCTATCACGCTGTTCGCACCCTCCTACCTGGATTTGCCCCTGTCTGAAGGACACACAGCGCCCACCGCAAATGATTTGTATTTACTATTTTTAATTACTGGAGGCGTGGTCCCCATCCCCGGAAATTACCGGAGCCTGGGAAGTGGGTACAACAAACAAATACATAAATAACAAAGTCTGCACAGAACTTTGTTTATTTTAACATTATATATATATATATATATATATATATATATATATATATGACCTGAACAACATATATATAGAATTTTGCCTATACAGGTTGAGTTTTCCATATCCAAATATTCCGAAATACGGAATATTTCCAGCATGACTGAGATAGTGACACCTTTGCTTTTTGATGGTTCAATGTACACAAACTTTGTTTAAGGCACAAAATTATTAAAAATAAAGTATAAAATGACCTATAGGCTTTGTGTATAAGGTGTATATGAAACATAAATTAGTTTAATGTATGTACACAAACTTTGTTTGAACCACAAAATTATTTAAAATGAAGATGTATATGATTCATAAATGCATTCTGTGTTTAGATTTGGGCCCAATTCCTAAGACATTTCAATATGGTATACAAATATTCCAAAATACGGAATATTCCGATATCCAAAATACCCTTGGTCCCAAGCATTTTGGATATGGGAGACTCAACCTGTATAGGACTAGTTCTACCATGTCCCAAGTGTTACGGAGACCATATCATAAATCATTGCAAATTGAAGACAACGTGTTAAAATAATTGTTACCATCGTTGTTTTAGGCAGGGGCGTATCTACCCATTGGTCGGGATGGCACTCGCCAGGGGTGCAGGTCAAAGAGGGGGCGCCGTCCGGCAGTGCCGCCAGCAGCCAATGGGTGGACTACCCCACTAGTCCCCCGGGCCGCATGTGTAGGGCAGACCGCAGAGAGAGTGGTCTGCCCTACACAGTTTACAAACACAGAGCCGCAAACGCACTGTACATGGGGACTACTACTGGGGACACTTTATAGGAGAACTACTACTGGCGGCAATGTATAGGACGACTACTACTGGGGGCACTGTATATGGGGACTACTACTGGGTGCACTGTATATGGGGGACTATTACTGGAGGCACTGTATAGGAGGAACAACTACTGGGGGCACTGTATAGGGGGACTACTACTGGGGGCACTGTATAGGGTGGACTACTACTGGGGCACTGCATAGAGGGGACTACTACTGGGGGCACTGCATAGAGGGGACTACTACTGAGGGCACTGCATAGAGGGGACTACTACTGCGGGGTACTTCCTGAAATTATAGGGGAGGGGGCGCCAGTCCATTTACTTGCCAGGGGCGCTCGGATCCCTAGATACACCCCTGGTTTTAGGGATAGTGAAACAGAACAAATAGTATGATGTCTATAAATTGACTGGAAGTTCAAATAACACTCGTGTTTGCAATATAATATAAAATCATACCCCATATGACAGCATGAAATATTGCCCTAATAAGCAAAGGCTATGCAAATATAAATGACACAGGAGAATATATGTTTTGCAATGGGCTGATGTATTTTGCTCTAAAAAGTATTACATGAAAGCCTAACCTAGTACGCAGAAATACACATTAGGAGAATTGTAACAAGCGTCGGGGATTCTCACAGAAGCGAAACTACAGTATACAGAGAATATTGAAAACGTGTTTCTGTTATAATTGCAACAATACACTGTAGGTAATTCTTGAGGGTAGATGAAATAAAGAGCACATCAGGATGTATAGGACACTTGTTTCTCCTGCCTCCCTGTGTGCTGTACTGCAGTGAACAGGGGGTGAGAGCACCAGAGTACTGATTCCCGAACAGGAAATAAGGAAAGTGCTGAATCTGCTTTTGGACAATCAGGAGACAAAATGCCTTGTTAGGAAAACCCAGTGCAAGGTCCAGTTGTTCCCTGACTCAATGAGAGTTCACCTGATATACAAAGATAGTAGAGATAAGATAGAAGTATAAATGACTTCTTGCAGAAAGCAGAACTTGGTATTCATAGCTAATACTTCAAAATCACATGTATAGTTATCATGATCCTGTTGCCGCACAGTATGGATGGATTCCACATAAAACTTTTAGCCAACATACATCATAGATGACAAGATGCATGTCCTTTGTAAAAACAATGCTGATGCTTCAAAAGTAAAAATATGTTAAACCAAAATGATAAATACAGAAAGGTAACAGGTCTCCAGTCTAGATTTCGGTCCGTGCACAGGCCGATACTGTTTGGTGTAGATGACGCGCGTTTCGCCCAGTTACTTGTTCACAAAAGCCCTGTGTGGTGGATGGGTAAGCATTTTTAGCCAAACGTGCTAAGAACCTAATTTATACTCCATGTTAATTGCAGAGTTTATCATAATTGTCTTGACTGTCAGTATGGTTAGTGTGTGCAGCTGCATTTTCTTTTTCCTGCAAATCAAAATAGCATGACAGCTGAAAGCTCACGCTAAGGTGCGTCTCAATAATCTTACTGTACTCCCCTTGCATGGGAACAGCCCAGATAAGCCACTCAAAGGGCAAGGGTTAAATAGGTACAGATGAAACATTGACGCATGTAGTGGTGATTCTAGGTCCATCAGTCTTGCTATCGCAGCTGCTACCATGGCACGCCTCCTGCTGCATTACTGTTCCGAGCTGCATCCATGGACGCAGCAATGGAACATCTGCTTGATCCGCTGTCATCTTGAGTGACCGACAGAGATCCTGGTCTCATCCCTCCCCCCCTCCCCCCCAATGGCAGCGACACGCCTCTGCATGGGGTAACAAAGGCCGTTGCCGCCCCTTCCCTGCCCGAAAGTGGCAATGGACTGTCAATCACTGACAGCCTGCTGCCTCCTCTGCATGCGATCACACAGGACCCATACTGCAAATGCTCAGTACAGGTCTTGCGCTAGCACAGGTCGGCACAATCGGAGATGTGCGCTAACCACCTCTGAATTAGCCCACTAATGTGTAGTGTGACAGATTTTGAGTTGAATGCATAGTTACTATGCGCAAAGGCACTCAAGGCCAACGGTAAATCGGCTACAAAGTGTCACATAAACCTTTAAGGGGACCTACAGTATGCGCAAAAGCGGTAGCTGATTTGTGGGCTACAGTAAGAGAACATGAGAATGCAGCCTGTCAGCTCATTGTCTCAGGAGGGTCAGCAGGAATGAATGGGATGAATTTTGGTTTGGGGACGGGTACTGGCAATAGTTGCCTCCAACATTGTAGGTAATGGGTCCAGGTTAAAGAACCTTCCCTTTTTTTACTACTTTTCTATGTGCGCTCGGGCATAAAAGAGTTAACCAAACACAAAATAACCCAGTTCCTTAAAGGCAATAATCAGCATCTTCTTTATAGCTTATGGTGGGGGCAGTCCAGCGGGCACCGAGGTCCAGTGCACAGCACAATCCATGTTACACTGATAAAAAAAAGAGATTCTGAACTTGGGGTGAAAGAAATTCTTGCAAAGAGCAGAGCATTTTTTTTTTTTTTTTTAATAACACAAACCACAGGCTTCATCAGGCGAGGAAAACGGCAGGGGTTGTCTAATTACTTTCTGTGGAGTTGTGCACATGATGTCAGCATACATGAATTACAAAGTGATTTTAAAGGAAGAATAAGTTTGAAAAGCCTCTCAGAATACATGCGGCTCAGTCGGCCCTGTGTCCGTTAGTCCGCACTCATGATTATTCATCTCGCTGTCAACTTTGTGCCAAGTTTCTGGGTATGCCACAAAAAAAAAATGTGAAAAGCAGGTCTTGGAATAAAAGGAAAGAGACAATAGAAAGCCTACAGCTCTGCAGGCGGATTTCCAGCTAACCTGTGATACAACAAGACAAAGTATCTTACATCAATCTTCCACTTTTTTTTCAATTAAAGCTACAAAGTGACACAGACGGTGCATGTAATATTTATATTACACTGTATATGAAAACGTTAGAATATGCCCTAAAGTCCCAGAGCCCACATAACTGTCACTTCATTGTTCCAGCTGCAAAGGAAGAAAAGTACAATGACTTGGGCACACATTGAGCAGCAGCCCTTTGTACTGCACTTGAACAGAGGAGAGCAAAGAACCCATTCTAAGTCTCCAAGCAAGCACCAAACCGAGAACAAAAGTGCAATACATCCTGTAATCGTACGTAGCACTGCCAACCAATTAATGTTCTTCCACAACTGTTACAACTACATTACATTAATTAATGGCTTTTTTTTTCTCAAAAAGTAACAATTATTGATTTTTCAGTTCAACATCACCTGACCATGGACATAATCATAATACAAATCCATTACTATCTAGACCAGGGGTTGGCCACCCCTGGCACACCTGCCCAAAGATGGCACTCAAGACCATACAGGGATATAGGACACTGCACCCCCAACACGACCTGACCACTGTACATGATCATAATACATAGCGTTCCCGCTAGGCTGTTTTAGCGGGGCGCGGCGCCCTGCCCTCCAGGAGGAGGGCAAAAAGCACCCTGCCCTCCAGGAGGAGGGCAAAAAGCGCCCTGCCCTAACAGCCTGCGGGAGCCATTCTCACCCGCGAGACGCAGTGTCCCGCGGGTGGACAAACATGCGGTGACCCGGTCACCGCCGGAGAATAGACGTCGGGCGCATGCGCCCGCCATCTATTCTCCCTTTCTGCAGCGCTTGGCGGCTGCCCGGCATGTCCGTAAGCGCCGGGCACGCCCCCAAGTATGACGAAAAGGGGACGCGTCTTATAGACACGCCCCCTTTTCATAACCACGCCCCCTTTCGGGCGCGCGCACAAGATTGCCCTCTCTAGCTCCGGCGCCCTGCCTGCCGCCGGAGCTAGAGGGAACACTAAATACACATCTATTACACTCTATATAGACATAGGACACTGCACCCCCAACATGACCTGACCACTGTACATGACCATAATACACATCTATTACACTGTATACAGACATAGGACACTACACCCCCAACATGACCTGACCACTGTACATGATCATAATACACTTATATTACACTCTATACAGACATAGGACACTACACCCCCCAACATGACCTGACCACTGTACATGACCATAATACACATCTATTACACCCTATACAGACATAGAACACTACACTCCCGACATGACCTGACCACTGTA
The DNA here is from genome assembly GCA_031769625.1 of Taudactylus pleione. Classification (NCBI taxonomy): domain Eukaryota; kingdom Metazoa; phylum Chordata; class Amphibia; order Anura; family Myobatrachidae; genus Taudactylus; species Taudactylus pleione. The sequence goes on from JAUIMM010001093.1 coordinate 1,097,940, forward strand.
CATGATCGTAATACACATCTATTACACTGTATACAGACATAGGGCACTACACCCCCAATATGACCGAACCACTGTACATGATCATAATACACATCTATTATACTATATACAGACATAGGACACTACACCCTCAACATGACCTGACCACTGTACATGATCATAATATACATTTATTACACTGATTACAGACATAGGACACTATACCCCCAACATGACCTGACCACTGTACATGATCATAATACACATCTATTATACTATATACAGACATAGGACACTACACCCCCAACATGACCTGACCACTGGCTATGATCATAATACAATTATATTGCACTATATACAGTACAGATATAGGACACTACACCCCCCAACATGACCTGACCACTGGTCATGATCATAATACACTTCTATTACACTATATACAGTACAGACATAGGAGGACACTATACCCCCAACATGACCTGACCACTGGACATGACCATAATACAATTCTATTACACTCTATACAGATATGGGACACTACGCTCCCAACATGACCTGACCACTGGCCATGATCATAGTACAATTCTATTACACTTTATAACGATATAGGATACCACACCCCCAACATGACCTGACCACTGGACATGACCAAAATAGACCACTCGACATGATCATAATACAATTCTATTACACTGTATACAGACATAGGACACTACACCCCCAACATGACCTGACCACTAGACATGATCATAATACAATTCTATTACACTATAGGGTCAATCCATATTAAATGGTCCAGAATTAAATGAATTGGTTGCTTGACCGTTTTTAATTTTTTGTGTGTGTGTGATGACCCCTGTAAGTTAGTAGTCAGAAACCACCATTACTTTATACCATTTACCTTCATATGAAGATGGCGGCCATTTTTGTATCATGGCGTATGACATTTTTCACTGTTGGGGACGTTTGGGATAAAGGCAATATCTCTGCTCCGAAGTCATAGAAAGCTGGGATAAAAACCATTATTTTCAGCACATTTCAAGCTACATTTCATGTCATATAACCATTTCCCTACCGCACTTCCTTATGTCTGAAATTTAAGCCCAAAGTAATTAGATTTAAAAAAAAATTTAATTATTTTTTGGATTGTATTTCAGTGGGAAGGAATACAATTTCAGAGCTGTAATTTTTTTTGGGAATAGCTATATACTCAAAGATTTGTCAAACACATTTTGATTTATCTATCTTGTCTACTTTTTTTATTAGAGTACTTTAAAATTGCTTGTTTTCCACCTAACTTGACCTATAATATCTCTGGTGGGGGACCTGATAAAAATTCACAGCATACACAGTACTCTATGAGGGGTAACTGTAAAAAAAATGGAGTTTGATGATCCATGTGGTACAAAGCTACACTGAGAGAATATCAAACTAAAAATTTAGAATATCAAATTCCAATTTTTGTTTTACAGTTACCCCTCATAGAGTACTGTGTATGCTGTGAATTTGAAATTTTTATCAGGTCCCCCACCAGAGATATTAGAGGTCAGTTTAGGTGAAAAATGGAAAAACTAGCAATTTCAAAGTGCTCTAATAAAAAAAGTAGACAAGATAGATAACTAAAAATGTTTTGACAAATCTTTCGGTATATAACTATTCGCAAAAAAAAAATACAGCTCTGAAATTTTATTCCTTCCCACTGAAATACAATCCAAAAAATATACTTTTTTTTTTTTTTTAAATCTGACAATTAACTTTGGGCTTAAATTTCAGTCATAAGGAAGTGAGGTAGGGAAATAGTTATATGACACAAATGTAGCTTGAAATGTGATTAAAATAATGGTTATTATCCGCTTTCTATGACTTTTCTGAGCTGAGATATTGCATTTATCTGAAACGTCTGCAAAAGTGAAAAATGTCATATGCCATGATACAAAAATGTCCACCATCTTCATATGAAGGTAAATACAAATAACGTAATGGTGGTTTCTGACTACTAACTTATAGGGGTCAACACAGATAAAAAATAAAAAAAATTAAAAATGGTCTAGCAACTAGGGCTGGACCATTCCACATGGATTGACCCTATATACAGTCATAGAACACTACATCCTGCACATGACCTGACCACTGGACGTGATCATAATACAATTCTATAACACCCTATATGGACATGGGACACTACACCTCCAGCATGACCTGACAACTGGCCATTACCATAAAACAATTCTATTACACGGTATACAGTCATAGGACACTACATCTCCAACATGACCAGACAACTGGACATGATCATAATACATGTTTTATTACATCCTATATAGACATAGGACACTAAGGGGTATATCTACCAATGGTCGCTTTTAATCGGTTTAAAATTGATAAAAATTGATTAACATCAGTATTCTATTTCTGGGGAAAAATCTCACATTTACTAAAACTTAATAAAAAAAAAAAAGTCAGAAACTGTGTTTGTAAATGTATGAAATTGCCTCAGAAAAAAAACAATTGATGTTGAAAGATTTTCAATGATTTTAAATCAATTAAAATATACCCTTAACTGTTAAAAGTAATAACAGGATTATTATTTACAACAGAAAATACTAGAGTATAATTTTATTATTATTTAACTATGTTAGTTAGACAGGTGCCACATATCACTAATCTGTGTTTCTGAGAACTCTGCTCCTTCCTATATCTAACATTGTTTGCTTTTTGGTGAACAGGAACATACCTAACGTCCCACATCTACCACAGCTGTGAAATGTAGGGTTGGTACTCTCACATGAGCACTGCACTGCTGAAACCCAGACAGTGGGGATATATATTTGTCTGTATGAATATAAATCTTAAAAAAAAACACCTATCTACAACTCGCACCATTATGCAAACTACCAAATAGCTGTTGTTGACATGCTAAGACTGTCATTTGCTTGTACAATCATTACTGTGAAATTACTACATTATTGTACAAACTTGTATGCTGTATAATGTATACCATACATGTCTACTCTCCCAAAAATCATGGGAAGCTCACGATTTTTTGGGTAGGCCCCCACACCCCCGGAAGAGTAGGCATATCTCCCACATCCCACCCACTTCCTAGTGAAGTGGGCAGGATGGGAAGATTTTTACCGGTAAAAAAGGGCTCGCTAATTGCTGAGTTTCCCTGTGGTGGGACGGGGCCTAATTATGTGTACAGTCTGGCCCAGCCCCCCAAAGTAGTCAACAGAATCTCCACCCCAGGCTTCTTCCGGGGAGGAGATATACAAAATTGGCAAGTTTGTGTCATACATTCCCTATATTGAAAATAATGTAATAATCAGGTTGCACAGAAGATGTTTTATCTTCAGTGTTGTTTCACCACCCGATCTGTTCCAGACAGACATTGCCCCTATATGACAATTCCTGGAGGTCTGAATGATAACCATGGATAAAAATACATAGTTAAAGGCAATCTGAACTGAACATACAGTACAGTACTATAACAGTGTCCAAATAAAAAATAAAAATTATGATGTTGTAAGATAGCTGCTAGGCTTGTCCCAAAATGTCACTAATACTCGCAGGACTATTTAGGGCCTAGGTACTAAAGGAACATGACCAAAAGTGGGAGCTGTGGCCACTCCCCATTTGGAAACATCAATGCCAAATACTATGTGCATCGGCTTGATTTGTCGCCTTGTGCATTTGTTCCCCTTAGCAGCTGGCCTGTGCCTCCACCAGGGCCCTCCAACAGGCTTTGGTAATTAGTAATCCCCCCTCCCATCTCTGCGCCCCTGCTGATGTTAATTAAGATTTTGTGATACCACTTTTAACTGTAACATTTTGCCGGGCTAGCTAAGTAATACTTAACGTCCTGGCAATACTGCTTAACAGTGCTAAAATGATGCTTAACATGTCCGCAGCCAGTACTCAAATCCCTTAGAAGCCACTGAGCATGGGTGTCCCTGAATTGCGTGTTCACACATGAGCAGAGATAACTGTTTGACCGGGCTTGGGCTTCTAGTTGCACTTTCTTTAAAGGTAATAAATGAATAAAGATACATATATAAAAAAGTTAATTTATTATTATCTTTATGTTTGGAATAAATGGTTAATTTTTAATAATATTTTACACTGTAATGATCCTTTGATCCTCTGCTAATGCCACCTGTGCATGGGTCATGTCAAGTGATCCAATGCAAATTATTTTTACTTTTATTCCCTCCACACATGTAATACTATAAGAGAGTGACACAAATATATATATTTTTTTAAATTCTCATGCAGTTTTTTGTTCCAGAAATTGCTTTGATTAATTGTGTTATACCTTAGAGACAGCAAAATATAAGAGTGCATTATATTATAAATTTAGTTTTTTTTGCTTTCTCCAGGCCAGGATCTAAATATAGGACAACAAAATGGTTTGTTCAGAATGTAACAGGCTTTAATTTAGTATACACATCATAAGTTTAAAGGAGTCAGGATTTCAAGATCAGACACAAACATTTCAACAAAAACCATCTGGATTAAAAAAATTTAAAAAAAAGTTTATTTTTTGATGTTTTAAAAATTAAAATTTCAAATTTCAAGTTGAGTTCTCAATGAGATATATTTTTATTGTTTTTTTTTCTGTAGTAACGTGAACATTTCTGATTTACAGTAGCACTATATTTCAGTCAAATACAGTATTTTTAAAAATTGTTTACAATTTTTTTAGGCTTGTTAATCTCTTAATCTTAGCAGGGTTTTTTTTTTTCATAAATTGGTTTCATTAACATTCTTATACATTGGAGACAGCAACATTTAAGGGTGCATTATATTATAAGTTGAGTTTTTTTTTCTCTGAAATTGAAAACCTAATTTTTTCCGGCTAGGATTAAGATTTAAAAAATGTTTTTTCAGGAGGCAAAAGACTTTAAATTAGTATACAATAAGTCTAAGTTTAAGGCAGTCAAAATGTAAACATCACAGACTCAATACAGCTAAAAACTCAGATCCCCCCCCCAAAAAAAAACCAACCCAAAACAAATGGTTTCAAATTTTAAAAAATAGAAATAGTTTTGTGCCTGATATGTACTAAAGTACAGAAGTTGTACACTTGATTCAATAGCTATGTGATTTTCAGAATGGGTCCACTGTATGGTACAAAAACAAGAAAAACTTCTCCAACCAGTCCAAAGCCACCAACCAGATATTTTAGCTTCATTTCTTAGACTATACGGCTTGGGAACAGGATGCCGTTGCTCAGGATCCCAGCAGTCAGAATTCTGATGCAGGCATCCCGACAGGGTTACGATACCGACACCTGTCAGTCAGTACCCTAACCCTCCACCCCTCCCTAACCCTCCCTCCCTCCCCACTGCCTAAACCAAGATCCCATTGAGATCTCAAATTGAAAATTGATATTGACCATTTAAAACATCAAGGAATAAACATAAAGTCTTTTAAAAATGTAAAAAAATGTCCATGATCTTGAAATGTTGACTCCCTAAGGCTAGTCACATTGTATACTAAATTAAAGCCAGTTATGCTCTGGACAAAATGTTTTTTTTTTTTTTTTTAAATATCTTAATTCTGTCATCAGAAAATTAAGTTTTTATATGCTGAAAAGTGGCAAAAAATTTTTTGTTGTTGACATTTTCAAACCCTTATAATTCGAAAACTACATGACATTTTCAGCTTTGATGCCCTATTTTGCATACAGTGCAATAAAAATTGGGAAAATTAATGTAAAAAGGTAATAAAAAATTCGATCAGTTGATATAGGATGACCTGTATGGAAAGGCTTAAAGCAACAACTTTCACACCCAAACAGGACATAACTATTGATAAGTCTAATCTCCAGCAGATACACCCATTTTCACTGGAGAGATGAGTTTTCTCCTTATAATAAATAGGCTGTTAAAAAGATAAATTACACACAAGTGATGCAATGTTTTAATTGCATAAAGCATGGCAGACAGTAGTGGGATGTATCTGTGAAATGTTGGTACATGTGCAATATATTTCTTGCTTAAAAGAATATTATTAAGTAGCAATAAAAATGTTTCTGCCAATGCTTATCACAGCCAGCAAAAAAAAAAAAAAAATCACCACCACAATTAACAAAAAATATATGTATATTTCTAGGACAGCTCAATATTTTATTTATTAATTTAATAAACAAAAAAAAAACTCTTGTTTTTCTGAAAGAAAAAAAAAACAATCACATAAAGCATTTTTTTCCCATGGACTACTCTGCTATCATCATCCTCAGACTACAATCCTCCTTATATAAGCATTGGGAATTTTCCATGAATGAAACCCAGCAGATAGTTTCTCTGATGGTATCTACTACTGGGGACAGATCTTCCAAATTAGATTTCATTTTGCAGCATGAGATTAGATTGAAGGGGTGCAGAAGGCATATTTAGGGGAGTGGTGAGGTTAATGGATAGTGTTGGCCACACAGCATTTTTCTGAAAGTGTTCATACAATTTTGCAACAAAAATTTCCCCATGTAGCTAAGTCCTAACAGTCATCTTCCCAAGTTATCATTCATTGCTATCATATATGTATATATAATAATCAAATCACAACTTATTGTACAGACTACTGTACCTTCATATAAAAATGCCCATAAGGCAGATCCTCTCCTTGTGTGTTTATCCAGCTCCCAGTCACCACTCAGGAACCCCCAGGGCCATAACTAGGGTTTGTGTGATCTGAGCCATTGCACAGGGCCCTAGGGGGGGTGGCACGGCGACCGCTTGTAGCCTCCAGTAAGTAGCATTACTTCAGAGCTGCCTGGAGCGTCCTTAGGATGTTCTGGGAGAGCTCTAGTTCCCAGAGCCAGCTGCCCCTCCCCCTAGGCAAGACATGACGGGATTAGGGGGCAGGGCACACTTACCTGTTACGGCACTGGGAACGCCTAGCACTTTTCAATGACATTTCTGATACAGTGTGACTCGATCATAACAGAGAGCCTGATTCATTACTGATAGCAACCGCAATTACGCATGCAATCTGCCGATTATTGCGTTCTTCACATGCGCATGTATAGCAGTGCACGTATGTGAAGGCTCCACTGTGATCACAGTGACTACGCAGACCCATTGCAGAGTAATTAACAGGAAGTGACCGGTTTGGGGTGGCGACGTGGGGGGGGCATTTGATCGCCGTCACTAGGGCGTGCATAAATTAGCCACAGCTTGGGCTTTCACTGTGTGCGATGAGTTCAGCAAATTCTGAGTAAGGTCATACCTTGTGCAAGTGTCCGATTGTACTCGATGTTACCGATGGTTTTGCAGACTTGCAAAGTATTACAGATGTGTGTAAGGTAAAGTGGGCGTCCTTATGTTAGGCTGTAACGGCTTTGCGGTTGCAATTAGCATATTTTCGCAGTGAGACTGCGTGCGTAATCACAGCTGCGATCGCAATAGCAATCCGTAATGAATCAGGCCCAGAGTATTTAAGCTTTGTAGATTGTGTAATGCATGTGCTGTAAGGGGTATATAGACAACCAATCACACCCCGCACACCCTGCACCCATAATATTACTTACCTCTCTGGAGTCCTTCGTGGGCGGGAGTCCGGCACAGTAAATACGACTGGAAAATGGCCGCCACTCCCATTTTCCCGTCGCTTGCGCATGCGCAGTACAGGCAGAATGGCCACCGCGGCCATTTTCCCGGTGACACGGACATACTCTATAGACTCTGGGCACGCTCTAGTGCCCAGTCTATAACTCCGGCGGCCGGCAGCGCACTGAGTTGCCGGCCGCCGGGGAGAGAGGAGGGGGCCCGTGTCGGAGACTGCACACGGGCCCCCTCCTCTCTAGAAACGTACCTGCTCATTATGGTATGCATATATTCCAAACTACGGAAAAATACGATATCCAAAATACTTCTGGTCCCAAGCATTTTGGATATGGGAGACCTGCGTATAAGCTAATAAGCACGCCTGCACTGGACACATAACTGAATAGATGGAGAGAGTTGATGAGGTTATCACGCAGGTTTTATAGTTTCCTTATGGAATATTCTAATCCCACCATAGACTGTCCTGAGGTGAGTTTCAGGAATGATACAATATAGCACTGATGAATTCATTTCATTTTATTTAGCAAAAAAAAAAACCTTTAAGGGGTTGAATCAATTCAGAACATTGTTCTACAGAGAAGAATTTCAGGCTCAATGGAATGGGATGTTCTAGTTATTTCATAACTTTTATAAATTAAAGATGAACAAGAAATCCTCTTAATATTTTAGCTGCTCCTCATATCATCAAATATAAAAACCGATGGGAGCAGATTACAACTTGGCTGTACGTTTTCCCCAGCTTCGTTATGTTTTCAGAATAAAGACTATCATTTGAGCAGTCATTATGGTCATCCAGATGACAAATATAAAGGCAGAAATGATATTTGAGTCAATAACAAATAAATCTGATTTAACTGACAAAGTGCAAATGTGGGGGTAACCCAAATCAACTAATCAGCCTTTTGCTTTAGTCAACCTGCCGTAAGTTGATCAATGGGGGTTACTAATCAATATAGTGCTACTATACAGTAATGTCTAACGAAAGCAAGGACCTGACAACTCTCAATGTCAGATCATAAACTTCTCCCAGAAACACAAAAGCATGATGACCACCACTGGAACAGAACTTTGGAGCTCCACAGGCAGCAGGTGGCCCCCAGGCAGCAAGAATCTTTGCAAGCCTTCACCTGTGGTCCACAGACCCCTCTGACTGACTTTCTACTTTAAGTCATAAAGCAGAGAATTAGGCTGAACATAATGGGAGCAGTAAATTCCTCCGCCACGTGGCGGTCGGGAGGTCATGAAGCGTGTCTAATCTAGAGGAGGCGGATAACGTGCAATGCAGTTTGCACCATGCGTACTTCCACCTTCCTCCGCAGGAAATTACTCAATTGCTTTGCAATGGAAGCAATCATATTTTGTTTGGCATTAATACAATCAATGTAAATGTATATCTAAATTAGTGACTGATTAGTGGGCTAATAGATTAGTAGTGGGTGGCCAGAGAGCGGGGGCATGCGGGTTCGAATTTCCCAAGCAGACGTCTAAAGCGAAATGTGGATTACATATAAATTACATATAGGAATTGTGGGCATGTGGGAATATTTGGGTTAGTGCATGCATTTTGCGACAAGTGGGGCATTTTGTGGCAAGTGGGAGGTCTGTGCTAGGTGGGTGTATGAGTAGCACGAGAAGGAATTCTGGAACAAGAGGTGGGTTTGAGCGACATGTAAGAATAAAAGGGCCACATGGGCTGAATTATCTGGATGACAACTTAGATTATTGGGATAGACCAAACATATTTTGGGGTGCAGCTAAGACTGTTCTTCGTGGCCAAATAATACAATATGTTACTAGACAAAATAAATAGAGAAGTCGGCTGCACCAAAACCGCTTATTGCATGATACCTCGACCAATTCCCTGCAGGTGCACTTGACATCCCCTAGTGATAAATCTTTACAATTGTACATCCAAGCTGAGCAATTGTTGAATGATTTATCTGTTATCACAAGCCAAACGAGACTTAACTTTCTCCCTATTTAAATACTATCAGTGGGGGTATAAGGCGGGCCGCCTTTTGTCAACTGTGTCCAGATAACGAATAGCTCGTCGTTTTGTTACAGCTATTAAACATCAACGTACTGGACAACTCCTTACTGATTCTTCCTCCATACTAAATCATTTTGAATCTTACTATACAGACTTATACTCTAAAGCTGGCCACACATCTAAAGATTTTCTGTCCAACCAGCCAACTAGTTGATTGGTTGGAATGAAAATCTGGTAAGATATGAAAGCAAATTACAATCAGCAATTTGCTCCCAAACACCGGGAAATGGACAAAAACTGTTGTTTGAACAAATTGTTTAGATCAAACATTTAACAAACTTGTCTGAATGACCATTTTCATCTGTTTTCTGGCATTTAGGAGCAAATTGCTGATCATCAGTTACTCCCATACGTTACCAGATTTTCATTCCAACCAATCAACTAGTTGGCTGGTTGGACAGATAATCTTTAGATGTGTGGCCAGCTTAACCTTCCCTTTGATGAAGCAGCACATGCTCAAATACAGAGGAAAGCTAATTTGCCCCTACATCTCAGACCCAATCTGAATCTTTAACCAGAGTTATAACCCTCGAGGAAATCAATACGGCTAATTCCAAACTTCATATAAATAAATCCCCAGGTCCCGGATGGTCTTACTAATGAATTCTATAAAATTCTCCAACCACATATTACTCCTACCCTACTGGAACTTTTTAATGATATTATACAGCATCACACCCCTTTTCAACACTTTAATAAGACCCACACAATTTTGATCCCTAAGCCCAACCAAGACTCTCAGTTTGTAAGCTCTTATAGGCCTATTACATTACTGAACACACACATTAAATTGCTAGCAAAAATTCTTGCTGATAGGCTTCAAGCATTTCTCCCCCAGGCGTTGACATGTCACCAACTTGGATTTGTCCGCAAGAAACAATCTGTCAAAGGGGTTCGAGCAGCAATTGCTGCGGTCATTGCATCTTCTCAATCACCTACTTCTCAAAACTTATTGTTGAGAGTAGACACCACCAAAGCGTTCGACACCGTCCTTCGTCCGCACTCATTTTCAGTATTGCAACATAGAATTTCCATCCAGATTTTATTTAAATTATTCAATATTTGTATTCGTCACCCTTCCACCTCTCTGCTGCTCAATGGCCACTGCAGCGATCCTAATATGATGCACCGCAGAATGCGCCAAGGATGCCCCCTCTCCCCACTTTAAATAATTTGGCTATTGATCCCCTTCTGCATTTATTACAAAATGACACTCAGCTTCAAGTGATTCAGACTGGACGTAGAGAAATTAAGAGGACAGCTTTTGCCGACGATATTTTATTGTACGTATCTAAACCTGCTGACTCTCTGCCACATCTTTCAACTTTTGACGGCTTTTGGTGACATTTCGGGATTTTGTGTAAACTGGTCCAAATCAGAGGTATATAAAACTTACCTAGGAGTATGGATTCCTAGGAGGCCAAGACTTATATAATCTTAATTTTGCTACTATTATTCAAATAATCGCTGTAGAATTGGAGAGTTGGAAATCTCTTTCTTTGTCCTATTTGGGGAGAGCCAGTTTGGTCAAGATGGTGTCATTCCCCTGTCTTATGTGTATTTTAGTCAGGCTTTGCCGACTGTGCTTTCACCCAAAGACATCCAACATATCAATTTTCTTTTTAGAAAGTTTGTTTGGCAAGGTAAAAAGCCGCACATTGGTTTGATTGAATTACAACAGCCTGCTTCTAATGGCGGTGTTAATTTTCCTAACCTCCTATGGTATTCTGAAGCGGCTCAATTGCGATACCTCAAGGACAGGATACATAACCAGGAAAACTATGCTAACACAGACCTGGAGTGGGAATTTCTACAGGGTGGGGACTTAATAACATTCTTACATCTCCATGACCAAGTGGTCCCTTATTCAATTAGGGAAAATTCACTGCTATTGAACATCAAGAAGTTATGGGTGTGGATGAGACATAAACATGGTGTTAAAGCTCTATATATTCCCCTTTTGGTTAATCCAGAATTTCAAGAGGGACAAGCGCACCATCCTTTTAATATTTGGATGCTGTGTGGGATACTTAGTATAGGTAATTTGACCAATGACCATGCTCAAAGGCCACTCACGTTCCAGAAAGCCACCGACAAATTCCCTGTTCTGGCGACATATCCAGTGGCAGTTCTCCTTGCACAACACTACACCAGCTCGGTAATCAGATATTTCTCCCCAGCGGATTGGCAGAATCCAGTTGATGTCACACTTGGACAACTACCGTCAACTGAGAGGACGATTTAATTGGCCTATAAACACTTGCAAAATTTTTTGGAGAACTCTACTTGTCAAAAGGGTTTAGCAGGTTGGCCCCAACACCTCCCTGACTTTCAGGTAGACGATCTATTGCAGGCACAATCTAGTTCATGCAAAATGCTTTCCTCTTCAATGTATAGGGAGATGTTTCTGAATGTGCTGCATAGAACCTTTCATTCCCCTCACAGATGATTTTTGATAGGAATATCTACCTCTCATACCTTTTTAAATGTGGTGAGTCACAGGCAGACCTTTACCATTGCCTTTGGCTCTGTCCCTTAGTTCGTAGGTTCTGGGTACAGGTGCGTAACTTCTCAACGGAGCAAATTATCTGCCTTTAACCCCTGAATGGGCACTCTAAGGTATTTTTCCACGGGGACAAAATATCTCTAGAGGTAGTAAAAAATTGCTGCTTGCAATTAGTGCAGCAGCGCATAAGGCCATTTTAGAAATCTGGATAAAACCTGAATCGCCATCTTTGTTGTTAAAGCTAAATTCTTTTGTCTTTTCAGGATGGAATGGGTGGAAGTGGTATTAGAGGAAGAGAATTTTTTGGTGTGTGGGAGAGCTACATTGCAACTTTATCTAGTGCTGATAGAGCTCAACTCCACGGCTCATTTGCCAATACTGTTTGGTATACAGTATGTCACGTATGGTAGAGGGTGATCCAGCCATTGTCCTCTAATCTCTTTTTGTTGCGTGAGTTTGGGGGAGAGAGGGCAAGCACAATTCTATTTTTTTGTTTTTGTTTTTTTTGTTTATTGTTTTTATTAATTCATTTTATTATATATTAGGATGATGGTGTTATTTGGTCTGTTTTTTTACTCACTGTGTAATTTCAGTGCTATAAGGTTACCCTTATCTACTGGACTGTTTTGTTCCTAAATATCCATGTTGTAATGAAAATTGGTTGAATTATTGACTTTACATAACTATTTCTGTATTACAACTTTTCGGTCTGAATGTTACACTTTTCATCTATGTGTTATATGTAATTTGACAATTTATTTGTTATACTGTATGTTGTGTGATAGAAGCACTGGAGAAGTGTGGAATAGCTTTTAAATTTGTCCCAGATTCCTGTCTTATGTCTTTTAAAACCCCCAGGAGAAGTCTGTTAGAAAAGCAGACTAGTAATGTTGGCTTCTGTGAAAAGCCGGAATGGGTCCTGGGGGTGTGGATGTGAGGAGAGGGAGGGCTCCATCCACAGGCCACTCCAGGTCTTGGGCCTTTCAGCCTTGTAACAGGCTCATCAGGGCTTGCACCTGGAAGTGGCTAATATATGCTGGGTCTAGTTGGGGCTGAGTGTCTCGTACCTGGGAGAGCAGGCTTGCAGGTTAGCTTGCTCTGAGACACTGCTGGCTACAAACCAGAAGGTATGGTGGACGGAGATTTATTTAGTGTTCCGTAAGTGAGGGAACTTGATGTCTAGTTAGTGCCCAGCTGGTGCTAGGTTTTAATTTGTGTTTTATTTCTTTGTTTTTTGATATTGCACAATAAAAACTGGCGCCGACCAGCTTCTACAAAAACTCACGATTGGAGTGCTATTTCCTGGCTGCTGTGTGTAAGGTGGTGTCCGTCTACCCCAGGAGAGGGACCCCCTACCCCGACCTTGTCACAGTTGCTATAACATTCATTGCTTCAATAAAAATAAAAAATATTAAAAAGGGCCATATGGGGACATACTGGGAAGAGTGATGGGAGGATACACAGGGTTTTTATGGGGCTGGTTTTTATTACTGAGAAGTTCATGAAACGCACATTGGGCCTGATTCAGAGCCGGACGCTCTGACAAGAGCGCTCGCTCTGAATCAGGGCCCTCCTACCTAAAATTGGAGCGGCCTCCTGGCCGCTCGCATAGCTGTGGGTGACCGCCCACAGCTTATGCGAGCGGCCAAAAAGATGGTCGCGATGGTCAAGACCATTGCGACCATCAGGCTTGCGACGAGACCGTGTGGTAGGGTCTCGCTGCTGCAAGCCCAGGAGTGCTTTTGGCTCTATCAGAGCCAAAAGCACTCCCACTGACAACACTAGTGATGTCAGTGGGGCCGGCCCCAGACGGTAGGCGTTCCCATGGGAACGCCTCCATCTGGGCAGCAACGCCCCCGGCACGCCCACCAAAGGGGGCGTGCTGTCACTCACCATCGACAGCACGCCCCCTTTGGTGCGAGAGCCATAGCGACGGCTTGGCCGTCGCTATGCAGGCCTCGCGCATGCGCGAGCTCCCTCTGTCGTGCGCATGCGCACTAGGGCACCATCGACCCGCTTGCGAGCACTCAGTTTTTTGGTCTCGGCAGATCATACAGTAGGGTCCATGGAAGTCCTTGGATTAAATAAACTTGGCATCCTTCTGTTGGTAATTGAAAGACCTACTGTATACCAGTAACACCAAGGCAGACAAGCACCCCTTCCCTCCACTTCTACTATAATAATACTCTATGCTGGCTTCAACGTGGAGTGTTCCCCAAATCTAAGTAGCTAGTCTCTGCTCTGTGCAGTTTGGGGATGGCTGCTTTCAGCAGAGTGGAAAGGTCAGCAGAGTGGAAAGGTCAGCAGAGTGGAAAGGTCAGCAGTTGTGTCACCTTTTAGTAATCACACAGTCCCAGCTGAGAACCAGGGGAACACATGTTATGATGGAATCTCGAAGACTTGTGGCCAACCTTGATTGCCTTGGAAAATAAAGGCTATCAATGCAATGTTTTACCACTGTTGTCCATTGGCAAATAAGGTTTTAGTGCTTTACAGCTATCCTAGTCCAAATGATATTGTCTGTAGGCATTCAGTTTGATAGCAGTCTATAATGCCTTGTGAACACTGATTCCAAAGGTCCAAAAATCTAGGGGGCCGATTCAAAAAATTACAGATTGGCCATCTGGCTAATCCACCGTCCTAACTGACGATTGATAAGTGCATACACACTTACCAATTGTTAGCACAATGTGTCATGACTGACGTTTCAACTCGGCGGGCATTTAAATGCATTTAAATGCCCGCCCAGTTGAGCCGTCAGTCACCGGCGGCCCTGCAGCAAGTGTACGGGCGTCAGCTCACCGCTCATACACACAGCACGACGCACCGATATATCTGCAGATATATTAGGCATCGGCTGTGCAGCGCAGCTGACGCAATGTGTCTGTGAATGACGTAGTTCACAGACCTATCGTCTGTACGCAATGGCCAACGCACACACGATATATATCAGCCGTTCAAGAGCTTCCACAGTAACGGACACAGCTGACGTCTTTTTCTGCTGCCTGTGCATGCGTCTAATACTGGGGTCTGTGCACGTGCCCCCACAGTACCAGGTAGCTCTGTCCGAGTCACATCTTCAGTGGACGTGAAATAAGTGTTTTCGAGGTGAGAACTCTTCGGATGAATAGAACAGCTGTGGCTTTTGGGAATGTCATGGCGGTGTTGTGGACGTGTAGCCTGACGTCTATGCTGGTTTGAGGAATCCAGACACAGCTGGAACACCAGTTTCAGACAGATCTTTTGCACCCGGTTTGGGGTGGGAATAAGTGCCAATAATAATGATGACGGCTGTGACCGTGAATGGAATAACAGTGGGCGGAGCTACTTATACGCATGTACAGATGTGTCCGCATACGTCCTCCGTGCGCTACAAGTCGCGTTACACAACGCGAGAGCTGTGTGACTCGGTAGCGCCTAATGTCTTTTTTGTGCGACCTTTTACCTTCAAATGCGTCTTACTCACACAGCGATGCAAATAGGACGCATAAACAGCTTCTGCTGATTAAAATGCGTCATGCCTATAATATTGTGTGTGCAACTGCGGGTGTATCTGCATGCGAAATGCTACGTTACAGTCCCAGCCGCTGACACTGTAACGTAGCATTTCGCATGCAGATACACCCGCAGTCACACACAGTATACAGCAATGCCGCATATCAATTTCATCAGCAGAAGCTGCTCGTGCGTTCTCTTCGCATTGCTGTGTGAATAAGACATTTGAGGGCAAAAATATACACTAAAAGACGCTAGACGTCACGCCACGGCATGATGCGACTGGAAGGGCTGTCTAATGCGCAAGGAGGCTAGATGTATGAGGACACAACTATACTCGCACAGACCAGGGGGATACCGGCAATAGCATAACCCAGTAAGTAGGCTGACACGCCAGACGCAAAAGCGGCTGTCTGTGATTGGAAGGGTTATGTCATGTGACATATTTCACTTCCAACTAATTTTTTGGCTTTTGTAATGGGGGTTACTTCACTCCAACTGTTCACCGCCCATGAGCAAGTTTTATGTTTCATTTAACCACTGGGAATCAATGAAGCAGAATTTGTTTTTGTTTTTAAATATTTACTTATTTGTTTTCCTTTGAGTATGTGAAATATAGTTTACGTATCATACATCTTATTATCTTGCAGGCCACGGCTTAGGCGTAAGGGTGACTAGATTTGTGAGAGTGACCCAGGGACGACAGTATGGCAATGTAGTGAGGCCCGCAATCCTCGCACAGAGCGGTGCTTGCATCATTCAGACACTTTACATAAAATATTTATCTTAATGAGACGAGCTTTCCAATAAACATTACTTTTAGACATTGTGTCCTAAATGATTTTGTACATGACTCGGTGAAGGCTTGAAGCCAAGTTATACAGCTGCTCCCAGACATTGTATTCAGTATATCTGAGAATAAATATCCAGGAAACAACGAGAACCTTGGTGACCACTGTGCGACCATGCAGCCAGACTGCGGCCTGCTGCTGTCTTACACTACAACACAGTATGGTGATGACGTACACGTATCGGATAGGACTCAATGTGAAACACTTTAAAGAAAATCTAAAATGAAAGCAAAAGTTGCTTTATAAGAATATGTAATAATTATAAATATATATATATAGATGTACCATTTTACGAATACCCCTTTTACACTTCTGAAATCACCCGCGTTATTGCTGGGTCTACCCGGGTCGCAGTTCAGTGTAAAAGGGTCCCTGAAAAATAACCCGGGTCAAGTGACCCAGCAATCCAACCCAGGTAGCTACAAGGGTTGGACCCAGGATGGACCCAGGTAATGATGCAGTGTAAACAGTGCAACTCTGTTATCCGACCTGGGTCATGCCTAAAATGAGCTGATTGGTGGTTGTGGAGCAGTCACCTCCCACTTTTTATGACCTCACAAGTTTAGCAGGGCAGACCCAGGTTCAGTGTGAACGGGGCTGACCTGAGAATAACCCAGATTGATGGTGCTGTGTAAACGGTTTGTGACCTGGGCTGAAACCATGGGCCTGATTCAGACCCGTTCGCAAGCGGCCGCTCACTCTTACGCGGATGATGTTATGCATTTGCGCAGGTGTATGAATCGCAGTGCGCAAACTACTTTGAGCAAACGGGAAGCGCTCGCTCGCCCAGCAAAGACAGCCCAGTGGAATGAGTGACAGGAGAGACCATTTGTGGGCGGTAACAGGGGCAGGGCAGTAGTAACGGGGAGTGGAGGTGCGAACGCAGGCGTGCCTGAGTTTCAACGCCGTTTCAGAAGCATGCATAATTAACAGGCAGCGTCAGAGTACATGTCATCTGGCTGGTTTTTACATTGAACTGCTCACAGTGCTTGCGGTAGGGTAAAGGCAACCACAAACGTTGCGGTCAGATCCGATGGAACCCGATGTACCGATGGTTGTATATACTTCTTGGAGATGATGTGCGCTAGTGTGGGGATGAAGACAGGCTGGTGGGCGTCTATAAACACAAAGTGATCGCACGCCAAGACATAGTGGGCGTGCTTATGCCTTCCCATGTGATCGCCTGCCTTGATGTCACTTAGCTGAATTTGCATACGCTGGGAGCGAGCGGCCGCATCTAGCGAACGGGTCTGAATCAGGTCCCATGTCTGAAAATCAAGGTCGGACCAGGGTTTTAGGTGGAAAAGAGGTGTAAGATATCTCAGGACAGAACATTTGAGATTTATTTTGATCCATGGGGTTCCAGCCAGAATGTTGACACCATAATGTTGACATGTTCTGAATGTCGACATCAAGGATGCCAACATGTTTAGAATGTCAATAGATCATATAATGTTGGCATATTCACAATGTCAACAAATACAATTAGGATTAAGGTTAGGCTGCAATTAGAGTCACTCTGCAATTAGGGTCAGGCTGCAATTAGGGTTAGGCTGCAATTATGGTTATTATGATGCAATTAGGGTTAGGCTGCACTTAGGGTTAGAGGAGGGCTACAATTAGGGTTATGGTTAGGCTGCAATTAGGATTAGGATTAGATTTAAAATAATATATCAAAGTTTATATTGCAACTGTCGATATTCACAATGTTGACATTCTAAAAGACTCTAAAAGAGCAGTGGCGTAACTAGGAGGGGCCGAGTAGGGCACGTGCCCTGGGTGCTGTGGCAGGCCCAGCAGAGGGGGCGCCGCTGGCCAGGGCACTGTATCTGGAAGTTGCCGTTATACAAGAAACGTCCCTCAGCAATGTAGTGTCCTGTTCTGCGAGTCCCGGGCCGGCATCTCCTCTCTGTATCTGATCACATCTCCTCCCCTTCAGTCATATTCACATTTTAAAATACAGTCATTGGGCCTGATTCATTACGTATCGCAATTGCGTATGCAGATCAGCCGATGGTGCATGCATATGCATCGCAGTGTGCGTGCATGCGTGTGTTAGCAAGGCGATCGCACTGCGATCAGCACACAGAAAGCCATCGCAGATTGAGTGACTGGATGTCTCCGTTTGAGGGTGGGGACGGGGGAGTGGTCGGAGAATTGCAGGTGTGCCAGTCCGTTTGAATGCTGTAACATTGGCATACATAAATTAGCCACTGCAACGGCGTACGCAGCTTGCGTACTCACTACTGCGACATTTTAGCTATTTCTGAGACAGGTCAGGACTGCTGTCATTCTGCGTGACAGGCCGATGTTATTTGATATTACCGATGTATACGGAGATCTGCGAGGTCTTACGGATGTGAAATAACGGTAGTGGGCATCTCTATGCTGGCTTTGCGATCGCAATCATTAGCATATTTTCGCAGCAGAAGTGCGTGCGTAATCACAGCTGCGCTCTTAGTAGCGATCTATAATGAATCAGGCCCATAGCTGGGAATCGAACCTGTCACTTCATGCTTTGCAGTCAGACAGCTTACAAATGAGCCATCTGCTATTACAAGGGAAGACAGTGAATTCTAACTATATCAAGCTACTTCACATTATTTTTTTGGCAGTTAAAGTTTTTACTTCGATCACCAGGAGCCCCTGGGAACATTCTAGCAAGCACCGAGGAGCAACGATACCAGCGGGTAAGTACCTTGAACTGAGTCTCCGCCACCAAATAGCTAACCGAGCAAGACGTAGTGGTCTGAAAGATCTTGTCCCACTCCTTAGATTCTAATTGTATGCTAAGATCCCTTTCCCAGTCCACCGTAGAACGTGGCAGCATGGAAAAAGTATCTTCTACAGTATGAGGACTCGGTAGCCTAAAGAGAGAAAGTGCCGAGGACGATCCTGGGATTGGCATAGTGATTTAAAAAGGATGGGGGGTCTGCGAGAAGCCACGCGTATCGATTTGCTAGAGAGAAAGTGTTTAATAGGAAGGTACCTCCATATCTCGGAGGTGGGGAAGATCCAAGTCGTTCGGATCTGGCTTAAAGTATGTATGCCTGAGGAGGACACCAGCTGGCCGATACGGACAACTCCGGCCTGTCACCAGAGAGCAAAGGACCTAGGGGCCCTACCAGAGGAAAAAGTCAGGGTTATCAAAAAGTGAAGTCAAAGGAGAGAGCTCCGAGGAAATACAAGACTGCTTTTGTATCAATATCCATAAAGACAGAGTTGGGCCAACAGTGTACTTCACATTCTTATTCATCTAAAACACAGTGACAGCTAGGATTTGAACTTAGCACCTTCATGCTTTGCAGTCAGTAACCTTACCAATGGCGCCACCTGCTACTTCAGTGAAAGCATCAAGCTACATCACATTCTCCATAATCTAAAATATAGCCATACCTGGGATTCAAACTGGAATGCAATGTTCCCAGAGTGACGAGAGACGGCGGCGAGTCATGTTGACAAGCTCCCACTTTCCAGTCCCTTGTGGCATGTGGCAACGCCCATATTTGGCGCATACAGTTGAGGGGGCGCCACTTTTCATCTTGCCCTGGGAGCAAAATACCCTAGTTACACCTTTGTAAAAGAGCATCTCTTCTGGCCCTAGGGTTGTATGCAGATGTGACACCTTTAATAGGCAACTCATCCTAACCCACCTCATGCTCTTTCCTTCCTATCTTCCCCTTCTGTGTCACGCCTGTCTGTCTGCCCCTCCCCTTCTGTGTCACGCCTGTCTGTCTGCCCCTCCCCTTCTGTGTCACGCCTGTCTGTCTGCCCCTCCCCTTCTGTGTCACGCCTGTCTGTCTGCCCCTCCCCTTCTGTGTCACGCCTGTCTGTCTGCCCCTCCCCTTCTGTGTCACGCCTGTCTGTCTGCCCCTCCCCTTAGAATGTAAGCTCTCACGAGCAGGGACCTCTTCCCTCATGTGCTTCTCCTTACATTTTCTTCTACTCTCTACTCCCCATTAGGGCACCTAACACGGGACTGCCAACTCCCTGCTGCTTATTGTGAGTGCTTTAATCACTATTGCAGCAATGTATATAAATCATGTCCTTGTCCTGCACTGTAATTTACTCTAAGTTACTTGTTTCTTGTTCATCTATTAGTTCTATGTAAGGCGCTGCCGAACACTTGTGGCGCCATATAAATAAAGTATAATAATAATAATAAGCAGCACGTACATTCATGTCACTCTGGCCAACATGTCCTTGTCCATTTCTCTTTCTGGGAATACTTAGTTTATAGTAAAAACCAACTGATATTACTTACAGTATATAGGAAATACATTCTTGTTGTCCACTTTCCTCCTTACTATATAAAGCTATGGAGATAAAAACCGAGCTGGAGCCGTATTCATTCCATAGACTGGTGGATTGGATATACTGTATGTGACTGATATCATTTCATATCTTGCATATTTACCAGTAATAGGTTGAGTCAGCTTCATGAGTATGGCCCATACTTGCCTACTTTTGAAAAAGCATGTCAGGAAGATTGTGAAAGCAGCACCTATGAGCGTGGCGGTAAAGTGGGCGTGTACTGCTACATCTGAGGGGCGTGTCATACATCTGAGGGGCGTGTACTGCTACATCTGAGGGGCGTGTCATAATACTGACTTACATAAAAATGTAACAAGGCCAAAAGCAGTCAGTAAGATCTATTTGTTGATGAAAATGCACTGATACTTTTTAGAAAATCCATGTAGCCATAGGGATCATTGTGGGAGATGTATGAGGCTCAAAAGCAGTATCAGCACACGTTATACCGCTTCTGCCCGATGTATGTTCGAGAAGTTTGGCGGTAAATGACAGTGGCGCCATGCGCCCCTGTCATTACGCCGATAGCCTGGCCAAAGTATGAACGGTCAGTTCGCCTGACCGTTCTGCCCGCTGCAGCTGTCGCTATCGACAGCTACAGCCTGGCGATGCCCTATCCCCACAGCAGGGACAGCTGCCGGTTCCAGGGCTGCACACGGGATCTTGCGATACTTGCGAGATCTCGCGCATGCTCAGTGGAGCCGGCCGGGACTAGGACACAGTACATCAGCACTAGGCTGATGCGCTATGTCCTCAGGCAGGGATCGCTGGAGGCGGGAGTTAACGCTCCCCCACTCTGGCTGTTGAGATGTGCTTCCTGCTTCGCCTCAGTAAAGACGTGCCACTAGAATACATCTCCCCCCTTGTGCCTAAGTTATAACCACTGCAGGGAAATGATACTAATTATCCCATTTGAATGTATATATCTGTTGTTTTTTTTATATAGCAGCTTCATAATAGAGGTAAGGTGCAATCAGGGAGATTTCTAGACTTCAGGGAGTCAGGGAGACTGCTACTATTTCAGGGAGTCTCCCTGACAATGAGGGAGAGGTGGTAAGTATGATATGGCCCTGCTACCGGAGTGACCATACTTTGTACTGCAAACCAACATGAACTAACTTGCCTACCTGACCTCCATAAATTCTAAGCTATCTTTTTCTTTTATGTTTTGTCAGTCCCAAAACCCAGACTCTCATGAATGGTTCTGAAAGCCCATTGGGAGGAGCTGCATGTTCCTGGCACATAACTATATTACATTTCTGTTTGCATAATGTATGCCAGATTTTCCATTACTAGTGGGAAAAACTAAAGCAGAGACACTAATCCTAAGCAATACACCCATGCCTATAACCCTCTATATATCCTACTGTTCATGTGACCAAGTCCATGCACTATATTACACAGCGCAGTACACTGAGGGGATCATCATACAAACTACATATAATAGAACAAAAGTTAAAGATGGCACTGCCCAAATTATCTTGTAATGTAAGAGGTATGGGTTACACATGATGCAAAACATAACAAGATAATTGTAGCTGTTGTTGCCAAAACATGTTCATTGATACAGACACTGTGCTAGTTCCTGGCTCTGGGCAGTGGGTGATAACAGGCACTGTGCTAGTCCCTGGCTCTGGGCAGTGGGTGATTACAGACACTGTGCTAGTTCCTGGCTCTGGGCAGTGGGTGATTACACTGTGCTAGTTCCTACCTCAGGGCAGTGGGTGATTACAGACACTGTGCTAGCTCCTGGCTCTGGGCAGTGGGTGATTACAGACACTGTGCTAGTTCCTGGCTCTGGGCAGTGGGTGATTACAGACACTGTGCTAGTTCCTGGCTCTGGGCAGTGGGTGATTACAGACACTGTGCTAGTTCCTGGCTCTGGGAAGTGGGTGATTACAGGCTCTGTGCTAGTACCTGGCTCTAGTAGTTGGTGATTACAGGTACTGTGCTAGTTCCTGGCTCTGGGCAGTGGATGATTACACTGTGCTAGTTCCTACCTCTGGGCAGTGGGTGATTACAGACACTGTGCTAGATCCTGGCTCTGGGCAGTGGGTGATTACAGACACTGTGCTAGTTCCTGGCTCTGGGCAGTGGGTGATTACAGACACTGTGCTAGTTCCTGGCTCTGGGCAGTGGGTGATTACAGACACTGTGCTAGTTCCTGGCTCTGGGCAGTGGGTGATTACAGACACTGTGCTAGTTCCTGGCTCTGGGCAGTGGGTGATTATAGACACTGTGCTAGTTCCTGGCTCTGGGCAGTGGGTGATTACAGACACTGTGCTAGTTCCTGGCTCTGGGCAGTGGGTGATTACAGACACTGTGCTAGTTCCTGGCTCTGGGCAGTGGGTGATTACAGACACTGTGCTAGTTCCTGGCTCTGGGCAGTGGGTGATTACACTGTGCTAGTTCCTACCTCTGGGCAGTGGGTGATTACAGACACTGTGCTAGCTCCTGGCTCTGGGCAGTTGGTGATTACAGACACTGTGCTAGTTCCTGGCTCTGGGCAGTGGGTGATTACAGACACTGTGCTAGTTCCTGGCTCTGGGCAGTGGGTGATTACAGACACTGTGCTAGTTCCTGGCTCTGGGCAGTGGGTGATTACAGGCACTGTGCTAGCTCCTGGCTCTGGGCAGTGGGTGATTACAGACACTGTGCTAGTTCCTGGCTCTGGGCAGTGGGTGATTACAGACACTGTGCTAGTTCCTGGCTCTGGGCAGTGGGTGATTACAGACACTGTGCTAGTTCCTGGCTCTGGGCAGTGGGTGATTACAGACACTGTGCTAGTTCCTGGCTCTGGGCAGTGGGTGATTACAGGCACTGTGCTAGCTCCTGGCTCTGGGCAGTGGGTGATTACAGACACTGTGCTAGTTCCTACCTCTGGGCAGTGGGTGATTACAGACACTGTGCTAGTTCCTGGCTCTGGGCAGTGGGTGATTACAGACACTGTGCTAGTTCCTGGCTCTGGGCAGTGGGTGATTATAGACACTGTGCTAGTTCCTGGCTCTGGGCAGTGGTTGATTACAGACACTGTGCTAGTTCCTGGCTCTGGGCAGTGGGTGATTACAGACACTGTGCTAGTTCCTGGCTCTGGGCAGTGGGCGATT
Organism: Taudactylus pleione; assembly: GCA_031769625.1. Taxonomy (NCBI): domain Eukaryota; kingdom Metazoa; phylum Chordata; class Amphibia; order Anura; family Myobatrachidae; genus Taudactylus; species Taudactylus pleione. Next base: position 1,121,804 of record JAUIMM010001093.1, read on the forward strand.
ACAGACACTGCTAGTTCCTGGCTCTGGGCAGTGGGTGATTACAGACACTGTGCTAGTTCCTGGCTCTGGGCAGTGGGTGATTACAGGCACTGTGCTAGCTCCTGGCTCTGGGCAGTGGGTGATTACAGACACTGTGCTAGTTCCTGGCTCTGGGCAGTGGGTGATTACACTGTGCTAGTTCCTACCTCTGGGCAGTGGGTGATTACAGACACTGTGCTAGTTCCTGGCTCTGGGCAGTGGGTGATTACAGGCACTGTGCTAGCTCCTGGCTCTGGGCAGTGGGTGATTACAGACACTGTGCTAGTTCCTGGCTCTGGGCAGTGGGTGATTACAGACACTGTGCTAGTTCCTGGCTCTGGGCAGTGGGTGATTACAGGCACTGTGCTAGCTCCTGGCTCTGGGCAGTGGGTGATTACAGACACTGTGCTAGTTCCTGGCTCTGGGCAGTGGGTGATTACAGACACTGTGCTAGTTCCTGGCTCTGGGCAGTGGGTGATTACAGACACTGTGCTAGTTCCTGGCTCTGGGCAGTGGGTGATTATAGATACTGTGCTAGTTCCTGGCTCTGGGCAGTGGGTGATTACAGACACTGTGCTAGTTCCTGGCTCTGGGCAGTGGGCGATTACAGACACTGTGCTAGTTCCTGGCTCTGGGCAGTGGGCGATTACAGACACTGCTAGTTCCTGGCTCTGGGCAGTGGGTGATTACAGACACTGTGCTAGTTCCTGGCTCTGGGCAGTGGGTGATTACAGGCACTGTGCTAGCTCCTGGCTCTGGGCAGTGGGTGATTACAGACACTGTGCTAGTTCCTGGCTCTGGGCAGTGGGTGATTACACTGTGCTAGTTCCTACCTCTGGGCAGTGGGTGATTACAGACACTGTGCTAGTACCTGGCTCTGGGCAGTGGGTGATTACACTGTGCTAGTTCCTACCTCTGGGCAGTGGGTGATTACAGACACTGTGCTAGTACCTGGCTCTGGGCAGTGGGTGATTACAGGCACTGTGCTAGCTCCTGGCTCTGGGCAGTGGGTGATTACAGACACTGTGCTAGTTCCTGGCTCTGGGCAGTGGGTGATTACACTGTGCTAGTTCCTACCTCTGGGCAGTGGGTGATTACAGGCACTGTGCTAGCTCCTGGCTCTGGGCAGTGGGCGATTACAGACACTGCTAGTTCCTGGCTCTGGGCAGTGGGTGATTACAGGCTCTGTGCTAGTTCCTGGCTCTGGGCAGTGGGTGATTACAGGCACTGTGCTAGCTCCTGGCTCTGGGTAGTGGGTGATTACAGACACTGTGCTAGTTCCTGGCTCTGGGCAGTGGGTGATTACAGCCATTCACACCAAATCAATGTAAAACAATGAGAGTAAGTATGAATTTCTTAGTTTCCTTCACTACATAATTTGGAATACATTTATTTACATTATTATGTCTGGGGTAATTTCTAATGGAACTTGTTAAAATGCTGTAGGTCAGCGATTCAAAGCATAGTCTCATACTGTGCATACCCTTAGCTACTACGTGCCTGAAATTCTTCACAATGGCTCTGCCAGAGGTCTCAGACTTGGTACTTCGCAGAGTGCAAAAAACAAGGTGTTGGTTAGGTAAAGTGTGCATGGGAAGGGAGTTATGTTTACAACTGTGAGGTCTACAGTATGTACTAAGCTTTGGAGAGAAATAAAGTGGATGAAGATAAAGTACCAAACAATCAACTCCTAACTGTCATTTTTCAAACCCTGCCTGTAAAGTGACACTTAGGAGCTGATTGGTTGGTACTTTATCTCTCTCAAAGTTTTAGTACATAGACCTCTGGAGCATCAGGAAAACTTTGTGACATGTCAGAGCACATAGAGTTCCCTCCAAGGAACGTTTACAGCACGATGCTGGCTGGGCCCCTGTTGTGCAGGGACGAGTAATGGTCATTAATAGTCTTCCATATAAGCAATTAAGATACATCCACATGGAATATAAGACAAAGATATTCACATACGGAAGCAATGGCTGGAGACTACTTCAGGAACACTCAATTTAACCCTGCCCACTACTGGCAGCTCTACCATTTATAACATATGTAATAATCACCATTCCCATTGTGCAACAAGTAAAGTAACACCTGCGTAGGTACCCTAAGGAGGAACATGCCAGGGGAACTAAAACAGTTTGGAAATGTGATGTTTGCTCCGGTACGTTGCTGGGTATGAAGAGGTGAATTCAGTGGTTTATATAATGCAGCATACAGTATTTTTAAATGACTGTATTTGTGTTGTTGTTGTACCAATTTTATATTTAATCAGATGCCATCCAACATATAATTTTGTGATCATTCTTTTTAATGTTACGTTCTCCTGCTTGTCAGTGCCTTTCAGCATTCACTTTCAGATTAATTTCTGCCTGTTTGTTCCTTTGTGTACATTTTATTTAAAATATTTTAGTATGTTAAAGATGAAAAATGAGGATTGGAGATATTTAATTTTGGATATAAAATGCACAGAATGCAAACATGCACTAATCGCCTCATTTAGAAATGTAGAATTTGGAGACAATGCAGCAAATCTGCCCCTGAATAATCCAATCTGGGGTGTAAAATGCACCCCAGGAAAATCCAACCACAAGCACTGCGAGCAGTTCAGACGCCTTTCGATGTACTCGATTAATCTAGTAAATAGCGGAGATGATGTAAGATGCGAACGGCCAGGGGGCGTCTTTACAAAATAGCGAGCGCATATTTCGTTCGCTCGCTCAGACATAGAGGCGTCAACAGACCGCAAAGAGCGAGCGCTCTATTAAAATATCCCGCCCCTTTTTCTGAACGAGCGAGCGCAAATAGCATCCAGCTCTGAATCAGGCCCTAAGGTTCCAGCCAATCAGAGGCAGTGTTCGGAGCATTTGTCTAAGGCTCCAGCCAATCAGAGGCAACATACTCTGAAGGGTAGACGCTCGCAGGCATATTCTGAATTTATTATTACTTGATCTAGGCTGGGTGCATATCACAACAATGTGGTTCCTGGCAGACACACACATTGTCACACAAACACTGAACAATATTTTGGGTGACATCGTTCACGGACGCATTTAGAATGCATGCCGTTGGCCGCTGGGTCGTCACATCAGAGGGGGCGTGCCTAATCGCGGGAGGCGTGGCCACGCCCCCCTATTATTGCTCTGTCTGAATGACCATTTTCATCTGTTTTCTGGCATTTAGGAGCAAATTGCTGATCATCCGTTACTCCCATACGTTACCAGATTTTCATTCCAACCAATCAGCTAGTTGGCTGGTTGGATGTAAGTTGGTGTAGTGTGTGGCCAGCTTTAGGCTAGTAATTGTGTATCCGATAGAACATTGTTGCAATATTGTGTAATTAATGAGTATATGTTGCATGTGAACCCATCGAGCTGCTACTAATTATCTACAGCATGAGATAATCTACTATTCGTATTTTTATATGTTATTATTTAAGCTTTTTTTTGGTTGTATAAAACTATAGCTATTTATTTATTTTCCTGTGTTTTGACTGAGACATACCAGCGCAGTATACTTTTGTGTATTACTGTACATGTGTGGCAACATTAAGCCCTGATTTGTGGGGATTGTCCTGGCAGTCAGCATGTTTGGTCAGGAGGTAAGTCCCGACTGGGTACCGTGGTATACACCTTTAAGAGTAGAGATATAGGGGCCTATTCATCAACACTAAAATAACGTTTTTAAGGACATTTTCCTTAAATAACGTTATTTTGGTATTCATGTAGCCACTTAGCACAGGAGATATCACGGATATCTCCTTGCTAAGTTCCCCTGCGTTAATTTCCACACTCCCCATTCATTAGTACATTAGTATGGGGATGTGGAAATTGTGGTATTCATCAAATTCCGAAAATTATAAATTTTCGGAATTTGATGCAGTTACTATTCGCCATTGTGAGGTGGCGAATAGCAGGTGAAACTTACCTGTATCCGCTTGTGCAGGTCCCCCGACGAGTCCCTCCGGCGCTCTGCTCCGTCCTCAGGCTCCGGAGGCTGGTCGGACATATGTGCTCCCCAGCAGAGCACAAGAAAGTTTGGATAAAAAAAAAAAGTTGTTTTTTTTTTTCTTATCTGTCATGTGGTCTGCAGGGAAACCACATGACAGACCAGCAGGACGGAGCCGGAGGCTGCTGCGCGGACAGGTAAGTCGGGGGGGGGGGGAGGTGAGCGGAGGGGGTGGGGGGGCTCGGGGGGTGTACACAAACTTACCGCATCTGTAGGCAGTGCTGCGCATGCGCTGGTTTTACAGATGTAACAGCGCATGCGCAGCACTGTTTCCAGATGCGATAAGGTAGTGTAGGCAGGAAAAGTATCTATTTCCCGAAAAGATGTCATCGCAAAAATGACAGCTTTTCGGAATAGATACTTATGGAGAGGTGGAATGATGAATTCCACCTATAATTAGCTAGAACTCCATGCGATAATTATATCTCCAGAGAATTTTTAGGTTTAATGAATAGGCCCCATAGTGCTCAATTTGTCCTGATTACTTCCAGGACCATGGTGAGAGCTTTGGAGAGGCTCACCATCAAACGTTCGGTGCACGGGCTTGAAGATATTTATATTCTTTTGTCAATGGATTCACTAACGTTCTGAAACATTTGCTGATGAGGAGAATAGCGATCTCCAAATATACATTGGCAACGTTGTAACAAAAAACAAGAAAAAAATAAAAAATCAGTTACCACGTAAGCGGTCACTTACACTCTGTACTTTCACACAATTACCGGGGAATATGATGTCCTGCTGATTGTTTTATATCTGATTTATCTAAAAAGGTGAGACGGATGGATGTGAGCTATGTCCACAGTCCTAGTATATGTTATTCTTCCCAGTCTCCTAAACTACACTTTACTGTCCCATTGTGGTTATTGCTGAAGAGTACAGATAATGCTATAAAGCACACATGCTTAATTTCCTAGGAAATCACGTTCTGCAGCATGATTTGGGGAATTATAAAGACATTTCAAACAGGCAGCATTTTTGTACAAGAGCTTCTTAAGTGCCGTGCAGGCATTACTGTTGTCTTAATTACCTTAAGAGGAAAAACATTTCTAACAACTTGAGATCTGAAGAAATGAAATAGAAAACTCACATTTTATCATTCACCCTATAAAAGAAATATAATGAAAGAGAATTTACACCACCCAATTAATGAGCCTGCCGGTTTCTAAATGATGCTAGAATTAGCGGCAAGGCGGTTTTATATACGGTCTCATCTGGCACTGTATATTGCCCCGGAACAATGGCTTCTATCCCATCCCTGTCTATGTCAGGTCTGTCATTCGCTGCCTCTTGCCAGGAGAATTTCTGCATCAGCTCCAGCTGGGCTTCCGGGCCTCGACAGTCATGTGACCTACACTTCCGGGACAGACCTCCGATCCTCCGGGTAAGTATTGTTTTACTATCCCTAACTCTAATCCCTACTCCTAACCCTCCCCTAGTGCCTAACCCTAACAGCATGGATCGCTATTCTGCTAATACGCACGCAACGCAGTGATATGTAAATGTTTGCATTCGCATTGCGATCGCAGCCTAACATAAGGACGCCCACTTCCCCTTACTCACATCCAAATACTTGGGCAACATAACGACACAATCCGTAACATCGGACCCATACGCACAGTTAAGGCAAGTCAGACCTCACTCAGGAACTGCTAACTTCTGCACACGCTATGAGGCCTCAGGTTGCGTCTGGCACTGCAGTGGCTAATTTATGCACGCCCCTGCAACGCCGACAACACACAGGCACGCCTGCGTTCACCTGACCACACCCCCGTCACCGCCCACAAACGGCACTTCCTGTCAATCACTCTGAGTCAGTGTATCCCTCTGCGATCGTAGTCCCGATCTCAGCGTCTGGCACACACACGCGCACTGCGCAAATTAATTGTCCGATTGCGTGCGTATAAGCAACTGCGTTCCTTGCTGAATCTGGCCCAAATACTGCACATGTTTCCTTTGTATCCCTGACACACTTTTAAGAAAGCAACAACATGTTAAATAAAATGGTAATAAATGCGATGAGCTTTCTGTTACTCTTTGCCTACAATGAGATGCTACTTACCAGGGCCGTAGGGAGTGGTGAGCAAGCGGTGAGGTTGCCCAGGGAGCAGGGCCCTGGGGGTGGCACCGTCACCACCCCACATCCCCTAACATCTAACTAGCAGAGGGCCTGGAACAGCACCCTGCGGCCAGAAGTGCAGCTTCAGTGCTGCTCGGAGTGTCCAAAAGACACAACAGGCGCACGCCATGCAGCACCCAGACAGCGCTACACTCTTCTCCTGCAGGCGGCACTGCCCCAACACGTGACATCACGGATTCTGGGGGCAGGGGTCAGCACAGGGCGCCGGAGAGCAATGCCTTGGTGCCGCTACTCACTTATTCCCCCATCCTTCTACCACTAACCGTCAGGAAGGCGCTACCTGAGAAAGTGTGAACGGAACATACAATAGCAAACAGGTAGAAAACAAAAACCCATTGTGTAAAGCTATAGAGAGCGATGAAAGTAGCCCAGATTGTTGTATCTCCTCCCTCATCACCTGCCCATATACTCTCCTGCCCATATACTCTCCTGCACTATCTCACCAGTGCGCCTGCAATGCCCTCCCCAGCTCTGTCAGAGACTCATTCAATGGGAGATGTATCCGGAAAGAGAAAAAGTGGAGAAGTTGCCCACAGCAACCAATCAGATTCTGTTATTTCAAAGACTGTGCCGGATAAATGACAGCTAGGAGCTGATTGGTGGCTTTAGGCAACTGCTCCACTTTATCTCTCTCCAAAGCTTGGTACATCTCCCCCTGGTCTCTCAGGGGCCCATTTATTAAGGATCGCATTTTGCAATGCGATCAGGGCATGCAGTATCGCCCATGATCGCATTGCAAAATGCGATCATACCGGCCGAATGTATGACCCAGCACATGCACGGAGACGGGCTCCGAAAAGACCCCGTCCCTGCGATGTGCCGGAGCGCATTCCGGGCTGCTGCGCATGCGCAGTCCCGCGGACTGCACATGAGCGGCGCCCATTGCCAGCGGAGGGATCTGGAAGATCCCTCCGCTGGCTGAAATGCGGTAAGTGCCCATAGGACACAGCGGCTAACGCTATCTGCAGATGGCGTTAGCTGCTGGGGCCAATATCGGGAATGCTTCGCATTCCCGATATTGATACATTTGGCAGCATCGCATCCCCCATAGAAACCTATGGGGGAGGTGGCTGCCGGCGGCAATGGAGGGATCGCAGCAGGTAACGGAGATACCTGCTGCGGTCCCTTCTTCATACATTTGGGGGATACTAAGTATTTGAGGTAAATTCACGAAAACAGGTGTTTTCGGGGAATTTACCTCAAATGATCTTTGATAAATGGGCCCCTGAGTCTTTTGTGGTCTCTACATAATTGCTAAATTTGCAAGTTGTAATAATGTAAAGTCATTAATTTGTCTATAACTGTTCTGAATTGCAGAACCCTGCAATTAATAAAATAATAATAAAATAATAATAATAATAATAATAATAATAATAATAGAAATGTGTTTAATGCATATAGCTGTTTTCACCTTTCTTGAATAAAATAAAAACATGATATAGATAATTAAGACTGGACTCATTAATTCAACTGACACTATTTCATAATCTATATTTCCCCCAATTTATAAAAGAACTGCTCATTTCTGATGATCACAGAGAGGCAGGTCCTATATTAAAGAGCGGATATAGGGGGTCATTCAGACCCACTCGCGAGCGGCAGTACGCTCGCAAGTGGGTCGATGTTCCCCACTGCGCATACGTACGACGGAGGGAGCTCCGTCGTGCGCATGCGCGAGACCCGGCGAGCGACGGGCTTTCCATCGCTCCGGGTCTCACACCAAAGGGGGCGTGCTGTCGATGTTGATTGACAGCACGCCCCCTTTGGTGGGCGTGCTGGGGGCGTGCCTGCCAGACGGAGGCGTTCCCATGGGAACGCCTACCGTCTGAAGCCGGCCCCACTGACATCACTAGTGATGTCAGTGGGAGTGATTTTGGCTCTGATAGAGACAAAATCACTCCTGGCCTTGTGGCTGGGAAACCCGACCGCAGGGTTTCCCTCGCAAATCCGATGGTCACGATGGTCAAGACCATCGCGACCATCTTTTTGCACGCTCGTATATGCTGTGGGTGGTGACCCACAGCTATACGAGCGTCCAGGAGGACGCTCCATATTAATGGAGGAGGGCCCTGATTCAGAGCGAGCGCTCTGGTCAGAGCGTCCGGCTCTGAATCAGGGCCATAATAAAGTGTTCTTAGCTTAGCTGTCTGTGTCTAGTAATGATGTGACGTGACTCTTGTTGGGTGGTGTGGCGGGTGTAAATGGGAGACGTGTGGGTGTAGCAGAGACAGACAGCAGAGTGCGGGTGGTAGACGTTGTGCAGGTGATTACAATGTTCTGTAGGGAACCTGGAAATAGGAGCCAGAAATGATCATTTAGAATATGTGAGGTCATGACTGTGATCTTCTGTGTAAACTGATGGGCCATTGAGTTACACTTTATGAATGCCTCCAACATTTTTAGACTGGCAAAATAAGCCCCACTCCTGATCCACTCACCCAGTCCACTTTTTGGATGAAACCCCCACCCCTTTCAAGGTCCACAAATTAGGACTGCGCCCCACAATCAGTACAGTTGGGAGCCATCCTCTTTAGATTGAAATCTTGCAATATAGCTACAGTATGAGGAAGGAGAACCAGGAAAACGCGCTTCGCTAGTGAGAGCAATAGCAGCAGCCGTCGGGAAACAATGAGCCACCAACTATATCCAATAAACCACTCATTTAACTCTGCGTCAGGCGCAGCTGGCCTGACAGGCGCCACAAAGCTGTTCTCGCCCAGGGGCCTGCCCCTCCTAGTACCGTCCTATCTCTAGGTGCTGTATGAAACCCCCCCTAGTCAGTTTTCCCGCCGCCTGCGTGGAGTGCAGTAGTGACCTTCATTGCGCCCGAACTCGTCCGACTTTTGAAGGTACGTATTTATTTTTATTTTCTCACAATTTTGTGTATTTTGCTAATTTTATGAATGAAAATTACAAAGGTTGTGGGTATTTTGCGGAAATATGTCGGTTTGTCCAGGGGGGCACACTGCGCCTATTAAAATTTAGTATTGTTTGTTTTACTTGCTTTAAGTTTAATAAATGTGGTTTTGGGAATCAGATTTCCATATAGTCTCTCTTTGTACATCCTAATGAAGGTCACTGATCACTTTAAGAGCGTTACAATTGCGTTAATTAGGAACTAATAACGATTTTATAACAGGCGCCTATCGGGCGCACTTCGCCTGAACCCGGGAGTCCCAGAGGTGCGCCTGACGCAGGGCCAACGAGAGAGCAACTGTTTCCGCAAATAATATACATACAAATATTACAATTATACTCAAATAAAAAAACAGTTGACTTAGAGAAAGATTATTTGTTATTAGTTAAATGAACATACCTAAATGCTGTAAATAAGTATAAAACCTATATGTAGGTGAGCACACCTCCCATCTGTCGCACTTTAGGTTATGCAATCCGGATCGTGATTGAATAGCAAAGTAGCATCTAATGGGTTCAGCAAGCATCTGCCATGATGTGGGTGTCATTAAAAGAACAGAGAACAGTACAGAGTGGGGGTTTCCCAGTGCCCAGGAAATGCTGGTCACACCCTCTTGACAAGGGGACACGTCCCCCTGATGCATATCTATGCCCCAAGGGCTAGGGTATTTAGTTTCACTTCGTGAACACAAAACTATTTAGGAAAACAAAGTAAAAAATTGTCATCATCCTAATAAATAGCGATGAGCAGTTCTGGGTTTCTTCTGAGTCAAGCGGAGAGTCCCAGCTCAGGTCACTTTGAGGTTCCGAGCAGCACTGAGTGCTGACTCGGGTCTTCTCGCCAAGTTTGGAACCATGCTTGTCTACCTTTTGTTCTCTCTTCCAGGGAGAAGCCCGGGTAAGAGAAGCAGGAGGGTGGCGACGGAGATGGGGGGCTGACGATTCGCATAATTAAGCCCAGCTTCCTCGCGGCAAAAATGCTGCGATTGTATCAACTTTAAATAATGTGGCGGGGCCAAATGACGCGAATCGTGAAGAAACGGGTAATTAAGCCTCGCCCCCTGCACGGAGACCCGCGATCGCCGCGTAAATTCTCCCCATTCTGCCCACTTGCAGAATGCAGGCAAAGTGCCTACCCTTTCGGGGGTGCGGGGGGGTTACCCGAAAAATCGGGAGCCTCCCGCGAAATTCCGGGAGGGTAGGCATGTATGTTTGGGACTCAGATCTAAAAACCGGGTCTCGCATATTTCAGATCGCATTTAGGTTCCTCCCTTGTGATTTCAGGTGCTGTGAGGTGGTTAAACTTGACTGGAAATCAATTGGTCAAACTTGACTGGAACAAAAACAGGCCCAAGTCACATGATTTCAGCTGTTTTTATAAATTTTTTAAAGCAATCCAAAACCAAGAGATTTGAGGGTGGTTTTACCAAAACTAAAACACTGAGGTCCGCGCACGTCACTGCTAATTAAGGTGCTTATTAAATATGCACTTTGCATGCCGGACTGTCATCCTCAGGAGCCTTTGTAGGAAGAGCCCCTACGGCCAGGAAAAAAACAGTTTTTGCCAGAGAGAGGACTTTTCAATGTATAATAAACAGATCTCTAAGGCTGGGGGTTGTGAGTATTTGCCAAGTTATAACTCGCCGGATTTAGTACCGAGCACATATAAGGGTGACTGACGAACTCGCCAGAAAATGGCATGGGACGGAGAAATGACTGACACTGCGGGCATTTTGTGCTATCTGTCCAGGCACAACATAATAAACAGCCATATTAAACATACAGATGGGTCCACATACATCTAGCCTCCTTTCGTGTTAAACAGTCCTTCTAGTCGCACCATGCCGTGGAGTGACTCAGTAGCCACGAGCGTCTTTTCATGCATCTTATTACCTTCAAATGTGTCGCGAATAGATAGCACAAGCAGCTTCTGCTGAGTAAAATGATATGCAGCATGCCTATTGTTCTGTGTGCGTCTGCGGGTGTATATGTGAAATGCTATGTTACAGCCACTGACACTGTAACGTAGCATTTTGCATGCAGATACAACTGCACTGGCTCAGACAACATGGGCATGCCGCATATCATTTTAATCAGCAGAAGCTGCTTGTGATATCTATTCGCATCGTTGTGCGAATAAGACGCATTTGAAGGTAAAAAGACGCGCGGAAAGACGGTCAGCGCTACCGAGTCGCACTGACCTCCCGCGTTATGTGTGGCGCGACTTGTAGCGCACGAGGATAGATGTATGTGGGCACATCTGTATGTATTACCTTTCACTAACTAGTACTTACTTAAGGGTGACAAATAATAAATACAGTATATGGATAAGTCATAATTATTTAAATAATTTATCATTGGGGTAATAAAATATAAAGAAAATGCAATTTTAAGTTAAGCAGACAATAATATTTTTATGTTAATTAAGGCCATATTAATTAATTTATGATAGAAGCACCAATGATATTACAAACTTGTGGCACTGCCAGCATGGATGTACTTCTATTATTAATTAATATGGCCTTAAACTAAAAATATTATTGCCCATATAAATTAAAATTAAATTTTTAGATACTGTTGTCCCCAAGTTGATTAAATAATTACTTTAATTTATTACTAACAGAGTAATACATGCGTGTAATGTGATAACAGAAAATGAACACAAAGGGCCTGATCCAAACCCGCTCGCAAGCGAGTCGATGGTGGCCCAGTGCGCGCACCGCGCCCCGGAGCAAGCGCAAAAAGCACTCACTCCGTGGCTCACTACAAAACAGGCGGCTGTCGATCGACAGCTGCCCCGTTTTGTAGGCGGTGCGGGGGGGGTGGCTTCACAAATGGAGGTGTTACCAAACGAACGCCTGCCGTTTGTGGGCGGCCCCACTGACAGCACTATTAGAGCCGGAAGCTCTCTGGGGCTTGCGGCCACGAGACCCTACCACAATGGTCTCGTCCCAAGCCGATTGTCGCGATGGTCTTAACCATCGCGACCATCATCCTGGCCGCTGGCAATAGCTGTGGGTGGCCACCCACAGCTATGCGAGCGGCCAGGGGGCCGCTCCAAAAAAAAACAAAAATGCCCTGATTCAGAGCGAGCGCTCTTTCAGAGCGTCCGGCTCTGAATCAGTCCCAGTGTCAGCAATCTCGCCGGCCAGTGAGACCTCTATTTTTCGGGATTGCCGGTTGCTGAGATTTGGGCTTGGAAATGGCACCTTTCCACCAGTTTTTAAAAATTGGACTATTGGACTATTACATTCCTCGTGAGGGTCCTTTCACCGGGTCTGAAAACTTGCTGATTCATAGGGCAGCTCATTCATAAGACAACTACGAGGATAAATACTATAAACAGGGTCGGTCAGGCCATCTGGCAAATGCCAGAAGGGCCGATGGACCGATGGGCCGCCGTCCCGGTCACACAAACTAGACATACAGACAAAGAGCTGATTAATCACTTAAAAACCCTGCCCCCTACTGTACGAGGCCAGCAAGCAGTGGGTGCTGTCACTGCCTTGCACTGTTCTGCACGTCAAGTGGGAGGAGGTGGAGTCTGACTGCGGAGCCCGCCCCCTCTCTGATATGCATCAGCCATCGCGGAGAACAGACAGCGCAGCAGGCAGGATGAGCAGCAGAGTGGGAGGGGCTGAAGCAAGAGGTCAGTACAGTAGCCGAACTATCAGTAAATATAGTATTGTACAGTGGCCAGTTCCAGCAATGCAGGGGTTTACCTGCTGCTGCATGGGACAGTGGACAGACTGAAGGAGATGCACACCTCCCTCACCCATGTCCGGGCACATGCAGAGGTTAAGGCCCCCATACACGGTGCGATATGCACCTAGCGATACGACGGCCGACATATCGGGCAGTCCCCACACACGGAGCAATCTGGTGCTCGACCGCCCGATATGCCGGCACCCCCCCCTGCATAGCACTGCATGGGATCGTTCGTTGATCCCCCAGATCAATTGAACAAGCTGAAGGATCTGGAGGAGCGACAGACGACCCCACGGGAGCGCGCACTGGCAGATATCATACCCACACATGGAATGTTATAGCAGCGATATCGTTCCAATCCATTGGATCGGCCACTATATTGCTCCGTCTGTGGGTGCCTGAAGGCTGCTGATGCAATGTGCACACTGGGGAGTCTCTATAGAGCTCCTTCCTACTACTGCCTAGCTGTCACTACACAGGCTACTATTCTGCCTCTAGGAGCAACAGTAATGTAACTGACCTGGACGGAGATTGTCCCAGTAGTTGCTCTCAATGCACATGAGAATGGGGAGGCACAGCATGCATGCAAAGTCACTAGCCTTCATGTATACACAATCAGACCTCCTTCTCCCAGCCTGTCACCAGGAGGGATGCTGTCACCAGGAGAGATGCTGACACCAGGAGGGATGCTGTCACCAGGAGAGATGCTGACACCAGGAGAGATGCTGACACCAGGAGGGATGCTGGGGGTCATTCAGACCCGCTCGCGAGCGCAGGACGCTCGCAAGCGGGTCGATGCTGCCCCACTGCGCATGCGCGAGACCCGGATAGCGACGGGCTCTCCGTCGCTCCGGGTCTCGCACCAAAGGGGGCGTGCTGTCGATGTTGATTGACAGCACACCCCCTTTGGTGGGCGTGCCGGGGGCGTGGCTGCCAGATGGAGGCGTTCCCATGGGAACGCCTACCGTCTGAAGCCGGCCCCACTGACATCACTGGGGCTCACAGCAGGTGGGGCCTCTGTGCTTTAAATGCCAGGGCTGATTTCTGGTCCCAGTCCGGCCCTGACTGTAAATGAATACAGTAATCTGTAGCAGACTAAGCAGCATTAGGAGAGATATTAGATAGGACTATGTGCCTGATACAGAGATGTACACTGACCCAATAGTTACCGTATATCTCCGATGGCGAGTGGTCTGCGCATGCGCTGGACCCGTTACGTGCTTGTGTAGGACCGCTCCTGTGATCTTGCCTCCAGACCCTACTAAGCGCACAGCATGAGTGACATGCTGCAGCATTTGGGGGCTGGGCTGGCCACCGTTCCCAGAGACGCCCGTGTTCCGGGAGGGACGAGACCAGGGTCTGCGTCGGTGGATGGCCCTGCCCCCGTCCCCCGTTACGTACCAGTGTCAGCGGCTTACACTGTAACGTAGCATTTCGAATGCACATACCCCGCAGTCACACACAGAATATAGGCCACCTATCATTGTAATCAGCATAAGCTGCGTCTCCTATCTATTCGCATCACTTGGTGAATTATATAACACACAGTATGGGGGTGAGTAGAGACAAGCTATGGGGAATGATATAACACACAGTATGGGGGTGAGCATAGACATGCTATGGGGAATGATAGAACACACAGTATGGGGGTGAGCAGAGACATGCTATGGGGAATGATATAACACACAGTATGGGGGTGAGCAGAGACATGCTATGGGGAATGATATTGCACACAGTATGGGGGTGAGCAGAGACATGCTATGGGGAATGATATAACACACAGTATGGGGAGGAGCATAGACATGCTATGGGGAATGATAGAACACACAGTATGGGGGTGAGTAGAGACAAGCTATGGGGAATGATATAACACACAGTATGGGGGTGAGCAGAGACATGCTATGGGGAATGATAGAACACACAGTATGGGGGTGAGCAGAGACATGCTATGGGGAATGATATAACACACAGTATGGGGGTGAGCAGAGACATGCTATGGGGAATGATATAACACACAGTATGGGGGTGATTCAGAGACATGCTATGGGGAATGATATAACACACAGTATGGGGGTGAGCAGAGACATGCTATGGGGAATGATATAACACACAGTATGGGGAGGAGCAGAGACAAGTTATGGGGAATGATATAACACACAGTATGGGGGTGAGCAGAGACATGCTATGGGGAATGATATAACACAGTATGGGGGAGAGCAGAGACATGCTATGGGGAATCATATAGCACACAGTATGGGGGTGAGCAGAGACATGCTATGGGGAATGATATAACACACAGTATGGGGGATGAGCATAGACATGCTATGGGGAATGATATTGCACACAGTATGGGGGTGAGCAGAGACATGCTATGGGGAATGATATAACACACAGTATGGGGGTGAGCAGAGACATGCTATGGGGAATGATATAACACACAGTATGGGGAGGAGCAGAGACATGCTATGGGGAATGATATAACACACAGTATGCGATAAGCAGAGACATGCTATGGGGAATGATATAACACACAGTATGGGGGTGAGCATAGACATGCTATGGGGAATGATATAATACACAGTATGGGGGTGAGCATAGACATGCTATGGGGAATGATATAACAGTATGGGGAGGAGCAGAGACATGCTATGGGGAATGATATAACACACAGTATGGGGGTGAGCAGAGACATGCTATGTGGAATGATATAACACACAGTATGGGGGTGAGCAGAGACATGCTATGGGGAATGATATAACACACAGTATGGGGGTGATCATAGACATGCTATGGGGAATGGTATAATACACAGTATGGGAGTGAGCATAGACATGCTATGGGGAATGATATAACACACAGTATGGGGGTGAGCATAGACATGCTATGGGGAATGATATAACACAGTATGGGGGAGAGCAGAGACATGCTATGGGGAATGATATAACACAGTATGGGGGAGAGCAGAGACATGCTATGGGGAATGATATAACACACAGTATGGGGAGGAGCAGAGACAAGTTATGGGGAATAATATAACACACAGTATGGGGGATGAGCATAGACATGCTATGGGGAATGATATTGCACACAGTATGGGGGTGAGCAGAGACATGCTATGGGGAATGATATAACACACAGTATGGGGAGGAGCAGAGACATGCTATGGGGAATGATATAACACAGTATGGGGGTGAGCAGAGACATGCTATGGGGAATGATATTGCACACAGTATGGGGGGTGAGCAGAGACATGCTATGGGGAATGATATAACACACAGTATGGGGTGAGCAGAGACATGCTATGGGGAATGATATAACACACAGTATGGGGAGGAGCATAGACATGCTATGGGGAATGATATTGCACACAGTATGGGGGGTGAGCAGAGACATGCTATGGGGAATGATATAACACACAGTATGGGGTGAGCAGAGACATGCTATGGGGAATGATATAACACACAGTATGGGGGTGAGCAGAGACATGCTATGGGGAATGATATAACACACAGTATGGGGGTGAGCATAGACATGCTATGGGGAATGATATAACACACAGTATGGGGAGGAGCATAGATATGCTATGGGGAATGATATAATAATGTCCCAATATTTATGCACCTGAATGTAACACACAGTATGGGTGTGAGCAGAGACATGCTATGGGGAATGATATCGCACACAGTATGGGGGTGAGCATAGACATGCTATGGGGGGTGCGAGGGCCTACCCGGAAAATCGGGAGACTCCCGCTGGTCACAGGAGAGTAGGCATGTATGACACATACTGAATGTCGATGATTATAAATTTGTGTGCTAGTGCAGGCACTTTAGGGGGACATGGGGATATAAAGTACCTATTCAACTGGTTTTGTCACATATTCATTATTGGCTGACCAATTCTAAAAGCTCCACAGGTGGAGCTAATTCTTTCATTTGTGATACTGAGGAAACCTGGAAAACATGCACTGTTAGGGGTCCCTGAGTGCTGCAGTTGGGACACACTGATCATTAATGTGATTAATGCACACAACGATGGTCTGAGTGAGAAAAGGCTGCAAATACAATACAGAAGCTGGACCTCTGATGTTTCTCATGAGTTCTGTAATAACAAGTAAGTTCTCTAGTAGGCAAACTACAGACTGACCCCACGCACTTCACTTACTGGACTTGTACAAATCATGAATGAATCACCTATAGGGGGGAAAGACCAAACCCAAAGGCTGCTCGGGTGCAGGCTGGGTGAATAAGAAGTGTAGGCCATAATGGGTACTAAATACTGCACAATACACACAGGGCCTGATTGAGTAAGGTCCACTGCGACAGTATGCTAATTCATTGCAATCGCTATGCCTCAAGACTACAAAATTATCGGTACAATCGAGTACCATCGCAGCCTCACGCACACTCGCACAAGCCCTGACCTTACTCAGAAATTGCTAACTAGGCCATCGCAGTGGATAATTTATGCACGCCGCAGCAACGGCGTTCAAACGCACTGGCACGCCTGCTTTTCGTCGACCACACCCCCTCCCGTCACCACCCACAAACGTCACTTCCTGTCAATTACTCTGCGATGGGTCTGCATGGTCACTGCGATCGCAGTGACTGGTTCGCTCAGTGCGATGCCTACGCAGATAGCAACGATCGGCCGATTGCGTGCGTACTAGCAACTGCGATCCAGGCTGAATCAGGCCCATGGAGGACTATTTAAGGACGCAGAGTGTAGGTGGATTGTATATGGAATAATGGCAGTGCAGACTGTTCTCTACCACAGCTCATAAAAAGAGTATGACAAACATTTGCTACCAATTTACTGCAGTCACCCAGAAACTATCAAAAGAACATGATGTATTAGGGTCCCAGCCAGATTGCTAGTAAAGCCCGCTGCTGCCCTAATGCCTCCTCTCACTGGACGCGGGGGAAAGCATTACACGCTCCTCAGGGAACCATATTTATGGTGAAACAGTATTTGTCACACTCTGGCAATTTATACTGTTAGTATAGGAACATAAACCTGCTCTCATAGTAACATTACATTGCGGCTTGGCCTACACATCAAAGCTGTGGGCAGTACAGAATGTCAACATATAAATGCATATAATGCACAGTGCTGCACCTTATAGTCCACATAGGAACACGCTGTACAACAAACTCCGTTTTGAAATGTAGTTTATTGGGGGGGGTTTTTTTTTTTCTTTCCCAAATTGCAGAAGTTTTCTGGTTAGAACTGTACAAAAACAAAGATAGTTCACACGCTGGTTGTACCGTAATAAGTAATAACAGTCAGTTGTGTGATGTTATTCATTTTATTTTATTACCAAATACTGTACAGGAAATAACACTTTGGGTGTAGGTTTAATTTAGTCGCAATAAATGTAATTTACATCCATAGTTAATGCCCAAAGTGTAGTATATTTGCCAATTAAAATGGTCCACGTAAATTGAAGTGGAAATAAACTGCATGTGAGTAACTATGGTGGGTTATTATTGTACCAGCTATATTACGGGTTAATAAAAAGCAGCAGTGATTTCCCCACTAATCGCCGTACGATCCTGCAGATACTGTACTTAAGAGCTTTCTTTGTGTGGTACAAGCTACTTACAACAATGAAGGACATTCCGTAGAACTGTGCGCAGAACACTGAATGGAACACGCCACGGTTCACAACGCTTATCTGAGACGCCGAAATCTACTTTCTATGAAATTGTCTCCGTTACGGAGTCTTGGGTGGAAAGACCTCGCTCACTACCTGCATATCACATACAATCCCAGGTTAATTCAGCACTTTGTGATATTTACAAAGCACAAAACAGGCTTTAAAAAAAACAAAAACAAACCAAAAAAAACATGTTCTACCGACAGAAACATAAAATCTGATGGCAAATAAGAACCCACGTGTCTAATCTGCCCATTGTCCTTCGTGAAAGCAGGAAAGGGAGGTTGTTTTGGTGACACGGAATCACCCTTGTTATTATAATTATGTTACTGTACTTGTGTTACAGCGAGCTGCGGGTTACATCTCCATTATGTTTATTGATGATATTATTGCTGAGTATAAGGGCCTGGAATAATACTATAACATATAACAGGTCACTCCGTAACAATTTGGCTATGACAGTGAAACTCCATTATACGCTGAGAGCAATGGCATAATTCCGCTCAGTATTAAACACTACACATTTCCACAGTATGTATCGGATTGAGAAGCATTATTATCAAACATTAAAGGAGTTTTCCACTTTAGCAAAATGAATGCTACTAAATCCCCAATAAATGCACCGTGGTAGGAATCCTTCCCCAGGGAACCCTACCATTCCCTATATTTAATATTACTTTCTTAACATTTCATTTATATAGCGCCAGCGAGCTCCGCAGCAATAAAATAACTGGCTATTAGCAGACATGTATACAGTGGAAAGAAAAAGTATGCGGACCCTTTGAAGGCTATGGTCTATTCTTGTGACTTATGCGGACCATACATCTACGCCCTCAATTTCCCGTTCTGCCGATCTGATCCGCGGACATCGATGAACTGCAAACCGTCGGCGGATCAGGGAAATTCAACATGTTAAGAGACCCTGATTTGCCGATTGCGACCGTTTTCGTGTTGATTGTTCAACATGTTGCGTTTCCCCGATTTCCCGACCCCGGCAGAATGTGGAATTGGGACAATCCATCTCAGATCTATTGGCCCCATTTGATAAAAGTTCAGATCAAATTTTATGACCAATTTATACAGAAATCCAGATAATTCCAAAGGGTTCACTTACTTTTTCTTGAGACTGTAGATGTAAGAGGGCGCTACTCGCAAGCTTATACTCTATGGGAAAATGAGAGTTTGAGACATAAGGGTAAACGCCACGTTACTTATTGGTCCAGCCAGATAGCAACGAGAAAAGTGCAAATTGGGGTTAAATGGGATGGGTACGAGATGCCTGCGCTCAGGATTCCGGCAGTCAGAATTCCCGATGCTGGCATCCCGACAGGGTTATGATACCGACACCTGTCGGTTGGTATCCTAATTCCTAACCCTCCTCCTCTCCCTACCCTAACCCTCTCTCCCTGATGCCTGAAACTAACCTTCCCCCTAGTGCCTAAACCTAATCTCCCCCTCCCTGCACCCTAAACCTAACCCTCCCCCTTGTGCCTAACCCTAACTCTCCCCCTAGTGCCTAATCCTAACCAACCCCCTGGTGCCTAATCCTAACCCTCCCCCTAGTGCCTAATCCTAACCCACCCCCTAGTGCCTAATCCTAACCCACCCCTAGTGCCTAATCCTAACCCACCCCCCGGGGCCTAATCCTAACCCTCCCCCTAGTACCCAATCCTAACCCCCCCAGTGCCTAACCCTAACCCTCCCCCTAGTGCCTAATCCTAACCCACCCCCTAGTGCCTAATCCTAACCCTCCCCCTGGTGCCTAATCCTAACCCTCCCCCTAGTACCCAATCCTAACCCCCCCAGTGCCCAACCCTAACCCTCCCCCTAGTGCCTAATCCTAACCCTCCCCCTGGTGCCTAATCCTAACCCTCCTCCTGGTGCCTAATCCTAACCCTCCCCCTAGTACCCAATCCTAACCCCCCCAGTGCTTAACCCTAACCCTCCCCCTAGTGCCTAATCCTAACCCTCCCCCTAGTACCCAATCCTAGCCCACCCCCTAGTGCCTAATCCTAACCCTCCCCCTAGTGCCTAATCCTAACCCACCCAATAGTGCCTAACCCTAACTCTCCCCCTAGTGCCTAATCCTAACCCTCCCCCTAGTGCCTAATCCTAACCAACCCCCTAGTGCCTAATCCTATCCCTCCCCCTAGTACCCAATCCTAACCCCCCCCAGTGCCTAACTCTAACCCTCCCCTAGTACCCAATCCTAACCCAACCCCTAGTGCCTAATCCTAACCCTCCCCCTCAGTGCCTAACCCTAACAAGCCCTGGCCTAACCCAAACCTCCCCCCTCCCACAGCCTAGCATTACCACCACTGTGGTGCCTAACCCTCCCCCCCCCCCCCCACCTGCGGCTAACAGCTAATGGCGCCCGCTATACTTACTATTGGGAAGCCGGCTGTTGGGATTCCTTGGTCAGGATTCCGGCGCCGATCTTGTGGCTGCGGTTCGGGATTCCGACGCCAGGATTCCGGCAGCCGGCATACTGATTCTAGGTCTATAAACTACTTCCCGTGTAATACCTATCAGAACCAGGCAAGATATGCTGTAAATCTCTGGTTTGGGATCTTTTGGATCTATGCAGAAGTGGATTATTGCTTAAGACTATGTACACATTGCCCAACGATGAGTTTGTGTGCAACTCAAAATACATAGACTAAGATTATGTCCTATTGTAATACAGATCCATAGAGTACATAGTGTCAGATATGTGGTAAATAATAAAATAAGATGCTACCTGTTGAGTGTCTCTGAGTAAGGAAGGACACTCCATTGTATACAGCAGGTGCAGTCAGGGCTGAAAGGTTACATAATTGTTAAGGTTGAAACAAAATACATGTCCACTGCAAAACATGAAAAACAAAGTTCAATTTCATTTACGAAGAGAAACATTTATTCCTCACGCCAATCAGAGAACCAGGCAACTCCCAGTACCATTACAGTAACATATGTTTATTAATTCCAGTGGCTCTGGACGTTCTGTTTTGCCAGTGAGTTGCCCAATCCGGTCTCACATCGATCTGCAGTGTCTGCCAAATACCAGTCCTTCTGAATTCTGCAGTGTGCTCGATGTTGAATTAATAAGGGTTAATGAAGGGTGCAGGTCCTGGTAAGATAAGAGAGCGCAAGCTGGAAGTACCACATACAAAATATGTGTGTGTATATATATATATATATATATATGACAGGACCAGATTAGGGGTCCCTCTTCACACACACGGCAGCTGGGAAAATAGTACACCAGTCTGGGGTCTCGTACTAGCTGGTCGGTAATAGTCTTTATTGTGCAATGTAAAAGGAAAACAAAACATAAAAGTAAACGCTAGCCCGTCTGGGCGCTAACTAGACAAGAGGTTCCCTCTCTACAGAAACAGTGGGATCTACTGCCTCCACCATCAACACAAGCGTATGCACAAGACTTATAGGTAGTTTTCTCCAAGTGTCTCTGAGCCAGCCAGACTGCTTGCTCTCCCAGGTATGAGACCTCAGCATACAATCACACACAGCCAATATCATCCAGTTCCAGGTACAGACCCTAATGAGCCTGCTAACAGGCCAAAAAGGCCAAAACCTGGAGTGGCCTGTGGATGGAGCCCTCCCTCTCCTCACATCCACACCCCCAGGTCCCAAACCGGCTTTTCAAAAAGCCGACACTCAAATCTGCTTCACTGCAGACTTTTCTCCTGGGATTTTTTAGAACGCATAGGTCAAAAACAGAGGACAAATGTATCTACCACTGACCACTTTACCAGTGTCCCTATCACAATACACACATATATATATATATATATATATATATATATACATACCACAAAAATAGGGACCTACTTTTTAGGGCCTAATACAAAGTTGGGGAAAAAAAATAAAGGTAGCACCTTAGTAAAACCATGTTACCCTTTAGGTGGGGCAGATTTAAAATGTGCATAGATTAAAACCATGTAGAAGCAAGAAGGAATTTTCCCTGCATGCACAAGGCCGTTACCAGGGGTGTGCAGGTGGTGCGACCGCACAGAGCCCTGTCGGCAGCACCGCTGCTCACCTATGGTCCCTGCATGATGCCAGCAGGGTGCCTGTAACTGCACCCTGCTGCAGGGGTATATATTGGGTGCCGGGTGTGCGGTGCACCTTGCACCCATATTATACTTACCTCTCCTAAGTTCCAAGACAGAGCCGGTGTCAGCGCTGTAAAAAAACGCCTGGAAAATAGCCGATGCTGCGATTTTCCCATTGTTTTGGGCATGCGCAGTACAGAGAAAATGTCCACTGCGGCCATTTTCCCGGTGACCTGCGCATGCGCTATAGACTCTGGGCACACTCTAGTGCCCAGAGTCTATTAATGCGGCGCTGCGCTCAGTGCGCTGCCGGCCGCCGGACTGAGAGGAGGGTGCCCGTGACGGAGACTGCACACGGGCCCTCTCCTCTCTTGAAATGCCCCTGCCCTACTGCCAGATTATCTGCAACAGTGCCACCTGGAGTGTCCTAAGGACGCTTCAGGTGTGCCCACCACTGCTCTTACATCACCCTGGCTGGAGCATCCTGAGTATGCTACAGGCATTGCTGTGATTATAGCCAATTGTGGTCCCACCCCCTCCATGTGATGTAATGCGGAGGCCTGCACCGGGCACCAGGCAATGTTATGTCAGCGCTGATGTATAATCAGAAAAAAATCATACTTATTAACTTTCTGGCTGCACCCTCCCAGACGGGGCGGCCAGGTCGGCGTAGTGGAGGGTGTGATAGCTGCATAGGTGGGCGGTGCAGGGGGCGTGACAGCAGGATAGCGTCACAGTGCCAATATTACAGGCACTGTTCAGCGGGGGTGGAGGTACAATGACGCGATTCAACGCGGATTGCATCATCGGACCCCCACCCCACTTGTGCTCAGTAAATGGGCAGCTGTGGGGGAGTGTGGGTGGCTGTGGGGGGGTGGGGGATGTAGGCTTCTGGAGACTTGCACACTGTTTTGGGCGGCTAAGAGTGCTACACGATTTTCGGTAGCCTCCCGGCACTGAATGCGTCTTGTTTACCGTTCCACACCACGATAGTTTGACTGATATTGTGACAGGACGCAGCGGCACAAATTGAATTTATATTGTTGCTTTGAAGAAAACAATTATACCTCTGGGTCAACTAAATATTGAATGCGACATCGTCTTTTGTGCCTCTGTTGGAGTGAATGGACGTGTTGCGTTAAGATGGAATTTTTGGGAATCAATTTTGCAATTTAAAACCATTACATTGAAATTACACAACACGGAAGTCTATAGGCGGGTATCCACTACTGATATCGTCAGGTTGACCAGCATGTTTGCACGATGAAAGATGTCTAAAAGACCAAATTTTCAAACGATGTTCAAACGATGCTCGAACGATGTTCTGACAATTATCGAACGATATCGATATCGTTATCGTTCAATCGCTCATTTTAATCGTCTAGTGGACAGGCACCTTATGCCATATCAACGCTGTACATCAGACAACCCTGGCCTCCAGGAAGCAGTTTGTGGAACTTGCCTCCATCTGTGCTCACGCAGAACCTGCGCTAGCGCGACTCAGACCAGTCCTTGAATAGTCGCACTGCCGACTACGGCCCTGTACAAGTTCACTTCTCGGAGCTGCTGCACTTGTTTTTCGGCTAAAAGGTAAGAAGTCCGGACAATAGGCTGGGATAGGCTCTACATCTTATTTTGTTTCTTTTTATCCTTTATTAAACAAGATACAGGACAGCGGACAGTTGGGAAGAATGGAAGGAACGGTGCCGCCCTGCAAACCACGGTCCTCAGCATCACGCAGCATGCCCATGACCTGAGCATGCGCAGAACTGGTCCTGTGTGATCGCAAGCAGGCCCCCGTACGCCTCTGTCTGATTTACAGGCAGAGGAATTTACAGGGCGGTGCGGTGGCGGCGGCGGGCGTTCTTGGAAATGGGGTCGCTTCACCCCGTTTTCCTGGAGTGTCAAGGCCAGGATCTGCATCCACAAACGCAGTTTCCTGGCATCGCAGGCCAGTCAACCTGTGTAAGCTGAGGTTCACTCAGCTGGTCGGCGCCGTCCACCATCAGCCTGCCACCTTGGTCGCAGCGCTGGGAACGCAAATGCAGCAGAGGGTGTCAGACATCTCCTGCTGCATTTGCAAGGATGGAATTGCAATGGCTTTCTCTGCTGAATCAGGTCCTTGGTGCACTATTGTCTGGTGGTGTTAATAGCAGCAAACTGATATAAATAAATAAGACAGATATTAACCTGTCTGTCTGGAACACATGAGCAAAATGGTACAGTGAAGAAGGATAACAACACATTGTACAATAAAATAAATAAATATATAAGATTAACATAGTATAGAGGGGAAACTGGTCGGACGTCATCAGAAACAAAAAAAAATGACATTATCACAGAAGATTAATAACTAGGAGGATGATCATAGAGGATTCGCTGCTCATACCACAAAGTATGCTAAAGAGAAGCTTTAATACGCTGCGGGAACGCCCCAGGGACAGTAGTATTATAGCTTTCCCAAGTGGTAAAAAAATTTGTCATTAACTGTTCCTTAAAGGAGGTTTCTAACCAATCCATATTAAAAAGTTTGTTTTGATAAAGAGATAATGATGGCGGCGTCGCAGTTGTCCAATTTTGTAAAATAGCTTTGCCGCCTGCGGAAGTGACGGACAGAACTCATTTCTTACATTCATTTGAAACCCTCTGAGTCATAGGAATCACCCCAAAGATACTGCAGCCCATTCCGCAGAGAAAGGAACAGAAGAACCCAGGTGATCTAGAGAGAATTCTCTCACCAATAACTAAAACTGAGTAAAGGATGTGTCCAAAACCAGTGCAGGACGTCTTCATGTGGAGCGTGGCACCACCCAGTGTAGGGTGTCTGCATGTGGAGCGTGGCACCACCCAGTGTAGGACGTCTGCATGTGGAGCGTGGCACCACCCAGTGTAGGACGTCTGCATGTGGAGCGTGGCACCACCCAGTGTAGGACGTCTGCATGTGGAGCGTGGCACCACTCAATGTAGGAGGTCTGTATGTGGAGCATGGCACCACCCAGTGTAGGACGTCTGCATGTGGAGCATGGCACCACCTAGTGTAGGGTGTCTTTATGTGGAGCATGGCACCACCAGTGTAGGGTGTCTACATGTGGAGCGTGGCACCACCCAGTGTAGGGCATCTGCATGTGGAGCGTGGCACCACCCAGTGTAGGACGTCTGCATGTGGAGCATGGCACCACCCAGTGTAGGACGTCTGCATGTGGAGCATGGCACCACCCAGTGTAGGGTGTCTGCATATGGAGCATGGTACCACCCAGTGTAGGATGTCTGTATGTGGAGAGTGGCACCACCCAGTGTAGGAGGTCTGTATGTGGAGAGTGGCACCACCCAGTGTAGGAGGTCTGTATGTGGAGAGTGGCACTGTAGACAATTATGGGACGTCGACCTCCCTGCTAAGAACCGTTAATGAGCTGTGACAAAATATTTAGGTACATTTCTTGATATTGTGCTGCCGGTAGCAGATGCCATGAAAGGAGTATTTTTTAACCAAAATATCCCAGGAAAGTAAGGGAAAAAGGGGTAACCACAGACTGACTGACTGCCGAAGTTACCTGCGAGTCATTTATTTGTTTTCTCAAAAGAGTATAGCGCACGGAGATCGCTTTTTTTTATAGCTGGTGGGGATCTCAATATTACATCCATCATACGGGTATGATGCCAATCCTGGTCTGCAAGCCGTCTAATAATGATAGTGTATATGGTAAATGCTTGTGCACAGGTCAATGTTTTTTTTTAGCAGAAATATCGGTGAGACAACTCACATCTCTCACCCCTGACTTCCTCCAAAGTGCAAATGGGAAATTAGCTGAGCCATGCTGTAAATCAGGATTATATAGAAATGGTAAAATCAAAGAACTAAGGCCCTCATTCAGAGCCGCTTGCTATTTGCGGTCGTTCGTTCAAAAACAAGGGGTGGCTATTCAAATGAACCGTTCGCTCATTGCGGTCTGTTCACGCCTCTAAGTCTGAACGAGCGAGCAAAACTTGCGGTCGAAATTTTGAAAAATACGCCCCCTTGCCACTCGCACCATACGTCATGTCCGCTATTTATTAGATTAATCGAGTACATCGAACAGCGTATGAACTGCTCGCTATTCTTGTGGTTGGTTTTTTCAACCGCTATTTTGCGAGCAGTTCAGAGTAAAAAAAACCCAGTGATGTGGTCGATGACGCTGCTTTATTAATTATGCAATCCCTTAAAACGCCCGTTTTGACCTTTAAGCACGCCTGCGTTCGGATCTCCACTCCCCGTTTTCAAGCACTTTCCTCTGTTACCACCCACATACGCCTCCTTCTGTTACTCAAAATAGCAGGCATTCGCTATTTAGCGAGCACACGATTTTCGGCCGCACTGACTGCTTGGCGCATGCGTATTACAATCCGTACGCATGCGCAGTTGTGCGAACATCGCTCAGTGCGAACAAGCGGCCGCTTACGAGCGGCTCTGAATCAGGGCCTAAGATCCTTATACAGTAAGGATCACTATTCTGCCTATACACATGCAGCGCAGTTACTAAGATCAGCAGTGATATGTAAATGTTAGTATTCGCATTGCGATCACAGCCTGACATAAAAACGCCCACTTCCCATTACTTACATCCATATATTTGGACAACATAGCGAAACAATCGGTAACATCGTACCCATACACAGATAAGGCAGGTCAGACCTCACTCAGGAATTGCTTACTTCGGCGCACGCTATGAGGCCTCAGGATTGCGCGTGTATAAGCAATTGTGTTCCTTGATGAATGAGGCCCTAAGTGCAGCAAGATTGTTACTGCGACATCAAATATGCCGTAATTTCCGCGTAGACCATATTAAAGGGTTGTCTGACTGCCTGAGCGCTCTCATGCTGATGTACTTACTGTCTCATTTAAATGAAGGCGTATTAGTGTAAAAAACCACGCAAACTTTATTCTTGCGTTTAAAAGTGCCAATTTGGAATTTTGTATTATGGCAACAGCACTAAAAAGCCCAACTTTGTACGTTGCTTCTAAAAAAAAGATACGTGTGAGACGTCTGTGTGTTTTCAGCGGCTGATAATTAAACAGCAAAATACAAAACTTACAGAGCTATTTCTGAAAACCTTGGGCAGTTCTATAAAAGGTTTGCATACACATTTATCTGCCAAACATAAAATAAAAAGTGTGACCAAAAGAGGCCATGGGCATAGCAAGTCCAAATGAAATGAATATTGATGAAGGTCCAAAACATATAAGAAACAGTTCCGATTATTTTTGGCCTTCAGAAAACACATCACTAGATTCAACTTTAGCGCAAATTACCTCTTTAAACGTACTGGCGTTCAACATTTTATCTACATTGCAGGATTTAAGGCAATTATTGATTGCTAAAGGGTATGTTGATTTACCTCATACTTGCCTACTTTTGAAAACTAGTTTCAGGGAGATTGTAGGTGGCAGCAGAATGTGCCGCACAAAGCTCGGCACGCCGCTGAGGGGGCGTGTCATGCTCCGCCCAAAGGGCGTGTCTAGCTTCACCTATGGGCGTGTCTGGCACTCGGGGGGGCATGTCCTGTATTGCCAGTTGAAAAATATAGTACTAAGAGCAGCATATACCAGAGCTAGTTTTTCTATGGGTAGCCTACTACCAGAGGTGTACAAAGACTGCAACATGAGTTATACCTTTTATATATGGTTGCAATGCCCCCATAGTACACCACAGTGCCTCCATAGTAATCCCCTGTACACACAGTGAGCCTGATTCAGACCCGGTCGCAAGCGCTGAGCGCTCGCAACCGGGTCGATGGTGGCACAGAGCGCATTCGCACGTCGGAGCCGGCTCCGTCGTGCACATGCGCGAGACCCGGATAGCGACGGGCAATCAGTCGCTCCGGGTCTTGCACCAAAGGGGGCGTGCTGTCGATGTTGAGTGACAGCATGCCCCCTTTGGTGGGCGGGCCGGGGGGGTGGCTGCCCAGACGGAGGCGTTCCCATGGGAACACCTACCGTCTGGGAGCGGCCCCACTGACATCACAAGTGATGTCAGTGGGAGAGCTTTCGGCTCTGTTAGAGCTGAAAGCTCTCTGGGGCTTGCGGCCATGAGACCCTACCACAAGGGTCTCGTCGCAAGCCCGATCATCCTGGCTGCTCGCATTAGCTGTGGGTGGCAACCCACAGCAATGCGAGCGGCCAGGAGGCCGCTGCATAAAAAAAAAAAGACGCCCTGATTCAGAGCGAGCGCTCTGTCAGAGCGTCCGGCTCTGAATCAGGGCCAGTGTCCCATATTAGCCCACAGTACACAGAGCACCTCCATATTACCCGCAGTACCCTCATATTGCTCCCAGTACACAGTGGCCTATATTACCCCCGAGTACACACTGTGCCCCCATATTACCCCTCAATACACAGTGCCCCCATGGTACCTTTTTTCTCCTGTAAAAACTGAGCAGGGAGCCTGGGCAGTGTTGTGCGGAGGGTGGCACAAGCAGTGACAAGGGCAAGGAGCAGGTCAGCAGTTTGATGAGTGCTGATATGTGCAATCCACTTTCAGGTAGGTTGGCTGGTCCCTTGGGAGAGGCAATGTTATGTGGAGCTCTGTGCTGGTTAGGTCATTTCCTTCAGCCTGCGAGCAGTACAGGCTCACTGCTGTGTGGCCGCCATGGAGGAGCGGGTCCCGCAGCATTTCTGCTCAATTTAAAGAAGCCCCAGGGAGGAAAGGTAGGGAGTGGGGCCATGCACTGTGGCCATAGAGGCTGTGCCGCGCTGCATGTTGCAGGGAACAGCCCAGTCATCAGACATCCCGGGCCCGCTGTCAGTCTGGTGACAGCGGCTGACCAGAGAGGGGGCCGACCTCAGCCGCTGATCAGTGCCGCAGTAGCCGCGCTGCCCGACTGTCCCCTCTGGACGCGGACTGCTGGGCTGACTATCCGGCCACCGCTGCTCACAACCCCGCGGTGGCCAGCCTTTTAGTACAATAGTGTCACGCATGACTTTCCGATACAGGCCCCGCCCCCAGCATTACCGGACTCGCGCATGCGTAGTCCGTTGGCTTAAAAAATTAATAATAAATCGGGAGATAATGTTCCTTTTGCGGGGCAGCGAGAGGCTTCATTAGAAATCGGGAGCCTCCGGCTAAAATCGGGAGGGTAGGCAACCCTGATTTACCTTCTACCCAGACTGCCATATGAAACAGAGTCCCTGATTCAGAGCCGCTCTCAAAAAGCGAGCGCTCGCTCTGAATCAGGGCGGCCGCTTTTTTTTTTGTTAACCGGCCTCCTGGCCGCTCGCTAAGCTGTGGGTTAACCACCCACAGCTTTTGCGAGCGGCCAGGTGCTGGTTGCGAACATCGGGCTTGCGACGAAACCCTTGTGGTAGGGTCTCATTCCCGCAAGCCCCAGTGAGCTTCCTGCTCTAATAGAGCAGGAAGCTCACTACTGACATCACGAGCCCCTGCAGGAATGCCTCCGTTTGGCCAGCCACTCCCCCTCCCCGCCTACAAAACGGGGCGAGCTGTCGATCAACATCGACAGCTGCCCCGTTTTGTTGCGAGCCCCAGAGCGAGTGATTTCTCGCTCGCGCGTGCTAACTGCCAAGCCATCGACCCGCTCGCGAGCGGGTCTGAATCAGGCCCAGAGTTGTAAAGTATGCCCTGAAAATTAAATAAAACCACGTAGGAAATAGGAGTAATGTTAAAGTGGTGGTGGTGGGGGGTTCTGCTGAATTTGATAAATGGATATCTACTGCTAATACAAGATATATGAATATTATCTCTTACATGTCCAAAACAAATTCTGCAGTTTGGGTCTGGTCAGAATTCACGGATCGATGGCTGCAGAAAATTGTCTTGAAATTTTGAAAACACGTTTAAGGTGACGCCTGAAAATTATATTGTGACGGTCGTCACAGATGATCCAACTGTAATGGTAGGAGTTGGAAAACTTGCAGCTGCTGAATACCAGTTGTGTCGCCTGTTGCGGGGCCTTCACCTTGCTGTATGTGATGTTCTCTACAAATAGGGCGCTACCAGGGACGGACCGGGGCTGTAGATCAGCCCTGGCAGTCCGCCCTGTGTGCATGCCTTAGGTGCGCTCTCTCGTGAAGGTTGGCGTGGTTGATCCAAGGGGGCGTGCCGCGAGTCAGTGGGGGAGGCCTGGCCTCGTGGCATGCCCCCATCTCTTCCCGGCGGAGCACATCGCCATGTGCCAGAAGTGCCCGTTGGCCAGACCGGCCCTGGGCGCTACTAAGCACTCACAATGTACAAAGCCCACTTCATCCAATACAATGGCTGATACGCCCCCCTCTGGTATAGATGATCATCATGTAACTCTGCCTAATATAGGTGATGATGACGATGGCGATGAGTCCGACACGGCTGGCAAAAGCGCTGCTGAACATATGGACATCAGCTTAACCGTACTTCTAGCCTCAAATGAATATAATAACTTTCACTTAACTGATGAGCAAAACATAAATGAACTTGTCAAAAAAAGGTTTGGAAAATTGCTCTTATGTTCAAAAGGTCTCCCACAAACAAATTAAGTCATCTTACAAAAATATGTATAGGCTGAGAAAGGTAAAGAATTGGCACCAATAGGGAATTTCACAACACGTGAACGCTTTCTCGCTTTAAAAGACCTCAAAAAGCGCTGATTACTGCAAATACCCTGTAACTTTCGAAGGGCACAATTTCCAGGTACTTGCTGAAACAGTGGATGTACTGGCTCCAATAAAAGTAGCTGTAGGAGCATTGTGTCAACAGGATGCAAATTCGTGCATGGCAGACGCCGTTCTACAGTTTCTCATGACTCAAATACAGAAACATAAATCTACTTTTGCAAACAATATGTTTCATGCCTTAATCATACTTGCCGACATTTCATTTATCCTCTCCGGGAGAAGCCCGGGGAGGAGAAGCAGGTAGGTGTTGGGGGGCAGGGCCGGACCGGTCGCGTCACTAAGACCCGCCCCATTGCGACAATTTGCCGCGAACGACACGTATTTAAATAAGGGAGCGGAGCCAAATGATGTGATTCTAATAGAATCGCGTCGTTAGGCTACGCCCCCTACTCGCGGACCTAACGGTCCGCAAGAAAATTCTCCTTATTCTGCCCACTTCCGGGGGTGCGGGGGGTTACCCGAAAAAATTGGGAGCCTCCCGCGACTTCCGGGAGGGTAGGCATGTATGACCTTAATAGGTCGACGGCACAAAGTAGATATTTCAGGCGTCTCGAAATACTTGCAGAATCCCATATACGATGGTTTGGATGTCAAAATGTCTCATTTATTCACTATATCTAGTCAAAGAATAATAAAGAAGCAAATGCAAAAATAATGTTGATAATCTAGTAATATGCACAAATGAGCCGGACACAACTGTACTAGAGATTCAGGAGGAGGATCAGCAAGAAATACCCTATGAAGAGTCGCCCTCGGACCAGCCCCAGCCCCAGACTTGCTGTACTTTAAAGATGTTTGATCTTGAAATCGAAAAAACAGTGACGCCAGCACAGCCAGAAACTCAATCATCAGAAATAACAGCGACAATAGCACTGTACGAGGGGAGGGGTGAACAAGGCCACCATTTGGAACGTGTATACCACAGTACCTACTGTCTATCCCACCCACTAGCATAGAGTCTGAACGTGCTTTCTCTGCAGACGGGTATATAGGGAATAAAACCTGAAGCCGATTTGGCGATGAGACCCTGGACGCCATGCTTTTTCTTAGCTCCTACTTTCAGCAAATGAAAAAAAGACTCCAACATTTTGTTTAGATCAGTCCAGCTTGCAGTACATCACCAGTCTGGTCATCTGACTATTTCAAGTGTAGAGATTTGGGCCGTTTTAACATTTTTCTTTGTATTTTTTTCCCAATTTTTTTTTTTTAATGCCAATAACAAAATGAATCCCAGGATCCCGGGATTGTAGCTCGGTAAACATGAAATCCTGGTATTTGTAAATAATTATGTGACTGGAATCCCTACTTATAAACGAACAAAGATGATGTTGTTTAGTGTGAGATGTGTGTACTTATAGCAAAAGTTTTTGTTTTAGTACTTTATTTTTTTTTTACCATGGGAGAAAATAATTGGCTACAGACTGGCTAGCTCTGTGACCGTTCTAATGTTCTGATTGGCTAGCTCTGTGACCGTTCTAATGTTCTGATTGGCTAGCTCTGTGACCGTTCTAATGTACTGATTTGCAAACTCTGTGACAGTTCTAAAGTTCTGATTGGCTACAGATGTGTCCTCTTGCATCTTTGCCGATCGTGCTACAAACGTGCACACACATCGTGCCATGCGTTTAGCCGCGGCCATGTGCGTTACGCTATGGCGAGTGCTGCGTTCGCACCATGCAATCCTATGGAGTCGTGGGTGCAAACGCAGTGCGCATATCCGCTCGCGGGTACGCGACTGGCGTCATGTGTGGCGCGATTTGCTGCGAATGCCGCAAAGATGCAAAAGGATACATTTGTAGCTCTATGGCCGTTCTAATGTTTTGATTGGCTAGCTCTGTGACTATTCCAATGTTCTGATTGGCTAGCTCTGTGACCATTCTGGAATGTTGTGAGAGCTATTGTTATGATTGGGTACAAGTTGTTTGGATAACTGGTTTCATTCTCTGTCTAATTCAGGTGCGTCTTAAGAGAGGAGGGGGCCCGTGTGCACTACCCATGCGGGGCCCCCTCCTCTCTCCCCGGTGGCCAGCAGCCGACTGACGCGGCTGGCCAGCCACCGGAGCATTAGTAGACTCCATGCACTAGAGTGTGCCCAGAGTCTACTGCGGATGCGCAGAACACTGGAAAAATGGCCGCGGCGGCCATTTTACGGTGTTCTAAGCAGCGCTGACCCCCGACGCGGGACCACGGACAGATAAGTTTTAAATAATATGGGTGCAGGGTGTGCGGTGCGGGGACCCATTATAGATACGCCACTGGTCTAATTATTATAGTCAGCAAGGAATAATCAATAGGCAAATTACATGATAAAACTTATTATATTTTCTGTACCTACAGTTATTATAACTGATGCCACCACAATTTCCCCTCTCTACAGGTGTTATTATGTGATAAGGTGCTATTGTGCAGATGTATCATCCTTACAGCACAGTAAAATATCTCTCGGCGTTCTTCGCCAGTCTCCTCGGAGATTCCAGGCTAATGGGACACAGCCCTGTACAGCCGTACATATTTCTGTCTGGTGATGACTTAAATCATAACTACCAGATATAAAACTTATTGTACAGTGTGTTCCCTAGGAACACGGGAACACGAATTATGTGCCCTCTCAAATCATCATATTTAATAAGAGAACATTTAAAATAGCACAATGCATTACAGCATAAATGACGCGCAGGGCCGGATTCTGGGGGGGGGGGGGGGGGGAGTAAAGCAAAAACAAGGAGTAACTTTGCGCCTTGGTAGAGCCATGCTGCACTGCAAGGGGGGGGGGGGCAGATGTGAGATGTGCAGCGAAAATTACATTTGGGAGGAGTTTGTAAGAAATGGCAGAGTAAGAATAAAGCTGTCCAGCATGTGTGGGCCGCATACACAATCAGCCAGTATCTACCCTGCATGCAGACATAATACATGTATTTGCCCCCCTTGTATAGCAGCATTGTATATCCAGGTGGAAAGTTAAGGCCCCCATACACGGTGCACCATAGCAGCCGATCCGACGGATTGGAACGATATCGCGGCTATATCGTTCCGTGTGTGGGTATTATATCGGCCAGCGTGCGCTCCCGTGTTCAGTTGATCTGGGAGAACGTGTACGATCCAATGTATCGCTATGCAGGTGGGGGAGGGGGTGCTGGCATGTCGGGGGGCGTCGGCCACTCGATCGCTCAGTGTGTGGGGAATGTCCGATGTGTCGCATCACAAGGTGCATATCGCACCGTATATAGGGGCCTTCACACTTGTTTTTTACTTTGCTCCCAACTCAGAATCACACCCTTACTGTCATTGACGTCCAAAGGGGAGGGAAGGGGCACATGGTAGGGGGCCCGTGACATGGCCCTGAGACTATTACGGTCATTGTAATAATTTGTGGCCTGGAAGAAGTCCGGGAGACTTGCGCTCTCCTGCAAACAGTCAGACACACCATAAGAAATTGCGCCAACCCTACAGAGACGCAGAATCTACGTTTGAACGCGACTGCTGGTACCAATGCCACTGTGGCAAAAGACTGTGACATGCCCGCCTCTGGCGAGCCACCCCGGTTACCACCCAGACACACCCACCGAAATCGCGCCTCTCTGCGTCTAAATTCATCCCGCGGGAGCCGGAGGTAACCATCAGGACACGTACACAGTGTGACTCGGACGCAAGCGCAAACTGAAAACATTGGCCGCTAGCGTGAGCAACGTAAATGCTATATATTCCAGGCAGAATCTTATAATATTATCAGTTTAAATAAAAATTAAACTGTACATTTCAGCATTTAAATGTGATTATAGCAGATTGCTTGCTGAGTGGCGACAATGCTGGAAATCCTACTTGATCCTATTGCTGAAATGTATTAGTACATATTGTATGTGGGGTGGTTACAAATGAGGAGTAACGTTAGATTTTGCACAATGCTGCCTCATTGCTAGGAAAGTCCCATGCCATCGCTTTGAAGTCCCAGTCTTTGCCTGTGTTGACCCAACTGATTATTCTGTCTGTGAAGAAGGTAGAGGATTGCGCAACTCAGTATATCCTTAAGTAAAATAAGGATTTAAACAAATTAGCAGGACTGACTTATTCTATGAAGTTCTGCCTGATACAAACGTATGACTCTGGGACATCTGTGACGGAATGTGACAATCAGTCACAATAACAATGTGAAGGGCTGGGATGACACGGAATCGGTATGGAATGCCGGCGGGTCAAACACCGACAGCGGCGGGAGTGAACTTTTTTATCTGTGTGTGGTCTTGATAAAGGTGCGTGCCAGCAGCAAAACATTGACTGACATGTCATTTATACAACTGTGTTTTGGTGAACGCGGTGGATTATTTTTTCATTGAAAGTCCTTGAGTGCCGTCCTCTTATTTGCATATAGGATATTATCTGATGAAGACCAGCTGAAATAGCGAGTGACGATTACGCGTTGAGGGTGGTAACACAGCTGATGTCCTGACCCAGCCATTTCACGCTTTTAAGCTTTCTTTCAACTTTTTAAATGTAATTGTGATATTTGTTTGTTTTACGGTATATATTAAACCTTGAATACTACACAATGAGAGTGTTCCTCTTTCTCCTCTCTGGTTTAAAATCTGAGGACCTCATTCAGAGCCGGTCGCACAGAGCGTGCGGTCGGTCTGAATGAGGGGAGGACGTCTTGAATTTTCAAGACGTCCTCCTTTGCGGTGGTAAGGCTGTGGGTTAACACCCACAGCCTTACGACCACCTAA
Source organism: Taudactylus pleione (assembly GCA_031769625.1). Lineage (NCBI taxonomy): Eukaryota > Metazoa > Chordata > Amphibia > Anura > Myobatrachidae > Taudactylus > Taudactylus pleione. The sequence goes on from JAUIMM010001093.1 coordinate 1,157,661, forward strand.
GGTGATGGTCGCGATGGTCAAGACCATCGCGACCATCGGGGCTTACGACGAGACCCTAGGGTAGGGTCTCCCTTGTCGTAAGCCCCGGAGAGCTTTCGGCTCTGTCTGAGCCGGAAGCTCTCCACTGATATCACTAGTGATGTCAGTGGGGCCGCCCCCAAACGGTAGGCGTTCCCATGGGAACGCCCCCGTTTGGGCTGCCACCCCCCCGGCCCGTCTTCCAAACGGGGCGAGCTGTCAATCAACATCAACAGCTCGCCCCCTTTGGATCGAGACCCGCTACGACCGGCGCTGTCGGTCGTAGCGCCGTCGTGCGCATGCTCTGTGGGGGGCCATCGACTCGGTCCGAGCGCATCGGTGCTAACGACCGGGTCTGAATGACCCCCTGAGACCTAGAGGTCAGTGAACTGTGAGTGAAGGAAGTATACCTAAAGATACCTACTACCTGCCTGTTTATATACTATTATGGGGTTACCATATTGGATTACTCCTTATATAAAGATAAAAGTTTCCATAAAATATTACACTATAAGGCACTTGTTCCTCCACTATATATATCAATCATCCGGAAAGTATTCACAGCGTTTCACTTTTTCCACATTTTGTTATGTTTCAGCCTTATTCCAAAATGGAATAAATTTATTTTTGTCCTCAAAATTCTGCACACAATACCCCATAATGACAACGTGCAAATTTAATTTAAAAAAAAAACTAAGAAATCACATGTACATAGGTAATCACAGCCTTTGCTCAACACTTTGTTGATGCACCTTTGGCAGCAATTACAGCCTCTAGTCTTTTTGAATATGATGCCACAAGCTTGGCACACCTATCTTTGGGCAGTTTCGGCCATTCCTCATTGCAGCACCTCTCAAGCTCCATCAGGTTGGATGGGAAGCGTCGGTGCACCGCCATTTTCAGATCTCTCCAGAGATGTTCAATTAGATTCAAGTCTGGGCTCTGGCTGGGCCACTCAAGGACATTCACAGAGTTGTCCTGAAGCCACTCCTTTGATATCTTGGCTGTGTGCTTAGGGTCGTTGTTCTGCTGAAAGATGAACCGTCCGTCGCCCCAGTCTGAGGTCAAGAGCGCTCTGGAGCAGGTTTTCATCCAGGATGTCTCCGTACATTGCTGCATTCATCTTTCCCTCTATCCAGACTAGTCTCTCAGTTCCTGCCGCTGAAAAACATCCCCACAGCATGATGCTGCCACCACCATTCTTCACTGTAGGGCATACCGGCGTACCCTCCCGATTCCTGCGGGAGACTCCCGGATCAAGGCACAGTCTCCCGATGCCCCGGAAACTTAATTAAATCCCCCGCATTCCTGCTGTCGGCAGTTGTAGAACACCTTCTCTAGCTGTAATTGCAGCCGGCGGCCACCAGGGGGAGAGCATATGAAAGAGAGGTGTCCGGAATTGTAGAGCTTCAGCAACATGGCTGCCACCCTTCTGCAGAGAGGGCAGTAATTACCCTCTCCTCTAGTTATCCCTGCTCTCTGCTGCTGGACACAGGGCCATGACAGATGCTGTGTGGCTGTGCTACAGGTATAGAATAGTAATGTATTCCTATACTGTATGTGTGTGTGTCTGGCACCATGTATGTGGTGGGTGCATGGCATGGGTAGGGGGGCTGTATGCTGGGCACTTTGAGTTTGTGGGTATAGGGGGTGTATGTTGATCACTGTTCGGGGGTGTATGATGGGTACTGTGTCAGTGTGGTATGGGGTGTGCATGCTGGGCACTGTATGGGTATGTGTGCTGGGCACTATATGGTATATGTGGGGGTATATACCTGGCACTGTGTTGGTATGGGGTGTGCATGCTGGGCACTGTATGGGTATGGGGTGTACATGCTGGGTACTGTATGGGTATGGGGTGTGCATGCTGGGCACTGTATGAGTATGTATGCTGAGCACTGTATAGTATATGTTTGGGTATATACTGGGCACTGTGGTGGTATGGGGTGTGTATACTGAGCACTGTGTGTGTATGGAAGGGGTAGATGCTGGGCACTGTGTTGGTATGGAAGGATGCATGGTGATTACTGTATGGGTATAGGGTGTGCATGCTGGGCACTGTATGGGTATGTATGCTGGGCACTGTATGGTATATGTATATACTGTATGGGTATGGGGGTGTATGCTGAGTGTAAGTATGGGAGGGTGTATACTGAACATAATGGGTATGGGGGTGTTTGCTGAGCACTGTATGGGTATTGGGGTTGTGCGCCTACTGAGCACTGTGGGGTATAAGCTAGACCCTGTATCAGTAAGGAGCATACTTATCTATCCTGCGGGAGTCTCCTGGGTCACTGCAGGAAGCACCCTGAGTGTCAGTAGATACGCCCACAGGTGGAGTTAGACACATGACATTGCCCCGTTACCAGCGCCCCACATTCCGCATTCTACAATCGCCGTGAAACTAGTTTTCAAAAGTAGGGCAAGTATGCTGTAGGGATGGTATTGGCCTGGTGATGAGCGGTGCCTGGTTCCTCCAAACATAACGCCTGGCATTCACACCAAAGAGTTCAATCTTTGTCTGAGAGTCCCTCGGGTGCATTTTTGCAAACTCCAGGCGGGCTGCCATGTGCTTTTTACTAAGGAGTGGCTTCCGTTTGGCCACTCTACCATATAGGCCTGATTGGTGGATTGCAGCAGAGATGGTAGTCCTTCTGGAAGATTCTCCTCTCTCCACAGAGGAATGCTGTAGCTCTGACAGAGTGACCATCGGGTTCTTGGTCACCTCCCTGACTAGGGCCCTTCTCCCCCGATCGCTCAGTTTAGATGGCCAGCCAACTCTAGGAAGAGTCCTGGTGGTTCCAAACTTCTTCCATTTACGGATGATGGAGGCCACTGTCCTCATTGGGACCTTCAAAGCAGTAGATATTTTTCTGTACCCTTCCCCAGATTTGTGCCTCGAGACAATCCTGTCTCGGAAGTCTACAGACAATTCCTTGGACTTCATGCTTGGTTTGTGCTCTGACATGCACTATCAAGTGTGGGACCTTATATAGACAGGTGTATGCCTTTCAAAATCATGTCCAAACAACTGAATTTACCACAGGTGGACCCCAATTAAGCTGTAGGAACATCTCAAGGATGATCAGTGGAAACAGGATGCACCTGAGCTCAATTTTGAGCTTCATGGCAAAGGCTGTGAATACTTATGTACATGTGATTTCTTAGTATTTTTTTTTTTTTATTTGCAAAAATCTCAAAAAAACTTTATTACACATTGTCATTATGAGTCAGGGGGCGCACGCACAGAGGCCGTAGCTGCGATCTGTCACACTGCCCATGCATCTGAGGCCGTCAAACTGAACATTTGCATCTTTATAGATCCTCTGGGCTATTCAGAGTCGCATGGAAGTCAGCGGGATCTCCACTTGCGGCTAAATGGGTGTGACAGGGCGGCAGTGGGGTCATGCTCACCTACGCTCCTGGGCTTCTCATGGTAGGAAAGTATGAGCAGGGAGTTTTGCAATTAGCAAATGTGTGCTGTGGGCATGGGCACAGAATGCCGGCCTATTTATAGGTGAGATCCGGCGACGGCTGGCGCAAATCTGTGCTGATGGCAGCTACTCTCATAAGCTGACGCATAGGGGCAGTGCGGCCACACACAGACCCTTCTGACTATGAATGCAGGCAGATGTCCGCAGATACTTTTCAGGCACCTGCGGCCCTGGCAGCTTTTATTCCAGGCACTGAACAGGAAATGCTGGGTATGTGCAGAAGAAATGATCAATATGAAATATTACTACAGTAAAAGGTTGAGACTTGGGGATGGGATATTTGCTGCATTCATCAGATGGAAGGGACTTATAGAAACCTGCCAAGGCTCAGACCGACAGCCATAATCAGATCTGAAAGTACATGAAGACTCGTTAAAGTGTGTGAAGTAATTAAGCAATAAACCACTGAGCCTGAGGACATGGCCGCAGGATTATTACCCTGCTGGGAGGGGTCACTTGGGGCCGGCAGGATGATATAAGAACCAATCTGTTATTGTTTCTGCTGTCACAGAGGCTTTTTTACATTCCATGATTTATTCACTTCTCTGAGCGCACCAAGCAGAAAGGAGTCATTTAAGTGTAGTTATAATAAAGAGCAACCAATCAGACTCTCCTACAGCCTACGGTTAGAAAATGCAATGTAAATGGTTGTCACTAGTTACAGCGCATTTTTTTCTCTGCACCAGGCAATGTTTACTAAACTGCGGGTTTATAGAAGTGGAGTTGTTGCCCATAGCAACCAGTCAGATTCTACTTATTTATCTAGCACCTTCTAGAAGAGCATAGTTAGAATCTGAATGGTTGCTATGGGCAACACTTCCACTTCTATAAACCCGCGCTTTAGTAGATATAGCCCCAATTTTCACCAATGGACGTACGCGACGTGGGCCTTATTCAGCGTCGCACGCTTTGCCGATATTCACGCAGATGGGCGATGTTTTTTCTTCCGCGCGAACGCCCAGCATATTTCCGATCAGTTTCTGAGATTGTGCTCGGGACGATGGATGCCAGCGCAGTGCGATATAGATGCATGCGCAGAAGTAAATGAAAAGTCAACGTCAGCCCCTTAATGCACCAGAGAAGCCGGCAGGAATTCCGAAGGCGAATTTGAAAAGAGGTGGGAAAAAAAAAAATTCAGTAAACAAATTCTGCAAATGTTGCTCATCACTAACCTAAAAGCACAAAACTAATTTTCATTATAACAAAAAAATAAATAAAAATATCGAGGACTGTCTCCCAAACTCTGCTGCCATGGAGAGGTGGATCTGTCGGTGTTCCCAGTCTCCCATATCCAAAATGCTTGGGACCAGGGGTATTTTGGCTATCGGAATATTCCGTTGTTTGGAATAATTGCATACCATATAGAAATATCTTGGGAATGGGACCCAAATCTAAACACAGAATGCATTTATGTTATATATACACCTTATACACACAGCCTGCAGATCATTTTATACAATATTTTTAATAATTTTGTGTATCAAAAAAAGTTTGTGAACATACATGAAATTCATTTACGTTTCATAGACACCTTATACACACAGCCCGAAGGTTATTTTATACTACATTTTAATAATTTTGTGCCGTAAACAAACTTTGTGTACATTGAACCAGCAGAAAGCAAAGTTAACTTTCTCAGTCATGATAAAAATATTCCGTATTTTGGAATATTCCGTATTTCGGAATATTTGGATATGGGAGATTCAACCTGTAATATGCTTTGTTCTCATTACAGGAGGTGGTTCATATGCAGATACCGAGAGATAGGTGTCACCATTTTCCGTCTCAGTAACTGAAGCTGAATAACTGAGCGGGAGTATAGTCCTTTTTATTGTACAATAGTCTTTCTGGAGTCTCTCCGCTCAGTTCTAAACAATGAGCGCTGCACTGCTTCATACTGTCCCAAACATAACAACGCATCTGTAACTTAATAGAAAGTTAACTCTTGTTACTAAAGCCAAAATACATAAAACCCCGAGCACGAATGGTCAGCTTACAGGGAACAGAAGGTTCTCAAACATGTTCCTTTGAATCTCCAGAAATCCTGGAATCTTGCTCAAATCATAAATTCAAATGTCAACATGTTTAATGCAACAGCCAGTTTTATTAACACGAGAGCTATATATGTCACTGTAGACGCACGTTCCAAGACAACACACATTTAGAAATAGCCTTTATAAGGAGGCCGCTGATGGTAAACATTAATGCGGAGGTCATCCATTAAAGACAATCATATTTAAGACAAAGCAACTCAAGCACCTGGGCCCAGGCAAAATCTAGGGCCCCGAATTAAACAGATCTTATTTTGAAGATATTTCCTTTTAAGTATACATTTGGGGCTGGACACTGCCGGCATTCTACAACAAAGGTGTCGGTATTTGGAGTCTAGGGCTGGGTACACACACTTAGAGACCCGCCAATGCGACCTCCCAATGGTGCCGGTGAACGATATATATTGGGCAGATGGTACACACTGTACAATCCGGTTAATGACCTCCAGATCTGTTGTTTACCGGTACCATTGCCCTCGCCGTCGTCAGCAGCTGGGTCGCTCCATCGCCTGTGTAGGCAGCCCTGGGTCTCAGACTGAATCAACAAAACATAAATAAATATATCTACCACCCAAAACCAGTTGTCTTTCCTAAAACACAAAGGTATAACGGTCTCTTAATATGTAAAAATAACTCACATGTCACAGGAACTGGTAAATTGCACCCGGGCACACAGGGGGGGGGGGTTCCGAGTCCCTGGAAACCCCCCCTGTTCGACCCAGCGAGCAGCGCTGCTTAATACATTTTTTTTTTTTTTTTTTAAGAAATACTGTGACACTGCCTGGGCTGGCTGTAGGGGGAGCTGCAGCGCGCAAGCCCCTCCCAGCCAGTTCCCAGGCAGGCACCGTGACATCAGCGCCTCTCAGCTGTCAGGGGCGCTCTGTGGACTGCCGCGCCTCCGGAGCTGTTGAGTTCGGCGCCGGGCGGCCGCAAGATGTAAGTGGCTGCCGAATTGTTGAAGCTGCCAGTATGTGTCGGGGGAGCGCCGGGGATCTTGCGGGCGGGCCGGCGGCGGGGGCTGGGAGTCTGAGTATTTTTTTTTTTGAATGGTGCGGCACCATTCAAAAAAAATAAATACTCGGACTCCCAGCCCCCGCCGCCCCCCCCCCTTATTATATTCTACTTATATTCTACTGCTACTGCTATTCTGCTGCTGTGGTGGGCGGGCTGGGAGACCCAGTATTTTAATTTTTTGTGTGACTGCAGCCAGATGCCATATTATTCTACTGCTGGGGGGGGGGGGGTAGGTAGGGTGACGGGGGCTGGGAGTCCCAGTATTTTTTTTTTAATGCAGCCAGGTGCCATATTATTCTACTGCTGGGGGTGGGGGGGGGGGGTTATGGGGGGGGGATTATTTGGAAACCCCCCTTTCAAAATCCTGCGTTTGCCACTGAATTGCATTCATCCTTTCAGATATCTATGCATCAAACCAGTTTGGCGTTCCCAAATCTCACACCTTCAGTTCTTAGGAAGCTCCACAATAAAGAAATTCTTAAATACAAACAAATTGTGTTTCCCCCAAACCTGCTGGACATTTTACTTGTTCAGCCACCGCCAAACCCCCTCTGGTAGGCCAGGGCAATTCCCATATCACTTCCTTCCTATAAGTACATAGTCTATACATGTAAAATGCATTTCCACAACCGCGCACCTCTTAGTAAACATAAATATTCTGAGTTGGGAGTAGAGCAAAAACAGCCAGTAACACTGAGGGGGGGGGGAGAGAAAGCAGATGTAAGATGTGCAGAGAGAGTAAAGGCCCCCATACATCTGCGACGGATTGCGGCGATATTGCGATCCTGCAACCTGACATTTTGCTGAAATCCAACATGTCGGATTTCACAGATATGCCGATCACCATCAAAAAAATGATCGCGATTGGCAGATCGGTGAAATTTAACAAGTAGAATTTCACCGATCCTGCGACGGATCGCGGAACATCGATGGCCAATTCCAATCCCATCGCAACATCGCAGCGATCTGTCGCAGATGAATGGGGACCTTTAGATTTGGGAGGGGTGTGTCCAACTGGATTCAAAATTGCAGTGTGATGATTATACAGCTGTCTAGCATGTGAGGGCTACATGCAGAAGCAGCCAGTATTTACCCTGCATGCAAACATAATACATGTATTTGCCCCCCTTGCATTGCAGCATGGTTTGTTCCATGTTTATTACTACGTAATTGGGATTCTTTTTTATGCTGCAAAGGAATTGGTATAAAGCCTCACATGGGTCACGCGTATTGGACCGGTCTTTTGCCTTTTTGCCCTAGAATGTGTACTCGTTCCTCCATTGTGCTATTGTTTCCTCCTTTGTGCTACTTTTTCCTCAATTTTGCATCGTAGATCACTTATAGTGTACTAGGTACTTAGGATTAGTGTTGTGGTTCAGCTAAGCTGCAAAGTCCATGGCGCATTAAATGGGGCTAACTGACGCCATGGGCTCTATTTACTACAATCCGCATATTGAATGCAGATTGTAGTGTGATATTACCGAGTGAATTCGCATTGCGAATTCAGGCAATATCACAGGGATTTACTACAAATCCCTTACAGGGACAGAACTTGCGATAAAGCTCTGTCCCTGCAAATCCCCTTCGGAGCCTTATCATGGTATTTTCGCAAAAAATACCGTGATTAAGTGCCCGCGCATGTGCCGAACGGTCGCCGCTGCTACCCCCCCCAGCGATAAGCCCCGCCCCCGGCACTAAGTCCTGCCCCCGCGATCACGGACCCCCCCGCAACCCCCCCTCCCTTCCCGCGACCCCCCCTCTCCCTTAATTACACTTACCTGCATGCTCCGGGCCTCCGGTGATGTTCTCCATTCCTCCGGTCAGGTGATCTCCCATACAGCACTGGGGCCCGATCACCTGATGACCGGGCAGCAGTGCACTATGGGAGACCAGCTGAGCGGAGGGGAGTCATCACCGGAGGCCCGATCACCGATCCCTTGAGTCAGGTAAGTAAATTTTTTTATTTTACTATTTTTTTTTTTTTTGTACAGTAATCAGCTTGCGGTCTATTTAGACCACACAGCTGATTACTTGGACCGACTCCCGGCTCTGCTCTCCCCGTTAGAGCAGAGTAGGAGGCCGGTAACCGGGGGAGACCCGGTATTTCCCCAGGGCTTTCCCCGATATTTTTTCACATTTTATTTTTAGTAACTCTGGTCGGATCACATTTCCCATTACAGTTATGGGAAATGCGATCTGCTTTACTAAAAATAAGTGATAATTAGGGGTTGGAGAAGAATTTTGCGAATTCTACTCCAATTGCCCTGTAATAACTATAGGTGATACTAAAATAATGTGAAAAGGGTGTGAAAACACAAAACACCCTTTTTCACTTTATTTTAGTCAAAATAATTTTAATAAATAGAGCCCTATGTGAGAATAGGTGAGCGTGGACACACTGTCTCACAGTGAACAATTAATCTGCCGTCATATACATTGTTCATTCTCTGGTCCTCTGGCTTGTTATTAGATCTCTGTCGCAGCTTCGGATTTCTCTACCTCGGAGCTCAGGTACAATACTTCTTCTTTCTTGAAAAATGGATTAAGAGGACAGCCCCTTCCATTGAAAAATTAAAGCAATGATATTGGAACATATATATTTTGATAGGCATAATGCTCTTTCTGATATTAGACAAGGTGTGCGGAGATTCTATACTAAGTGGAAGCCGTACCTTCTCACTCTCCCATTCTACACTAAGTGGGAGCCGTACCTTCTCACTCTCCCATTCTACACTAAGTGGGAGCCGTACCTTCTCACTCTCCCATTCTACACTAAGTGGGAGCCGTACCTTCTCACTCTCCCATTCTACACTAAGTGGGAGCCGTACCTTCTCACTCTCCCATTCTACACTAAGTGGGAGCCGTACCTTCTCACTCTCCCATTCTATACTAAGTGGGAGCCGTACCTTCTCACTCTCCCATTCTACACTAAGTGCTAAGTGGGAGCCGTACCTTCTCACTCTCCCATTCTATACTAAGTGGGAGCCGTACCTTCTCACTCTCCCATTCTATACTAAGTGGGAGCCGTACCTTCTCACTCTCCCATTCTATACTAAGTGGGAGCCGTACCTTCTCACTCACCCATTCTATGCTAAGTGGGAGCCGTACCTTCTCACTCTCCCATTCTATGCTAAGTGGGAGCCGTACCTTCTCACTCTCCCATTCTATGCTAAGTGGGAGCCGTACCTTCTCACTCTCCCATTCTATGCTAAGTGGGAGCCGTACCTTCTCACTCTCCCATTCTATGCTAAGTGGGAGCCGTACCTTCTCACTCTCCCATTCTATACTAAGTGGGAGCCGTACCTTCTCACTCTCCCATTCTATACTAAGTGGGAGCCGTACCTTCTCACTCACCCATTCTATGCTAAGTGGGAGCCGTACCTTCTCACTCTCCCATTCTATGCTAAGTGGGAGCCGTACCTTCTCACTCTCCCATTCTACGCTAAGTGGGAGCCGTACCTTCTCACTCTCCCATTCTACACTAAGTGGGAGCCGTACCTTCTCACTCTCCCATTCTACACTAAGTGGGAGCCGTACCTTCTCACTCTCCCATTCTACACTAAGTGGGAGCCGTACCTTCTCACTCTCCCATTCTATACTAAGTGGGAGCCGTACCTTCTCACTCTCCCATTCTACACTAAGTGCTAAGTGGGAGCCGTACCTTCTCACTCTCCCATTCTATACTAAGTGGGAGCCGTACCTTCTCACTCTCCCATTCTATACTAAGTGGGAGCCGTACCTTCTCACTCACCCATTCTATGCTAAGTGGGAGCCGTACCTTCTCACTCTCCCATTCTATGCTAAGTGGGAGCCGTACCTTCTCACTGTCCCATTCTATGCTAAGTGGGAGCCGTACCTTCTCACTCTCCCATTCTATGCTAAGTGGGAGCCGTACCTTCTCACTCTCCCATTCTATGCTAAGTGGGAGCCGTACCTTCTCACTCTCCCATTCTATACTAAGTGGGAGCCGTACCTTCTCACTCTCCCATTCTATACTAAGTGGGAGCCGTACCTTCTCACTCACCCATTCTATGCTAAGTGGGAGCCGTACCTTCTCACTCTCCCATTCTATGCTAAGTGGGAGCAGTACCTTCTCACTCTCCCATTCTATGCTAAGTGGGAGCCGTACCTTCTCACTCTCCCATTCTACACTAAGTGGGAGCCGTACCTTCTCACTCTCCCATTCTATACTAAGTGGGAGCCGTACCTTCTCACTCTCCCATTCTACACTAAGTGCTAAGTGGGAGCCGTACCTTCTCACTCTCCCATTCTACACTAAGTGGGAGCCGTACCTTCTCACTCTCCCATTCTACACTAAGTGGGAACCGTACCTTCTCACTCTCCCATTCTATACTAAGTGGGAGCCGTACCTTCTCACTCTCCCATTCTACACTAAGTGCTAAGTGGGAGCCGTACCTTCTCACTCTCCCATTCTATACTAAGTGGGAGCCGTACCTTCTCACTCTCCCATTCTATACTAAGTGGGAGCCGTACCTTCTCACTCACCCATTCTATGCTAAGTGGGAGCCGTACCTTCTCACTCTCCCATTCTATGCTAAGTGGGAGCCGTACCTTCTCACTCTCCCATTCTATGCTAAGTGGGAGCCGTACCTTCTCACTCTCCCATTCTATGCTAAGTGGGAGCCGTACCTTCTCACTCTCCCATTCTATGCTAAGTGGGAGCCGTACCTTCTCACTCTCCCATTCTATACTAAGTGGGAGCCGTACCTTCTCACTCTCCCATTCTATACTAAGTGGGAGCCGTACCTTCTCACTCACCCATTCTATGCTAAGTGGGAGCCGTACCTTCTCACTCTCCCATTCTATGCTAAGTGGGAGCCGTACCTTCTCACTCTCCCATTCTATGCTAAGTGGGAGCCGTACCTTCTCACTCACCCATTCTATGCTAAGTGGGAGCCGTACCTTCTCACTCTCCCATTCTATGCTAAGTGGGAGCCGTACCTTCTCACTCTCCCATTCTATGCTAAGTGGGAGCCGTACCTTCTCACTCTCCCATTCTATGCTAAGTGGGAGCCGTACCTTCTCACTCTCCCATTCTATGCTAAGTGGGAGCCGTACCTTCTCACTCTCCCATTCTATGCTAAGTGGGAGCCGTACCTTCTCACTCACCCATTCTATACTAAGTGGGAGCCGTACCTTCTCACTCTCCCATTCTATACTAAGTGGGAGCCGTACCTTCTCACTCTCCCATTCTATGCTAAGTGGGAGCCGTACCTTCTCACTCTCCCATTCTATGCTAAGTGGGAGCCGTACCTTCTCACTCTCCCATTCTATGCTAAGTGGGAGCCGTACCTTCTCACTCTCCCATTCTACACTAAGTGGGAGCCGTACCTTCTCACTCTCCCATTCTATACTAAGTGGGAGCCGTACCTTCTCACTCTCCCATTCTACACTAAGTGCTAAGTGGGAGCCGTACCTTCTCACTCTCCCATTCTACACTAAGTGGGAGCCGTACCTTCTCACTCTCCCATTCTACACTAAGTGGGAACCGTACCTTCTCACTCTCCCATTCTATACTAAGTGGGAGCCGTACCTTCTCACTCTCCCATTCTACACTAAGTGCTAAGTGGGAGCCGTACCTTCTCACTCTCCCATTCTATACTAAGTGGGAGCCGTACCTTCTCACTCTCCCATTCTATACTAAGTGGGAGCCGTACCTTCTCACTCACCCATTCTATGCTAAGTGGGAGCCGTACCTTCTCACTCTCCCATTCTATGCTAAGTGGGAGCCGTACCTTCTCACTCTCCCATTCTATGCTAAGTGGGAGCCGTACCTTCTCACTCTCCCATTCTATGCTAAGTGGGAGCCGTACCTTCTCACTCTCCCATTCTATGCTAAGTGGGAGCCGTACCTTCTCACTCTCCCATTCTATGCTAAGTGGGAGCCGTACCTTCTCACTCTCCCATTCTATGCTAAGTGGGAGCCGTACCTTCTCACTCTCCCATTCTATGCTAAGTGGGAGCCGTACCTTCTCACTCTCCTATTCTATGCTAAGTGGGAGCCGTACCTTCTCACTCTCCCATTCTATGCTAAGTGGGAGCCGTACCTTCTCACTCTCCCATTCTATGCTAAGTGGGAGCCGTACCTTCTCACTCTCCCATTCTATGCTAAGTGGGAGCCGTACCTTCTCACGCTCCCATTCTATGCTAAGTGGGAGCCGTACCTTCTCACGCTCCCATTCTATGCTAAGTGGGAGCCGTGCCTTCTCACTCTCCCATTCTATGCTAAGTGGGAGCCGTGCCTTCTCACTCTCCCATTCTATACTAAGTGGGAGCCGTGCCTTCTCACTCTCCCATTCTATACTAAGTGGGAGCCGTACCTTCTCACTCTCCCATTCTATACTAAGTGGGAGCCGTACCTTCTCACTCTCCCATTCTATACTAAGTGGGAGCCGTACCTTCTCACTCTCCCATTCTATACTAAGTGGGAGCCGTAGTTTCTCACTCTCCCATTCTATACTAAGTGGGAGCCGTAGTTTCTCACTCTCCCATTCTATACTAAGTGGGAGCCGTAGCTTCTCACTCTCCCATTCTATACTAAGTGGGAGCCGTACCTTCTCACTCCTATACTAAGTGGGAGCCGTACCTTCTCACTCTCCCATTCTATGCTAAGTGGGAGCCGTACCTTCTCACTCTCCCATTCTATACTAAGTGGGAGCCGTACCATCTCACTCTCCCATTCTATACTAAGTGGGAGCCGTACCTTCTCACTCCTATACTAAGTGGGAGCCGTACCTTCTCACTCTCCCATTCTATGCTAAGTGGGAGCCGTACCTTCTCACTCTCCCATTCTATACTAAGTGGGAGCCGTACCATCTCACTCTCCCATTCTATACTAAGTGGGAGCCGTACCTTTTCACTCTCCCATTCTATACTAAGTGGGAGCCGTACCTTCTCACTCTCCCATTCTATACTAAGTGGGAACCGTACCCTCTCACTCTCCCATTCTATACTAAGTGGGAGCCGTACCTTCTCACTCTCCCATTCTATGCTAAGTGGGAGCCGTACCTTCTCACTCTCCCATTCTATACTAAGTGGGAGCCGTACCTTCTCACTCTCCCATTCTATGCTAAGTGGGAGCCGTACCTTCTCACGCTCCCATTCTATGCTAAGTGGGAGCCGTACCTTCTCACGCTCCCATTCTATGCTAAGTGGGAGCCGTACCTTCTCACGCTCCCATTCTATGCTAAGTGGGAGCCGTACCTTCTCACGCTCCCATTCTATGCTAAGTGGGAGCCGTACCTTCTCACTCTCCCATTCTATGCTAAGTGGGAGCCGTACCTTCTCACTCTCCCATTCTATGCTAAGTGGGAGCCGTACCTTCTCACTCTCCTATTCTATGCTAAGTGGGAGCCGTACCTTCTCACTCTCCCATTCTATGCTAAGTGGGAGCCGTACCTTCTCACTCTCCCATTCTATGCTAAGTGGGAGCCGTACCTTCTCACTCTCCCATTCTATGCTAAGTGGGAGCCGTACCTTCTCACGCTCCCATTCTATGCTAAGTGGGAGCCGTACCTTCTCACGCTCCCATTCTATGCTAAGTGGGAGCCGTGCCTTCTCACTCTCCCATTCTATGCTAAGTGGGAGCCGTGCCTTCTCACTCTCCCATTCTATACTAAGTGGGAGCCGTGCCTTCTCACTCTCCCATTCTATACTAAGTGGGAGCCGTACCTTCTCACTCTCCCATTCTATACTAAGTGGGAGCCGTACCTTCTCACTCTCCCATTCTATACTAAGTGGGAGCCGTACCTTCTCACTCTCCCATTCTATACTAAGTGGGAGCCGTAGTTTCTCACTCTCCCATTCTATACTAAGTGGGAGCCGTAGTTTCTCACTCTCCCATTCTATACTAAGTGGGAGCCGTAGCTTCTCACTCTCCCATTCTATACTAAGTGGGAGCCGTACCTTCTCACTCCTATACTAAGTGGGAGCCGTACCTTCTCACTCTCCCATTCTATGCTAAGTGGGAGCCGTACCTTCTCACTCTCCCATTCTATACTAAGTGGGAGCCGTACCATCTCACTCTCCCATTCTATACTAAGTGGGAGCCGTACCTTCTCACTCCTATACTAAGTGGGAGCCGTACCTTCTCACTCTCCCATTCTATGCTAAGTGGGAGCCGTACCTTCTCACTCTCCCATTCTATACTAAGTGGGAGCCGTACCATCTCACTCTCCCATTCTATACTAAGTGGGAGCCGTACCTTTTCACTCTCCCATTCTATACTAAGTGGGAGCCGTACCTTCTCACTCTCCCATTCTATACTAAGTGGGAACCGTACCCTCTCACTCTCCCATTCTATACTAAGTGGGAGCCGTACCTTCTCACTCTCCCATTCTATGCTAAGTGGGAGCCGTACCTTCTCACTCTCCCATTCTATACTAAGTGGGAGCCGTACCTTCTCACTCTCCCATTCTATGCTAAGTGGGAGCCGTACCTTCTCACGCTCCCATTCTATGCTAAGTGGGAGCCGTACCTTCTCACGCTCCCATTCTATGCTAAGTGGGAGCCGTACCTTCTCACGCTCCCATTCTATGCTAAGTGGGAGCCGTACCTTCTCACGCTCCCATTCTATGCTAAGTGGGAGCCGTACCTTCTCACTCTCCCATTCTATGCTAAGTGGGAGCCGTACCTTCTCACTCTCCCATTCTATGCTAAGTGGGAGCCGTAGTTTCTCACTCTCCCATTCTATACTAAGTGGGAGCCGTAGTTTCTCACTCTCCCATTCTATACTAAGTGGGAGCCGTAGCTTCTCACTCTCCCATTCTATACTAAGTGGGAGCCGTACCTTCTCACTCCTATACTAAGTGGGAGCCGTACCTTCTCACTCTCCCATTCTATGCTAAGTGGGAGCCGTACCTTCTCACTCTCCCATTCTATACTAAGTGGGAGCCGTACCTTCTCACTCTCCCATTCTATACTAAGTGGGAGCCGTAGTTTCTCACTGTCCCATTCTATACTAAGTGGGAGCCGTAGTTTCTCACTCTCCCATTCTATACTAAGTGGGAGCCGTAGCTTCTCACTCTCCCATTCTATATTAAGTGGGAGCCGTACCTTCTCACTCCTATACTAAGTGGGAGCCGTACCTTCTCACTCTCCCATTCTATGCTAAGTGGGAGCCGTACGTTCTCACTCTCCCATTCTATACTAAGTGGGAGCCGTACCTTCTCACTCTCCCATTCTATACTAAGTGGGAGCCGTACCTTCTCACTCTCCCATTCTATACTAAGTGGGAGCTGTACCTTTTCACTCTCCCATTCTATACTAAGTGGGAGCCGTACCTTCTCACTCTCCCATTCTATGCTAAGTGGGAGCCGTACCCTCTCACTCTCCCATTCTATACTAAGTGGGAGCCGTACCTTCTCACTCTCCCATTCTATGCTAAGTGGGAGCCGCACCTTCTCACGCTCCCATTCTATGCTAAGTGGGAGCCGTACCTTCTCACGCTCCCATTCTATGCTAAGTGGGAGCCGTACCTTCTCACGCTCCCATTCTATGCTAAGTGGGAGCCGTACCTTCTCACTCTCCCATTCTATGCTAAGTGGGAGCCGTACCTTCTCACTCTCCCATTCTATGCTAAGTGGGAGCCGTGCCTTCTCACTCTCCCATTCTATGCTAAGTGGGAGCCGTACCTTCTCACGCTCCCATTCTATACTAAGTGGGAGCCGTACCTTCTCACTCTCCCATTCTATACTAAGTGGGAGCCGTACCTTCTCACTCTCCCATTCTATACTAAGTGGGAGCCGTGCCTTCTCACTCTCCCATTCTATACTAAGTGGGAGCCGTGCCTTCTCACTCTCCCATTCTATACTAAGTGGGAGCCGTACCTTCTCACTCTCCCATTCTATACTAAGTGGGAGCCGTACCTTCTCACTCTCCCATTCTATACTAAGTGGGAGCCGTGCCTTCTCACTCTCCCATTCTATACTAAGTGGGAGCCGTACCTTCTCACTCTCCCATTCTATACTAAGTGGGAGCCGTAGTTTCTCACTCTCCCATTCTCCCATTCTATACTAAGTGGGAGCCGTAGCTTCTCACTCTCCCATTCTATACTAAGTGGGAGCCGTACCTTCTCACTCTCCCATTCTATACTAAGTGGGAGCCGTACCCTCTCACTCTCCCATTCTATACTAAGTGGGAGCCGTACCTTCTCACTCCTATACTAAGTGGGAGCGTACCTTCTCACTCTCCCATTACAATTGCAGAATGGTATAAACATAGTATTTGAAAATACGACCTGGTATCTTCTCCAACATGTTGTATGACATATTGCTATATACCTTGATATTTCCATTTGATCCTTTCAATATGCAGACATATCTGAATGGTTTAATAGTAAGGGCAATACTAATGTCGCTTTTTAAAAAAAAAAATTTTACCCTGATTATTATTTTTCTTCCTCCTCTCAGACTGACCTCCCACTTCCTTTGTTCCTATTTTCAATTTATTTGGTAAGCTCAGCTGATAATATTGTATTGTATTATATAGGGAACAAGTGGAAAAAAAAAACAACATCAAAATTCACCTTATTTTGATAGTATATATGAGGTTATATCTGTTTTGAATATATTCATATTTATTTTGTCACTAGTAACCTTGTGAATTATTCAGATGTTTCACTAAAATGTTTTTTTAAAAAAACCAAAACAATACTTCTACCGTGTTTCCTGTCTTATTTTTTTTTTTTTTTTTTTGTCCAAAAAACTCCATAGGGCTTATTTTCGGGGTAGGGCTTATTTTAATTAACATTGACAGCAATTTCTTTTTATAATTCTTTATTTTAAATGGTCAAATAGAATACAATATAAGACAAAGGGGAGAACAAATACAGGGTCACAAAAAACCCGATACAGACCATATTTTCAACAATGATAGACAAATAAAACTATAAAAAAAAATGCTTGGTAAGAAAGAAGGGGGGTAAAAAGAGGACAGGTGGAAGGGAGAAATGAGGGGAGGGGGGGGAGACACGACATATCGTCTAGAAATTAATATATCTCAGACATTTTCCAGAGGGTAAACCTCAATCGTTGCCCACCACGGGTCCATGCACCAAGTGTGTGGAGGGAGAAGGGGGACTGCGCTCCATTGACAGCAATTTCAATAATTCAATACAGTTCTTTACTTACCTCACTGTGAGAGAGTGAGACGCTGCAGCTGTGATTGGATGCCACTGTTAAATCTTTAAAAGCGGCATCCATTTCATGCGGGGGGAGGAGCTGGGGGCATTTTAGTGTGGCGCAGGCAGGGACCGGACAAAATAGGGATTTTGTTAGGTCTTATTTTCGGGGTAGGGCTTAATGTTGACCGTTTTCCAAAACTAAGGGTAGGGCTTATTTTCGGGGTAGGTCTTATTATCGGGGAAACACGGTAACAGTGTTTCCAGAGTTTGGAGCGCGCCATTCCACTCTCTGCCATTCAGTCCAATGCAGAACTCTCATTTCCCTCTCACACTGAGCTGCGCCCGCTCCTATGCCACCATGTACCGTACTTTGGATTTCAATGTCGATGAGATAACCCCAGAAGGGAGAACCTTCGACTATTTCTCCTAACAGTATTTTAACTACCTTATAATTTTGTGTTTGCTTGTAAGTGGGAGATGCAGCCAAAATAGGAGTTTACGTTTCCTTTTAGCTGCAAAGCATAATAACCTTATCTTAAGAGGACTTCAATTCTTCTCTGCATGCCTGTAATTCCCAGCACCAGAGAGATGGTGCAGATAACCGTACGCTCCGATGCCTTTCACAGTACCTTCAGCCGCAGCTATCTCCTGCCAATCACAGCAAGGTACAGAGGAAGCAGGCCGCCATAATCTCCATGACAGCGCAGCGGCCGGTAGAGGAAATGTCGGTAGACATTGCTGGAACAGCTCCTGTATCTTCAGAAGGATAATTAATTTCAAATAGATATTTTGTATTTTTCTATCATTTTTTTTTTGTTTTAGAGGAAATAAATTTTTTTTTTTTTTTTTTAAATAGCGGCGCTTGCTCGTGAATTGCGGGATCTTAGCGGCATTGCTTCACAGAAGCACAAGCTACAGCGGACTGAAATATTACGGCATACCCGGGACGCAGCTGGTAAACAAAAATAGAGAGATCACCCTGCGGTGTTACAGTCGACAACAAATATATAGATTACCATCCCTGATTTGAAAATTTGGGACAAGTGATGTCACGGCCAAGAACCACAAACGCCACATTCTGAATCTGCTCACAGACGCCAATATTTAGCGCTAACCGTATTATTAAGAAACCAACTTTTTTTTTTTTTACAGCGGGAGTTTGGGAAAAGGAAAAACTGTCTAGTTGTAAAGTATGTGTCGTATCAGCCGGAAATAGGCAAATATCAAATGATTCATCCCATACAGTTCAGCTTCATAAGCCCCTAAACATTCTTTATGGAGTATAACGCAGACAAAATCAGCGTGCTACCACTAGGTGGTGTACAAACAAAAGTGGTGTGTTCAAGCCATGCTGTGGGTGTACCGTTTCCCCCAAAGGTGAGCCCCAATACAGTCCTCCCTCCCGATACGGGTCTCTGGGAGGAAACACGGGTGCGGGGTGTGCTGTGTTGGCCCCCCTGGACCCAGGAGCCCGTGTGCACCGCACATCCTGCACCCATTATAGATACACCACTAGGTAGTAACAATTTATATGAGGGACAAGGAGAATAAGGCACGTGTTTTCCAATAGGTAACTATCATAGCAAATGTGATGTTCCTGGCCTGGCGCCAGAGGGCCTGATTCAGAGCCGTGCGCGAAGCCGATGTTCACGGAGTTTAGCAGTCATCTGCTACTGCACGTGTGCAGAAATCCGTAAAACTTCATATTGCGTATGCGTTACACAGCGTGCACCCACAATGACGCAGTAGCGATTGAGCCGCATGATAGCAGATATGTCTTGTAAAAGTGCTGGGTGTTCCTGGGGGGGATGGATATTGAGGTGCACAGCGACGGTCGCCATATGGGCGTTTCGCTGAACGCAGACGTTTCGTCACTCACATTAGAGGCCATATGCACTAGCCAGAGGGCTTGGTGGCGTATACAGATGCACCAGGCAGTGTTACAGCGCCTACAGGTGCTGACAGAGAGCGTCTCAGTCCTGGCACATTCATACGCACGGATATACACCAGGGAAGGACATGGTAGCAGCGTTTGTGTATACAGATGCACCAGGCAGTGTTACAGCGCCTACAGGTGCTGACAGTGAGCGTCTCAGTCCTGGCACAGTCATACACATGGATATACACCAGGGAAGGACATGGTAGCGGCATTTGTGTATACAGATGCACCAGGCAGTATTACAGCGCCTACAGGTGCTAACAGTGAGCGTCTCAGTCCTGGCACAGTCATACACATGGATATACACCAGGGAAGGACATGGTAGCGGCATTTGTGTATACAGATACACCAGGCAGTGTTACAGCGCCTACAGGTGCTGACAGTGAGCGTCTCAGTCCTGGCACAGTTTTACACACGGATATACACCAGGGAAGGACATGGTAGTGGCATTTGTGTATACAGATACACCAGGCAGTGTTACAGCGCCTACAGGTGCTGACAGTGAGCGTCTCAGTCCTGGCACAGTCATACACACAAATATACACCAGGGAAGGACATGGTAGCGGCATTTGTGTATACAGATTCACCAGGCAGTATTACAGCGCCTACAGGTGCTAACAGTGAGCGTCTCAGTCCTGGCACAGTCATACGCACGGATATACACCAGGGAAGGACATGGTAGCAGCATTTGTGTATACAGATTCACCAGGCAGTATTACAGCGCCTACAGGTGCTGACAGTGAGCGTCTCAGTCCTGGCACAGTCATACACACAAATATACACCAGGGAAGGACATGGTAGCGGCATTTGTGTATACAGATGCACCAAGCAGTATTACAGCGCCTACAGGTGCTGACAGTGAGCGTCTCAGTCCTGGCACAGTCATACACACGGATATACACCAGGGAAGGACATGGTAGCGGCATTTGTGTATACAGATGCACCAGGCAGTATTACAGCGCCTACAGGTGCTGACAGTGAGCGTCTCAGTCCTGGCACAGTCATACACACAAATATACACCAGGGAAGGACATGGTAGCAGCATTTGTGTATACAGATGCACCAAGCAGTATTACAGCGCCTACAGGTGCTGACAGTGAGCGTCTCAGTCCTGGCACAGTCATACACACGGATATACACCAGGGAAGGACATGGTAGCGGCATTTGTGTATACAGATGCACCAGGCAGTATTACAGCACCTACAGGTGCTGACAGTGAGCGTCTCAGTCCTGGCACAGTCATACACACAAATATACACCAGGGAAGGACATGGTAGCAGCATTTGTGTATACAGATGCACCAAGCAGTATTACAGCGCCTACAGGTGCTGACAGTGAGCGTCTCAGTCCTGGCACAGTCATACACACGGATATACACCAGGGAAGGACATGGTAGCGGCATTTGTGTATACAGATGCACCAGGCAGTATTACAGCGCCTACAGGTGCTAACAGTGAGCGTCTCAGTCCTGGCACAGTCATACACATGGATATACACCAGGGAAGGACATGGTAGCGGCATTTGTGTATACAGATGCACCAGGCAGTATTACAGCGCCTACAGGTGCTAACAGTGAGCGTCTCAGTCCTGGCACAGTCATACACACAAATATACACCAGGGAAGGACCTGGTAGCGGCATTTGTGTATACAGATGCACCAGGCAGTATTACAGCGCCTACAGGTGCTGACAGTGAGAGTCTCAGTCCTGGCACAGTCATACACACGGATATACACCAGGGAAGGACCTGGTAGCGGCATTTGTGTATACAGATGCACCAGGCAGTATTACAGCGCCTACAGGTGCTGACAGTGAGCGTCTCAGTCCTGGCACATTCATACACACGGATATACACCAGAGAAGGACATGGTAGCGGCATTTGTGTATACAGATTCACCAGGCAGTATTACAGCGCCTACAGGTGCTAACAGTGAGCGTCTCAGTCCTGGCACAGTCATACACACGGATATACACCAGGGAAGGACCTGGTAGCGGCATTTGTGTATACAGATACACCAGGCAGTATTACAGCGCCTACAGGTGCTGACAGTGAGCGTCTCAGTCCTGGCACAGTCATACGCACGGATATACACCAGAGAAGGACATGGTAGCGCAATTTGCAGACTGAAGACGGCCTCTGCCTCCACCTCTAAATCAGGCCCAGGATGTGAAGTCTGTACCCGGGAGCTTACACAAATGGCACGCGTTCTTAAAGTGTCAGTCTTGCCCTTTAGCATCACGCGGTCAATAAAAAGGGTCTCAGCCATCTGCTCCGACTCCCGGGATTATTCTCTTGGCTCTGTCACATCTCTCATTTAGCTGGATACCATTATTTATTCCGAGATTGCCTGCAGGCTGGTCTCTCATACACAATTACTGCAGCCGGAGAATTGCTTAATCCATTCTAATCAATCCCGGAACGAGTGACAAAAACCTGAACCTTCCATCTACTGTACTTTAACGTATATGTCAAACTGTAATTCAACATTTACATGGTGCGTTTCAGAAGAGAAACCTCTCAGCCGAGTGTGAGCCCATGTATCACGCCTGTACAGAATGCCTATCGGCACGGAATTACCACTATTATCACTATTACCATTCAGAAGATCTCCGTCAGCTTCACTTACTATCAGTGATTCCTTTGTGCACAGGCTGTAGGGGCCTATTTATTAAGCCCAAAATGTCAGTCCTCCAAAGGATGATTGTCACAAACTTAAGCATCAGGGCTATTTAACAAGGGGGTACCAAGAGCAGATACCCCCCTCTTTGTGCTTGAACATGCAGTACCCCTAGTTTTATTTGGGATCTGCGAAACTGCCTCATTTACCAATCTCTGGAAGGTTCAGCTTTTCCATAATAGCCTATGGGCTACAGTTGCGCATTCGTTCTCAGCGAGGAATCGTTGGGATGTTCTGAAATGTTTGGACTGCAGTGAGTTTACAAACAGCCGGTGAACATGCGAACAAAAACAAAATCGGCAAATAAAAGAGGTGATTAACAATGGAAGAACATGCACGTAATTCTATTGATGTTTCAATCACTACTTAGTATGGCCTCAATTAAAAAAAATATATATATTAATGCCCCATTAATTTACTAGTAATATTGGCTTCTTAATAGTTATGTAATATTATAGTGCTTATTTATTTTTAAAAAATGTATTCTTATTTAAATACATGTGCCCCCTTAAATATATTATTTGTTTTGGCCCTTTAATTAGGTATTAATCCTTCATAGATTCTGGCTGCCCAAAGTAATATTGTGACAGGTGACTTTGGCTTTTCAAAACTGCTTCAAATCACCAGGTGAGTTCAAAATTAGTCCTCCAAGTCGCTGGGTTGTTAAATCTGGCAGTTTGGATACCAAAATCGCTGGTGATTACTTTAAACTTGATGCCAAAACCACACAATATTGCATTCCCCTGATCTCTCCTGGTGTAACCCAGGTGTATATACTACTGTTCTCTCCTGTTGTAACCCAGGTGTATATACTACTGTTCTCTCCTGGTGTAACCCAGGCACATATACTACAGTTCTCTCCTGGTGTAACCCAGGCACATATACTACTGTTCTCTCCTGGTGTAACCCAGGCACATATACTACTGTTCTCCCCTGGTGTAACCCAGGCACATACACTACTGTTCTCTCCTGGTGTAACCCAGGCACATATACTACTGTTCTCTCCTGGTGTAACCCAGGTGTATATACTACTGTTCTCTCCTGTTGTAACCCAGGCACATATACTACTGTTCTCTCCTGGTGTAACCCAGGCACATATACTACTGTTCTCTCCTGGTGTAACCCAGGTGCATATACTACTGTTCTCTACTGGAGTAACCCAAGCACATATATTACTGTTCTCTCCTGGTGTAACCCAGGCACATATACTACTGTTCTCTCCTGGTGTAACCCAGGCACATATACTACTGTTCTCTCCTGGAGTAACCCAGGCACATATACTACTGTTCTCTCCTGGTGTAACCCAGGCACATACACTACTGTTCTCTCCTGGTGTAACCCAGGCACATGTACTACTGTTCTCTCCTGGAGTAACCCAGGCACATACACTACTGTTCTCTCCTGGTGTAACTCAGGCACATGTACTACTGTTCTCTCCTGGAGTAACCCAGGAGTTAAGCAGACACATATTCTATTGTTCTCTCCTAGAGTTAAGCAGACACATACTGTATGCTACCCTTATCAAGCTGCACACATCTTGTGATCCAGCTAGCTCTGCAAGCTAGGCAAAATATATAGTTTAATTGAAGGGGCGTATTTTAAGATTAAAATTTAGACCCAAATTCTGTAACGTGACAAAGTTCAATTAATAGTTCTTAAGGTATGAGTCAACTCGCAATGTTTTGAGTGTTTAGCACACCTGGACAATCATAAAGCAGGGTTTGCTGCCTACGGAAAGAGATACTCAACAATCAAGCGTTTTAGGCTTTGATATTGACAGCTAATGGAGTTTGAACCCAGTGCCACCTTTTTCACAACTAAATAGCAAAAGCCTGTAGTCCGGATGCAGATGAATCAGTAGAAAGAGGAATTATAATGTCAAGCCCAACAGAGCTTCGGCACGAGCTTTCTCTGTGTACAGTTATATTATAATATACATCCATCCTCAACTCTCTCTCTCCACTTCCAAATGGCTTCTCAGATGCTGGAGGTCATGTAAGATCATTGACTGTATATCAAGTGGTCAGGGAGTTCTTTACATAGCTTGTATTACTGCCCTCAATAAATCTAATGAAATTCACATGGCCATGCGCATCCGAAAAACTCCAAAAACAGACACAGGAACGAGGACAGACTGTCACAATGGTGCCATTGATCTTGTTATGTGACGTTCACTTTAGCAGCTGCAAAAACAGGGCACTGCGTCACAATTTCCCAAACTAAAGACTACTATTCATTTTTTTTTTCAGCAACTTTTAATAAAATGCCAGGATCAACAGTCAAAAAATAGCCCTACAGTATTTCAGATGGTTCTAACCAACTGCTGCAGAATACATTGGCTTTTATTTGGAGGCATTGTACCAAGGTGGACACGAGAGAACACACATTCACATGGCGTTAATTATTACAGGATATTCTAGATACCAGGTGACTCACGCAGCCGTCATACCTCGACTAACCACAACAAACCTGTCTTATTTCGGCTAGACATGAATGAGTGGTGAATCAAAAATAAACCAAAAGCTTCTTAAGAAGGCAACGTGCTTCCTGCTAAACAGTGAGGAGCAAAAAAAAAAGCCTTTGAAGTAATTTACACAGTGAGCGTTAATTAAGATAAAGGTATGCCGCTCCATAACTCAATATCTCCTGTGGTATATGTTCCATCTATAGAAAGCAGCGCCCACTTGTCATGCTCGCCGGGATTCTGGAATGGACTAGAGCGAAGTAGGGAAAACAGTGGGTAGCAATGAAAGAGCTTCTACTCAAAATACACACTGCTGTTCTACCATGATTGTCCAGATGCCAACTATACAACACCAAACAATTCTTCCTACTTTACCTTCCTGGAGCAAACTACAGAACAAAAACCATCATCCTCTGATGCCACTGTTTACCAACCCAACGTTTTCCCCTGTAGCTTCTGACGGCACCGTCAAACTTTGGTCTCAAGTAGGCATTGTGAGTGCTGACCAGGTTGAGGGTTCTTTGGGTGTTCATTCCTTCGGGGACTTCAAAAACGAATGGAGCCTAACTATTTTCGAACCTCTGGGATTATTTGCAGATAGTGCTCTTCTAGAGCAAAGGGGAATATGGAAGAGAAGAACGTAGAGAGTTGACACCATTTAAAATGATGTTCACACCCCCAACTTACCTGTCACACAGACACCAGAGATATACTGTACATACTGACACCAACATTCGTTGGAGGTCTAGCGCGATGACACCTTTTGTTTGGAGTGTTCCTTGAGTCACCCATTCTGGGAAGGCATGATTTTCACATCCAAAGAGATTATGAGACAACCCTTGCTTTTGGGCTCTTAAAATCGGACTAGTATGACCAAGGAGCCCTGCAAAAACAACTAAATAGTGCTGGAAAGACAGTAGTGCCCATCAACATGAGATTATGTTCCTTTCCAACACTTAAAAATGTAATTACGAGACTGCAATTTTACATAGCTAGGAATGATTTAATATTATTGTTATGGACAAATTTAAGAGAATTTGAGCAATTCGGTGCAGGCGGCTTAAGTTTAAAGATGTAGTGAAGTGCGCGATACAATATAATTGAACTGACCTGATGCTCCCTTTGCGCAATGTGTTTGCCTGAGCTTGTTCTAATAGTTAGACCCTTTGGTTGACATCACCATAGACAGTTCACTTTCCCCCATTTCCCTTTTTCTCTCCCTCTCATATCTTTCCATCATTACTGTTTTATGCTCTTTAACCCTACATGTGTTTATCTCATGCGTTTATTAGATATACCCCATTAGCCTGGGCCTTAATTTGTATAACTGTGTATTGGATCCACCAATATTACAATTAATGTATGTAGAGTTTAGGGGTATATACCGATAGAAGATCAGCAATAAAAAGGTAGCCAAGCAATAGGTCGACACCAAATGGTCAACATGAATTAGGTAAACGGGCATAGAGGGCAAGGCTGCTGAAGGGGATGGTTAAGGTTAGGCACTAAGGGGAGGGTTAGGTTTAGGCACTAGGGGGGGTTAGGCACTTGGGGAAGAGTTAGATTACAAAAAAATGTATTGACCATTTTTGTGTCGACCATTTGAACCTGTCAAACTTTTAACCTCGTCTACTTTTTGCACTGTTGATCTATTTCATGTTATCCTATTTGGTGTCGACCTACTTAATGTTGTTCTTTTGTACCACACCTGAGTTCAGGAAGACAACCATATGGATCATCCACATGAACCCTGCTCCTTTGTACTGACACTTCTAGTCATAAAAGATGTACAAGATTCAGAAGGACCAGGTACAGGGTTGACATTAATATAGCATGAAGTTGAGTTAACATTCTAAAGGCATGGTTAGTAATGATCCAAGGTCAGGGGCAGGCGTGGGAAAGAGGAAGTCTAGTAATAAGTCGAGGTCAGGGCAGGTGGGCAATAACAGAATCCAGCCATGGTCAGGGCAGGTTGCAAGCAAAAAGCATAGTCCTGTTGACATACTTAGGTCAGAATAGGAAACCGAAGCAATCCAGGTCACAACAAAGAAGTACTCAAAGCTGAATAACAAACATAAAAGGGTCTGGAGGTCCAGCTCCAAAATCACATGTACGGCGTGCATACATGACATCATGATGTTGCTGCAAGGAGGAGCAGGGGTCACCAGGGACTGTGCAAAAGACAAGAAGGTAAGAGGGGGCTGGAAAGATGAGGGAGGGGGCACTGGACACAAACAAGGGGCATAAGCTGGAGAGATGCAGGTGGGTGAACAAGAGTGACACAGGGGACTACGCTGGAGTGACACAGTGGGGAGAACTGAAGTGATACAGAGAGGTGAAACAGAGTAAGACAGGGAGGCGAACCAGAGTGACACAGGAGTCTCAGCTGCCACTGTGAGTGGAGTGCTGGAAAGAAACAAGGGGCATCAGCTGGACAGACACAGGGGGTGAACAAAAGTGACACAGAGGGCTGAGCTAGAAAGACGCAGAGTGTGAACAAAAGTGACAGCGAGCTGAGCTGGAGAGAACCATGTTGCGTGAAGATTACATATTATTGTATGTAACCATGTGGTTTCTGTACCTCATGAGCTCCTTTATGCATCCTGCATACCGACTCAAGAGAGTGTCTGCCCAGGGAGGGTCAATTTCTTCAAATGTTCATAGGAAACCAATGACAAAAACTTGTTTTAGAGGACACCATAAAAAAAAACCTCAGAGGTGTGGCAGAAAAATAACTAAGAGTGACATTGATAGCAAAGAACAAAATTTTCTTTCTTTTTTTTTTTTTTTTAAATGAAGCGCACTGTACCAAACAATTAAACAAATTTATGAATCATAATACAACATACAAGTATTGGGAAAATAAATAAAACAGTAGGATATATAGTTGATGTGTAAGTAAAATGAGAAAGACAAGTATAAAACAGAAAACAAGGAGCGTTAACCGTGTAGATTATTACCCTCCCCTACTGCCATCAATACTGTAAGATCATCCCCAACCACTGATTACTTCCTCCCACTCCCACCTCCAAGATTTGGCCCGTGCTGCTCCCTATCTTTGGAACTCCCTCTCCCCATCAAATTCTCCACCTATCTACATTCTCTCAAGACCCACTACTCCATCAAAGCCTTCCATCTCTCATCCTAACTTGCTGCTACAGGCTCCTTCCTCCCCATCTACCCCATCTGTGCCACTCCTGTTTGTCTGCCCCTCCCCATTAAATTATTAGTGCTCACGAGCAGGGTCCTCTATCCAATTGTGCTTCTCCTTACTTTTACCTTCCATCTACTCCCCACTTGGGCACCTAACACTTTGTTGCTACGTCTTGTTGCTTATTTGAGTGTTACAATCGCTAAAGCAGCAATGTGTATAAATCTTGTCCTTGTGCTGCATTGTATTGTACTGTAATGGTGCGTACACACTGGGTGATTAAAGTGGACGACTGAACGATAACGATATCGTTATCGTTCAGTCGTCCACTTTATCGTCCATTTTTAAGCCCAAAAAGATGAACGATGACGATGACGCGCGTTCCCGCGGGTCGTTCGTCATCATCGTTCATCGGGCTGACATGCAGGCCAACCTGACGATCTCGTCAGGTTGCTGCATGTCAGGGAATGGGGGAGAGAGCCCGGCGCTGAACGATATCGTTAATGATATCATTCAGCGGCTGTGCTCAATGTCATAAACGACATTGAGCACAGCCTGCCGGGGACACACTAGACGATATCGCTCAGGGAGCATATCGTCTAGTGTGTATGCACCTTAAGTCACTGGTTTCTCGAGCAAATTGTAAGGCGCTGCTGAACATTTGTGACACCATATAAATAAAGGATAATAATAATAACAATAATAACCACTCTCAAGTCATACCATGCAGTGGATGAGAAACATTGGAAAAATAATTGCTGCGTCCGTAATGAAAGAGTAGAAATGTAACTTTCCCATACAGTACATCGAAAAAATGTAACAACCCATTTGACGAGGTAGTTTCCAACCACTCCATTCTAAATAAGTAGAAAAGTTTTCCCTTAAATAAAGAAAAAGGGGGATTACCTGTCTCGATCCATATACTTGAAGCATGGTCTTTTTGGTGGCTGCTCTGAAAGCTATTAATAGCCTCTGATTACCACTAGAGACTCTCTGGCCCTGTAGCAAAGCTCCCAGTATGGCCCAGGCCAAGTTTAAAAGCAAAAAAGTCAACAGGCTCTCACCAAGAGGCAAGCCCGAAGGCAATGGTAAAGATCTGCATTAGACTCTTGGCATCTAGAGGACGAGGAGCCCATCACAAATTGCGATGTGGGCTGATATAGGTAATATGAAAAATATTTAGAAGTAATTTAACTTAGTTAGATCTATAAAATAGAGTAACCATTGGGGCAACCCCGTCCTAAGCATCCCATAGTCCAACTTAACTCAGAAAAAGTTACAATGTGAAGAAATTGCACGGTGACCAGGAGGTGGCTTGGACAATAGTACATCCAAAGGATTCTTCCCATCTAGGTCAGAGAAATTTCTAATGACTTGATCAGTGTAATGTTGAGCCTGGTAATAAGCAAAAAGGACACAAAGAAAGAAATAATCGCATTAGTCCCCACAACCTGTTGGAATGTGGGAGGATTTTTAGATGATTTGTACAAATGTTTCTTTGTAAGTGGCCTAACGTTTTAGTCTCAAATGGCAAGTGTGTTAAAAAACCATATAAAATGTATTTCACACTATCCTAGTCCCTAAAGCTTCTGGGGGCCTAAGTGACCCCCAGCCATTCACTTTAAATGTTCCTATACACAACTGTGTGTCTGCACATGGTATTCGTCCCAGCCATACCGAGGTTTCAGCTTGCTCTTGTGCACCCTTTTGTATTTACACTGAGTGTTACAGTACCAATAACAGTCTACAGACAGAATTTTAAGGGCGCAACATTTTTTTTCAAATTTGCTCTGGGTGCCATTAACCCTATTTGCGCCTCTGGCAGTGGAAAGTCAGCATCTCTGAGTAGTTCTGCCTAACATGATCGCGGAGAACCACTTTAAAGTCCTGGACCTGAGACGTGTGATGCCGGCCGTGAAATATACATATGATGCAGGTTTCTTGACCTTATACAGGAAAGCAATCTGCCCCTTTATTCTGTATATTCACATCAACTATCTGCAGAATTAGACAACACCGAGCAGTGGTGAGAATATTAGCACAGTCCTTTTATTTTTAATCTCCATGACAACCTTAAGGGTGGGTGGGGCATAACTGACATCCGAGTGGCAATACCAACTTGTGCCCCTTGGTTAATCATGCTATGTGTGCTGAGCTCATGCAAACCAGCCATTTGAACTTCTGCCTCGATGTCGAGCATCATAAAATAAAACGTGGGTGCAGTAACCCGTCCTATGGGATAAGGAACCTTCAGTTCTGCCACCTGGCCATTTTATAGAGTCCCTCCTACTATTAACCGTGCAGTTCTCACTTAATATTATTATTATTATGCTTTTCTCATAGGGCACCACCTGTGGTCTGCAGTGCCGTACACAGGGCAAATAGCAAGACAGCACATGGTAACCCAGTACAATACAATAAGCAAGCGATACAGTATACAATTAACCAATTACACTACAACTCTCAATATAGCTACTGATGTCAGTGGGGCAAGGGGAATATTCATTACAAGCTGAAACCTGTACCCATATGCTAGGTCACAACTAACAGAGCCACTGCAAGAGGCTACGAAGGGAAGACAGAGAGGGAGTGCAGTCCCCGGCAGAGAGTCCAAGTAGGAGGTAAACGAGTGTAGCTGGTGAGCAGGGGTAGTAGATGATGTGAAAGGGTTGGGGAGACAAAGAGATGACACAGGAGAGCTGAGGGCAGGTAGCAAGAGTGGTGGAGATGGAGGATGAGAGGGTGAGGTGAACCAGGGCAAATTCAGAAGAGTGGAGGGGGCGAAAGCCAAATTGGAGGGGGATCAAGGCTGGAGTTGTCACAGAGGTAGCGGTGAGACGATGGTAGACAAGCAGCTCGAGTATCTTTTACCAAGAACAATCAGTGAACCCCCTTCCCTTAACCATCACAGTGACACAGAATAGGTCACAGCTCTGGATACATGCCCGCAGGACATTTCTCTTATGTGCAAACGCCCAGTCGATGCCCAGTTGCTACCCGGTAGCGTCCATTTAGCCGTTGTAGGTAACAGACTAAGAATCGCTATGAGATGTGTATGCAGCCACACTCTGACTTACGTGTCACCCAGCGTCTTATCGGGGGACACAAAGGGCTGTATTTACCAAGTGGCAGCTTTTGCACGCCGCTGGTTCTTGGCGGGTTGGAGCTGAAGATTGAAAGCGGCACTCACAGACAGTAATACCGGTGTGCTTTCCGCCGAGGGTAACTTCCCCTTTCAATTCTCAGCTCCAACCCGCCAAGAAGCTTCGTAACTATATAGCGCATAACTTCCAACATCTAATAATTTCCAGAGACACATTACTGCTGATCCGTACATCTAATAACATCATCCTCTTTACTGTTTTGAAAGGGATGTAGGTAGCAGACCTGCGGCCGGGATGCCGCCGGTCTACATCCCGACGGGGGAAGCCCGACACGGGACTTAAGAGAGGCGTCGAAATACCGACACCTATCTCAATCCCGATGCCAGAATCCAGAAGGACGCCATCCAGAACAAGGTCTTAGCTTTTAGCTGTGGACGGGAAGGGGTGGGGGGGAGATTACGTTTAGGCCCGAAGGGGAAGACTTAGGTTTAGGCACTAACGGGGAGGGTTAGGCTACAAGAAGGGAGGGGGGAGGGTTAGTTTACTTACCCGACCCCTGTCGGAATACCGACCATCGGGATGCCGCTGCCGATTACGTTTTGAAGGACTATAAAACACTGAAAATTGCTATTATATAACGTTACAAATTATAATTATATTATTAAATATTAGCATACAGAAACAAAGATATACTAAAGTGCAGGTTTTTAGAAGTGGCGTTGTTGCCCATAGCAACCAATCAGATTCTACTTATCATTTATGTAGCACCATCAAGAACAGACCTGGCCAACCTGTGGCTCTCCAGCTGTTGTTAAACTACAAGTCCCAGCATGCCTTGCCACAGTTTTTCTATTAGGGAATGCTAAAACTCTGGCAAGGCATGCTGGGACTTGTAGTTTCATAACAGCTGGAGAGCCACAGGTTGGCCAGGCGTGTTCTAGAAGATAATAGCTAGAATCTGGTTGCTATGGGCAACAACTACACTTCTAAAAACTCTCACTTTAGTAAATATACCCCTAAGAGTAGCATGCAACTTACAGAAAGATCTTGTTGTTTTTAGTGAAGGTGGTCCTAACTCCCAATAGACAACATATTAGGCCTTCCCCAAATCTACGTAACCCACTTGCCCTGTTCACACAAACTCCACCGTAATCCTTCCTTATATAGTCACTTCCTGGTAACGCTCCACCCTAAAACACCCACACATTTTTCATGAGTTTCCTTTGGGACTGTTAGGAGATATAAGTTTGTGAATACTAGTGTTCATTCTAGCACCTGCACCTGTCACTATCCGTGCAGTTCCTCTTTCCTGCCTGGGGTGTCGCTCTCTGGTCTGGTGCTTCAAAATCTAATCGTGGACACAGTAACTTTCCTCTTAAATACTGGAAAGCACCAAAACAGAGTACAAAAAGTGCAAATGTACAATATAACACACCGCACCATATTTATGAACTGCGCAGCCAATTCTTGTGGAATGCACGAGTTTCCGATTTTGGAGACGCTTACGGAAATTAGAAGTGCGTCTAGAACTGCAGAAAGGACAGAGGTTATACTGGTCTCAAGCGTTCTAAGCACGGTAGGCACTGTACTCCGTGAATTACTTTACGAGGCCAGTGGTTTTAATTATGGCGTGCACCAGCGAGATTTACAGATACAAATAATAAAATGGACAATAGTGTGGCACAAGGTTAGCGATGTAATAACCTTACGGGGAACCAAAGACTTTTGCGTTTTGCAGAAGACACGTCAGTATAACAGTAAAGCGCGCTGATGTCTTCCTGACAGTAATATACGGTACGATTTTCCAGAGAGCCCGTTTTCATTACTTTTTATTCATCCCTTTGTGGTATTTGCCTGGTATTTATTCATATTAAGTAGCATTATGCCGCCACGGGCAGTAGCGTTGCTGAGATCTCTCCGTGTGGATAACATAGCAGCACTATAGATACAGACGTAGAACATTACCCAAAACTTGACATGAAAACATTATGACATTACAGCAAGTGTTGGTACAGATGGTAAAATGTGCCCCGCAACCCCCCTATATTGTATTTATACAGGATATAAGTATAATTTATTATATGGGGTGATAGAATGGATTACATAAGGGGGAAGCATATTGAGTTACATAAAATTACAGCATATGGGTATTAAAGGGAACCTGACATTGACGTTTGTACAGATGGCTTAAACATGTTTTGCTAACAAAACTGATCACATATGTACTTGTTGTTTGGAAACCTGCACACCATAAATACAGGTCCACTGACACACACCCTCGTCCTCACAACAGATTAGCAAGTGTGTAACCCATTAGTGAATCACGTACTTAGTTGTATATTAGCTGTTGGATGACTGAGGATGATTAACACATCCCAGTGAGCCGGCTGAAGTCTCCCCGGGTTTGTACTCTGTGGCTGTGGATTGGGAAATATCTTCCGATACAGATGGAAGCTGCAATTTCCATCATGTCAGTGCTTCTAGACAGAAGTGTCGGACTGCAGCACAAAGGGCCCATTAGGCCTTCACGTTACTGGCCCGCTGCTGATTGGAAACAATTATGTTATGTGTCGCCCACACACGTTTTATACACTAAATACACAATAACGTGCGAGGCGAAGATAATCTGCTAATGGCTTTGATACACTGGGGGGAAATAAAGAGCTCCTTTCCCATGTTTTTCATGTGTCGAAGCTGAAAGGAACGGAGATTTGGGGCCACGGATTGAACCACCTGGGTAGGTCCACAGTGTGTACAGCCAGTGTTTTCTTCCACCCTTTTTGCGGCCAGCTTATAGGTGGGAAGGGGTTAACGGAACTACCTGTGCGGAAAGTCTCCAAGGCTGGGCGCAAAAGAGCAGATGGCGTTAAAGTTCGGAACATGAAATACTCTTAAAAAACGGATTGCCGCTCTTTAACTAAAATAACACAGCAAGGGTAACTCGTCCGGGCTCTAAATATACAGTATGAGCACAATTCAGGTGTAAGACAGCTGATATAGGACAGGTTAAAAAGAAACTGCCCACAGTATTGCTTTAATCTGCCAGGGAACGATGCCCATGAGGCACATGAATGCCAGCCTACAAGCGATCATGTTACTCCACTTTTTCACACCATAAAAGTAACAGTAACACCTCCAGGAATCGATATGATATCCTGGCGGCCGCATGACCGGGAGTTCGAATCCCGGCAGCGGCAGCCCGACAAAACAGCAGAGCCCAGCAGCGGAAGCCCGACAGCGCTGGAAATCCCGATCGTCCTAAGGTAAGTATCTACTAACCTTACCTCCACTAACCCTCCTTAGGGGTGCCTAACCCTAATCCCCCCTCTAAGTGCCTAACCCACCCCTTCCCCGCTGCCTAAGCCTAAGTCCCCCGGGGGGGTGCCTAACCCTAAATCCCCCCCGGGGGTGCCTAACCCTCCCTCCCCCTAGCCTAACCCTAACCCTCCCGGGGGGGTGCCTAACCCTAAGTCCCCCCCGGGTGCCCTAAACCTAAAGCGCGGCTGTCCGTTGGCGGCGCCCGGCATCCCTTCGATCGGGATGCCGGGTGCCGGTCTCCCGGCATCAGAAAAATGACAGGCGTCTAGATTTAGATGCCTGTCATTTAACCTTCGCTGGGATAATGCAGTCGGGAAGCCGTCTGTCGGGCTTACGTCAGCCGGCTTCCCGATTCCATCCCCACCTCCAAACTCCACCTGTCATGTACAGTAATAGCTTATCCACGTCAGACTCATTTCCAGCTGGGCTGGTAGGGGTATGTTCTACCACTGTCATCATGCCTCTGTCACGCTGGGCCTTGCCTTGTATGTGCATACATCTCCGATGTTTAGGGGTCCGCGCAGGTGCATGACCTGTTCTGCACATGTGTAGAATGGGTGCTGCGATCTCACTGACAGACCTCTCGCAGATCTGGTTTAAAGGGGGTGGAGTGTGGGGCGTGGCTGACCACCGTTCCCAAAAAGAAGAGTGTTTCGCCCCCCCCCCTCGATTTCCAGGAGGAACTTGGCCAGGGTCTGCATCAGTGGACACAGTTTTCCTGGCTCTGGAAGTGACCAGGCACCGGCCAGGGAAAGGTAAGCTTCAGCTTACGCAGCCTGGCCAATGGAGCAACCATTGGTCTCATTTGTTGCGATGGAGATCCAAGGCAGCGTCTCCGGGCACTGCACTCAGATCGCACATGCAGCAAGGAGGTGTCATATAGACACCCCCTGATGCATTTACATTTTGTTGGATGGTATTACACAGTGGCTTCTGTGTGGCTGAGCAATACCGTCCCTCTCTGAATCAGGTTCATTGCTGTCCTGGTGTAACACAAGTACACACAGAGGGGGGGGGGGCAGGGTGGATTACAGGGGTGATGCTGCTGAATCCAAGCACCAAGGACGTTACTGTGTATACTGATTTTTGGCAGTTAAACTAAAGCTTTACACATGGGGGATGTAGTCATGTTGTCGCCAGTCAAAAATGTTGACCAAGTTAAAATGCCAACACGTTGAAAATGTAAGCATATGAAATGCTGACAATAGAAATTTTAGGGTTGGGGTTAAAGTTAGGCTTAAAATTAGTATTAGCATTATGTACAAGTCAACATTTTTATCATTTTGGACAGTTTGCAAAGATTCTGAACATATTGATACAGTAGTTTGTCCTTTGACATATCGCAGGTGTCAACATTACTGTCGGTGACTATAGGATGACAGTCAGCACTGTGACTGTTGACAAAACTTATCTATACTTAGGACAATGCACACCTTACTGTACGGTGAATTCTAGGAGTATTAGAAATGAAATAATGCACACCATTATTGTAAGTATTTAAATGAGATCTGATTGTTTATAAGGTACAGTTTACAGGCATGTCTCTGCACCACAAGGGTTCCGTAACCCTGTGCAACAGAAAAAAAAACTGACTTTACATAATATTTTTATGTTTAATTCACTACCATATTACACTGCATATTAAAAACCAAGTTTTATTGCTTGTTTGGCATTATAATATTTGACATCGGACTCCATGGACCCCAGTAAACGTGTCTATAAAGGGAGAAGGTAGTCTGGCACCTACAGTCTCTTTGATCAGCCAATAGAGGAGGTCGCTCTCCTGCCACCGTGTCCCTCCAGCGACGGACATGGCACAACGCTGTGATGTGGCTGGTAAGCAACGAGTTAAAGTGTCTGTAGCAAAATAAAGTTTTATATCCTAATCATTAGTGGTCCCAGCAAGCCAATGAAAAATATAGTGTTTTAACCAAGCTGCCTATAGCTCAGGAGAGTCAGGACCCATTTATATACTTTACGGCCCTAGCCATCTAATAGAAAGGAAAGATAAACGCTCCCAAACAAACGACGCCTTGCCGAGGAGGAGACCATGAAATGATGCACTTTGTCAATTTTCACTTTTGAGCAATTAAAAATTCAGGCCATAAAAACGAGCTTGCATTTTTAATGATTATTAAAAAATGGAAAGATTCATTAGTAATTGTCATTACTCTAAAGAGTCACTATTACTAACAAACAGAACAATATCTCAGGGTAATAACCTCACTGCTTGATAGACGTGCAAACACATAATCAGCTTTATAGCTGAGGAACAAAACAAAAAAATGACTGTACCGAGCACGGTCATTATAAGGAAATATAAATACGCTAAATGCAGGAGGCTATGGAGTGCAGCACATTAGCAGGGAAGGGACATTTAGTGTAAAGACCTGGATCATGGGGTACACGCTATACCGGATCTTTGTATCTGAGAATATCCCTCAGAAGACTGGTGTCACACGTGTAATAGCCCTCAGTAACAGGGTTGTACTGTCCACCAAAGAGAACTTGTGGTCTCAAAGAGTTCACACTCTGGACCTCATTCAGAGCTGATCGCTTGCTGCAAGCGATCGCTCTGAATGAGGGCGGCCGCTTACTTTAAGTGCCGCCTCCTGGTCGATCGCTAGGCTGTGGTATTACCACCCACAGCTCTTGCAATCGACCAGGGTGATGGTCGCGATGGTCAAGACCAACGTGGCTTGTGACAAGACCCTAAGGTTGGGTCTCATCAACCGCAAGCCCCAGGGAGCTTCCTGCACTGATCGAGCAGGAAGCTCCCCACTGACATCATTGATGATGTCAGTGGGGCCACCCCCACATGGCAAGCGTTCCGTCGGGAACGCCTCCGTTAGGCCGTCCACACCCCCGGCTCGCCTCCCAAACAGGGCGAGCTGTCACTCACCATCGACAGCTCGCCCCCTTTGGTGTGAGACCCGTAGCGACGGAGCGCCCGTCGCTAGCCGGGTCTCGCACATGCGCACGTCGGAGCCGGCTACGTCGTGCGCATGCCCAGCGGGGAAACATCGACCCGGTTGTGAGCGCTCAGTGCTTGCGACCGGTTCTGAATGACCCCCTTTGTTTTTACCTTTTGGCAGAGAGTAGAACAACATACGTAATTTTCTACCTACAGTAAATTATCATTATTCTCAAAGGGGTCGGCGGTGTGGAGCGATGTACCAAGCTTAGATTACGCAGCTTGATCCCAATAGCCAATGCCCTTCTAGCCTATGGGACACAGCATCGTGGAGAGAGATCCTTGGGTCCCTCCCCAGCAGGCTGGACTGTCATTATGCATGGGCCAGTGGCTTTGCATGTGATATAAAGACACCTGGGAGTAGATTTACAAAGTCGCTGAACATCGGCAAGCTTTGACCAATAGTTTTAAAACGGCAATAGGAATAAACACTAAATCAGGTTTATCTTATTGCCGTTTTAAATCTATCGGTCAAATTCACTGATAATCAGCGACTCTGACAACCGGCTCATTAATACACCTACCCCGATCCTGAACCCCCTTGTAATAAGTAAGTGGCACAGGAACTCTCAATGGTGCACAGTCATTTCCGGACAGCCACGTACCGGATGCGCAGTCATGGCATGACTTTAATGGTAAAAGGGATCGTTAAGTCACCTGTTATTGCTGCAAATAGTGTCAATAACAGAAGTCATTTAACAGCATTCCTCCCAACATTCAGGGGGACGGTATCCGACATCTGCGTCTATGCCTCTAAAATTTTTCGGCCATGGCCGCCCACATTTTGGTGGCGTGATTGTGCATCATATCCCTGTGCATCCTCTCCTGGCACACTACAGATGACACTCACGCAAGCCATCATCCATGCGACCCTACACTGCTACGCAGAGCCCTGGTGGCAGGTGGCCCACACAACCTCCCCTCGCCCGTGAGACAGTGTGGCCCGCAGCTGGGACAGCAGTACGGTGGTGCTCAAACAGCAAAAAAACTGTCCCCATGAAATGGGGACGCTCAG
This sequence comes from Taudactylus pleione, assembly GCA_031769625.1. Taxonomy (NCBI): domain Eukaryota; kingdom Metazoa; phylum Chordata; class Amphibia; order Anura; family Myobatrachidae; genus Taudactylus; species Taudactylus pleione. The sequence continues at coordinate 1,196,023 of JAUIMM010001093.1, forward strand.
GAGGTACGCTTAGCGGGGCGAGAACACATCTAGTAATAAATAGGACATTAGGTGCCTACTGAGAAAACAATACATTGTATTTGGTCGGTGTTCTGATGCCGATGGTATAGAAATAAACATAGATAATTGCACAAACAATAAAGTAAAAATAATTTCTAATTTGGAAAACAGCCCCAGCAAAACAAAGTATCTGATGTAATCACAGGCGGGTTCTGAAATTGTTGTCTGTAAAATCTGAAAAATTGTTGGAAGCCAAAACATACACAGAGCTTCCTATCTGTAATCAGACCCCTCATTCCTCCTCATTACCATCTCATGAGCACATTAAGATGTTATTACCATTAATTACTTTGGAGCGTCTATGCATGAGCAGTGACAGACATGCGTGCTGATAGGGCGGTGTTGCTGGAGTATATCTACGTTATTATATCCTTGCGATTTGCTTGGAAAACATGTGAAAACATTGCTGGCAACACGAATTAGCTAATCTGGCATAAGGAAAATAATAAACTGATTGCACAAGCTTATACGAAATAAATACAAACAGCCTCGTCTCCTGCTTCCAGAAGACAATAGCAGCGTCAGAGAGAATAATAACATAAACATACATAACAGAGGGCTACCGCCAGTATTTTGCTCTATAATATGTCTATCTAGCACTACTAGAAAGTTTTAGGCTACTCTATCCCACGCCCGTGCTGCTTTAAACCGACTCATCCTATTATGATGACAGTTGCATGTCGCGAGGGGAAAAGCATTGTGGGATTTATTTTAAAAGCCAGACCAAGGCCCATATTCAATTATACCCCTTTTCCACCAAAATTCCGGGTCTGACCCGGAGTTGGAACAGGGGCCCTGATTCAGAGCCGGACGCTCTGACAGAGCGTTCGCTCTGAATCAGGGCCGTCCCTCTTAATTTTTAGAGCGGCCTCCTGGCTACTCCTATAGCGAGCGGCCAGGAAGATGGTCGCGATGGTCAAGACATCATGACCATCGGGCTTGCGACGAGACCCTTGTGGTAGGGTCCCGTTGCCGCAAGCCCTGGAGTGCTTTCGGCTCTATCAGAGCCGAGAGCACTCCCACTGACATCACTTGTGATGTCAGTGGGGCCGGCCCCAGACGGTAGGCGTTCCCATGGGCAGCCACGCCCCCGGCACACCCACCAAAGGGGGCGTGCTGTCACTCACCATCGACAGCACACCCCCTTTGTAGCGAGACCCGGAGCGACGGGTTGCCTGTCGCTATCCGGGTCTCGCGCATGTGCACGACAGAGCCGCCTCCATCGTGCGCATGCGCACTGGGCCAACATCGATCCGCTTGCGAGCACTCAGCGCTCGTGAGCGGGTCTGAATCATGCCCAGGGTTCCTATTCGGATCAGACCCGGAATTTTGTCGGCACTGACTTGGGATATTCCCGAGTCGGCGCCGCTCACACCGGTAGGGTCTGCATAGACCCGAATTTTCTGGCGTGTAAGTGGTTGACGTCATCTCCAAACGCCACTGAAGCCGGACCAATCGGCCGGCTAGCAGCGCACTCCAGGTCATTGTGACCCAGAGTGCGCTGTTCTCACAGCAGGGTTTCACGGGCTACGCCCGTGTTAAACCCTGCTATTTACCTGGGTTGGATTGCCGGGTCACTCGACCCGGCGATCCAACCCTTTCCCCTTTTACACCAAGGATCTGCCCGGGTTAACCCTTCAATAACCCGGGTTTTAGCTCTGGTGTAAAAGGGGTATTAGACGCAAAAAGTCGGAAAGGTTTCACCTGTCAGACTTTCCACCTACATCGCCAGTTTTAGACACAAACTTTTCGGGTGCGTCCCCGCTTTTCGCCCTATTCAATTCCAAACCACGCGAAAACGGAAAGCGGCGAATGCGGAACAGGTGGAAAGTGCTGTCAGAAGTGGGGAAATCAGTCTGTACCCTCCAAAAAATGCACTAACATAGGGAACAATGTAGATGTGTACTAAGAGCCCTAATAAAAGTGTTTGTGGTACTTAAGTAGTTTAAATTGCTTCTTATTAGCATAAGTGGTGAAGAATGGCCTAAAGCGATATTTTTTGGAGAAAATAAGTAGTCCTGTCACATTTGGGTACATGAAAATGGGTGCTAGTATATATTTATGTCTGTAAAGTGAACTTTTAAAAAACGTGAAAAACCACCCTGAAACATGCACCTTCTGCAATCCCAAAAACACTTGGCCCCTCCTTACAGCACATCAAGAAGTCTATTTCGCTAGTTTGTATGCTTGTCCCCCCACTTTTTTGCCTTTTCGCCCCCAAAACGAAAGTACTTTTTTGGGGTGTTCTGAGGTAATTTTTTTTTTTTTGCAGATTTGTCCTTTGGGGGGCTGTCCCAAGGGATCTGGTTGGTCTCCCCACGTTTGCACCCCAAAGTAACGATTTTGCATTTCTTTCCACCTGCTATTACATTGCATTGAGTTTCCGCTTAGGAGAAATCGTTCTGGAATTGAATATGGAGATACTTTGAAAACAGGCGGAAAGTCCGAATCTGCGGAAACTTTTCGCCAAACGGCACTTTTTGCTTCTAATTGAATACGGTCCCAAGTTATAAAGTAGCCATTTACTAGACTGTTAAATATATCCTCTAAAACACAGTTTCTCAAACTCGGTCCTCAGGACCCCAAACAGTGCATGTTTGCATGTTTTCCAGGTTTCCTCACAAGTGAAATAATTAGCTCCACCAGTTTAACTTTTAAAATGTGTCAGTGAGTAATGACTACACCTGTGCACCTGCTGGGTGACCTGGAATAAGACCCCATACATCAGCAATCAATTGTGTACAAAAATCTGCAATGTATGAGGCTTCACAGATTGCAGATTGCAACCAAAAAGTGCTTAGAATTGTAAAATCAGATTGTACAACATGTTGGATGTCACAGATGGATTGGGGCTGTAGATTGCTAGTGTATGGAGATGAGCAGCAGATTTGCAGACCGTTTCCAGTAAGATGATGGGCCTTTGGCAGATCGGTGTTTGCTGAAAATGATCTGCAAATAACTGAAAAAGATCTGTAGTGTCTGGGCGCAGATTGCTAGATTGGGAAATGCTAATATCGGGCAACAAATTGTTCAATTGTGGTTTTCAGATTGCTGATGTATGGGGGCCTAAACGTGACCTGTGTGTGGTCCTGAGGACAGAGTTTGAGAACCTCTGCTCTAAAGGCCCCCATACATCAGCAATTGATTGCAGCAATCGTGATTGTGTATAAAAATCTTTCCCTTTTTCAATCGATTGTGGCAATTCTGTATACACAATCGATTGCAAATTGCACGATTGCTGCAATCAATTGCTGATGTATGGGGGCGTTAAAAAACAAAGGGGGTCATTCAGATCCGCTCGCGAGCGCAGGAGGCTCGCAAGCGGGTCGATGTTCCCCCACTGCGCAAGTGCACGACGGAGGGAGCTCCGTCGTGCGCATGCGCGAGACCCGGCGAGCGACGGGCTCTCCATCGCTCCGGGTCTCACACCAAAGGGGACGTGCTGTCGATGTTGATTGACAGCACGCCCCCTTTGGTGGGCATACCGAGTGCTCGCAAGCGGATCGATGTTGGCCCAGTGCGCATGCGCACGATGGAGGCGGCTCTGTCGTGCACATGCGCGAGACCCGGATAGCGACAGGCAACCCGTCGCTCCGGGTCTCGCTACAAAGGGGGTGTGCTGTCGATGGTGAGTGACAGCACGCCCCCTTTGGTGGGTGTGCCGGGGGCGTGGCTGCCCATGGGAACGCCTACCGTCTGGGTCCGGCCCCACTGACATCACTAGTGATGTCAGTGGGAGTGATTTTGGCTCTGATAGAGCCAAAACCACTCCTGGGTTTGCGGCAGCGAGACCCTCCCGCAGGGTCTCCGTCGCAAGCCCGATGGTCATGGACGCTCGCATAAGCTGTGGGTGGTCACCCACAGCTTTGCGAGCGGCCAGGAGGCCGCTCTATTTTCATGGAGGAGGGCCCTGATTCAGAGCGAGCGCTCTGGTCAGAGTGTCCGGCTCTGAATGAGGCCCAAAGACTTCTGCTGGGCACTCCTTTAATTGCTGCAGTTGGTGTCACTCCAAACAGTTCAACAGGTTATTTTATGTAATAATGATCAGTCAGAAATAGATGTGATTTCAGCAGCGCTGCAACTTATGTTAGACTGATGTTACAATATATTTGCAGACTTGAAACTTATTATCATCAAAGGAGAGTGTTCCACAGAGTCAAAAAGGAAGTTTGCAACACACGATGCAACAGCAATCAAAGTCCAAATATATGTAACTTCACTAACTCCAATAAAGGATCAGGGTATAATCACTGTACACCAAAAAATAAAAATAGAAAGTAAAAATTCAAAAATCCATCCCAGGAAAAACGATATCTCTCCCAAAAATGCAATAATATTCACGAGCGTGGGAAAGTTATTTAAAACACACAATGTCTTTATTAAAAAAAAAAATATGGATAAAAATCCTAATTCTTCACCATTCACCAAAACAACCTATTTGCCAGCATATATGAAAAAACACGGAGCTCACTAGAGCTGTGCGGACCCCCTCATATACAGACTTCCCGCTGATGACACATCTGGTAAGTGATACAGCTAGGACATCAAGGCCCTGATTCAGAGCCGGACGCTCTGACCAGAGCGCTCGCTCTGAATCAGGGCCCACCTCCATTAATATGGAGCGTCCTCCTGGACGCTCGTATAGCTGTGGGTCACCACCCACAGCCTATACGAGCGTGCAAAAAGATGGTCGCGATGGTCTTGACCATCGCGACCATCGGAATTGCGAGGGAAACCCTGCGGTCGGGTTTCCCAGCCGCAAGGCCAGGAGTGATTTTGGCTCTATCAAAGCCAAAATCACTCCCACTGACATCACTAGTGATGTCAGTGGGGCCGGCTTCAGACGGTAGGCGTTCCCATGGGAACGCCTCCGTCTGGCAGGCATGCCCCCGGCACGCCCACCAAAGGGGGCGTGCTGTCAATCAACATCGACAGCACGCCCCCTTTGGTGCGAGACCCGGAGCTCAGCGCTCGCAAGCGGGTCTGAATCAGGCCCTGAGTTTGAGAACCACTGTTCTATACAAAGGCTAATAGTGCTGACTTGATCAGCTTGCTGCCGACCGGTTTCAACCATCCATGGGTCTTTGTCAAGGTAGAATATGTATTATATATTACAATGTCGGGAATCTGTATACCAGATCTGTGGGGGAAGTACAAATGATCACATGACTTGATACAGCTGTGCCTTGACAAAGACCTCATTAGAGAGAGTTGTAGGTAGATGGAGAGGGGGGGGGGGGAAGCCCCCCATTACACATGTCAGAGACATTACAGACATCTTCAATTGTTATATACAGTGCATACAGAAAGTATTCACAGCGCTTCACTTTTTCCACATTTTGTTATGTTACAGCCTTATTCCAAAATGGAATATATTCATTTTTGTTCTCAAAATTATACACACAATACCCCATAATGACGTGTAAAAAGTTTTTTTTGAGATTTTTGCAAATTTAATAAAAAAAAAAAAAAAAACTAAGAAATCACATGTACATAGGTAATCACAGCCTTTGCTCAACACTTTGTTGATGCACCTTTGGCAGCAATTACAGCCTCTAGTCTTTTTGAATATGATGCCACAAGCTTGGCACACCTATCTTTGGGCAGTTTCGCCCATTCCTCTTTGCAGCACCTCTCAAGCTCCATCAGGTTGGATGGGAAGCGTCGGTGCACAGCCATTTTCAGATCTCTCCAGAGATGTTCAATTGGATTCAAGTCTGGGCTCTGGCTGGGCCACTCAAGGACATTCACAGAGTTGTCCTGAAGCCACTCCTTTCATATCTTGGCTGTGTGCTCAGCATCCACCCATCTCCATTTCCCTCCCCCACCTGCTCCATTGACTCGATACACTCTCACCTCCCCCACTCTATCATGGTGCTTGCTCCACCCTGGCCTATCTTGCCAACCAGTCCCTCTCTTCCGGCTTGTATCCTCTTCCTATAAATACAACCTAGTCTCACCAATCCTTCATCGGATGATGAGTGGGACGCACAGTTTTGATGTGTATGCAGAGGATGAGCCCCACTCGTCACCCGCAGTAAAGTGGTTGAGAAGAGTAAGCATTAATCACACAGACCAGGAGCTCCCAGATAGTTTTCTGTTCTATCAGTAGGTTCTATGTATCCATGGTTGCACAACTTTTTTTGATAATTTCCCTTTAAAAAACAAACAAAAAAAACCCATCTGTGTTATTCAGCTTCCCCCACAATACTGGCGCTGATCACTAAGGGTTAACTTACAGCTGCGCCGGGACAGCCTTGGCACATCCCTGAGCCGGCGTGCCAGATTTGGCCTTTCAGGTCCACCCCGTACAAAAGAAATAACAGTTTGAAAATAGATTCTGTATTTAAACAAAGAAAAATATTCAAGAATCTTTATTGATTAAATAAAAAAAAACAAATTATTCAAATAGACGGAGATTTTAGAACATTATTGCAGCGGTCCAACTCCATATGTTTTGATCATAATGGAATGACTGGTTTGGGCCCCACGTTACATGACGGAATACATTAGACACTGTCAGATAGACACCGGGAAAAGTTGATACTTAAATAGCTATAATAATAGCTATAATAATGGTGCTGTCAAATAATATAATTTTCAAAAAATAAATGTCCCCTCCCCCTGTCTTAGTACCATTAACCTTATTAGTAAGGTCAAAACCACAATAGCGGGAGGATACAGGCATGTTATATTAGAGATGGCTGTCGATAGTGCCATCGGTGATAACCCTCAATGATACAATAACCATCTACAGTGAACCATCGATGGTTTGCAGCACTCGATGGCCACTGCTGCCGGGTACCTGGCTAGCCACGGGCCAATCAAAAACAGGGGCGGGCTCAGTGGGCCGCCAGGGATGGGGTGAAGCTCAGTTTTGGGCGCAAAAATTTTTTAAATTGAGTTCCACTTTGCCATCGATGGCAGAAAGCCATTAATGGCAAAACCATCGATCATCGGTAGCAACCATCAATATTTGTAACCTATCGATGGTCAGTGGCCATCCCTACATTATATAAATGATACTGTATGACAAAGAAGTTTCACAAGTGCAGAATAATTCCAGGTACTGTATTTACACTGCATATGAAACACAGAGTAACGACACAGAGTAATGACTCAGCAGCCCTGGGAAGGGGGTTATCTCATGAAGTGACATGAGGTTGCCGTCCGTACAGAGGGCTTGATTCAGCAAAGAACACAGTTGCTAATACGCACGGAATCGGTCGATTAATTTGCATTGCGCATGCATTGCAGCGCACGTGTGCGAACTGGCAATTACGATGGGAACCTTGTTTGCAGAGGCTACACAGACCTGTGGCAGAGTGATTGACCGGAAGTGCCATTTGTGGGTGGTGACAGGGGGTGGTCAGGGAAACGCAGGTGCGTTTCATCGCCGTTGCATGGGCATGCATAAAGTAGCCACTGCGATACCAGACACCGCCTGAGGCCTCATAGCGTGCGCAGAAGTTATCAATTCCTGAGTGAGGTCTGCCCTGCCTTACCTGTCCGATGTTACTCCATGTTACTGAATGTTTTGCTATATTGCCCTAGTATACGGATGTGAGTAAGGGGTAGTGGGTGTCCGTATGTCAGGCTGCGTTCACAATGTGAATGCAAACATTTAAATATCACTGCCGATATTAGCAACTGCGCTTCGTGCGTATAAGCATAATTGCGATCCGAAGGGAACCAGACCCAGAGACACAAATCCAAACTTAGGGAACATACAGAATTAAGGGAAACAATTTAGAGGGATGTTTCTTACAAAGGTACATAGTTATATATTGTAAATATGAATTAGGGGTCTCAATGAATATTATAGCATCTTTAATCAGGGCCAGATTAATAATGTGGTCTCTGGACGCAGCAGCCGTGCTATATACCAATGCAGCAGCCGTGCTATATACCAATGCAGCAGCTGTGCTATATACCAATGCAGCAGCCGTGCTATATACCAATGCAGCAGCCGTGCTATATACCAATGCAGCAGCCGTGCTATATACCAATGCAGCAGCCGTGCTATATACCAATGCAGCAGGAGGCGTCTGACAGTATTGCAGATCCCAGTGCTGTATCCTGAGGTTACTCAGATTGGCCCTTACAGCTCGTAGCAGAGGCCAGAAGGTCACGCCCCCGTTTTCTGGAATGGAGGCTAGCACCACCCCCCACTCCCGCCCCCAAATGGACAGACTGCTGCTCAGGGGGCACGGTGTGCGACGACGCAAGACCCATTCTGCACTTGCGTACAACGAATCCTGCACAAGCGTTCCAGCACAGGAGATGTACGCAAAAACCATCGGGTCTGCATAAATCTCTGAATGAGGCCACATTCAGTTAGAGGCGAAAAGCCGTCATCGGCAAAAAGTTTCGCCTATTGCCGCTTTTCGCCTGTTCGGAACTTATCTCCAAATTCAATTCCAGACGGAATTCTCCTAAGCGGAAACTCAATGCAACGTAACAGGCGGAAAAGATTCTCCAATGAATAGCAGGAAAAAAGAAGTGCAAAATCGTTATTTTGGGGTGCAAAACGTGGGGGAAACACTCAGAACCCTTGGGACAGCCCCCCCCCCCCCCAAAGGACAAACCTGGTACAAAAAAAAAACAACTAAGAACACCTCAAAAAATTACTTTTCTTTTTGGGGCGAAAAAGTAAAAACGTGTGGGGGGGAAACAAAAAAACTAGCGAAATAGGCTTCTTGGGGGTCTGCAAGGATGGGTCAGGTGTTTTTAGGATTGCAGCTGCATGTAGCAGGAGAGTTTTTGACATTTTTTTAAAACTTCACTTTAGAGACATAAACATATGCTAGCACCCATTTTCATGTACCCAAATTTGACTGGAGTACTTATTTACACCAAAAAATACAGCTTTAGGCCATTCTTCACCACTTGTGCAAAGACGCTAATAAGAAGCAATTTAAACTACTTAAGTACCCCAAACACTTTTATTAGGGTTATTAGTACCCATCTACATTGTTCCCTATGTCAGTGCATCTTTTTTTGGGGTACAGACTGATTTCCCCACTTCTGACAGTACTTTCCGCCTGTTCCGCATTTGCCGCTTTCCGTTTTCCCGTGTTTAGGAATTGAATGGGACGAAAAGCGGGGACGCGCGCGTTAAGTTTTCGCCTCTGAAAAACGCCTGTGATTGAATAAGGCCCTAAGATGCAAAATTGAGGAAAAAAGTATAACGAAGGGAAGAGTGGCAGAAAACAGTAGTGAAGTTGAGTAAAAAAAGAAAGCAAAATGGAGCAAATAGCACAGGAATCGCACCAGGCGTCTCGTGTGTGGGCGCAATAGGGATAGATGTATGGACACATCTGTACATATGAAAAGCTGTACACATCTGAGAGGCAGCTGGTTTATGCCAAGTCCTACAGTAATCACCAGACTGCCCGTCCTATATCATGTGTAAGAGATAACAGATGTACAGTATATGCGTGTTTCTGCGTGTCTGTGCACGCGGGGGATAAGTCTATACAGGAGCATACAGTACAGTATGTGTGCGCCCAGTTTATAGGCGATTTACCGCAAGATCCAACACCTAAACTGGGGTATGCCCCACAATGCATCAGGCCCACTGCTGCCTAGAATACCGTTCCACTATGAGCAGGTGACATTATTACTTTGTAGAGGTGGCGTTACATTAGCCGTTTGCTGGAATTACTGTAAGGGAAATAGTGCTGTATATTCATTTATACAACACACTCTTTAGATTACAGTGTGGCATATATGGGCTGTACAGAGTTGGATCATAAGCTTTGGCTTTGAATAGGTTTGATGTTTAACATTAATGCAAAATTAAAACCAGTTCTATATTCAATAATTAAAACTGCTTTGCATGCAATTAATCATAATGAAATTACCATAACTTGCACACTGATCGTCTGCAGGAGAAAATTCACTCTGGTAAATAGTGAGGACCCGTCCTCGGGGATTAAAACTCTTTCCGAGATTTGGAAAAGCTTATTAAAACATTTTAAAGGTCATTTACAGCCTGAAAAATTGCGAATCGGAGATTCCGAGGTGCGGGCCTATATTTGCGCAAGGTGAAGATAACAGTGCGCGTGGCAAGGTTTGGCAAGTGGTGGCCCTGGACAAAGGGAGGAACTAAGCAGATAAACTTTGCTCCTTGCTAAGGGCAGATTAGTAAAACACAGATGCACCAGATTGGGGCTCATCCCTATACTTATATATGTGACACATGTAATAATCCTGTCACTCTTATGATTAATACAGGCCACATGTGGAACTATTCAGTATTAGTGAAACGTCACATAAATAAAAACGATGGTCTTTAAAGCGTTAGTAGATGCAAAGGGCACCACAATATTTTTAGGTTGGGGAGGCCAAGATATAAATTAATTTTGGCAACCCTTAAATTGCTGAATGTCGCCCCCTTAGGGGGAGATCAGTAAGCCTGCGGGGTCTCTGCTTTTTTGCGGACATGGCTGCTCTCTCTCTGCCTCCGCACTCACAGAGACCACATTAAGGCAGCGCTACCGTGCAGCTCTGGGTACACACATGCAGCCAACAGCACCTCCCTGTACAGACAAGTTATCTAACCAGCACCGAAGGAGGAGGAACACGGTTACCCGCACGCTGCCGAGAGTTGTAGTTTGGAATAGGCTTAGGAGCTTATTGCTACAGTGCACTGGACCTCACTCTAGGACTACAGAGACCATCATGCAATGCGAGTTTGCCGTGAGAATGGCTCGCAGCGTATGCACCCTGCTATTCCCTATGCTATACACACACCTCTGCAAATGTTCTGTAGGTATAAAACAAGAAAAACAATAGACATATCAAACGCTGCAAACTTGGCTCCATCGGGCTGCCCCATATACAGTACAGACCATACTTACCTACTTTTTTTTTTATCCTTCCTGGGAGAAGCCCAGGGAAGAGAAGCAGGCGGGTTGCGACAGGGGCGGGGCCTGACGGTTCAGGTCATTAAGCCCCGCCCATTCATGGGAAATTGTTGCACATTTAAATAAGGGGTGGGGCTAAATTTTCAACTTGCGTAGATTAGCTCCGCCCCCTATTTAAATATGCACCATTCACTACAAATTTTCCGTGAATGGGGCGGGGCTAAATTATGCAAGTCGTGAATAATCGCGTCATTAAGCCCCGCCCTCTATGCGGGAAGTGGGCAGAATGCAGGAGGCATGCCTACTCTACCTAGGGTGTGGGGGGTTACCTGAAAAATCGTGAGCCTCCCATGACTTCCTGGAGAGTAGGCATGTATGGTAAAGACATGACCACGCACACAGTGGCGGTTCTAGGGTCGGGCTAACAGGGCAGTCGCCCGGGGCGCCGGCCCCTAGAGTCCCAACAAGGTGAAAAAAAGGGGAAAAAATCCCACAAGAAAAAAAACAAAACAGCGCCGGTCCCTTAACCCCACCCGCTAGATGCTGCAGGGAGGCTCTATTTGCCGGGCGCCCGCTATTTGTTATCAGCGGGCACCCGGCTCCCTCCCTGCAGCGGCAGCCGAAGCTCACTCCTGAGCTCCGGCTCCAGTAGAGAGCACTATGGGAGGGACATCATGACGACTCTACCATAGATCCGTGGTGGAGCCGCGGTCGGGCCGAACGGCAGTGGGCGCAGGAGCGGGGCTTAAGGTAAGTATTGTGTTTGTATTTTAATTGTATTTTTTTCCAGAAGCACCAGCACTGGGGGCATGGCTATAGGGGGGATTACTATAGGGGGCATTACTACTGGGGTATGGCTATAGGGGGTATTACTACTGGGGGCATGGCTATAGGGGGGCATTACTTCTGGGGGCATGGCTATAGTGGGGAATTACTACTGGGGGCATGGCTATAGGGGGGAATTACTACTGGGGGCTTGGCTATAAGGGGGCATTACTACCGGGGGCATGGCTATAGGGGGGCATTACTACTGGGGGCATGGCTATAGGGGGGATTACTATAGGGGGCATTACTACTGGGGCATGGCTATAGGGGGTATTACTACTGGGGGCAAGACTATAGGGGGGCATTACAAAAGGGGGCATTACTACTGGAGGCACTTCTATAGGGGGGCATTACTACTGGGGGCACTACTAATGGGTCATTACTACTAGGGGCACTACTAATGGGGGCATTACAACTGTGGGCACTACTATAGGGGGCATTACTACTGTGGGCATTACTAATGGGGGCATTACCAATGCAGGCACTACTAATGAGGGCACTGCATGGGGGGCACCACTACTGGGGCCATTGTGTTAGGGGCACTACTACTGTGGGCATTGTATTAGGGGCACTACTACTGTGGGCCTTGTATAGAAGGGGCACTAATTTGGGCATTGTGTAAAAGGGGCACCACTGTGTGTCATAACATGAATAAGAGACTACTGTGTAGCGTAATTTGAATTGGGGATAATGTATTATAAAGGGAATTATTGTGTGTGGCACAATGTATTATACAGGGCATTACTGCGTGTGGCATAATGTGTTATACAGGGCATTACTGCATGTGGCATAATGTGTTATAAAGGGCATTACTGTGTAAGACATACTGCGCAAAGCGCATTACTGCACATGGCCAATATTCGCCACGAGGGGAGAGCTTGGGGGAAGCCCAGCACCTTCGTAAGTGCTGGGCACACCCCACAGCGTGATGATTTGGTGGTGTTCCTCAAGGACACGCCCCTTTTCCGGAAGCGTTCTTTTTTGGGGGGGGGGCGCAACTAGGAACATTCACCCTGAGCTCCACAATGTCTAGAACCGGCCCTGCACGCACATACACCCAGAGGAGGAAGACAGGCTCAGACTTCACCTATTATGACCAGATACCAACAACAAAAAAAGTTGTTAGAAAAATAAAAACACAGATATTAGGAGAATATAAACAGCTGCACATTTAATTTGTGTTTTTTGTTTTTTTATTCATCAATCTATAGTAGGTGCTAATAGTATGCATTGTGAGTGGGCAAATATGGTAAAAAATAAACAAATATGCAAAAACTAAGTTTCTCTAAACGTTATCCTCTAATAACATGTTACATACAGGAGTATATGTGTATCCAACATAGTAAATATCTCACTGCTTTCATTTATTATGGGGGGGCTCAGCACTCAGCGAAGGTTACACACATGTCCAGCAGGCACTGCCTTGCTCTGATAAATCCCTGAGGCTGCTCCAAATCTCCTCCACGGGTCAGAGAAGCATGTGATGAGCTCCACCAATCAGAGGAGGAGGGGCGAGTTGCTCCCTTGCTCCCCCATGTTCTGTCCCCTATGGTCGCTGCAACATTTATGTAATGTTTTCACTATCTGAACCACGCACATTTACAAGGGGATGAAGTGCCAGATAGGGATTTATGACAGGCATCAAGATACAGATGCCCGTCCTAATCCCGATGCCGGAATGCAGAAAGATGCGGGACCGAACGAGGTAGCGCCCGTCCTCTTAGCCATGGGGGGGGGGGGGGGGAGGGTTAGGTTTAGGGCACCCCGGCTGGATTTAGGGTTAGGCACCCCCCGGGAAGGGGTGGGCTAGGGTTAGGGGTGGGTTAGGTTTAGGGCACGGGGAGGGGGGGTTAGGCACCCATAAAGGAGGGTTCGGGTTGGGGGGGGATGGGTTAGCTGTACTTAGCACCGCTGTCGGTATTTCCTTTCTTCGACCAGTCGTTGCCTGGATTTCAACCGGTGGCTATACGGCCGACGGCAATACAATTCCATTCCTTTACAAGGTATGCCCAAACTGCAAACCTGGGGAGAACAGAGCGTATGGCAATTCCAAATGCTACGCTTGGCTGTACTAGTAGGTGCCCTTGCAGACATAATATTACCACTTATTTGGTAAAAGGAAATCGTGCGCTCTTACTATATATATGTATAAGCAGCTATCTATTTTAGTAAGATCAGAATGAACTGATAACCAATAATGAAGGACCACAATATAGAAGCGCTTGTAATAAAGAACATGTATCTAATAAGCGTGTTATGAGGAGTCCTAAATGGATAAACTTTGATACAATATGGCCTGGCAATAACTGAAATTATAAACTATGTCAAAAAAATAAAATATAACAAAATTATAACAAAATTAAAAACGCCTGTTAAGTTAGACCAGCAATGTCTGACACACAGTGCGCTACTTATAAAAACATGAAAGTGAGATGTTTATAACTCTTTTAGTGGAGTATATGTCAGCTGGGAGTCCCGTATAATGGAAAAGGATCCGGAGCACCGGTGGACTTACCCTACCTTTCCCTGACGGCAGCAAGGGCGACAGTGAGCGGCTAGCAGAACAAAGGTGAATACTGCTGCCCGCTAAGCGCCTTCTGGTTGTGCTTGTCCGGGGTGAGCTTTCTCCCTGGCTTCTTGTTGAAACGCCGATAACGGGAGTGTTTTTGCCTCGTGTGCTTGAGCTTCCTCTGACGAAGTGACGTCAGTCCGGGGTCCCGCTTACACCAACGCGTTTCGTCACGATATGGACTTTTTCAAGGTGTCTGTAGTGCTGTGTTAGCCCTGTTATATTCTACAGGAAATGTTCTGATTGGCTCTTTTCTTGCTTCTGAGATTGGAAGCTGAATCCATGTATACGGTTGGTAAAATGATTGGTGTTTAAAAGGTATAATCTTTATTGGTATCTTTGAAGTAAAAAATATATAAAATATGTAGCACAATGTTTCTTGATAAAATTGTAAAAGAAGCTATAATGACATTTCTTACATTTCATGCTTTTCAATTAGACGCAGCAGTGTGTACAGAGTAATGCCTAGTCTTAAAATGAATAAAAATAATGAATAAAAATAATAATATTAATAAGGTAAAAATGTATATAAATATAAATAAATAAATAAAGTTTATTTGTGAATTAGAAAGGTCTGATCTATGGTTCAGATAATGATAAGTATGAGCACAACCATCAGCGTGGCGTATGCAGGTATATAGTGACTTGACATCACAGGTTACTAAATAAAAGGAGTCCTTCCAGGTGATGCTTTTGAGGTCTTGTAGTACCGTTGTGGTGTCCTTAATATAGCTTTTTTGTTTGGTCACTAGTGGCTGTAGAAATAATATGGATACCCTCCACCTTAAAGGACTGAACATAGATTTTGATCTGGGAGCCTTTCTTAAAACCTGATCTATATACTTCATTATACCACTATCATAAAATATCAGTCATTCCATATAAATCATATCATTGAGATACATCCCTATATTGATTTAAATATGTGCACACCCACGTATATCTATTTATCCTTATTTATATTTATATACATTTTTACCTTATTAATATTATTATTTTTATTCATTATTTTTATTCATTTTAAGACTAGGCATTACTCTGTACACACTGCTGCGTCTAATTGAAAAGCATGAAATGTAAGAAATGTCATTATAGCTTCTTTTACAATTTTATCAAGAAACATTGTGCTACATATTTTATATATTTTTTACTTCAAAGATACCAATAAAGATTATACCTTTTAAACACCAATCATTTTACCAACCGTATACATGGATTCAGCTTCCAATCTCAGAAGCAAGAAAAGAGCCAATCAGAACATTTCCTGTAGAATATAACAGGGCTAACACAGCACTACAGACACCTTGAAAAAGTCCATATCGTGACGAAACGCGTTGGTGTAAGCGGGACCCCGGACTGACGTCACTTCGTCAGAGGAAGCTCAAGCACACGAGGCAAAAACACTCCCGTTATCGGCGTTTCAACAAGAAGCCAGGGAGAAAGCTCACCCCGGACAAGCACAACCAGAAGGCGCTTAGCGGGCAGCAGTATTCACCTTTGTTCTGCTAGCCGCTCACTGTCGCCCTTGCTGCCGTCAGGGAAAGGTAGGGTAAGTCCACCGGTGCTCCGGATCCTTTTCCATTATACGGGACTCCCAGCTGACATATACTCCACTAAAAGAGTTATAAACATCTCACTTTCATGTTTTTATAAGTAGCGCACTGTGTGTCAGACATTGCTGGTCTAACTTAACAGGCGTTTTTAATTTTGTTATAATTTTGTTATATTTTATTTTTTGACATAGTTTATAATTTCAGTTATTGCCAGGCCATATTGTATCAAAGTTTATCCATTTAGGACTCCTCATAACACGCTTATTACCACTTATTTGCCTAGCACAGCACAGTTTGCAGTGCGTTAAATAAGAAGTCATGAAGATTTTCTTATCATGTAGCTTAGGTTATTAGTAACTAGCTGTTGATTTCGGCTTCAACCACAACGAGATCGCTTCTGCCAACATTTTTTTATTTGAGGTGCTCTAGTTGTATTGCTTTGCATAGAGGCCCTGTAGCAGGAGTGGCCCATGTGACCAGCAGCGCCTTCACCCACCTCTCACACCTATGTCACTGTGTGCCCTGTGCACAGATTGTTATGTAACCTCTCCTATTCACCCACCTCTCACACCAATGTCACTGTGTGCCCTGTGCACAGACTGCTATGTAGCCTCTCCTATTCACCCACCTCTCACACCAATGTCACTGTGTGCCCTGTGCACAGACTGCTATGTAGCCTATCCTATTCACCCACCTCTCACACCAATGTCACTGTGTGCCCTGTGCACAGACTGCTATGTAGCCTCTCCTATTCACCCACCATTTACACCAATATCACTGTGTGCCCTGTGCACAGACTGCTATGTAACCTCTCCTATTCACCCACCTCTCACACCAATGTCACTGTGTGCCCTGTGCACAGACTGCTATGTAACCTCTCCTATTCACCCACCTCTCACACCTATGTCACTGTGTGTCCTGTGCACAGACTGCTATGTAACCTCTCCTATTCACCCACCTCTCACACCAATGTCACTGTGTGCCGTGTGCACAGACTGCTATGTAACCTCTCCTATTCACCCACCACTCACACCTATGTCACTGTGTGCCCTGTGCACAGACTGCTATGTAGCCTATCCTATTCATGTAGAAGAGTATATATACAATATACAATACCCAGCGCTAATATATAATATATTTTTATAAAAAAATGTTTGAAACCATCATAATAATCATATGAATAAGCAGCACAGTAAATCGATGTGCTTGTGGCAGCACATAAATACACATGGGAACCAGGTGTATCAGAAAATGTAAAAAAGTATGAATATCTGCGCTAATATAAATGTGTCTCCTAGAGGACTGATGTGAACGAATCACCACTATCACAGATTATAATATATGTTTTACTATTATAATTCAATTGACCGGTCAATGTAAAAGACAAATTAACCATCACAAACATTTAACAATCAATATAAAATTAATAAACACATTTTGCCAGTAGGTTGATATATTTCTATGTATAAAAAAGGATCACTGGAGGAGGTGGATCCAAATAAATAGTATTATATGGACAAGTGTTGTCATCCAAAATATAGATGTGCGTTATTCCGTGTATATCCACATCTGCAGTAAATAAATCGTTGATCTCACCATGGGTTAAATAAACTGATTGTTAATTGTAATAGGCTCCATAGCGCTGCATGTCCTGGAAGGCAATGTCATAGGGCAATGTCGTAGTGGCTCCTTTATAGTTAGATGATGTTGATCCGGCCGCGTCTCGATCCAAGCCTCTACTCCAGCTGCCGGCAAGTATCCAGCAGGACCGCGAGTCTCGCGTCTCAGCTTGCAGATAGTAAAGCCAATGCTCAATGGATATAAATATTCCATCGGGTCCAAAAGCAGTCCGCTGACGCGTTTCGCTCCACAGGTCTGGGGCTTTATCAAAGAGTGATAGTGGTGACTCGTTCACATCAGTCATCTTGGAGACACATTTATATTAGTGCAGATATTCATACTTTCTTACATTATCCTATTCAGGTGACTGCGGGCCCAAAGCACCTCTCCCCCCACCCCTTACCGGCCACGCGCATGGTACAACACCTATCTCACCAATGTCACTGTGTGCCCTGTGCACAGACTGCTATGTAGCCCATCCTACAGTATTCAGGTGACCGCGGGCCCAAAGCCCCTCTCCCCCACAACTTACCGTCAGCGTGCATAGTGCCACACCTACATATCTCACCAATGTCACGTGAAAACAACTGTAGCAAGAAATTAGTTATGGTATTGAGGCCTATTTATCAATATTGCTCAATAAAGATTTTCTAGACACCTTTTTTTCACTCCAATTCGTCAATAAAAGTTTGGCAGGCGGTAAGAAAAGACATATGGCTCTACCTGTCAGTCACGATCCCCAATGCAAATGCCAAGCTGATTCACACATGTCAACTGCACTGGATGCCAAGACTTGTTAAATAGGAGATAGCCAACTTCCACATGAAACGTCTACTGCCAGCAATTCCTAACGATAGCCACTACAGCCACGACCTTTAATAATTAAAAAAAAAAAACCCTGTCTCCAAACAAAACAACCATTTTCCCTTGATATACAGAGGAAATGGTGGCTGTAATTTTACGTACTGCCTGTTGAGCTAGGCAATATGTGCATAATAATTTCTAAAAGTAAAAAAAGATTTTCAGTGTAGTACCTTCCCATAGGCAGCGGGTGGCACTGTTACTGAGGAGGTATTAGATGGCAACTGCAGAACCAAGCTTCCCAACATCCACAATTTAAAGAAAATTTAAAATCAGGACATGCTCTCCTCATATTTATACTGTGCCCCTAGTCCCAAATGACATGCCAAAAAAAAACCAGGACTGTTGAAGCAGTATGGACAGTTGCAGGTATGATAAACAGTAGCACTTGTTTACTAAAATAAGTTAAAAGTGATAAAAAAAATAACTAATAAATATAATAAAAAATATAAATTTTATACCCCCCCAAAAAAACATAATACTATAGTAACAGAATATATACAGGCGTACGGTTCAGATATTAGCTCTCATGAGTTCTCACGTCGCTTTGCCCCTTAGTGACAGGGAAGTAGCCGTTTGTGAATTGGACGCTCTGTGTAAAAGCTGTTAGCTGTAAGAACAGTCTCTAGTAATGGAATTAGATGGTTCCTGGTCGCTTACTGAAGCCCGGCCTGTTTCCAGCTATGGTTGTGTGGTCCTGGTACATCCAGCTGTCACTATTATATATTTGTAAACTTCAATTTTGCTCAGTGGCACCGACGACATGACATTTATTAATGTCAGGGAAGGGTCATATATGTAGTAGCTGGATTACTGCACTTTCTGTTTTATGGTTACAGTCACCCTGAATGGCTTCTAGTTATTCTTCGCAGACAGAATATGATGCACAGAACACAGCAACCCCCCCCCCCCCCCCCCTAAATATTCCACATGGGACAAATACAATCTCAGCTCTAGGAAAGGATTTTTTCTATCCAATATGAGATTTTTTTATTATAAACATTCATTATCATACATCATATAAATAGAATATTTGATCCCATTAAGGTGCACCTGTCACGCCACATAACGCCACACTCAAATGTTCCTAGATAAGTCTGGGCCAGGAGCCCACCGGCCACGCTGTGATTAACCCTTTCTGTGTGCTCCCCAAAACACGGCGGCTTTTCATTTGCACGGCGGAGCCGGCGACATTTCGCAGGAAACCCAGCACAAAAGGATGGAGGCAGATTAATAAAACGAGCCAAATGTGTTTAGCAAAATAGGCCGCACTAGCCAAAATAACATGGATGATAAATAGGCGCCATACAATAAATGCCAGCAGGTGCGGTGTATGACTACATATATTTAACGCTAAATCACTGTGTAAAAAAAGGCATCCAGCAATTATTACAGCAAGTTTCCTCTCTACGTGACAATCCCACAATGTAATATTCATTATAGCTTTCCAGCTCTCATGCTAACCCACTGCTCCATGCTCCTTCCTCACTATCTACCCCATCTGTGTCGCCCCTGTCTGTCTGCCCCTCCCCTTTAGAATGTAAGCTCTCACGAGCAGGACCCTCGTTCCTCATGTCCTTCTCCTTCCCCTACCTATACTATCATCTACTCCAGTCCTAACCCCCCAATAGGCACCTAACACCTGGTTGCTGAGGCCCTGCTGCTTGTGTTATGCAGCTATGTGTATACACCATGCCCTTGTCCTGCACTGTTATGTACTGTTAATAACTGTTTCTCTTGTGTGCTCATTTATGTACTTTGTAAGGCGCTGCGGGACCTTTGTGGCACCATATAAAAAAAGGATAATAATAATTGGTGTGATGTGTGTATCTCTCTAAATCCAGCAGGAACACAAACCTTGTCTGCCAAATAATTTTAAGGACATGAATTATTTCCTAATGATAAATCCCTGTGTGGTCTCATCTGCTTTCAATGAATTGACTGTTTTGCTTCCAGACCCCAGATGTAGCATTACACACCTACCTGCGGAACATATGTAGGACACATAACAACAACAGAAATATATAAGTGAGGGGAAATTGCTTCAATACGGAATGTTTATGTAATGCGATAAAATAAATGGCTGTCTTCCATCAAACACAAATAAAAAATATCACGTAACAATTATGTAACAGCAAAATACAACAGTACAGTCTTTCCAGAGAATGTGCCAGGTAACAGTCTACTATGCGATTACTAGCAACCCAACACAAAGAAGAATCGTTAGAATGTCTTTGTAATTAGTACAGTTTCTTACATGCTGCAGCGTTACAGCTTAAACCTTATGCCTCAAGTTCAACTACATACAATAGGCTGCACTCTCAGTAATGTCACTGGTTCCTAACGACTAGATAGGCTGCACTCTCAGTAATGTCACTGGTTCCTAATGACTGGATAGGCTGCACTCTCAGTAATGTCACTGGTTCCTAATGACTGGATAGGCTGCACTCTCAGTAATGTCACTGGTTCCTAACGACTAGATAGGCTGCATTCACAGTGATGTCACTGGTTCCTAATGACTGGATAGGCTGCACTCTCAGTAATGTCACTGGTTCCTAACGACTAGATAGGCTGCATTCACAGTGATGTCACTGGTTCCTAATGACTGGATAGGCTGCACTCTCAGTAATGTCACTGGTTCCTAACGACTGCATAGGCTGCACTCTCAGTGATGTCACTGGTTCCTAATGACTGGATAGGCTGCACTCTCAGTAATGTCACTGGTTCCTAATGACTGGATAGGCTGCACTCTCAGTAATGTCACTGGTTCCTAATGACTGGATAAGCTGCACTCTCAGTGATGTCACTGGTTCCTAATGACTGGATAGGCTGCACCCTCAGTAATGTCACTGGTTCCTAACGACTGGATAGGCTGCATTCACAGTGATGTCACTGGTTCCTAATGACTGGATAAGCTGCACTCTCAGTGATGTCACTGGTTCCTAGTGACTGGATAGGCTGCACTCTCAGTAATGTCACTGGTTCCTAATGACTGGATAGGCTGCACTCTCAGTAATGTCACTGGTTCCTAACGACTAGATAGGCTGCATTCACAGTGATGTCACTGGTTCCTAATGACTGGATAGGCTGCACTCTCAGTGATGGCACTGGTTCCTAGTGACTGGATAGGCTGCACTCTCAGTGATGTCACTGGTTCCTAGTGACTGGATAGGCTGCACTCTCAGTAATGTCACTGGTTCCTAATGACTGGATAGGCTGCACTCTCAGTGATGGCACTGGTTCCTAGTGACCGGATAGGCTGCAGTCTCAGTGATGTCACTGGTTCCTAGTGACCGGATAGGCTGCACTCTCAGTAATGTCACTGGTTCCTAACGACTAGATAGGCTGCATTCACAGTGATGTCACTGGTTCCTAATGACTGGATAGGCTGCACTCTCAGTAATGTCACTGGTTCCTAACGACTAGATAGGCTGCATTCACAGTGATGTCACTGGTTCCTAATGACTGGATAGGCTGCACTCTCAGTAATGTCACTGGTTCCTAACGACTGCATAGGCTGCACTCTCAGTGATGTCACTGGTTCCTAATGACTGGATAGGCTGCACTCTCAGTAATGTCACTGGTTCCTAATGACTGGATAGGCTGCACTCTCAGTAATGTCACTGGTTCCTAATGACTGGATAAGCTGCACTCTCAGTGATGTCACTGGTTCCTAATGACTGGATAGGCTGCACCCTCAGTAATGTCACTGGTTCCTAACGACTGGATAGGCTGCATTCACAGTGATGTCACTGGTTCCTAATGACTGGATAAGCTGCACTCTCAGTGATGTCACTGGTTCCTAGTGACTGGATAGGCTGCACTCTCAGTAATGTCACTGGTTCCTAATGACTGGATAGGCTGCACTCTCAGTAATGTCACTGGTTCCTAACGACTAGATAGGCTGCATTCACAGTGATGTCACTGGTTCCTAATGACTGGATAGGCTGCACTCTCAGTGATGGCACTGGTTCCTAGTGACTGGATAGGCTGCACTCTCAGTGATGTCACTAGTTCCTAGTGACTGGATAGGCTGCACTCTCAGTAATGTCACTGGTTCCTAATGACTGGATAGGCTGCACTCTCAGTGATGGCACTGGTTCCTAGTGACCGGATAGGCTGCAGTCTCAGTGATGTCACTGGTTCCTAGTGACCGGATAGGCTGCACTCTCAGTGATGTCACTGGTTCCTAGTGCAGGATAGGCTGCACTTTCAGTGATGTCACTGGTTCCTAGTGAATGGATAGGCTGCATTCTCATAATCCAGTGTGATGTTTTTTCTACAAAGCAATATATCAGTGTATTATATAAAGATGTATCCAACCTAGGATTTTTACTAAGGTTCTGGTTTACTACTTCCATTTTGTTTTAGTGGACACATTACTGTGTACACAATTCTTCCAAGAGAAGGTTGTCGGAGTTATTCCCATCCTGCTTTATTTTTTCTGTAAATTAGGTTCTGGATTTAATCTGGTATTAGGAAGAGACTTTTGTAAAAAGATTAGGTAGTCTGCTCAACCCTAAAACATGGAATTAGTGCATCTCAGTGTTATATCCACTCTTAAACCCAGACGTACCTGTAGCATTCAGCTATTCAAGACTAACCGCCTTTATATATACGTGCCTACCTTTGAAAAAGCATTTCAGGGAGATTATGAAAGTAGCACCTGTGAGCGCGGCGGTAAAGTGGGCGTGTCATGCTACATCTGAGGGGCGTGTCATAAACTGACTTACCTAAAAATGTCAATGAGCCGCAAGAGCAGTTACTAAGCTCTACTTGTTGATGAAAACACACTAATACTTTTCAGAAAATACATGTAGCCCTAGGGATCATTGTGTCTTATACCCAATGCAGGGAAATTATACTAATGATCCCATTTGAATGTATATATCTCTGTTTATTTTTATATATAACAGCTTCATAATGGGGGTATGGGGCAATAAAGGGAGATAAGTAGACTCTTCAGGGAGACCGGGAGATTGCTGCTATATCAGGGAGCTGACAAGTATGAGTTTATACAATAATATGGAAAAATCTTTGTCTTCCATTCATTTACGAAATGCACACATACAGTATAAAGCTTCACTTCAGATGTGCATTTAATAAACAGGATCATGACAATGCTGGTATATGTGTAAATCTATATAAGAGGATGTCTTTGAGAGCTAGACGGTATGATTTCAAGTGCCTTTTATCTCCACAGTTTGACTTTAAAACAGACTAGAAAATCAGCTTAGAGGTTACGTGAGGCATGTTTTCCTCTATGCCAGCTGAGAGGGAACAGCGTTTATTAAATGCAGAACTTATTTGCTCTGATTCTTGAGAAGGATGCAAATTTGGGGGACAGGCAGAGCTGAGAGAGAGGCAGGCAATCCCTATAATTCTGGATCATGTCTATTGTGACGTGCACAGTGGGGGAAATTACATCGCCTACAGGCAGTTTTGCTCTTTGAAGACTGAATTTTACTCAATGAACTATTTTTAAAACTGTAGTAAATTGTAGAGACTCGGAAGGTGAGCAGAGTATTGGAATA
This sequence comes from Taudactylus pleione, assembly GCA_031769625.1. Classification (NCBI taxonomy): domain Eukaryota; kingdom Metazoa; phylum Chordata; class Amphibia; order Anura; family Myobatrachidae; genus Taudactylus; species Taudactylus pleione. The sequence continues at coordinate 1,219,916 of JAUIMM010001093.1, forward strand.
AAAGCCTGCCTGTGTTTTTTTTCTAATCCAAACGGATTGATTTACATCCCTTTCAAACACTTGCCCTTAATACTGCCATGAGCGATTTCTGCTGCTTTATCTACTCGCACAAACAACCACCAGCAGCAGAAATATAGTGTATTGTATAGTGTAGGTATGGGCAGCCACATAGTCACCTGCTCCAAAAGCCACTGTATATTACCAATACAAAGTAACCATGGCCTCACAGACCTTAACACATACATGTAGGATTTCTGCTGCATTGTGGGTAATATAGATGCTATTGGCACAAAGTGAGAACATTAAATTACTTTATGCACTCAAAATAAAGGCTAGATTGTGAAGACTGTAGCTACAGTAGGTTCCAGTCATTAATACCACATGAATGGTGGCAATGGTAATGTAGATAACCCAAATGCATAGCTAGCTAGGTTATACCATTACCTTACTCAAAGAATGAGATGTCAATTGGAAATTAACAGCATGTCACTAGTGCTAATAATACCAGTACATTCCTAGGACTGTGCTGTGTAATGTAGGCAGGGTAAGTGTATGTTGTACGGATGATGGGTCTGATGGGATTGTAGTGTATAGTGTAGGCGTGATGGGGATTGTACTGTATAGTGTAGACATGATGGGGATTGTACTGTATAGTGTAGGCGTGATGGGGATTGTATTGCATAGTGTAGGCATGATGGGGATTGTACTGTATAGTGAAGACATGATGGGGATTGTAGTGTATAGTGTAGGTATGATGGGGATTGTACTGTATAGTGAAGACATGATGGGGATTGTAGTGTATAGTGTAGGTATGATGGGGATTGTAGTGTATAGTGTAGACATGATGGGGATTGCATTGTATAGTGTAGGTATGATGGGGATTGTACTGTATAGTGTAGACATGATGGGGATTGTACTGTATAGTGTAGACATGATGGGGATTGTACTGTATAGTGTAGACATGATGGGGATTGTATTGCATAGTGTAGACATGATGGGGATTGTACTGTATAGTGTAGGTATGATGGGGATTGTATTGCATAGTGTAGGCATGATGGGGATTGTACTGTATAGTGTAGGCATGATGGGGATTGTACTGTATAGTGTAGGCATGATGGGGATTGTACTGTATAGTGTAGGCATGATGGGGATTGTACTGTATAGTGTAGACATGATGGGGATTGTACTGTATAGTGTAGACATGATGGGGATTGTACTGTATAGTGTAGACATGATGGGGATTGTATTGCATAGTGTAGACATGATGGGGATTGTATTGTATAATGTAGGTATGATGGGGATTGTATTGTATAGTGTAGGTATGATGGGGATTGTAGTGTATAGTGTAGGTATGATGGGGATTGTAGTGTATAGTGTAGACATGATGGGATTGTACTGTATAGTGTAGGCGTGATGGGGATTGTATTGTATAGCGTAGACATGATGGGGATTGTAGTGTATAGTGTAGGCGTGATGGGGATTGTATTGTATAGTGTAGGCGTGATGGGGATTGTACTGCATAGTGTAGACATGATGGGGATTGTAGTGTATAGTGTAGGCGTGATGGGGATTGTACTGCATAGTGTAGACATGATGGGGATTGTAGTGTATAGTGTAGGCGTGATGGGGATTGTATTGTATAGTGTAGGTATGATGGGGATTGTAGTGTATAGTGTAGACATGATGGGATTGTACTGTATAGTGTAGGCGTGATGGGGATTGTATTGTATAGTGTAGGCATGATGGGGATTGTACTGTATAGTGTAGACATGATGGGGATTGTAGTGTATAGTGTAGGTATGATGGGGATTGTATTGTATAATGTAGGTATGATGGGGATTGTAGTGTATAATGTAGGTATGATGGGGATTGTAGTGTATAGTGTAGACATGATGGGGATTGTACTGTATAGTGTAGACATGATGGGGATTGTATTGTATAGTGTAGGTATGATGGGGATTGCATTGTATAGTGTAGACATGATGGGGATTGTAGTGTATAGTGTAGGTATGATGGGGATAGTAGTGTATAGTGTAGACATTATGGGGATTGTATTGTATAGTGTAGGTATGATGGGGATTGTATTGTATAGTGTAGACATGATGGGGATTGTAGTGTATAGTGTAGGTATGATGGGGATTGTAGTGTATAGTGTAGACATGATGGGGATTGCATTGTATAGTGTAGGTATGATGGGAATTGTAGTGTATAGTGTAGGCGTGGAGGAATGGTGGACGGAGTGTGCCTGCAAATTCATTGTTAGGCTGGACATCGGAATCTGATGGTTACTAACCATCAAAGTTTTTGTTGAGATGGTAGTGTTTTTACCATGTGATTATGGTGGTCTGATGTTTGCCACCAACAAATGGAAATCATTTGATGGTGTGTCGATCTTTTTTTTTTTTTTTTAATTCCTGATAGCTATGCCTTCACTGGCTTCATCCTGGCTACTGTGTCTGTATCAGGGCATCTTCATGGCTTCATTGAAGGCTCTCTCTCACTCTTTGTCTGCCTCAGACGTGACCCTGCTCAGTCCCTGACTCCTTCCCCTCTCTAGGCTGCTGCTAAGCAACAGGGCACTGCTACCTCTGATTGTCTCTCACTGTCTTTTGCTGTTTCAGCACCCTGGCCAACTCCTATACAGCAGCTTGATGCAATATTTTTTTCTGTGACTTTCCTTCACTAATATCATCACTGCTTGGCTGCCTTTTGTCACAGATGAATGGTTCATACACCTAAACCTTCCTCGACCAATGCTGTATAGAATAGTAAAAGCTCCATCAAAATCCGTCCACTGGTTCAAGAGATTAGCCCAAACGAACACACCGACCCCTAAACCGGAGACTTTATTATATATATCATACAAACAGATGTGTCCACACACTTCTCTGTAGCGCTGAGCGTCTTTCCATGCAACTTCTTACCTTCAACTGCGTCTTATTCGCACAACGGTTGACATAGAACGCACAGGCAGCTTCTGCAGATGAAAAAGATATGCAGCATGCCTATATTCTGTGTGCGACTGCTGTTATATCTGCATGCGAAATGCTACGTTAGTGTCATAGCCGCTTACATTGTAACGTAGCATTTTGCATGCAGGTACACCCGCAGTTGCACACAGAACATAGATAGGCATGCTCCATAGCATTTCACTCAGCAGTAACTGCTTGTGTGCTCTTTTTGCACAGCTGTGCGATTAAGACGCACCAGAAGGTGAAAAGTTGCACGAAAAGACAAATCGACGCTACCGAGTCACATGGCACTCACACGTTATGTGTAGCGCAGGGAGGACAGATGTATGTGGACACATCTGTAGAGTAGAAATAATAGAATCTTTTCCATATCGAATAACTGCATCTACATATAAGAAAGAGGAAACAACAACGGTAACACATTTCCAACATCCAACACAGAGAGCAGATTCCCCAAATGTCTACCTCTAAGTACATCTACAGATCTGGATCCAGAGAGTGTTTGCATGATAAAATATAGAAGTCTATCACTACAACTGTTTTTTAATAAGTCCCTTGAAGTATGACTTGTTCTTGAAACAGTCTGTTGTAAACTCATGAACATACTGTTGCTGTTATCTGATAGGATTCGAACATTTGTAACCAAGACTCAATCAGTACAGTTCACGGTCATTTTTACTGAAATTCCCAGCTCTTGCGTCCGATTTTGTTTTGTGGCTTAGAGCGGTAACCATCGGGACATACAATAAGTGCGAATCGGACGCATTCGCAGACTGAAAAAATTGGCCGCTTGAGAGCTGCATGGAAATTGTGTGCACCCCTGATTCAGGACTACTGTATTCCATGCTACAGGGAAATAAAGGACGAGTCTTACATAATTATAAATGGTCTAAAACACAAATGAAATATCACACAGATGGGCAGCTTTCGGCAAACAATGGCAAACATTTATCCAGGAAACCCCAACTTCAAGTGTAGCACATACCAGATTGCGGACCGGCTCTGATTTGCAGAATTACAGATGCGTTGCCAATAAAGAGAGAACATATTCACATATGAGCAATTGCAGATGATTACTACACAGTACTGTTATGTATTTGCACTGATTACAAACTGTTATAAACTATTGTATATAGTAACAGTTATTGATATATTATTGCTACAGATGTGTCCTGCTACATCTTTGCTGCGTATCCGTGCCCATGAGCTGATACGCGCACTGCGTTCTGGCCCGCGGAATCAGTATGATTTCCCGCATGGCTGGCGGTTCAAATCCCGACAGCGGTAGCCCAGCAGGGGTGAAGATCCCCGACTGCTAAAAAGGTAAGGGTCGCTAACCTAATTCCCTACCCTAACGCTAACCATCCTTTAGGGGTGCCTAACCCTAACCTCCCCCCAAGTGCCTAACCCTAACCCCCCTCTAAGTGCCTAAACTTAACCCCCCCCCCATCCCGCAGCCTAAACCTGTGTCCTGGGGGGGTGCCTAACCCTAACCTCCCCCCTGGGGTGCCTAACCCTCCCTTCCCCTAGAATAACCCTAACCCTACCGGGGGTCAGCCAAGCCCCAAGTCCCCCCGGGAGCCCCTAACCTAACCCTCCCCCCTGCGGTTGTCCGTTCCCGGCGCCAAGCTTACCTTCGATCGTGATGTCGGGGCGTCGGGCTCCCGGCGTACTGCAGGTAAAATGACAGGCGTCGGGATTTCAACGCCTGTCATTAGACCCTTGCAGGGATTAGACAGTCGGTAGTCATTTAGACCGTCGGTATCCCGAATGCATACCCTCACCCGCGCCTCCATTGGAATGCATGGTGCGATCACAGTGCGTGCCATAGCGTACCGTATGCTGCTGCGGGTAACCGCGTGGCATGATGCGTACGCACGTTTGCAGCACAGTCGGCAAATATGTAGCAGGACACACCTGTAGCTTACTTCTAAGAAGCTTTAAAAAGAATAATAGTAAAAATAAAATAAAAAAATAAACCTGTGGCATTCCAGCTGCTGTGGAAATACATATACCAGAATGCACTAACAGCAAAACTGTGGCAGTGCATGCTGGGATGTGTGGTTCCCACAGTAGCTAGAGGGTCACAGGTTGCCTACCCCTGGCTTAAAGTATTGTTGGCTGTAACTTTGAGTGATGTGATGTGATGCATAGCAGCATATTAGAACATACTGTACATCGGCTAACAATAAATGACTAGCATAACAGGTGCAATAAAGCAGGTTATTACATGTACACGCTACTGATGTTTTCTCAGCATTAGCTCACTAGTGTAGGACCAGGTATTGATCGCTGGTTAGAGAATGGATGTACAGTATTCTGATAAAATGCAGGCAGGTAAGTGGACGGGATCTGCCGACATCATAGCTTCAGGGCGAGTCAGAAATGCTGGCATGACGAGCACTGTAATTAATCCACACTTTGGAGGGCGGTGCAGACAGTGAGAGGTCAGAGCGAGGGCCCTGACTACGGTTCAGGTAACGATGCTGCTTAGAGAGCACAAGAATCTTCTCTCAGGCCTCTTTTGTCTTTGCCATCTGGAATGTGAAATCTACCTGGCAGGGCAGTCAGCCTGCGGAGTGATGCCCTTTTGTGGCTCATTGCATAAATAAACGCTGCTGTCTGGTCAGATTGGGCAGACTCTCTCCTGTGTGTCATATTATGCCAGGCAACTGTTTTAGCAGGAGAGAGGCAGCAGCAGAGACTGGCACCGTGGGAGAGCATTGCTGCGTGGCGCAGGTCTTCCCACCGGGACAAACGGGCTGAGAAAGTCATCTCAGCCCATTTGCACCTAATCAGTGGATGCACGGACACATATATCAAAGATGAGGACATTGAGCTTTGACCCTGCAAAAGAGCAGCAGACACCGCGGCCCAGAGAGCCCACAGGTGGTCAGCATACTGCTTTACTACAGTCACAGATATAACAGCAGACACCGCGGCCCAGAGAGCCCACAGGTGGTCACCATACTGCTTTACTACAGTCACAGATATAACAGCAGACACCGCGGCCCAGAGAGCCCACAGGTGGTCAGCATACTGCTTTACTACAGTCACAGATATAACAGCAGACACCGCGGCCCAGAGAGCCCACAGGTGGTCAGCATACTGCTTTACTACAGTCACAGATATAACAGCAGACACCGCGGCCCAGAGAGCCCACAGGTGGTCAGCATACTGCTTTACTACAGTCACAGATATAACAGCAGACACCGCGGCCCAGAGAGCCCACAGGTGGTCAGCATACTGCTTTACTACAGTCACAGATATAACAGCAGACACCGCGGCCCAGAGAGCCCACAGGTGGTCAGCATACTGCTTTACTACAGTCACAGATATAACAGCAGACACCGCGGCCCAGAGAGCCCACAGGTGGTCAGCATACTGCTTTACTACAGTCACAGATATAACAGCAGACACCGCGGCCCAGAGAGCCCACAGGTGGTCAGCATACTGCTTTACTACAGTCACAGATATAACAGCAGACACCGCGGCCCAGAGAGCCCACAGGTGGTCAGCATACTGCTTTACTACAGTCACAGATATAACAGCAGACACCGCGGCCCAGAGAGCCCACAGGTGGTCACCATACTGCTTTACTACAGTCACAGATATAACAGCAGACACCGCGGCCCAGAGAGCCCACAGGTGGTCAGCATACTGCTTTACTACAGTCACAGATATAACAGCAGACACCGCGGCCCAGAGAGCCCACAGGTGGTCAGCATACTGCTTTACTACAGTCACAGATATAACAGCAGACACCGCGGCCCAGAGAGCCCACAGGTGGTCAGCATACTGCTTTACTACAGTCACAGATATAACAGCAGACACCGCGGCCCAGAGAGCCCACAGGTGGTCAGCATACTGCTTTACTACAGTAACAGATATAACAGCAGACACCGCGGCCAGGAGAACCCACAGGTGGTCAGCATACTGCTTTACTACAGTCACAGATATAGCAGCAGACACCGCGGCCCAGAGAGCCCACAGGTGGTCAGCATACTGCTTTACTACAGTCACAGATATAACAGCAGACAGACAGACGGACTCAGGGCCTGATTCAGCAAGGAACGCAGCCGCGGTTTCGCGCACGCACCCGTTCGATTGTTTCACACTGCACCTGCGCGTGTGCCAACCGGCTGCTGCGATCAGGTAGTGATCGCAAAGAGCACGCAGTCTCAGCGCACATTGATTGACAGGAAGTGACCTTTTGGGGGTGGTGGCGGGGGGTGGTCAGTGAAACGCAGGCGTGCCAGTGCTTTTGAACGCCGTTACAGGGGCGTGCATAAGTAAACCCCTGCGAAGGAAAGACGCAGCCAGACGCACACAGGAAACGGCCCAATGGCCTGATTCACTTTGTGTATGCATATGCCCACCAGCCTGTCTTAAGACGCCCACTTGCGCACGTCATCTCCAGGAAGTGTATGCAACCATCGGTACATCGGGGACCATCGGCAGCATTCGCAGCGCTTAAAGTTGACTTTACCCTACCGCAAGCACTGTGAGCACTTCAGTGTAAAAACCAGCCAGGTGACGTGTACTATGACGCTGTCTGCTAATTATGCACGCCTCTGAAACGGCGTTAAGACGCTCAGACACGCCTGCGTTTGCACCTCCACTCCCCCGTTTCTAGTGGCCAGCCCCTGTTACCACCCATAAACAGCCTCTCCTGTCACTCATTCAGCTGGGCTGGCTATGCTGTGCGAGCGAACGCTTCTCGATCTTTCGCAGTGGTTCGCGCACGCACACTGCGATGCATACGCACAATGCGCACCATCGGTGGCTACGAGCGAACTCTTCTTAGCGTCCTGGTCTGAATCAGGCCCCAGATCCTGAGTGAGGTCAGGTCAACCACTATTATGCTAATGGGATCGATGGTTCTCGATGTTACCGATGTTTTCCCTGTCTAGCGAGGTATTGCGGTTGTGAGTAAAGGGAAGTGAGCGGCATTATGTAGTGGTGGGCGTCTGGTTCTTGTGCTGTGGTGTCATTGCAATCGGATTCATTAGCGTATTTTCGCAGTGGCCGGGTGCGTGCGTATGCAGACTTGCGTTCCGTGCTGAATCAGGCCCTCGGTGTTCCCAACTACGTCTCTGTATTTTAAAATACATTCAATTTAATTATTAGAACTATATGAAAAGCATAAAGTATAGACGTTTCCTTCAAAAGTAGGACGTACTCAGCAAGTTACAAATAGGAGTCGATTCAATTAACTTGCCCCCACAAATACGTTACAGCGGCCGCACTTATGGTAGCTCCAGACTCGCTGATTTCTGTTTGCAGCCCCATAGGAGGTGCCACTGCCGCTATTTCCACGTCGTTGCAATGGAAATTCGCAACTGATTTAATTGACCCCATAGTCTTAAAGTATTACAGAGCAATTACATTGCAAAACTAACTGGCAAAAGGGACCATTCCCTGCCAGGTTTGCTCACCTCAAAAGATGTTACATCAATTAACGCAGAGTTTTGTATATTTATCTGGCAGGGCGGGAGCCTCAGAAAACGATGCCAGCCCAAATCAAATGGTGGCATTAACTTTCCCAATTTTCTTTCATAATATAATCATACCACTCAGCTAAGATTCTTACTAGGTTGGCTGCAGGACCAAGATATGGGAATTGGTATGAAATACCGTCGGCCGCATGGCCGGCGGTTCGATTCCCATCAGCGGCAGCCCGGCAGGAGCAGAGTGCGACACAGCGGAAGCCCGACAGCGCTGGAAATCCCTAACTTCCCCCCAAAGTGCCTAACCCTAACCACCCTCTAAGTGCCTAACCCTAACCACCCCCTTCCCCGCTGCCTAAACCTAAGTCCCCCGGGGGGGTGCCTAACCCTAAGTCCCCCCCGGGGGTGCCTAACCCTAACCCTCCCTCCCCCTAGCCTAACCCTAACCCTCCCGGGGGGTGCCTAACCATAAGTCCCCCCCCGGGAGCCCTAAACCTAACCCTCCCCCCCCGCGGCTGTCCGCTCGCAGCGCCCGGCATCACTACGATCATGATGCCGGGCGCCGGTCTCCCGGCGTCGGGGTAATGCGGGCGTCTACATCTAGACGCCCGGCATTTCACCCTTGCCGGAATAAGACAGTCGGGAAGCCGGCTGCCGGTATTTAGGCAGTCGGCTTCCCGACTGCCTCCCAAGATATGTATGCCAATACATCCTTTACAGCAGTTTTTACCCACAATGGCCCTGAAATACTTCGTCCACATCCACCATCAAGAAGTTCCCTTAAAGGTACGCAATAATCCTCTCCTCATGACAACCAGAAGGCTCTGGCATATACTGCGCCACAAGTTACCTCAATGCCCACAAATCTATTAATCTTCCCCTCTTACAAAATTGGGAATTCCAATATGGGCAAACATCCTTCTTCATCATTTGCTAAATATCCCAGCAAGGAGACCCCGGACATTCCTCGAAGCAACGGCAAAAGTGGTGTTTCCTTTAGCTTATTTTCAGGTACAATACTATATAAGTTTGGTTTGGTGGTAAGGGTATTCTCAGATGCAGACTGGCGAAACTCCCTCGACTGGCTTATCTATCGTTGTATTCCTCCTCGTAAGGTCATCTCCATATTTTACCATTTTCTAAGTGAAGATCTTGACCATGATTTGGTTGGCCAAGGTATGCGGCAATGGCTGCAACAGTTTCCTACTCTTACTATCTCATATTTAGGGCCTCATTCAGAGCCGCTCGTTCGCGGCCGATGGTAAATGACCACGCATGCGTACGCTTCGTTCTGCGCGTGCACGAACTACTCGATGCGATCGGATTCTGTTTGCTCGCCCAGCAAAGACAGCCCAGTGTAATGAGTGACAGGAGAGGCCGTTTGTGGGTGGTAATAGGGGCAGGACACTAATAACGGAGGAGTGGAGGTGCGAACGCTGGCGTGGAGTGTTCCAACGCCGTTTCTAACGCGTGCATAATTATCAGCCAGCGTCATAGTACACGTCACCTGCCTGTTATTTACACTGAAGTCCTCGCAGTGCTTGCGGTAAGGTAAGGCAACCACAAGCGCTGCGAGCCCTTCCGATGGACCCTCGATGTACCAATGTTTCAATACACTTCCTGGAGATGACGTGCGCTAGTGGGCGTCTATAGACACAAAGTGATCGCTCGCCAACACAAAGTGGGCGTGCTTATGCTTTTCCGAGCGAGTGCCTGCCATGCATCACTTAGGAGAATTTGCATACGCTGGGTGCGAGCGATCGCATCTGACGAGTGGCTCTGATTGAGCTCCTTAGTCCATGGGCTCTCCAGATCCCATTCCCTATTAACATCTGGTTCATATAATGAATTATTTCTTAACGTAGATCACAGGACATGTTTATGCCCTCTGAGGCGATTTAGAATGGGGTTTATAGAATCCTACAATTGTCCTAGATGTGGACGATAGGAAGCGAATCTTTACCATTGCTTACGGGAGTGTCCTGTGGTTCCGGGCTTTTGGAGGCGGGGGAGAAGGGAGACTGAAGCCCACTTGGGGCTGATTCAGCACGGACCGAAACTGCGATTACACGTGCAATCGGCCCATTGTTGCGTGCTGCGCATGCATCGCAGTGCGCCAACCAGCGACTGCGATCGGGATGGCGAATGTAGCGACTACGCAGACCCATCACAGAGTGATTGATAGGAAGTGACCGTTTGGGGGTGGAGACGGAGGGGTGCTCGGCGAAATGCAGGCATGCCAGTGCGTTTGAACGCCGTTGCATGGGCGTGCATAAATTATCCACTACGATGCCTGAGTACTGATAGCGTGCGCTGAGGTTATCAATTCCTGATAAAGGTCAGAGATTGTGCAAGTGTGCGTCAGGCTGCGATTGTACTCACATGTACCGATGGTTTTGCAGTCTTGCTAAGTATTACAGATTTGTGTAAGGTAAGGTCCTTATATTGCGCTGGCACGGCATAGTGATCGCGGTGGATTAGCATATCTTCGCATTGAGACTTTGTGCGTAATCGCTATTGCATTCGCAGTTGTGATCCGTAATGAATCAGGACCTTAGTCAATAATATTTAATTTACTCTAGAATGGGCCGTTCCGTGTATCTTCCCGAGCGGGCAGAGGATTACTCATGGCAATAGGACATTATAATTGCCAGTGAGCGCAGCGGCACAGAAAACTATACTGCAAGAATGGATACTCCCTACCCCTGTAATCTTCCAATTATGGCCCGTATTCAATTTGAGGCGAAACGTCCGGATCTGCGATACTTTTTCGCCGATGACGTCCTTTTCGCCTGTTCTGCTTTTACCCTGTATTCAATTTGAAAGACTTTTTGCCTAGGCGGAAAGTCAGTGCAATGTAATAGGCGGAAAAGTTTCGCCTATGAATAGCAGGCGGAAAAAAGTGCAGAATTGGGGTTCTGGGGTGCAACGTGCGGGAACCCCCCTGCAGCCTTCAGACAGTCCCCCAAAGGTAAACTGTGTAAAAAACAAAAACAAAAAAAACACTTAAAGACACCCAAAAATGACTTTGAAAAAGGTGGCAAAAAAAAAAAAAAGTTGGGGTACAAAGTTAAAAACTAGCGAACTTGACTCTGGGGGTCCCCAAGTATGCCCCAAGTGTTTTCTTGATTGCAGATGCTTGTGGCAGGTGGATTTTTCACGATTTTTTTAACTTCACTTTAGCAACTTTTAAATATGCTGACCCCCATTTTCAAGTACCCCAAATTTGCTGGGATAAGTTACTTTCTGGAAAAAATACTCCTGAATATTATTCTGCATCAGGTATACAAAAACACTATTTAGCAGCTATTGAACCCGTTTAAAAACACCAAATACCTTCAGCAATCCAAATTGGGGGTATTGTAGTGAACCCCTAATGTCAGAGCATCTTTAGGCTAATTTCCCTGTTTCTGACAGTACTTTCCGCCTGTTCAGGTTTCGCCTGGTCCCATTTTCGCGTACTTTCAAATTGAATACGGGGATACGCGGGCCCGCGCGCGATACTTTTCCGCCTGCAAAACAGGCGAAGTAGGCGAAAAGTCCGGGCCGTGAAAAAGTATCGCGGCTCGGCTCAAATTGAATATGGCTCTATATAGGGAAAAACTCCATTTTATGGATTGTGTGGACACTCTGTTTGATAAAAAGAGGGTAACTTTATTCTTTGATACATGGAAAAGTTACATCATCACTCTACCAACCTCAATGCAATCTCACTCTCTGCAGCATACGTCTGACTCAGCGGTATGAGGTATGAGGCTTAGGCTCTTCTTGGTGATCCTCCCATTGTTGTGGCCGAAGGATGAGCGCCAGTCCCTCAGCTTCATGTACCCTGTAGCTCCCAACTTTCTTTCCAGCTCTGCCTATTGGCACCACAGCTACTTTCTGCTATTAATGTTTGGGCCTTAATCCTTTTGTACTTATTAATACGTTCACTATGTAATGTCATATTCTATACCCATATATCTCTGATTTTATACATAGAGATGTTATTTCAATGTATCTTCCATTTCATTTCATAATTTACTATTCAGACTATACTTTCTATAATGCATAGCGGGAGGGGTCCTAGGTTGCACACCCTAAGCACAATGTGAGGTGCTACCTGCTGAGACTAGTAGTGCTGCAAGCAGAAAAAGAGATAAAATGCAAGTGCACGCTAAAATAAGGAAGGACGGCCCTGATTCAGAGCGAGCGCTCTGTCAGAGCGTCCGGCTCTGAATCAGGGCCACTGATGGAAAATTCTAAGCAAAACATAAATTCCCGATCTCCAAGAGATCCATAATTAAAAGTCTATAAAAAATAATAATATTTATATATATATATATATATATATATATATATCTAAATAAATACACTATATATCCTAAATTTGCTGATGAAATAGGCAGCCATGACACCTGTAACAAGGCATCTGACCTACATGGCTCACGTTACTGCCCATGTAAATAACTGCATAGCCTCTAAATGAACGGAGGTATTTTACCATTTCAGAGCCAGCTTTTGTTGCGATTCTACTTTTTTGCAATATGACTTGCCTTGGATAAACTGGGCATTCATTTTTATTTTATAAACTACAGTGGAACAGAAATCTTTACGGTAATTATAAAGGGGAAACAAGGTGTAAAAATAATAATATAATAAAATAATAATAATAATAATAATAATAAATAGACCTTTTGAAGATTCTGCTTCCATTTATTTCTATGAAATTAGCACAGCTCTGGCAAGTTACCCATACCTTATCTGTCTGCCTAACATGTACTTATGCCAGAGCCACACATCAGTAAAATAAGTTTTTCAATTCTTTAATTGTTCTATTTTCAGCCATTGAAGGCATGAAAGGGTCAGGAGTCAGAGACATCCTGGATGAAAACCTGCTCTTGACCTCAGACTGGGGCGACGGACGGTTCATCTTTCAGCAGGACAACGACCCTAAGCACACAGCCAAGATATGAAAGGAGTGGCTTCAGGACAACTCTGTGACTGTCCTTGAGTGGCCCAGCCAGAGCCCAGACTTGAATTCGATTGGACATCTCTGGAGAGATCTGAAAATGGCTGTGCACCGACGCTTCCCATCCAACCTGATGGAGCTTGAGGGGTGTTGCAAAGAGGAATGGGCGAAACTGCCCAAAGATAGGTGTGCCAAGCTTGTGGCATCATATTCAAAAAGACTAGAGGCTGTAATTGCTGCCAAAGGTGCATCAACAAAAGTATTGAGCAAAGGCTGTGAATACTTATGTACATGTGATTCTTGTTTTTTTTTTTTTTTATTAAATTTGCAAAAATCTCAGTAAAACTTTTTACACGTTGTCATTATGGGGTATAGGGCCTGATTCAGAGCCGGTCGCTATTTGCGCTCGCTCGTCCCGAAAATAGGGGTGGCTATTCAAATGAACCGTTCGCTGTTTGCGGTCTGTTCACGCCTCTAGGTCTGAACGAGCGAACAAAACTTGCGGTCGTTTTTTGGGAAACTACGCCCCCTGGCCGCTCGCATCCTACGTCATGTCCGCTATTTATTAGATTAATCGAGTACATCGAACAGGGTATGAACTGCTCGCTATTCTTGTGGTTGTTTTTTGCTACCACAATCTTGCGAGCAGTTCTGGCTAAAAAATAACCCAGTGACGTGGTCAATGACGCTGCTGTTTTAATTATGCACACCCATAAAATGCCCGTTTTGAACTTTAAGCACGCCTGCAATCGGATTTCCACTCCCCATTTTCAAGCACCTTCCCCTGTTACCACCCACATACGCCTCATCCTGTCACTCAAATTATCAGGCATTCGCTATTTTGCGAGCACATGAATTTCGGCCGCACTGACTGGTTCGCGCATGCGTATAACGATCCGTACGCATGCGCAGTTGGGCAAACATCGCTCGGAGCGAACGAGCGCTTACGAGCGGCTCTGAATCAGGCCCATTGTGTGCAGAATTTTGAGGACAAAAATGAATTTATTCTATTTTGGAATAAGGCTGTAACATAACAAAATGTGGAAAAAGTGAAGCGCTGTGAATACTTTCCGGATGCACTGTAAGTTAAATATAGTTGGGGGCGTAGCCTGGCCAGCAATGGAGTAGGACGCCTGTCAGCTCTCCAGCCGACGTGATCCTGCTGCCTATTGAGATCTCCCACCTGGCCTGCCCTGCTGCAGATACTCACCTCAGGGTCTGGTGTCGCTCTCAGTGTCCCCAGACAGCCTCCTCTCTCTCCTGTCACCCCATGATAATGCCTCGGCCTCCTGAACAGAATCCGGTTTTATCTGGTGAACGGCACAGTTTTTCTGGTGTAAATATACAATTCCCAGTTGGCATGTTATGTGTTCGTAGAAATCTCAGGTTCTAGCCATGTGCATGGGGAAAGCTAGATACAGCAATCTGAGATACACTCTGAATGACTCACACATTTGCAGTGTATATTTACCAGAGAGCAGAGGAGCCCTCACCACTGAGCTCTGGGTTCTCCACGGTGGATGTGTGGTCTCTCCGGTGGATATGACTGCTTGGCTCCTGCTCTTCTTCCATGGCTGAGGCAGTGTCGGGACCTACTGCCTACTGCCAACTTGAACATGTCTCCTTGAGGTCTTGTTTACCGTCTCTCGGGTGAGTCCTCCCTGCTGCTGTGAGTTTTGGAACTCCCTTCTCCCCTCCATCCTCTGGACCCCCATCTGGTTTCAGCTGCCTGGTTGTTCTCTCCATCTCCGGTTCAGGGCTACCCTCTATAGAGTTTTATCGATGCCTCTCACCTGGTGTTGTTCTGCTGCTTTCTGTCCTGGTCTCCTGCACTCCCTTCATTATACTCCTCACCTACAATTATACTTACCGATGAGTTGTGTTATGGTGGAAGATTCGGTGCTCGCAGGTTCTGTACACTCATTTTCTACCTTAATTGCACCTCCTGTAGTCACCATGCAGTAAATACTTGTCTGTCTGGATTTTGGTCACAATATTGTCCATTTGGATGATTTGCCTGAGAAATTGGAAGGGACTACTCCTGGGCAGACCCTGGATTCCCGGGTTGACGACTGCTTTTTGTAAAGTCTCACTCCCTCTGAGAACATTTATTGCAAAAACTCTCCATTGTTTGCAATGATCCTGATGCTGCTCTTCCCCCCTGCCGGAATCAAAGGCCCATTGGCGTTGAGCGATCGGAGAGCAGCGGTCTTCCCACGTTTCTCTGCTTATGTTCATATGCATTGTTCTAAATTTGCCCAAATACATGGACGTCTGCGTGATCCCCGGTTCTCTGCTTTTATACTCATTCCTGTTTCTTTTTGGGGGACCGCACTCATTTCGAGTGTCACAGGGGGAATTTGTGTTAGGGGATCCGTGTATACCATAAGTTGGCGGCATGGTCATACATTGTGGGGGGAACCAGGGATGGTTATTCATTGGCGATGTAGTCAGGAAGCAGACGGTCTAAATGCCGACCGCCGGCTTCCCGACTGTCAAATCCCGGCAATGTACTAATGACAGGCGTCGAAAATCCGACGCCTGTCATTAGACCTACGCCGGGAGCCTGAAGTCCGGCATACCGAACGAAGGTAAGCTGGGCGCCGAAAGCCGCTGGGGGGGTTAGGTTTCAGGGCTCCCGGGGGGACTTAGGGTTAGGCACCCCCCCGGGAGGGTTAGGTTTAGGCTAGAGGAAGGGGGTTAGGGTTAGGCACCCCAGGGGGGAGGTTAGGGATAGCCACCCCCACGGGAGACTTAGGTTTAGGCTGCGAAAACGTGGGGATAGGTTTAGGCACTTATTAGGGTTAGGCACTTGGGGGGAGGTTAGGGTTAGGCACCCCTAAGGGAGGGTTAGCGAGGGAAATAGGGTTAGTTATGCTTACCTTATTAGCGATCAGGATCTTCACCCCTGCCGGGCTCTGCCGGCGGTATTACATACTACACCCATTCATTGTTATATATTGCTATGTTCTAGAGATGCTGGCTAGTGTATATTTTATCTCTATTGTTTATTTGCTAAATGCCTACCTTACGTAGGCAGGTTGGCTTGAGAGTGGCTCGGTCTGGTGTTAGGTTTTGTGGTACGGTATGTTGCACTGTTCCTTTTTCTAGTTCCAGTTCATATTCATCTCTATTCTCCTGGTTTCGTGTTGCATGAGCCTGAATGGCCCCTTAGGGTACCCGATTCACTACTACTATCTTTTTCATCCTTATTACTTATTCGCTTATTTGGTGGCAGAGGACCTCATTCAGAGTCGGTCGTTGCGGCCGCACGGTCGTACGCCCCCGATGTTCGCAATGCGCGTGCGCAAACTAGCTGCTACGATCAGAAATTTCTCTCTCCTTGAACACAGCCAGGTCGGTAGTTTGAGTGACAGAATGAGGCGTTTGTGGGTGGTAACAGGGGAAGGAGCTCGAAAACGGGGGAGTGGAGATCCGAACGCAGGCGTGCCTAATTATGCGAACGGCGTTTTATGGGAGTGCATAATTAACAAAGTAGTGTCATGGCACATGTGACATGGGAGGTTTGTACACTGACCTGATCGTAGTGCTTAAGAGAGGGTATGGTCAACCTTAAGCTCTACGACCAGTTCCGATGGTTACCGATGGTCTCGATTAATCCTTATATGGCCGGAGATGATGTGTAATGTGTACGAGAAGGGGGCGTATTTTTTGTCTCACGGCCGCATCCTCCCCTTGGTCGGCCAGCTAACGATCCGATCTTAAGGAGGCAACTTGCGAGTGCATCATTTGCATATCCGGCCCCTTTTCCCTTATGACCGTGCGGCCGCAACGACCGACTCTGAATGAGGTCCAGAATGCTTTGTGTTTATCCTGATGCGTCTGTACACTGGTCATGTCTCCCAATTATTTTGCTTATTGTATTCTTGTGGGTGTAAATTGTATATATAGACACGATTTAAAAAATAATACAGTACTTAAAGTTTGTCTGCTGTGTATAGAAATCAGAAACTACCCCTCGTCGAGCCCTGTCGTTATACGATATTGTACTTACTGACCTCTTGAATGGCGCTACACATCCAGTAGCAGATACATGTCTATTACGGAGGACATTCATTGATGTATTTTTAGCAGACAGGGTTCAGAATGAGAATGGATGGGACCATTTGTGCCCTGAACAACACATGAATCAGAGGACAAACTAACAAAATGGGATCTCTACCTGTGTATGTAACAGTGTATCATTTTTGAAGCCTCAGTTGCAGCTTTATGTTTGGACGGTAAACAATCCAGAGAAAAAAGTGGCTAGTTTTTTTTATGAAATGAAAATTGTTTTTTTGTTTTTTTTAACTTATACTGTACATATAAAAGCTACACAGTCTGACATTGCTGTTCTCATCTGTGACAGCTCTGGAGGTTACGGTATTGTATTGTTACTTGATTTCATAACACAAAGTGATTTCTGGTCACACAAGCAATAGAGGCCCTGATTCAGAGCCGCTCGTAAGCGGCCGCTCGTTCGTTCTGACCGATGTTCGCACATCTGCGCATGCGTATGGATTTTAATACGCATGCGCGAACCAGTGCGGCCGAAAATCGTTTGTTCGCAATATAGCGAATGCCTGCTATTTTGAGTGACAGAAGGAGGTGTATGTGGGTGGTAACAGGGGAAGGTGCTTGAAAACGGGGAGTGTGGAATTCGAACGCAGGCGTGCTTAAAGGTCAAAACGGGCGTTTTAAGGGTGTGCATAATTAATACAGCAGCGTCATTGACCACGTCACTTGTTTTTTTTTACTCAGAACTGCTCGCAAAATAGCGGTTGAAAAAACCAACCACAAGAATAGTGAGCAGTTCAAACGCTGTACGATGTACTCGATTAATCTAATAAATAGCGGACATGACGTATGGGGCGAGCGGCAAGGGGGCGTACTTTTCAAAATTACAACCGCAAGTTTTTCTCGCTCGTTCAGACTTATGGTGCATACACACGATCAGATTTTCCCTTCAGATATGAACGATAACGATTTTAAAATCGTTCAGTCGTTCATATCTGATGGAAAATCGTTCATATCTGACATGCCTGAACGATGGACGATCAACGATGCGCGTTCCCGTTTGTCAGATAATGATATCTGACATCTGATGGGTTTGCAGTCAGACTTGGACGATTCCATTCATTTTAATGCAGTCAAAAATCGTTCAATCGTTCAAAACTTTGGTAAAATCGTTCAAATCGTTCAAATCGTTCAGTCGTTCAGTCGTTCATCTGACAAATCTGACAAGTCTGACAAATCTGACCGTGTGTACGCTCCATTAGAGGCGTGAACGGACCGCAATTAGCGAACGGTTCATTTGAATAGCCACCCCTTGTTTTAGAACGAACGACCGCAAATAGCGAGTGGCTCTGAATGAGGGCCAGAGTCCATACTACAGGAGCGACACGTTTCATCAGATGGGTCACAGGATCTGCAAACACCACTGTTGTGCGACAGAGATTAGCAGCGTGCCGTAATTTCCACATGTTGCATATACAGATGTGTCCACATACAGTGGGTAAAATAAGTATATATTTACAAAGAAAAATGTGGATGTGTTCAATACTTATTAAACCCGCTGTACATCTATCCTCCGTGTGCTACAAGTCGCGCTACACATAACGCGGGAGCTCCGTGTGACTCGGTAGCGCTAAGCGTCTTTTCGTTTGACTTTTTACATTCCAGTAACTTATTCGCACAGCGATGCGAATAGGACCCACAAGCAGCTTCTGCTGATTAAAATGATATGCGGCATGCCTGGGATACAGCAATCTCAGATCATACTTGACTATTCTCCCAGGATGGCCGGGAGCCTCCAGTAAACCGTGTAACGAATTCGGTCCCCCGAAAGATGTGGGCAAGTCTCCCGGCCGGCATCACCTACCCGCACCCTCTTGCCATTTGCTCTGCCCTATAATTGGCCGTCTGGGAATCCCGTCATCACGGCTAATCTCTGCCTTTGTAGTGGGGGCGTGGCCGCTATGACGCGATCATGCAGTCCCGCCCCCCCAATTCACATCGCGCCCCCCTGCTCTGATAATCTGGCTGCCTCCTCCCGGAAGAGGTAGCCAAATTGTCAGCAACCCTGTCTCAGATACACTCTGAATGACGCACACATTTACAGTGTATATTTACCAGAGAGCAATGAGTCCTATTTCTGGCTTATTAGCGTACTGCTCTATACAGTACATGGAACGAGAAGTATGGCAGCAGAACGGCATTTCAAAATGGCATTACCAGAGCAGGCGCATTCAAATAATTATTGTTAGTTATTATTCTTCCGAATATGAATACAGTGCAATTTAAAATGTATTTCATTATTTAAAATAAATTTATTAATAATTAATATTTAATATCCAAATATTGCGAAATAAGGATTTTTTTTAGCACGACTGAGACAGTGACACCTTTGCTCTCTGACGGTTCAATGTACACAAACTTTGTTTAAGCCCACAAAATTATTGAAAATATTGTACAAAATTAACTTCAGATTATGTGTGTAGGGTGTATATGAAACATAAATGAATTTCATGTATGTACACAAACATTGTTTGATGCACAAAATTATAAAAAATTTTGTATAAAATGACCTGCAGGCTGTGTGTATAAGGTGTATATGAAACATAAATGCATTCTGTGTTTGGATTTGGGTTCCACTCCCATGATATCTCATTATGGTATACAATTAATCCAAAATATGGAAAAATCCAATATCCAAAATATCCCTGGTCCTAAGCATTTTGAATATGGGAGACTCAACCTGTATTGTTAAATACTGTTCATTAATTTGTTAAATGTCCCCTACATAATACACAGATTAAGGTATATATTACATACGTTATGTATGTGCTTTTTTTAGTTTCTTTTTGAGCACTTTATTTATTTTTCAACTAACTCATGTGCATCCGTACAACTACGGAGGCTGTCACAACAGCGTGGCGAGTAAACTATTATTGTTACTGGCCTGTATGACAGGAGCAGCTGAGCAATTGTTGTTCTTCATAAATAACGAATGTTTCATTACCGCTATAAGCAACCAATAAAATGACTCCACAGTGGGGTGATATAGTAATACATTTCTATATATATATATAAAAAAATAAAAATAAAAAAAAAATAAAGTAATAATAATAATAATAATAATAATAATTTACAATTTTTTATTTTTTATTTAATAAAATAAAAGATAAATAAATTGCTAAACAATGTTGATAGTATGACATATGCCAAAATAGAGAGATATTATTTTTAAGCTTTCTGTAAAGAGAGAAAATCCTTCACTGCACACGTGCGAACCATGTGTGCAATGGCGTACGCTTTTGCCTACGACATCACTATGACTTGAGACGGTGTCTGCGACTCATGGCCGTTGCAGGGTGGAGACTGGGAGGTGACCTATAGTGATTGCAGAAAGCCATGTTATGGGCGTGGCATGGGCGTGTTTTTGGTAGCTCAGCAGCCACATTTTGAGAAAGTTGCAAGGGAGGCTGTGCGCCAACAGGGGCTGCTTGGAGAGTCAATGTTGCAAACAATGGTCGTCAATGGTGTAGAGATCGGATCCAAAAGCGCAGTTGACCATTGCTGACATATGGGCGTCACAGGGTTAACTCAAGTCCATGGCATAATATTGCACTTGTGAATCCATGAGATATCGCAGCCGCATATTAACTGCGTGCACCTCTGAACCAGGCCGTATATCATTATATCACTGTAAGCTACAGGCTAATATAGATGTGTCCTGCTACATCTATGCTGCGTATGCAGCAAATCATGCCACACATAGCACGAGGCGCCTTTGAGCAGATATTGCACCCGCGCCTCCATAGGAATGCATTGTGCGATCACGGTGCGCACCATAGTGCATGCTCCTGTGGGTAATCTCAAGGTGCAATGCGTGCGCACGTTTGTCGCGCGATCGGCAAAGATGTAGCAGGACATATCTGTAAGCAAAGTGGTGCTGTTTCTGACAGAGTTGCGATGACTCAATCAGTAAGATGAATAAGACAGACGGTAACACAGCTAAGAGAGGAATTAACAGTTATAACCTTTTCTTGCAACAACAACTGATTTTATATACACAGTAGATTCCTTGCTAGACCTATTAGTTTTCGTCTGGCATGGTGCGTGACAACGGCATTCCAGATAGTAGATTCCATACATTTATTAACAAATATTTTCATGACGAAAGAAAAAAGTTTACAATGACAAACTATTTCGATTATGGCTTTGAAATAAACTATCATAACAATTGGTATATGAACAGCGGGAACAGGTATGAAGTTCATAACCCGACACCGGCAGCCCGAAGGGAGAAGATCCCGACAGGGCAGGTAAGTACCCTATCCCTACCCCTCTCTCCCCCTAACCCTCCCTTAGTGATGCCTAACCCTAACCTCTCCCCCTAGTGCCTAACCCTAAGTCCCCCCCCCGGGGGTGCTTAACCCTAACCCCTAGGGGTGCCTAACCCTAACCACCCCCACAAAACCTAACCCTACGCTCCCTAAACCTAACCCTCCCCCCTGTGGCTAACGCAAAGGGCGTCCCGGACATATCTCGTTCGTGCTGGCGTCCTTCGGCTTCCCAGTATCGGGATTAAGATAGACTCCTATCTTAAGTCCCTTGTCGGGATTCGGATGTCGGTATTGAGAACGGCAGCCGCAACCCAAACTGCACACAATACAGAACACCAATACTGTCACTTTAATCAGCAGTATAACCACCAGATAAAAAAGAATAATAAAAAAATAAATAAATGATAAGCAGCAAGAAGTTTTTATGTATCTATCAGCAGCTGTACTGTAATGTGAGAGTAATCAGTGGCTTCTATCAGAAGAAATACTGCTTAGGTTATGGGCAATACTAGTGTCCAATCTAGCACCCTGCACCTGTCACAACCTGTGCAGTTCCTCTATCCTGCCTGGGTGTCGCTCTCTGCTCTGCTGCTTCTAGCACACTCTGGTCTGTATCTCAGCAAGAAACATCCAAGAAAATACACATACTCTACATCAAAGCCACAGGAACTACTCTGCAAAACCAGTAACTTTCTGCGTCCTAAACCCAGGACTGTGAGCACGTTGGTAAGCGTAGCTTTGCGCATAACACGCAGAGAGGGAGCGATTATTATTTATTTTTGTTAAGCAAAAATAATCTAAATAATGATCCTAAAAATGACCTGTATGTTGGCTTTTAAACATGAGAACTGGACAGTTTAGTTTACACGTGATAATTTATCTTGGAAATATGGTAAATACAACCTTCCCGGTTCCACCAGGACAACTTAACAACTGGACAAACCATGCTGCAATGCAAGGGGTGGGGGGTCAATACATTTATTATGTTTGCCTGCAGGGTAAATACTTTCTGTTTCTGCAAAATGCTGAGAAGCTTTATTCTTACACTGCAATTTACATTAGGGCTTGGACACTTGGCGATTAAAATGAGCGACTGAACGATAACGACATCATTATTGTTCAATCGCTCATTAATCGTGCACAAATCAGGCTTGAAAATGTCAAAAACAACCAGCGGTGCGCGCTCCCGCTGGTCGTTTCAGACATCAATCATCGCCAGAACATGACGGTCAGTCTGCCGATAACAATAGATTGATCATGTTCAGGGATGAGGGAGGGTGCCTGCACTCAATGACATATCGCTCAGTGTAGGCACTGCAGGGGAAGAGGAACGACTGTACCATTACAATGTTGTAATCGTACTGTCGTTCCACTATCTGCTGGTGGATACGCACCTTCAGTCTTGCAGTGTGACAGAGGGCCTGATTCAGACCCGGTCACAAGCGCTGAGCGCTCGCAACCGGGTTGACGGTGGCCCAAAGCGCATGCGCACGACGGAGCCGGCTCCGTCATGCGCATTCGCGTGACCCGGATAGCAATGGGCAATCCGTCGCTCCGGGTCTCGCACCAAAGGGGGCGTGCTGTCGATGTTGAGTGACAGCACGCCCCCTTTGCGAGCGGCCACAGCTATGCAAGCGGCCAGGAGGCCATTCTAAAAAAACAACAAAAAAAAAAAACGGCCCTGATTCAGAGCGAGCGACCGGCTCTGAATCAGGGCCAGAGTGTGCAGTATATTTCTATCCAGCCCGTTGCCTCTGAGATAAAAGGGCAAATATATATTTGCAAATGTATTACCCACCTCCCACACTAGGGGGCTGACTCAGTGTTGAGAACAAAAAGTAAAAACAGCCAGTAACTTTACCCCTGGATAAGACCATGCTGCGCTGCAGGTGGGGCAGATGTGAGATGTGCAGAGAGAGTTACGCCGCGTATCCATTTGGCGATTTTAAAGAGCGATTGAACGATTTCGACATCGCAATCGCTCATTAATCATGCACGAATCATGCACGAATCGTGCACTACAATGTCGGAAACGACCAGTGATGCGCGCTCCCGATGGTCGTTTCCGACATCAATCATCGCCTGAACATGACGATCAGTCTGCCGATAACGACATATTGATCATGTTCAGGGATGAGGGAGGGTGCCTGCACTGAATGACATATCGCTCAGTGTAGGCACTGCAGGGAAAGAGGAACGACTGTACCATTACAATGTCGTAATCGTACTGTCTTTCCATGGTCGGGTAGTGGATGCGCACCTGAACACTATCATTACCTTCACCAAATTCCCCTGGGAAGTGTTACTTAAAGGGTAAAAGCCCCACCCCCCTCCCCAATGTATACAGTCTAAAAGTGTCTGCAAAACCTCTAATCTACTGTAATAAAAGAAACTATATAAAGGTGCATCTATCCTTAACATACAATAGAATGTGATTATGACCAGTGGCGGCGTTTGGAGCTGCAGGGTGACACCTACAGTACATAACAGCAATTGGGTCCTAGGAATGACCCCCACGCCATGTGTAAGCAATATATAACATAATGCTTTAATAAAACTATCTCTCAGCAGCCTAGGGACAGCAGGGTAACAGGCTCTATAGCCAAAACACACATCAATTATATATTATGCACTTTTCTAGGGGGATAAAAAATACGTCATCACATTTGCAAGAGCAGGCAAGTCAGCGCTGACATGAAACTGCAATCATACAGAAAGAAAAACCTTACTTGGGGAGAACAAGGACAACTAAACCCAACAAGTGTCTTTGCTAGACGGAACTGGATAGTGACAAACCACATGTAGCACCGTGCAGACATTGGGGCGCAGAGAAGTGTAACAACCAATCACATGAGTGCCACAAGCCAGGCAAACTGCAGCCAATGAGGTGGAGCCAGGCTGCAACTGGTTCCGGATACACACAGCAGACTACTGTATATACACAACGTGCAACATCATTCCCACACAGATCCCATTATAGGGGGAATAAGTGAGCAGAACAAAGGCTGAGGACAGTGCCATCAGCAAGGGGTAATTAATGACAAGAGAGGAAGGAGGGGCAGGGCAAGATCCAAAGACAGTAGGAAGGGGGAGGGAGAGAGGACCTCATTCAGAGGCGGTGGCAAGAAGCTTTACTCTCTCTGAATGAGGGCAGGCGCTTCTTTTTTTTTGGTGCGGCCTCCTGATCGCAAGCTAAGCTGTGGGTTACCACCCACAGCTTAGCTAGCGACCAGGGTGATGGTAGCGATGGTGATCACCATCGGGGCTTGCGACCAGACCTTAAGGTTGGGTCTGGGCACTCGCAAGCCCCAGGGAGCTTTCTGCTCTGATGGAGCAGGAAGCTCCCCACTGACATCACTGATGATGTCAGTGCGGCCGCCCACCAAACAGTAGGCGTTCCTTAAGGCCTTAACGCCTCCGTTTTGAAAACCACCCCCCCCCCGGCCCACTTACAAAAAGGGGAGAGCTGTCGATCAACATCGACAGCCGGCCCTTTTGTAGCGAGCTCCGGAGTGAGAGAGTTTCTCTCTCGCTCCGGGGCTTGCGACCGCTGCGCGTGCACAGGGCTACCCATCGACCCGGTTGCAAGCACATCTGTGCTTGCGACCGGGTCTGAATGACCCCCAGTGTGTGAGAGAGAGGGGAGGGATTAGGGGCAGACATAGAAAGGGAGGCAGACAGAGAAGGGGGAAGAGATAGAAGGTGGTGGCAGAGAAAGAGGAGTAGAGAGAAAGGGAGAAAGGTGGGTAGTGGTGGAGAGATAGAGAGGTGAATAGAGAGGTAGACAAACAAGGGGGAAGAGAGATAGAAGTTGGATGGAGAAAGAGGGGTAGAGAAAAATGGAGAAAGAGGGGAGTGGTGGAAAGATAGAGAGGGGTAAACATAGAAAGGGGGCAGACAATTAGGCAGACAAGGGGGAAGAGATATAGAAGATGGAGGGAGTGAGAAGGTAGAGAGAAAGGAGGAAAGGGGGGGAGTGGTGGAGAGATAGAGAGGAGTAAACGTAGACAGGGGGACAGAGTGGGAGGGAGAAAGGAAGAGAGAGAAAGAGCCCAGGTAATGCCGGGTCACAACAGCTCCTATTACATATTTTATTTTACATTAATTAAATTATCTCAAGCATAATTTTAGTAAAAGTCAAATATACATTATCCCACCATAACACATGGACCTTAGTCCCGGAGTGAACTACTGAAGGTTGGTATATGGCTACATGGAGTACCTTTTGTTACGTTACAATAATTACAGCAATAATGCCTTTTAACACATACACAGATGAATTTAATTAAAAGCGTGCACAGTTTTATTGATTGTCCTACATTGTTCACTTTGAACAACCATCCTATAGTAAATGTCGCTCTCATTGTGAATCTTAGTAAACGACGTATGACAGCACGTGGAAGCCTAGTGCCCAGGCATGCAACTTCAGAAAGTGAATATTCAACTCTCCAAAAATAAAATTGTTTCTACTGTATGGGGGGACTATGTGTGAATTTTGAGCTAATAACTAAAATCGGAAATTGCTCTTTCCTCTTATTTTTCAGATAAGTTTCCAGATAAGTTGCTGAAATAAAGGTACTTGGGGCAGTCGTGCGATTTTAATGTAAAGAGAAAAGGGAACTTGCTAACAGTAAAATACAGGAAAATACATTATAAATTCACTTTATTATGATCCCATGGTTTACATATTCATAGTAATAATCATCATCATAATAATGACACCAACAATAAAAAAAACAACATATGAATAGTATACATAATTTAAATAGGATTTATAGGAAAAGGTGGAATATTAATGAGGTCAAACAAACTTGGTGTCCTTCGCAGTACTTCCACTTTTAATGGATTTAGGGCCTGATTCAGCAAGGATCGCTAATGCGATCGCAGTTGCGATTACACACGCAGTCTCACTGCAATCACAATGCCGTCTCAGCCAAACATAAGGACGCCCGCTTTACCTTATACACATCTGCAATATTTTGCAAGTCTGCAAAACCAACGGTAACATCGAGTACAATAGGAGCCTGACCTTACTCAGAAATCGCTAACCTCATTGTACGCAGTGAAAGCCCAAGTTGCGTAATGGCATTGTAGTGGCTAATTTATTGACACCCCTGTAACAGCGTTGAAATGCACTGGCACGCCTACATTTCATCGACCAGCCCCCCGTCACCACCCCCAAATGGTGACTTCCTGTGAATCACACTGCGATAGGTCTGCGTAGTCACTGCAATCGCAGTCACAGCGAGGCCTACACGCACTTTGATGCATGCTCAGAACGCAACAATCGGCCGATTAGATGTAGACACCCCCGGGGGGGACATAGGACCTCATTCAGAGTCGGTTGAAGCGGCTGCACGGTCGCACGCCACCGATGTTTGCTATACTGCGCATGCGTAAAGTTCGCAATGCGCGTGCGCAAACTAGCCGCTACGATCAGAAATTTCTCTCCTTGAACACAGCCAGGTCGGTAGTTTGAGTGACAGATGGAGGCGTTTGTGGGTGGTAACAGGGGAAGGTGCTTGAAAACGGGGGAGTGGAGATCCGAACGCAGGCGTGCCTAATTATGCGAACGGCGTTTTATGGGAGTGCATACGGTTTATGGGAGCGCATAATTAACAAAGTAGCGTCATGGCACATGTGAACTGGGAGGTTTTTACACTGACATGATCGTAGAGCTTAAGAGAGGGTATGGTCAACCTTAAGCTCTACGACCAGTTCCGATGGTTCCCGATGGTCTCGATTAATCCTTCTATGCCCGGAGATGACGTGCAATGCGTACGACAAGGGGGCGGATTTTTTTTAATTCCGGCCGCTTCCTCCCCTTGGTCGGCCAGCTACCGATCCGAACTTTGGGAAGCAACTTGCGAGGGAATCATTGGCATATCCGGCCCCTTTTCCCGTACGACCGTGCGGCTGCTTCGACCGACTCTGAATGAGGTCCTTAGTAACAGACCCCCTCGCCGGGAGGTTTAGGGTGCGGGAAGGGGGGACTTAGGCTTAGGCACCACCAAGGGAGGTTTATGGTTAGGCACCACCCAAGGGAGGGTTAAGGGGGGGGGGGAGAGAGGGGAGGGTTAGAGTACTTGCTGGCCGCTGTCGGGATGTCCTCCCTTCGGGCTTCCGGCGTCGGTATGAGATTTCGCTAGAAACACTCCTCACTTTCACAATGACAGATATTACATATCCTTCACTACACACTGTAATGTCCACAGAAACCCCATAATAAAATATACCAGAGTCAGAGTGTACAGAATTCTTTTTGATGTGAGGTTTAATAGTGTTACTAAAAAAACTTTATTATTATTATTATGAGTATCATGTTTGTAGTAGGAGCTTATAAACAGGATGGAGACGGAACCTGAAGGTGCCAATGACCCCACACTCACATTTGCGCTTGTGACTGTTGTTGGGAGAGGATGGGGGCGCACCTGGTCTTTTGGACACTATCTCCTTTATTTACTAACATTTACTGGTATGGTACACTGGTATGGATGAAGAATGTGCTTGATTCCCAGTGTGAAAGCTGGACTGACATCCTAGGGGGTCAATGAAAGCTGTTGCTCAGGTAACGGGGGTAAAAGGTCCCATTGCCTATAGCAACTGCACAGATATATTTGCTTTCTCTTTCCAAACTGTACTAGAAAAAAGTTAAACTGCTTTGGGCAAAACCACTTTTTTTCCAGGTCAATTCCATAAATGGTTTTGTGTGGTGTTTTTTTTTATAACAACTTTTCATATTTACAAAATGCATTAAATATATATAAATGAACTAAATGCAGTTACGATCACTTTTGGTACAATTTATTATAAGGAGTAATTGTACTGTACATTATGGATTGGGACTGAGGTTCAGTTAATGATGATACAAAGTATTCAATGTTGTGATTAACACTGGTTTTAGCAAACAAGAAAAAATAAGTATTTGT
Organism: Taudactylus pleione; assembly: GCA_031769625.1. Lineage (NCBI taxonomy): Eukaryota > Metazoa > Chordata > Amphibia > Anura > Myobatrachidae > Taudactylus > Taudactylus pleione. Next base: position 1,248,566 of record JAUIMM010001093.1, read on the forward strand.
TGAACAGTAAGCGAGAGACTCAGGTATAGGTGTTTGATAATCCTTAGAGACTACCATATAAATATTATATTTCTTATATACCTCGGGTGACATAGTCTCCCAATCATAAGAGGATAGATAACCTGTGTATTTCTCCTCCATTTCGGACAGTGTCTACTATAAGTCATTATTACTGCACTTATTGATGACCTTCCCATATGACTATGTAGTCTTGGACATATGCTCCTGAATGCATGCACAGGAAGTGTTTCAGCTGTCACTTCCTGGATGCACAGTGATGAGGTCACAAGTCATTTGGGTCAGGTTCCGCAATCCAGGCCTGGGAAGATGACATCATTAATAATTCATCAAAACGCTATATACATGAGAGGTTACCCCCCTTGATCTCTGCATTGCTATCATTGATCCAATTGTCCTGATATGTTGTTTCATTGCCTGAACCATTAATTCAGTTCCTGGGACCACTCTAGGAGATAAGACTTGTTCTTCTCTGATTACCATCCTGGCACTGACCATGTGGCTTCCCTTTGACTCTCTATGATAGCAATGTGTGACCATCTTTCCTGCATATGCACTCTGTCCCCTATAGGCAACAAGATATGTTGTCCCCATTTGGGGTACTGGTTCAGCAGGTCAGCAACTTGAGAGTTGTGCAAAGTGCCTAAAAGTTAGCAGAACCGTGCAGCACTGTGTACCATTATTACTGCAGGAAGTTTTGCCACATTTGTACAGTATAAAGTGATCATCGCTCAGTTTTATTATAGTAGCTAAATACAGAAAACGATAAAATGAACACCATGTTATTAATTTCCTAAAAAAGACTGTTGCGCAAAGAAAGCTAATCAATAAACAGTAAGAAATCGGGAAGACAGGACTTCTAGATTTTTGAAAGAATGAGATGATAACCAGAAGGTTTCAAATATATTAGGGATACTTTATGGCTCATTAACCACATTAACTGGGACATTACACCAGCATTGGCAGCAGTAGTAAATGTCTAGAATGGGATTGGACACAATTTTAATTTATTAATTTACTTATTTATTTCCCATTTTAGTAAGTATTTAATTATTCTGTGTTGTATCAGCATGGCTCACAATACAGCAATTTAAAAAAAAAAAGAAAAAAGTATAAAAGAAAAATGACAGTTCCAAAAAATGTAATCCATGGAAGCAGTCTCCAGTGGTGTAGGTCCACCAGTGCTTTTTGTAAATTTATTGCTAACAAGATAAAAAAAAACAAAAAAACAATTATGTTGATCCAGCATAATGTTGATACAGTTCTGGTGATTGGAATTACTAATTTGCACATTAAAAAATAAATAAAATAAAATTATATATATATATATGTATAATAGCAGTATTATGTTATAATAAAATTAAACATCACAAAGGGATGCTAATACATGTCTTAACATCGCTGTACATGTTTGTGAAGGAACACACTTAAAAGCAATAACCAAGCAAAAACAAAGCTAAACCATTTTATACATAATGCCGTATCAAGGCCCTGCTTCCAAAAAATGCAGTCCAGTGCCAGCGGCTGTCTTGGAAAATGGTGGAAAAACAAAAACTTACATTCTTTTTCATTTTTTTTTTTTTAAACTCATTACTTTAATGCTCCCTAAATCAATGTAGGGTCTGTAAACTAGTGTTAAGGTGATACAGTATATGTAAACTTCAGCCTTACATGCAAAGAGGTTAAAAAAAATATTTGAGTGCAATCAAGTCAGTGAGTAAGACGGGATCGAAGGAACACATGTTATCTCGCTATACAAATGAACTGTTCAACATATAAAGATTACAGCACTTTCATTTAGCCAACAGAAAGAAAAAAAAAACATAAAAAAAATAAATTCATTTTCAGACTTCAGGTGTAGCAGTTTCAAATATCTGAATCTAATTAGGATAAAACTGTTTTTCAAAACAGTCTGATGGAAGAGGTACAGAGAGCTTGTAAACTGCAGAAAAGCAGCTAAATCTTGGCAGGGGAATCATTCATTTCAGCCCTGGAACTTTGAGATAAACAATAAAATGAGATAAAATAATCCTTGTATGCGGTCTCTGTAATGTATAACTTTTAATACAGTCATGAGAATGCGTGAAGCCAGTCACAATGTTTGATATAGGGCTGCCAGTTGGGACGCGCTATTTGAACTGACTGAGACAGTTCGTTACCCACATACAATATTGCAGGTCAGATAACAGACAGTTAAAGCACTAATTTTTTTTTAACTGTACAAATAATGGCCATCTGCATTATATACCAATGGGTTAACCGTGTTGTTGGATGAAATCCACCAAAATATTCATCAATACCCTTTAAAAAATGGACGATTTGTAGCCAACGCCGACTTCCTTTCAATTTACCAAAACTGTTTTGTAATATTGAGTTATTCACAAACATTTTTCGTCAAGAATATTCATTTTAGGGAATGACTTTAAATCAAGACACACTCAATTTAACAGCATCTACACATTTACTGACAGTATGTCGGCCCAATATTTCCAGAGTTTGGATTACTGTAGGTTGAACTACTGTGTGTGAAATTATTGCAATTATATAGTATATTTTCCCATAGAGGCAAATATCATAGACTTTGCAGAGAGCAAATATTTGGTTTATATAAATAATATTTAATTTCCAGCAATCTTGTACTGTATATTTAATTAAAAAAATTAAAATTTTTGCACCGACTTTTCTTATTGGGCCAGGAAATACTACAAGTGTTTAAAAATATAATTAACCTCGGCAAAAATATAATAAAAAAAAAGATAAGGCCTTGGAAGGAGAGGGGGGGGGGGTCTAGTTGTTTTAATTACTACAGTCAAATGTAAATTAGATGATTTGTGATCATTGGCTGTAATGGTCATGAGCGACAAAGGACTAACCACCTCTTCTTATATTACAATCGTTAAGTGCATAGTATATGAAGAGGTGCCGTATACCGACCAGGGTCATCAGCAATACAGACTTACAAAAAGTAAAATCTGCTTGTTAATGTCATTGCAGGGAGCTGGCAGAACATCTTTTTCACCAACGCTATCACAAGTCAAAAACTCGCAGTTAGGGCTGGTTCTCAGGGTAGTTCAAAAGGACATTTCTAAATATATCACGTGACCCTGATAATTTCAGAATTGTGTTTTTGCGCAGTAAACAAAAGGTTTTCTTAAGCAACTTTCATGATCAGCGAGAAAGTACATATCAGGTCACATTTTTTTCTCTTTTTAATCAAATGTCTTAACATAGTTAATAATTGCATTTGGTCACAAGATTATACCGACGGGGTAATTCGGTGCACAGGTAGTTTATTTTTAGCCATAAATAAAATGCAAATCCTGGCCAAAACAGTGCATACTGCAAAGCAAAGAAAGTTGCTGTAACCCTTACAACAGCTAAACAGTACATTTCTGTATTTTCCTCTATTTACAGACATAATTCACAGGGAATAATATCAAGCATCAAATAGTCAAGTTACATTTCCTTGCAAATTGAAAATCCAGTTGTTGTTCCACTTGCGATTAAAATTGCCATAGGCTGTAGTTTTCCACTATACTCATATGTCCAGTCTATATTTACATAATATATCCTACGCTCCAACAGTTACTAGCACTGACATTAAAAAACATCTAGGCTTAAAAGGACTTGAGAATGTCTTGTTTCAAGAACATTATCATATATATATATATATATATATATATATATATATATATATATACACACACACACACACACATATATATATATATTATATATTATTAGAGAGAGCCAGTGAAACAATGCTACATAAAACAGACATAATGATGGACATACAAGTGACAACATCAGAGCCTGTGAGGGAGGTTTTAATATATGCCCAGTCCTCGTGCTGTTATTTTCCTGCATGATAATGTCTCACAGCAAACGGACAGGGCCCAAGTGTACCTGTTGTATAGGACCGTCATTTAAATTCCTTAAAAGTGGCCAGTAACTAGCAAGCAATGGGTTATTATTAGTTGCAAGGAACTGAGCTGGAACTGGTATTGCATTACTTCAAAATCCCCTCTCTCTTGATAGGAAAAGGCCCAGAGACCAAAACAGACACAAAAAATAAAATAAACAAAACAGTGACACTTGCTGATGCGTAAAGAAATAGCTTTCAACAAGGAAACCATCATCCCTAATTTTAAAAGACAATCCTTCCCTTATAAAAGCTCTCAGATTTTCCTAAACACTTTATGTAACAGTTCCCTCGCTGTCTGCATTCATGTCTATGGCAAAGCAACAGTTTTACTCCTGGAGAGGATCTGAGATGAGCAGACGCAGATTATGCACACACACAAATAGCTGGTTTCCAGCATATCTGCTTCCCCATACTGCAAAACTGATATAACTGCCGAATAAGCCTTCCAAACACTGACCCAGGGCTTCCACAGGCTGGGCACAAAAAAAATACTCTATTTCCTTAGATATTTCTCAGAAACACAGATCTGTTTATTTTTTTTTAATAACAAAATTCTTTATCATTGATATATTTCTTTCCCCAAATACAAAATGGCTCTACTTATTAAATATGCCGATAGCAGGGACAATGACACACCCCCCCTTCTGCTATCCCGAGCCAGACACACCTAATACTTTCCCAAGACTACCTGTTACAAAGTTTCATTCCAGCCTTTACAACAATAGTCAAGAGAAATATTAGCTCACAAACCTGAAAGTTGAAATACACAATATTAAATCCTCTTAATTCTCCCCTCCGTTTTCAAAATAAACACAGCTAGGATAAAATCTGGGGGTGGGAGGAATGCAGCCATAGCTTCTGTCCAAAATAAATACACACACACAAAAAAAAAATTGAAAATAGAAAAATAAAACCCAAAGTTCAACGTATAACAACCTGCTCCAGCATTTATTTATTTTATTCAATATACATTTTATTTTCGCAAACATTTTGTGAACTTTGATACAGAAAGGACAAAACACCAGTTTGTGTCAGAGTAACACGATGAAGCTCAGGACAGTTTATAAATATCAGCAAAAAACAACCCCCGCACAAATTAGAATGCATATAATATCTTATTTGGCACAACAAGCTAAATAAACAGACATGGAAAACAAGACAGTAATATATAGGGACGATAGTTTAAGACGAGTGAGTGATATTGATTTAATTAGGAAAGCCTCAAAGACAGGAAACAAAATAAATTTTGGGTATTTTTTCATTTTTTTTTTTCATCCAACAGAAAAAGTAATGGCATATGCAGTCACACCCATAAAACACATAAATAACTCTGGAAGCATTAAATAAAATAGCATTTTCGTGATAGGCCCATTAAACATGTAGATCAAGTCAAAGTGGTATGATAACTGCAAGTTTTCCATTTTGGAAATCAAAACACAAATAACAAATGTAAATAATAAAAAAAACAAAAACTGGAATTATAGCAATTTTTTTTTTTTTTTTTTAAATCTCTTAAAGTTAACTGGCCTACCTTGTACCCCAGAGCTGACTTTGTCTTCTCATAATCGGAGTCTCCCTGGAACTAGAGTATGAGTGGTAATGACTGGCTGCCTAATGAGTGCATATTCCTGTGCTTGATGTTGTGTATATACACACACTGCAACCTACCTTACAAACCACAGAGACGAGAGTGGAAAAGAGAAAGAGAGAGAGAGAGAGAGAGAGAGAGAGGGAGAGAGAGAGAGAGAGAGAGAGAGAGAGAAAAAGCGAGCAAGAGTATGTGTGTGTGTGATAGAGGGAGAAAGACACAGACAATGCCCTCCTACCAGACAGCAGACAGCCCTCCTTCCTCTATCTAGCAAGCAAAATACTAACTCGGCTACTGCAGCAACAGGTTCAACACTGCTGGACTAACACGCTGGGAGAGGCACCAGCCAAAAAGGACTAGGATACAAACAGTTAGAGAGAGCAGGCAGCCCCACCTTTTCTCCCCAGATCCTGCATTGTTTTTCAGCACTGATTATATATTAATGGAACACGTTTTGTCAGAGGTTGTACAGCCTATTCAGTCACCAAAAAAAAAAAAAATGGAGAAATGCATAATTGCTTTCCTAATAATTATTTAAAGCTGCACGGTCATGCGGGCTCATCGAACCTGAACAGACTACGAGGGAGCAGCACACAGCTCATGGGGCATTTTAGGAAAAATGAAAGAAATACTTTTTTTTTTCTTTTTTTTTTTGCATCAGGTATTTGAAAAAAAAACACAAAAAAAACAATATTCCTAAAACCTACAGCCTGGAACATGCCGGTATCAGGGAGTGCCCTGCTGGTACAGTTAGAATAATATGCAGCACTTATGTTTGGGAACAGGTGCAATGTATATAGTACATAGTGTTACAAGGACAGAAATAAATGATACACGGAACCTCTGGCCAATTAAACTCGGGCCAAGGTTATTTTAAATGGGAGACTGGATAAATTTACACCTCAAGCTTTTAGGGGAGGAAGCAGAAAATAACATTCTTGCTACTAAGCATTTGCAAAGCGGCCTTGAGGAAAATGCTAAACTTTATGTGAAAGTTGTCCTGTTACTGCTTAAAATTCAGGCAATATAATATGGATGTGGAACTGTGGGCAGATAAGAAATAAACAAGCCAAAAATGTTGCATTTATTTTCACACTAGAACGTCAGGGGTTAAACACCAAAGGTACTAAGACGTGCAACCATTTATTTTCCTCTCATCGCCTATATGCAACTCTCAAAGGACAGGTCTTAAATGTATTTATTCAGCACGACACAAACAAGAAGTAATGTCAGTACGCACACATCTGTATGACTACTCTAACACTGTACAAAACACTAGAAGATAAGTACGTCTGTGCAGCTACTGTATACAGTGTATCAGTCCATCATTTTACAGTAATAGCTAGTAATCCTTCTTCACCACAGTATTCAACTGATGACACTGTTCTGTTGTAAGAAAAGGTGACAACGTACAACGTAATAAGTCCTTTACATAATAATAATAAAAAACTTGCCAAATTCTATGTACATAAATATACAATAATAAACAGCGACTCCAAGCTAAGGTATAATAATAAGACCAAACACACATTACGGTGGCAAGTCTTAGAACCGTCTTGCAGCAGGAAGAATTATACCTTAGACATATTTATAAAGAGGTACTGCACTTAATCACAGCAATCAAAATTGAGTTATGTTTAATTACTGCATACGGCTATTTATTTTCATAAATGCATTAGCCAACCTACTTTTCTGTACTACAGCGCTATTTTCTAACACACAAGACTACCGTATTTACAGTAAAATAGAGATGCATAACATTATATCCTTGTGGCAAACAACAATTACATAAGATACATGTTTTTTTTGTTTTTTTTTAGTATGAATGTCAATATGAAACATACTTAAATACACACAAACACACACATATATATATATATATATATATATATACATACACAATCATCACATTTTATTTAGTATGTACTAATAACATGTACTCTTCCATAACATATTCACATAAATCTGAAATTCTGATAAGACCCAATAAGTAGATAGTTTCCAACAAAAAATTATTGGAAGTGCTGATCTAACCCCAACAGTCCCCAGTGGCAGCAGAATTCTGCCAGCAGATATAGCTGTAAGCAGAGTCTGCACACAACACTCCCAACTATGAGTTGAAATCAGCACTTAACACACTCGCCCAGAAGTGGAAACCTGAGCCCATTACACAGATTTGAATGTTGAGAGCGGCAGAAACACGTCCAACTGGAGCTGGAAATACAGTATGCATGTTAGACCCAACGAGAAGTGGAAAACTGAACGCAACATGCCCAACTGAAAGTGCAGAGCTGCGCCCAACATGCCCAATTGGAAAGCTACAACCAAATGTAATGACTGAGCGCTACCAGCAGGAAGTAGAATTTTACATCTAGCAGAAGTAGAAATCCGAAGCCAACACCCTGACCTGGAAGTGTAGAGATGTCCCGAGCTGGGAGCGGAAATCTGCACTTAACACACCCAACGGGAAATGCAAAACGGCAACTAACAAACCCAAATGGAAGCAGATATCTGCATCTAACACACCCAACGGGAAATGCAAAACGGCAACTAACAAACCCAAATGGAAGCAGATATCTGCATCTAACACACCCAACTGGAAATGGGAAGCTGCAACTAACAAACCCAACTGGAAATGGGAAGCTGCAACTAACAAACCCAACTGGAAATGGGAAGCTGCAACTAACAAACCCAACTGGAATTGGGAAGCTGCAACTAACAAACCCAACTGGAATTGGGAAGCTGCAACTAACAAACCCAACTGGAAATGGGAAGCTGCAACTAACAAACCCAACTGGAAATGGGAAGCTGCAACTAACAAACCCAACTGGAAATGGGAAGCTGCAACTAACAAACCCAACTGGAAATGGAAATCTGCATCTAACACACCCAACTGGAAATGGGAAGCTGCAACTAACAAACCCAACTGGAAATGGGAAGCTGCAACTAACAAACCCAACTGGAAATGGGAAGCTGCAACTAACAAACCCAACTGGAAATGGGAAGCTGCAACTAACAAACCCAACTGGAAATGGGAAGCTGCAACTAACAAACCCAACTGGAAATGGGAAGCTGCAACTAACAAACCCAACTGGAAATGGGAAGCTGCAACTAACAAACCCAACTGGAAATGGGAAGCTGCAACTAACAAACCCAACTGGAAATGGGAAGCTGCAACTAACAAACCCAACTGGAAATGGGAAGCTGCAACTAACAAACCCAACTGGAAATGGGAAGCTGCAACTAACACACCCAACTGGAAATGGGAAGCTGCAACTAACACACCCAACTGGAAATGTAATTCTGTACCCAACACAACTAACTTGAAGTGGAAATATGATCTCAACGCACCAATTGGATGTACAGATCTGTAGCAAACACACAAAAGTAGAAGTGGAGTCCTGCACCCAACAAAAGCAATTGTAAGAAGGAATCTTCATCTAACACGTCCAACTGGAAGCGGAAACCTTCACCCTATGTCTGCACTTGGAAGTAAAATGTATAGCCTATATGCCCAGCCAGAAGTGGAGCCTGCACACAACATGCCCAGCTGGCAGTGGAAGTCTGCACCAACTTATCCCATTGGGAGTCTTAGAATGTAAGCTCTTATGAGCAGGGCCCTCTCCCCTCTTGTGCTTCTCCTTACTCTACTTTCATCTAATTCTTACTCCCCACTAGGGCACCAAACACTTGGTTGCTTATGCTCTGTTGCTTATCTGGATGTTATGGTCGTGAATGTAGCAATGTATATTATCCATGTCCTATATTGTATTGTACTGTAAGTCAACCTATTTGTTTAAGTACTGTGTAAGGCGCTGCGGAACACTTGTGGCACCATATAAATAAATTATGATAATAATAATAATAATAATAATAATAATAATAATAATGTGGAAGTCTGCAGCAATGTATCCCATTGGAAGTGGGAGTCTGCGGCAATGTTTACCATTGGAAGAGAAATTGGAACACAAAATGCCAAATTGGAATAGAGACTGCACACAACTGGAAGAGAATACCAACTGAAAATGCCCTTGGCACCTAAATGGAAGTGAAAGTCTTCACCCAAATGAGAGTGTGTGAATCTCCACCCAACAGAAATGGTACAAGGTAGAAATGTAAACAGTACAGATACGACCCAGAGATACAACTAGAAGAGGAAGTTTAAATCTAACATCGAGCATGGACATCCCTAAAACCTGGACTGTAATGGTGGAGTTTGGGAACCTCTGATCTAACATATACTGTATAGCAGAAAGTAGCAACTGTATCTGCACTGTACATAAATGTGTATAAGGTAATCGAGGGCGGCAGACACACTCTGATGCTGCATTGCCAAAATATAGACCTGGAGAAAAATAAATATTCTCCAAAATACCTAAATAAATAAAACACTTCCCAGAGCAAACACAGACAGAGGACATTGCCCAGGAAAAGAAAGAAAGTTACAAGGATGGCAAAAACCTGTTGAACAACCTGTAATAAAATCAGAAAATCAGATGGAAACCTGCAGAATGCAAATGGACATACAGCCCTGGAAACATAACGCTACAATGTAGGGTCCTGCAAGACGAGACATTGGGGGTCATTCAGACCCACTCGCGAGCGGCAGTACGCTCGCAAGTGGGTCGATGTTCCCCACTGCGCATGCGCACGACGGAGGGAGCTCCGTCGTGTGCATGCGCGAGACCCGGCGAGCGACAGGCTTTCCATCGCTCCGGGTCTCGCACCAAAGGGGGCGTGCTGTCGATGTTGATTGACAGCACGCCCCCTTTGGTGGGCGTGCCGGGGGAGTGCCTGCCAGACGGAGGCGTTCCCATGGGAATGCCTACCGTCTGAAGCCGGCCCCACTGACATCACTAGTGATGTCAGTGGGAGTGATTTTGGCTCTGATAGTGCCAAAATCACTCCTGGCCTTGTGGCTGGGAAACCCGACCGCAGGGTTTCCTTCGCAAGTCCGATGGTCGCGATGGTCTTGACCATCGCGACCATCTTGTTGGACGCTCGTATATGCTGTGGGTGGTGACCCACAGCTATACGAGCGTCCAGGAGGACGCTCCATTTTAATGGAGGAGGGCACTGATTCAGAGCGAGCGCTCTGGTCAGAGCATCCGGCTCTGAATCAAGGCCTTTATGTGGGCCACCCAACATGCCTCATATTGCAGGAAGTATCAAAAATAAACACTTCTTGGGAAAAGGTGCACCCGTCTTACAGCCCGAAATTTATAGAACATTTTTTTAGTGTTAGATAATGTGTGACAACACAGCAATGTGTAGCAATGTGAGAGAGCAGAACAATGGAATTTTATAGATGAAAACCCCCCAAAAGAAACGTTGTTCCGTATAATGACTGTGGCCTTCCCGGTTACATAGCGCAAGTTGCATGTCTGGTGTTTTGCAACTCATATGACAGTAGTCTCTCTCTGCCACTCGCCCCATTTCTGCCAGTTATTGATCATTGCCAACCAAAACAGGATTACCAATACTAGAGGCTAGGTAGCAATACATAATATAGGAGAACAATTATAAAGTACGTTTCAAGTCAGCTCTTACCGAGAGAAAGATTTTATAAATATTCTAAGTAGAGAAAACTTAAGTGGGATAGACGGAGGTAAGTAACCACTATGGGCGGAAACACGCACACAAACTGTTACAGTTCATACTGTATAACATCTATATAAACCAGTATGTAATATAATCCACGTGATCCGTTATTGTTGTGAGTGCGCACTTATGATAAAGGGCAAGGGATCAGAAATTCCTAATGAGGAACCCTCGCCAGTTGCCATCCATAATATATTCATACCGTTGACCATACAGATGTGTCCACATACATCTTACTTGCTTGCGCGTTAAACTGCCCTTTCCGTCACGCCATGTCGTGGCGTGACTCGGTAGCGCTGAGTGTCTTTGTGTACGAAATTTTACCGTCAAATGCGTCTTATTCGCAAAACGATGCAGATAGGACATACAAGCAGCTTCTATTGATTAAAATATGTGACATGCCTATATTCTGTGTGTGCCTACGGTTATATCTGCATGTGTCATCGGCTGTGACACTGTAACGCAGCATTCTGCATGCAGATAGAACCGCAGTAGCACACGGAATATAGGCATGCCGCATATCATATTAATCAGCAGAAGCGGCCCGTGCGTCCTATTCGCAGCGCATTGTGATGGTAAAAAGTTGCAGGAAAAAATGCTTGGTGCTACTGACTTGCATTGCCTCGTGCGTTATGTATAACGCGACTTGTAGCACACTGAGGTTACAGGTAAGATGTATGTAGACACATTTGTACCTCCCAACATTTACAGATGACAATTTGGGACAAAGTAAACCTAAACTGCACTCCAGTCTGCATAGATACACCCACTTACCTTCTGCCCCCTTATCAAAGGCGATATGAACTTTACATATGATCTTAGCCATGGCAAGGGATAACAGACTTGTAATTGTTGCAATAAATACATAGCCCTACACTATGCTTGTGACTGTGGGGCGGATACAGATGGAGTTGTGCAGCTTCCCGTGAGGGAGTCATGTTAACGGGAAAAACTTTATTTGATATATTAAAAACTTTGTGATTGGATTATAGGACAGTTCCAACACAACACACCAAGTATCACCTGTCCCATTACAATTGCACCAGCAGAATTTGGATTGGTTGGGCCACATTACCTGCAGTCTGTGTGGGGTGAGGCAGGTTCTATTTCCTAGCTTAGCCTGCATCTCTGAATGATGAAGGAGAGTCAATGGGAAGTGACGTAAATATTCTCCCATTGTTTATTCACGAACAGGAAGCCAAAAATTGTTGTTGTTTTTTTATCCTGCTGACAGTAAAACGGTACATCATTTACTCTATATGGGGGAGATGTATTAAACCTTATAGAGATATCAAGTATCTGCTAGCAGCCAATCAGCTTCTAGGAATGTGGCACAGTACATAAAATGACAGATAGAGGCTGCCTGGTTGCTATGGGAAACTTCTCCACTTTGTCTCTTTAGAAGGTTTGATACATTGCCTCCTGTGTGTGATGGATACATAATACTTCTCAAGGGTATCAGTATTGCTGATTACCCAGAGGCAGGATGCTGATGCCCCCGCTATGTATTGCGCCATTACCACACACAGATCTACCGGCTGCACTAAATAGGTAACGTCACAACAGAAAGGTAACTGTAAGCTACAGTAAATCTGGAGTGTTGTGATTTACAATTGATTATGAGGCATTTAGAGTAGGTTGAAAGGCATCATTAAACTCAGGAGTTAATCTAAACTTTACAGATTTAACATAGTTTAAAATTAACATGAAGTAGGCCTTCCATTAATACATAAACAATACAAAGCCCAACGGAATTTGCTGCGCTATATAAGAAACTGTTAATAAATAAATAAACAGAAACAAACTGTTGTAATTAGCACTTATATATATTCCCGAAAGCATAAAGAGCTAAGAGACATTTGCATTATGTACTATAATGTCTGCTGAAGTCTCTACCCTCTAATGTGCAATACTGAAACCACTGGCAACAATCAGGAAACTCACTAAACCTTATAAGCAAAATAACTAGAGTGAGCATATGCAATAAGAAATGATTTGTCTTAAAGAAGGGTCTGCTGCCAGCATCCCGCTCGCTGGAGCCCATTCTGTGCCAGATCGGGCTCCAATGAGATCCCGATCCACCTGACTCCAATAAGATCCCGATTTGGTAGGGAGAGCAGCCAGAAGCGAGCTTGCCTAGCGCACTGGACCATGTATGTGGAAGTGTAGGTTACGGGAGAGGGATGCTTCCGATGGCAATAGCTCGTGTATGTGGAAGTGTAGGTTACGGGAGAGGGATGCTTCCGATGGCAATAGCTCGTGTATGTGGAAGTGTAGGTTACGGGAGAGGGATGCTTCCGATGGCAATAGCTCGTGTATGTGGAAGTGTAGGTTACGGGAGAGGGATGCTTCCGATGGCAATAGCTCGTGTATGTGGAAGTGTAGGTTACGGGAGAAGGACGCTTCCGATGGCAATAGCTCGTGTATGTGGAAGTGTAGGTTACGGGAGAGGGATGCTTCCGATGGCAATAGCTCGTGTATGTGGAAGTGCAGGTTACGGGAGAGGGATGCTTCCGATGGCAATAGCTCGTGTATGTGGAAGTGTAGGTTACGGGAGAAGGACGCTTCCGATGGCAATAGCTCGTGTATGTGGAAGTACAGGTTACGGGAGAGGGACGCTTCCGATGGCAATAGCTCGTGTATGTGGAAGTGTAGGTTACGGGAGAGGGATGCTTCCGATGGCAATAGCTCGTGTATGTGGAAGTGTAGGTTACGGGAGAAGGACGCTTCCGATGGCAATAGCTCGTGTATGTGGAAGTGTAGGTTACGGGAGAGGGATGCTTCCGATGGCAATAGCTCGTGTATGTGGAAGTGTAGGTTACGGGAGAAGGACGCTTCCGATGGCAATAGCTCGTGTATGTGGAAGTGTAGGTTACGGGAGAGGGATGCTTCCGATGGCAATAGCTCGTGTATGTGGAAGTGTAGGTTACGGGAGAAGGACGCTTCCGATGGCAATAGCTCGTGTATGTGGAAGTGTAGGTTACGGGAGAGGGATGCTTCCGATGGCAATAGCTCGTGTATGTGGAAGTGTAGGTTACGGGAGAAGGACGCTTCCGATGGCAATAGCTCGTGTATGTGGAAGTGTAGGTTACGGGAGAGGGATGCTTCCGATGGCAATAGCTCGTGTATGTGGAAGTGCAGGTTACGGGAGAGGGATGCTTCCGATGGCAATAGCTCGTGTATGTGGAAGTGTAGGTTACGGGAGAAGGACGCTTCCGATGGCAATAGCTCGTGTATGCGGAAGTGTAGGTTACGGGAGAGGGATGCTTCCGATGGCAATAGCTCGTGTATGTGGAAGTGTAGGTTACAGGAGAAGGACGCTTCCGATGGCAATAGCTCGTGTATGTGGAAGTGTAGGTTACGGGAGAGGGATGCTTCCGATGGCAATAGCTCGTGTATGTGGAAGTGTAGGTTACGGGAGAGGGATGCTTCCGATGGCTATAGCTCGTGTATGTGGAAGTGTAGGTTACGGGAGAGGGATGCTTCCGATGGCAATAGCTCGTGTATGTGGAAGTGTAGGTTACGGGAGAGGGATGCTTCCGATGGCAATAGCTCGTGTATGTGGAAGTGTAGGTTACGGGAGAAGGATGCTTCCGATGGCAATAGCTCGTGTATGTGGAAGTGTAGGTTACGGGAGAGGGATGCTTCCGATGGCAATAGCTCGTGTATGTGGAAGTGTAGGTTACGGGAGAAGGACGCTTCCGATGGCAATAGCTCGTGTATGTGGAAGTGTAGGTTACGGGAGAGGGATGCTTCCGATGGCAATAGCTCGTGTATGTGGAAGTGTAGGTTACGGGAGAGGGATGCTTCCGATGGCAATAGCTCGTGTATGTGGAAGTGTAGGTTACGGGAGAAGGACGCTTCCGATGGCAATAGCTCGTGTATGCGGAAGTGTAGGTTACGGGAGAGGGATGCTTCCGATGGCAATAGCTCGTGTATGTGGAAGTGTAGGTTACAGGAGAAGGACGCTTCCGATGGCAATAGCTCGTGTATGTGGAAGTGTAGGTTACGGGAGAGGGATGCTTCCGATGGCAATAGCTCGTGTATGTGGAAGTGTAGGTTACGGGAGAAGGACGCTTCCGATGGCAATAGCTCGTGTATGTGGAAGTGTAGGTTACGGGAGAGGGATGCTTCCGATGGCAATAGCTCGTGTATGTGGAAGTGCAGGTTACGGGAGAGGGATGCTTCCGATGGCAATAGCTCGTGTATGTGGAAGTGTAGGTTACGGGAGAAGGACGCTTCCGATGGCAATAGCTCGTGTATGCGGAAGTGTAGGTTACGGGAGAGGGATGCTTCCGATGGCAATAGCTCGTGTATGTGGAAGTGTAGGTTACGGGAGAGGGATGCTTCCGATGGCAATAGCTCGTGTATGTGGAAGTGTAGGTTACGGGAGAGGGATGCTTCCGATGGCAATAGCTCGTGTATGTGGAAGTGTAGGTTACGGGAGAAGGACGCTTCCGATGGCAATAGCTCGTGTATGCGGAAGTGTAGGTTACGGGAGAGGGATGCTTCCGATGGCAATAGCTCGTGTATGTGGAAGTGTAGGTTACAGGAGAAGGACGCTTCCGATGGCAATAGCTCGTGTATGTGGAAGTGTAGGTTACGGGAGAGGGATGCTTCCGATGGCAATAGCTCGTGTATGTGGAAGTGTAGGTTACGGGAGAGGGATGCTTCCGATGGCTATAGCTCGTGTATGTGGAAGTGTAGGTTACGGGAGAGGGATGCTTCCGATGGCAATAGCTCGTGTATGTGGAAGTGTAGGTTACGGGAGAGGGATGCTTCCGATGGCAATAGCTCGTGTATGTGGAAGTGTAGGTTACGGGAGAGGGATGCTTCCGATGGCAATAGCTCGTGTATGTGGAAGTGTAGGTTACGGGAGAGGGATGCTTCCGATGGCAATAGCTCGTGTATGTGGAAGTGTAGATTACGGGAGAGGGATGCTTCCGATGGCAATAACTCGTGTATGTGGAAGTGTAGGTTACGGGAGAAGGACGCTTCCGATGGCAATAGCTCGTGTATGTGGAAGTGTAGGTTACGGGAGAAGGACGCTTCCGATGGCAATAGCTCGTGTATGTGGAAGTGTAGGTTACGGGAGAGGGATGCTTCCGATGGCAATAGCTCGTGTATGTGGAAGTGTAGGTTACGGGAGAAGGACGCTTCCGATGGCAATAGCTCGTGTATGTGGAAGTGTAGGTTACGGGAGAGGGATGCTTCCAATGGCAATAGCTCGTGTATGTGGAAGTGCAGGTTACGGGAGAGGGATGCTTCCGATGGCAATAGCTCGTGTATGTGGAAGTGTAGGTTACGGGAGAAGGACGCTTCCGATGGCAATAGCTCGTGTATGCGGAAGTGTAGGTTACGGGAGAGGGATGCTTCCGATGGCAATAGCTCGTGTATGTGGAAGTGTAGGTTACAGGAGAAGGACGCTTCCGATGGCAATAGCTCGTGTATGTGGAAGTGTAGGTTACGGGAGAGGGATGCTTCCGATGGCAATAGCTCGTGTATGTGGAAGTGTAGGTTACGGGAGAGGGATGCTTCCGATGGCTATAGCTCGTGTATGTGGAAGTGTAGGTTACGGGAGAGGGATGCTTCCGATGGCAATAGCTCGTGTATGTGGAAGTGTAGGTTACGGGAGAGGGATGCTTCCGATGGCAATAGCTCGTGTATGTGGAAGTGTAGGTTACGGGAGAGGGATGCTTCCGATGGCAATAGCTCGTGTATGTGGAAGTGTAGGTTACGGGAGAGGGATGCTTCCGATGGCAATAGCTCGTGTATGTGGAAGTGTAGATTACGGGAGAGGGATGCTTCCGATGGCAATAACTCGTGTATGTGGAAGTGTAGGTTACGGGAGAAGGACGCTTCCGATGGCAATAGCTCGTGTATGTGGAAGTACAGGTTACGGGAGAGGGACGCTTCCGATGGCAATAGCTCGTGTATGTGGAAGTGCAGGTTACGGGAGAGGGACGCTTCCGATGGCAATAGCTCGTGTATGTGGAAGTGTAGGTTACGGGAGAGGGACGCTTCCGATGGCAATAGCTCGTGTATGTGGAAGTGTAGGTTACGGGAGAGGGATGCTTCCGATGGCAATAGCTCGTGTATGTGGAAGTGTAGGTTACGGGAGAGGGATGCTTCCGATGGCAATAGCTCGTGTATGTGGAAGTGTAGGTTACGGGAGAGGGATGCTTCCGATGGCAATAGCTCGTGTATGTGGAAGTGTAGGTTACGGGAGAGGGATGCTTCCGATGGCAATAGCTCGTGTATGTGGAAGTGTAGGTTACGGGAGAGGGATGCTTCCGATGGCAATGGCTCGTGTATGTGGAAGTGTAGGTTACGGGAGAGGGATGCTTCCGATGGCAATAGCTCGTGTATGTAGAAGTGTAGGTTACGGGAGAGGGATGCTTCCGATGGCTATAGCTCGTGTATGTGGAAGTGTAGGTTACGGGAGAGGGATGCTTCCGATGGCAATAGCTCGTGTATGTGGAAGTGTAGGTTACGGGAGAGGGATGCTTCCGATGGCAATAGCTCGTGTATGTGGAAGTGCAGGTTACGGGAGAGGGATGCTTCCGATGGCAATAGCTCGTGTATGTGGAAGTGCAGGTTACGGGAGAGGGATGCTTCCGATGGCAATAGCTCAGATACAGCCTAACTTCTCACAGCTTGTCCATTCGTGCAGTCCCTTAGGAAGCTATGGAGATGGCTCATATAAACGAGAATACAGGGATGCCGGCAGACATCTCTGATATCTGCTGCAGCACCCCCTTGTTAAGTTGCCCACCTACCTAAATACTGCATAAAAACATGACCATAAAAAGGAGTTAAATAAATAAACAGGCCCCTTGGTGATAATCAGGAGTTTATTAAAATGCTGCCCAGAATATTGAGGGGTTTTCACTGCTGCACACGTCTGTGAGCCGGATAAATAACAATCATTTATTACCAGTTATTTATATAGCGCACACATTGAATATTTGTGAATATCTGCCCATTGACATCAGTCCCTGCCCCAGTGGAGCTTACAATCTATATTCCCTACCACATGCTCACACACATACACACTAGGGTACATTATTGTTGGGAGCCTTTTAACCTACCAGTATATTTTTGGAGAGTGGGAGGAAACTGAAGCACCCTGAGGACACCCACGCTAGCGCATTGAGAACATACAAACTATACACAGTTATCGCAGTAATGGGAATTGAACCCACAACCTCAGTGCAGTGCGGCAGTAATGCTGACCATTACACCGTCTGTGCTGCCCAAATATCAAATGTCAAATCAAAGAATGTCAAATAAAAGCAGATGTGGGGGTGTCAACAATGGTCACCGCACAGCTGGTCACTCCTGTACTGTCAATGCATTTTATCTCCACATATCTGTAACTACTGATTTTGAAAAACAAAGTGCACGCAGATAAATAAATAGCTGGCGACCCGACGCTTGCACCCCAGCCTTTCCGTAACCTCACTTCCTGTTTGGTAAGAACACACACAACCATGCACTGTATTATACTGTACAGTACTTTCATAGTAAAAAGAGCATCGGACCACTTTATATACTTTATATGGTTTAAAAAAAAAAAAACAATGTGAACATAAATCACCTTCCCCTGCAAGTGTAGAGATCTAATCTCAATCTAATATCACAGGTATACTTTACACAGTAAATTATGAGTAATTTAACAGGGAAGTTATAGTTCAGCCATCTACAGGGATTCAAGGTAGACTCTGGCCAAATCACTGTGATCAGCCAAAAGGGGAGAGGGTCCAGCAGCCAATAGGATGTCCCTGGCCAGAGACAGCATCACATGACTGGATGTGAGCCAATCGTGTGCGAGTCCCATCCTATATCCTGATGCCTTCTTGGTCAGGCAGAGTTAGTCCCGGGGTATTCACCCCTTTACATCAGTAGCTCGAATCTTTCTTAATCTATGAATTTTTTTTTAAAGTGAATAAAATGATGGATTTGTCTTTGCCAAAAATTATTAAGGGAAATAAGTGAATACTTGTGAGTATGATACTACGAGACATAATATCGCGTTGTGGAAAATGGACATGCAGACAGTATAAATAGAAAACGCATAAAGTAGAAAGTTGAATTCAGTAGAAGACAAATCCATTTTTCCAACATAATACTGTCTATAAACAATCCATGGCTGGAACGGATGTGGGCGGATCGGATGAAGAGTGGGACTTGACCCCAGGCCCCCTGAAGACTTAACCCGGACCTGCCAATAATGTGTTCTTCACAGCGGTTTCAGAGCGAACAGCATTCGCCAGACTCCGACAGACCTGTGCTAGTCACAGACAACGCGTCCAGCAAGACAGTCACCTAGATGTCTAACAACACACTGTAGGCTATTATGTGTATATATGAAAGTTGTACTGTGTGATACAATTAGACGTTATGCCCACTCTCTGAATCAGATTACTCTCCATATCTAATGCAGCAGAGAACCAGACACAATGATTCTCATGGGAAGTGTCTGGCGATGATGCACTTGCACTCTTTGAAGTGGCGACCAAGTTAAAATAAATAAACTTGGCGTCACGCTAAGGAAAGTTATGATGCTGCAGTCAAATGGGCATAAAAAGAGTGTGGTATTAATCATCTAAGGGGCGTTGATGTACTGTTATTGACAACACAAATACAGCAATTGTTTGATATTGCTTTTCGGGACTATAGAGAGATTTCTGATACTGTAGGGAGACTATAGAAGGGGTAGTAGAAAGGGTAAGGGGATATTTTATCATGCAAAGAAGAATCAAGGGCACTATTTCTATCAGGAATAAGTTTATTCTCAAGTCTCTTTGTCAGCTGAACCAATATTCTGATCAAATAGGACCAAGGGGTGATGCCGTAATTGCTTCCAAATTGTGTGCCCAGAACCAAGTATGTAAATATATTTGCCCATATGCAGAACGCCCCTATGCGCACACTTAGAGGCATATCCAATTACCCGCAAGAAGTTTTGCGATAATCCAAAATTGGTTGCGAGGTTTTCTTAATGTTTTGCGGGCAAAACCTTACAGCCAATTGGATATGCCGCTAAGGGCCGTATTCAATTAGCCGCGATAAGCCGTTTTTGGCAAAAAGTTTTCGCCGGTGAAGTTATTTCGCCAGGCGAAAACTCTTCTCCGTATTCGATTCCAAAGGCTTTTCGCCTACGCGGAAAGTCATTGGTATGAACCCGGCGAAAAAGATTCGCCTATGAATAGGGGTCGAAAAAAAAAGTGCAGAATTGCGGTTTTGGGGTGCACACTTCTGAAAAAAATCCAAGCACCCTTGGGACAGTCCCCAATAGGTAAACTGTGTAAAAAAATATATATAAAAAAAATACTTTAGAACACCCCAAAAAAGTACTTTAGTTTTGGGGGCGAAAAAAAACAAAGTTAAGGGACAAAGTTAAAAACTAGCGAAATAGACTCCAGGGGGGTCTCCAAGTACGCCCCAGGTGTTTTTTTGAATGCAGGTGCTTGCGGCAGGTGGATTTTTTACATTTTATAAAACTTCACTTTAACAACTTAAAAATATGCTAACACCCATTTTTGTGTACCCCAATTTTGCTGGGACTCCTTCTTTTCACCAAAAAATAACGCTATTCTTCACCACTTATGCAAATACTCTAAATAGCAGCTACTGAGATCATTTAAATACCCTAAATATCTTCAGCAGGACTATTCGGGGGCATCTATAGTGACCCCCAATGTCAGTGCATTATTTGGGGGTTGTCAGGCTGATTTCCCCAAAACTGACAGCACTTTTAGCCTGTTTGAGTTTCGCCGGGTCCCGTTTTCGCGTCCTGTGGAATTGAATTGGGCGAAAAGCGGTCGCGGGAGCGAAAATATATTTCTCCAAAAACACGGGATGAAGGTGAAAAGTCTGGGAGGCGAAACTTAGCCGACTTTTCAGCTGCGGACAGCTGCTGAGGGTGTGTGTGGGGAGTGAGTGCAGGGTAGAGGTACTGTAGAGTAGTGTGTGCCCCAAATTTGCCAGGACTACTTATTTTCACCATAAAAAACTGCTTAATGCTATTCACTACTAGTGCAAAGACGCTAATTAGAGGCAATTGTGCCAACTTAAGTACTCCAAACAGTTTAATTAGGACTAATCGGGCACTACTACATTGATCCCAGATGTTTTTGCATGTTTTTTGTGGGTTCAGGCTGAGTTCCCCGATTCAGACACCACTTTCCGCCTGTTCTGACTTCGCGTGTCGCCGTTTTTGCGTCTTTTGGAATTGAGGACCTCATTCAGAGCCGCTTGCAAAATGCGAGCGCTCGCTCTGAATGAGGGCGGCCGCCTCTAAAAAATGATCTGGCCTTCTGGCCGCTCACTAGGCTGTGTTACCACCCACAGCCTTAACGAGCGGCCAGGATGATGGTCGCGATGGTCAAGACCATCGGGGCTTGTGACGAGACCCTTGTGGTAGGGTCTCGTCTGCCGAAAGCCCCAGAGAGCTTTCGGCTCTAATAGAGCCGGAAGCTCAGTGGGGCCGCCCACAAATGGCAGGCGTTCGCTTGGGAACGCCTCAGTTTGTGAAGCCACCACCCCGCCACGCCTACTAAATGGGTCGAGTTGTTGATCAACATCGACAGCCGCCCCTTTTGTAGTGAGCCACGGAGCAAGAGAACTTCTCTTTCGCTCCGGGGCTTGCGCACGCGCAGTGCGGCCGCTGCGCGTGCGCACAGCCAAACATCGACCCGCTTGCGAGTGGGTCTGAATGAGACCCTGAGTTTCTGCGCTAAAAAGACGCGACGTAGGCGACAAATCCGGCAGGCGAAACTTTATTGCGGCAGGCGAAACTGAATACCCCCCTAATTGGATATGCCTTTTGGTTTGATACCAGTCATTGTTATACATATCTGTCCAACAGCCGGCAGTTGTGTCATCACAACCTCAGTGAATATTGCCTATGTGAGAGCGCCCTGACACAGCCCTGCTACATCCCTCAAGCTGCAAGTGGGTATGTAACTGATATGTGTACGGCTCTCCATGGCCATAATTACGTGCGCTCGGTTCTGGAGAATGTGTATTGCGAAAACCTGCAGGAAAGGCTGTGCAAACGGACGGACGCTCCACTCTGCATTGGCGCTTAGGAGTCTAATACTTCAGTCACGTCACTAGTCCACAAATGTCCCAACATTCATACACTGGCTGTAAAAAGTATTCACACCCTTTGGTATCCTTCACATTTTATTTAAATTTTTATTTTATTTTTTTTTGGGGGGGGAGGGGGATTCTACCACTCATCAACTCAAAATAATCTATATTGTAAATATTCATTTACTGATGGCGATCTTTTGTCACGAGGGAGGGGGGGGGAGCATTTCTACTAGTGAGTGGGAAGGGATTTAGAAAAATTAACATGTGTATGTATATATATATATATATATATATATATATACACATACATACATACATACATACATACACAGTCAGGTCCATAAATATTGGGACATTGACAGAATTTTCATATTTTGGCCTCTATTCACCACCACAATGGCTTTGAAATGAAACAAACAAGATGTGCTTTACCTGCAGACTTTCAGATTTCATTTGAGAGTAATTACATCCAAATCAGGTGAACGGTGTAGGAATTACAACGGTTTCTATATGTGCCTCCCACTTTTTAAGGGGCCAAAAGTAATGGGACAAACTAAACAATCCTAAATCTAACTCTCACTTTTTAATACTTTGTTGCAAATCCTTTGCAGGCAATTACAGCCTGAAGTCTGGAACACATAGACATCACCAGACGCTGGGTTTCATCCCTGGTGATGCTCTGCCAGGCCTCTACTGCAAATGTCTTCAGTTCTTGCTTGTTCTTGGGGAATTTTCCCATCAGTTTTGTCTTCATCAAGTGAAATGCATGCTCAATCGGATTCAGGTCAGGGGATTGACTTGGCCATTGCATAACATTCCACTTTTTAGCCTTAAAAAACTCTTTGGTTGCTTTTGCAGTATGCTTCGGGTCATTGTCCATCTGCACTGTGAAGTGCCGTCCAATGAGTTCTGAAGCATTTGACTGAATATGAGCATATAATATTGCCCGAAACACTTCAGAATTCATTCTGCTGCTTTTGTCAGCAGTCACATCATCAATAAATACAAGGGAACCAGTTCCATTGGCAGCCATACATGCCCACGCCATGACACTACCACCACCATGCTTCACTGATGAGGTGGTATGTTTTAGATCATGAGCAGTTCCTTTCCTTCTCCATACTCTTCTCCTCCCATCACTCTGGTACAAGTTGATCTTTGTCTCATCTGTCCATAGGATGTTGTTCCAGAACTATAATGGCTTTTTAGATGTTGTTTGGCGAACTCTAATCTGGTCTTCCTGTTTTTGTTGCTCACCAATGGTTTACATCTTGTGGTGAACCCTCTATATTCACTCTTGTGAAGTCTTCTCTTGATTGTTGACTTTGACACATATAAACCTACCTCCTGGAGAGTATTCTTGATTTGGCCAACTGTTGTGAAGGGGTTTTTCTTCACCAGAGAAATAATTTTTCTGTCATCCACCACAGCTGTTTTCCGTGGTCTTCCGGGTCTTTTGGTGTTGCTGAGCTCTCCGGTGCATTCTTTCTTTTTAAGAATGTTCCAAACAGTTGATTTGGCCACGCCTAATGTTTTTGCTATCTCTCTGATGGGTTTGTTTTGATTTTTCAGCCTAATGATGGCTTGCTTCACTGATAGTGACAGCTCTTTGGATCTCATATTGAGAGTCGACAGCAACTGATTCCAAATGCAAATGTCACACCTAGAATCAACTCCAGACCTTTTATCTGCTTAATTGATAATGAAATAACGAGGGAATAGCCCACACCTGTACATGAAATAGCTTTTGAGTTGATAGTCCCATTACTTTTGGCCCCTTAAAAAGTGGGAGGCACATATAGAAACCATTGTAATTCCTACACCGTTCACCTGATTTGGATGTAATTACCCTCAAATTAAATCTGAAAGTCTGCAGTTAAAGCACATCTTGTTTGTTTCATTTCAAAGCCATTGTGGTGGTGAATAGAGGCCAAAATATGAAAATTCTGTCAACGTCCTAATATTTATGGACCTGACTGTATATATATATATTATATATACATATATATGTGTGTTTTTTTTTATAAAATATTCAAATATATTTAGAATAAAAAACACATTCTAAACTTAATTCAATTAAATAAAAAAAAAAATTCTGACCGGTTGTTGGGGAAATAAACTTGTAAATTACAGTATGTGATTAATCTAGAACTTGTAGCTGTGTTGTCCTGTGCCTGTCATCTGCTGGAGTGTTCTAAAGTTCCTATAGAATAGAGACATTTCACGGGCGTCTTTCCAAACACTCCAGAATAGAAAACTTATCTTCTTAAAAGTCCCATATCTGTCCCAGAAGCTAACAATAGGAAAGAAGAATGACTGCTGCATAGAGATCCACATAGAGGGACCCCTCTGTCCTTCGTTCCATGAAATCCTCCATATATTCTATGGCAATAATCCCACCAGTGTTTGATATCCTGGATACTTTTAAATTGTATTGAAACGGACTAAAGAATTAGTGACTAAGATCATGAAAATGTGTTCGAACGCAATAGCCATATTCATCGCTTTCAAACACTTTGGATGCAAAATCTCCCGTGAAGTGCGATCAGAGAAGGCCATGAGACAATTGTATAGTGTAAGTGTGGCCTCTCCATCTACGAGGAACAATGGGGACGTCTCCTGATTGATTGCGCTAAGCAACTAGCAAAC
Source organism: Taudactylus pleione (assembly GCA_031769625.1). Classification (NCBI taxonomy): domain Eukaryota; kingdom Metazoa; phylum Chordata; class Amphibia; order Anura; family Myobatrachidae; genus Taudactylus; species Taudactylus pleione. The sequence continues at coordinate 1,273,450 of JAUIMM010001093.1, forward strand.
TGCAGGACCTTAGTAATAGTGAGGAGCATCGCCTAGGCTAGTACATTGCTCATTAATCCTAGTCATTCTAGTTCAATTATTCTCTCCTATATTTCTGCTGGAGCTATCTTGGATTTGGGGATATGGGAGACTTTAAAGAAACCGTTTTTGCCAACTCAATGTATATTCCTTAAAAGGGTCTTCCTCATCCATGATATATTTTGTCAAAAGATGTTCAAGTGGTCTATACTGTTGACCTTAGCATGACAGTTTTCCCCTAATCCAGAGGTTCCCAAAGTCCGCCATTACAGTCCACGTTTTAGGGATATCCAAGATTGAGTCCAGATGGTCAAATCAAATGGATTGAGGTACTAATTAAGTCACCTATGCTCAAGCATGGATATCCCTAAAACGTGGACCGTAATGGCGGACTTTGGGAACCTCTGCCCTAATCCATTGGCCACCTACAGTTATTCTGGGCCAGTCCTGTTTATATCCCCACAATATCGTGGTAAACTGATCTCTGCACACTTTTTTTCATTAGCGCTCCCAATTTCTTCTATAAATCTACAGTAATGTCCTGTGTAAAACTGGGAGGTCTGAGAAATACAGGGAGTTTGGAAAGTCCCTTCGTAGTGACTGTGTGCCAAGTGTGAGCCACACCAACTGCCAGTGAGTCCCAGCTGTCACACCAACTGCAAGTGAGTCCCAGCTGTCACTCCAACTGCCAGTGAGTCCCAGCTGTCACACCAACTGCAAGTGAGTCCCAGCTGTCACTCCAACTGCCAGTGAGTCCCAGCTGTCACACTGGCAGCGGTTGGAGTGGCAGTTGGTGTGGATTCCCTATTTGAATTTTGCCCCACCAGTCTGTCACACACTTAGCACACCATCACTGCGAAGGGAATTTACAAACTCACTGTATTTTGGTTTCAGTGTTTTCAGTTAAAATTCTGGGGAGCAATCACCAGCAAAAAATAGGCTTATGACAAGGGCTGGGTAGTATCAGGGTGCATGCACCGGCTCTGCCAGGAACAACTCCTCTCAGATGTAAGATTTAGCCAATTCCAGAGATTCTTTCTTTAGATAACTTGGCATGATGTATACTTCCATCATCCACTGTTGTTGGATCTGAATTTTTCTTATTAAAAAAAAAAACAACACATAAATAATTGTTCCTTATCTTATATTACTAATTCATAAGACCAAATTAAATGAGCCCAAGCTACTGTAAAACTAAATTAGATTTACGAGGAAAGTATAACAATGCACATATGTGCTCAGGAACAATGTAGGACAATACTTAATACCAGAAATGGTAACTATGGTCAATAGTAAAGCCATGTTGGCTTTGAAATGTCACAGCTGTTAAGAATTGGGTAGATTAACTAAGCGTCAGGTTTATAAAATTATCGATAAATCGGCAGCCTTGACATTTGGATTTTAACAGTAATTAATGCCACTCTGATTTAGCAGTAATTACTAATGCCCTGTCACAACCTGGGCTTTTTACCCCTGCCGCTGGGTCACTTACCACTCCAGTGGCTAGCCGGTTCGCTCCGTGGACTCTATCTT